>BSBM01001232.1:2235000-3435000 GCA_027924585.1 Larix kaempferi
GCACTTAAATGCACTTAGGGATTATGGGTTAGCAGAGAGCCTAAAGGCCTTTATGGGGGAGGGGCTCTAGGAATAAAGTGACACATTTAGATTTGTTGAGTAATAAATGAAGTGAACGTTACCCACCGAACTATACAACGTTCAGCAGCTCCCTAGTGCGTGCGTGTCCCTACTAAACATAAAATTTAGAAAATCACTCGCACTCCTCTCCCGCATTCTTCTCTGATTCATCGCGTTATGTTCTTTGTTTTTATGCACAGTCCGACAACCATTTACATTTTAGATTGAATCCACACACCATTTGGTGCTTCCTTCACCATTTGGATAGAGTACACAACATTTGGGGCTCTATTTGGCTCTTTAGATTGAATACACACCTCTTGGTCTCTATTTGGATCATTTGAGTGAATACACAATAGTTGGACTCTATTTGGCTCCTTGGATTGAATTCTCATGCTACTTGGACACACATGAACTCTTCTTACATATAGTGGACACATCAAAAGAGCATTTTACATTTGAAGCAAAAGAGCAATCATAATCCTTGAGGTATGGTGACAATTTTATCTTGTTAAATGTATTTTAGTCTTCATTCACTTGTTTGAATGGCATCTATTTTAGTTTTTTCTCATGAATTGTATGATAGATCTATTTTAGTCTTCTTAATCTTCAACATAGACAATAAAAACATCTTACCAAAAAAAACTACAACATGCACCAAGCAATGCTTTCAACCTTTCATGAAGATAATAAAAAAAAAATACTTGCATCACCACCAATAACATTTCATAATCACATTCCTCCATCTAGTACACAAACATTTGTTGAATTCCTCATGGTTTCACTACAACAACTCACACAAACACCTAAAGAATTGAAAACTCTTAATCTTTTGGGGCCAGTTTCCCGCGTCCATAACATGAAAATGAAGTGAGTAGGAGCTTCTCCCTTGTAGGGAATTTGCTCCTACTAACATCCCATACCACCATCCAATACCATCCTACTGAGTTCCTAGAGGTGCTGTTGTAGTTATATCTAGGGCATTCTCAATATCTTTTAAGATTATATGAAAACATTCTCACTAGATGTTGTAGTACATAATCAATTGCTACATCGAGCTTTAATAATCATGCACATCGAGTTTTAATATCTTATTTGTTGTTCATTCTTGCAGAGGTGATATTTTTGATTTTTTTTAAACGCATTGAATATGGGAAACAGACGTAATAATAAAATAAATTCTAGAAGGAAGGAGCCTCCCCCTAAAAAGGCCCATGAGATAAGAGAAAAGGCCAGGTTGTACATGGAAAATCGTAGAAATCAAAATGTTAGTGCCTTAGATCCATCAACAAGCAATGGCGAAGTGTTTGAAGTCAATCAAATCTTGCCTGATGTCGAGTATGAAGGGATGGATGTTGAACAAGTTCTTAATTGTCAACCTCCCCAAGAAGAGCACACACATGGCGAACACACTCCCTCGCAGGACCAATTTGTGAATGAAGGGCCACAACAAACCGTTGACGAGACTCGTACTTCCTTGTCGACTCCCTTTCCTCGACTATCAAGCAGACGACGAAGAACTCCTAGATGTATTCATGTGGATGAAAGTTCATTTTCAGGACTTGAAGGTAAGTTGCCCAAACGCACTATTGATTTCCATTGTAGCAATATAATCAAAGAATTTTTTGAATCCAAAACCAATGCAGCAAAATGTCAATTGTTTCTTTCTTTGTTAAAATCACATTGTCTAGATCATGTTAGGAGAATTTTGGGCATAAGGGTAGTTAGAAGTTCAGAGGCCAACAATCATGTTGTTAGAAATCTACAATATGCATTTAATTTGATTGGAAAAACTTCTCGTACAAAAGATTTTAATGCGTCTCATCGTGTACTGTCGGAATCGATTGTAGACAAATCCACAAGGCAACGTCGCCTACTATCACACACATGTAAAATCTTTAAAGTAGATAGAGAAATCTTCAAAAGTATTCTGCCATTAGAGAAAAACTTAAGACCCCAGGCCAAAAAGATTGTTGGGCTTTTGTTGGTAGGTTACCTCATTCAGACATGAAGCTCATTGATGCTGTTAAAAAACTAGTGCAAAAGTTTTGGCATGATAACACTAGACCGTCATCAAATCAAAGATATGTTTTAAAGTTGAGAAAAGGTGTTAGGAGGGGTGAACCCCATGTCAAGCACTTCCTTGACACAACACAAACAGAACTCTATGAGAGGTTCAAGAATGAGCACACACAATTGAACTTGGGCCAAAGGTCCTTTGAAAAATGCAAACCCTGGTATGTTAGAATTTGCATTGATCGCAATACATGTTGGTGTAGATACCATGTAGAATTTGAGTACTATTATGATACATATAGACATATATTTTGTGATTTGCATACTAACACTGTGCAGGATTTCCTATCGTTACAACCACCGAATGCATCTAGAGAATTTATACATAGCATAATGTGTCCAAGACCTGAAGGACAAAAATATTATAAAATATCATGTTTATATGGGACATGTTCCAGTTGTAGTAGATTTGCATTATTGAGCCGCTGCATCCATGCAACCGAGGAGCACGAATTTGGGAGGGTGTCAGTAGAAATGTAGAACTTCAAGTACATAACTTATCAAGTAGATAGTTCGAAGGAAAGCAAAAAAATTGCATTGGTGAAGTCACAGATAATCTAAGTTTGCATACTTTCATAATGTACATGTTGAATTTATACATATATATTTAGAGTGCAAATGTCACATTATATTAATGCCCTTGGTTTTGTGGCACCAAGTACAAATTTGTGATTTCATGAAGGAATTCTACCAAAAGACCGAGCAGTATGTACAATATGTCCATGTAGCACGATCGCATGATGAACAGTACAGACAATGCAGGGACACATTTCCCAATAACACAATATTGTCGGTTGTGGAATTTGCTGAAAACTACACCCTATAGCCACAAAATGAGATTCAAAGTCAATACTACCATTCATACCAAGTTAGCATAATGGTCCATATCAGGTATAGGCATGCGCCAGAGAGCATCAACGACATGAGGATAATATTGAAAGAGACCAACTTCTACATCAGTGATGACAGGTGCCACGACCTGCATTATGTGCAGCATTGCTTCAAAATTTTCTATGATCAGTTGAAGGAGAGAGGTATACAGATGGATCAGCATTGGATATGGTCAGATGGTTGTGCAGGCCAGTTCAAAAATGCACGTGTATTCCAGCGGTTGAGTATTTTGCACAAGACTTATGATGTGTTGCATGTATGGAACTATTTTGAGATTGGGCATGGAAAGGGAGAGCACAACGGGGCTGGAGCATGTCTCAAAACTGCCCTACGAAGGGAGGAGATGAGGTGCATGAAGTACCCTCATATTTGGGATGCAGAATCCATAGTTCAATGGTGCTCTGCAAAAATGTCAGATCGAACCACGGAGCAACACATACCAATAGGTAGAGGACATGTTGTCAAAAATTTCTAGCATGTAGTTGATATAGATCGATCGCATTCTTATAGTTGTAGTACTGTGCGAGGCACTCTGGATTTCATTCGATTCGAAGCTCAAACAACCCCTTATTTGAAATATGGACGCGAAAACTTGCTTGCTTTTGTGGGTCTTGCAGCAGTTGTGAGTGGGATGAGTGCGAATCAGTGGATTGGGTTGATGAATGGGATCATGTATCACTTGCAATGAACCCACGTGCAGTTGTTGAAACAATCCAGTTAGAGGAAGGCCAATCCTCTATTTTGAATGAATATGATCATATATATGATCTTGTATAGCCAGGTAAACATTTATGCATGCATATCTCGGTTCCCTCCTTGTTTATATGTAATTATCCAAGTTATCAAACCACTACTTGTTGGAATATGACCATAAAATGCATTTTTGCAGGACACATCTACGCAATTGTCGCCCCTACAGACAGTGCAATTGGGACGAATTATTGGTTGGAACGATGCATCCAGGAGAAGCAAACCCTCCTCGCATCATTAACAGATAGTGAAGGCATTACCTTTCCTACTGGATCGATGGTTGTTCAGGGGGAATATCTTACAGTGGATGGAAAGGGACCAAAGAGCAATGGCTACACATACACGGATTATAGACCAGGGTCACGGGTGTATCACTTTACGCACTTGATCATTGGTACAAACATCCAACTACAGACAATGTCAACGAAGTCATCAAACAAGGTACGCTACTTACTACCTCATGCAGAACACGAGAGGTTGTTTGAGACAATAAAAAACCGAGAGGATCCAGAAGGCCTAATTGATGTAGATACATAGTATAGTAATGATGTGATTGTTTATTCATGCATGTCTAATGTTATTCATGTTAGACTAGTTTATTTGATATCATTTATTTGATGTTTGAGTTATGATTAAGTTTCTATTACAAAACATTGATGTTTTACACCAACCACTCCAATTCAATTTTCCATCCCTTTAGGAAAACTTCACGGAAAATACATGCAAACATGCAAATATCTATGCACATAAACAAAAATTTACATGTTAGAAAAAACACACATAGGCAAATATTTACATAGGCATTAGCTCTACTCTACATGTCTTATGTTAGGGAAATGACCTTAGAGTTAGAACAAGATGCTCAAATTTTGACCTAGTTTATCACTTTCTCAAAATTACTTGGAATTTCCCTTTGTGAGGCCTTTTACTTGGGGTTCCCAATTATCTCACATACTCTTAGACCCTCAACCATGGGCACACAAAAAATCTCAACTCTACTATTCGTCGATGGATATCACACACATCTAATGTAAATCAATCCTTGGCTTTGCAAGAAATGTGGTCCATCTGGCTTAACCACAATGAATGTATACGTTAGAATATTTTAGCATGCCCTTAGAAAATATTCTATATACTTAAATATGGTAGGAGAAAACACATAAATCCAAAGCCTCTGAAACCTCAAAGAGTATAGTTTCACCTAGTCACAATCACTTTTGTGCTTTAGTGAATTTGCATGGAGCCTCACAAAAATATCCTAGGTCTTATATTAGATTTAGTTGCATTGAAAACTTATCATGCATAAACCAAATCTGAAAACTCACTTTTACAACAATTATAACAATAATAAAACAACCCATAACTTATTCAATGATGATGTCAAATCACTCAACAAAATTATCTTTTACTTATGATAAATTAGCAATGCATATATAACTATAAATTACAATTCAAGAACATGCATGAGCACCTTATCCCAAGGCTAGTACAAATCACTAGCTCTCCAAAACACTAGCTAGGGAAAATAGTGAAAGCCCTAGCTGAAGCAAGGAGATATAACATGCATGAATCACTAAAACAAGTCGTCCAATGCAATACATATGCTTCTCTTCTTCTTATTTAGAAAATGCACCTAGGGTTTCATCACAAAACCCTAATCATAAACCTCCAAGGGATGTAACCCTATAATCTCAAAAGGATCAAGCTCAAGCCAAGTTGTCCTCCCTACACTTCATATATCCTCCTAGGGGTGTTTTCATGAACCATAGTGAATTCCTCCATGAAGCTAATTACAAATAAAAGAGTGTGATATTGATGGTATGAGAAGGAATAACTCCTTATTCTATATATCATTGCAATTGGAGGTCTCCTCTAGTGTTGACATCCAAAATCATGTTAGGTGTTAGCTCCACTCTCCATGTGTTCTATTATGGAAATGGCCTTAGTGTTAGAACAAGATATTAGTAACCTTAGTGATCACAGGTCTTCAAAAATGTGAAAGAGAGGTGATCCAATTTCACTCAAGGTGGTCATTTTTGGTTCGGAGGCTCTCGGGTGTGCGTAGCCATCGTGAACACGTCCACAATGGCAATACACATGCATGGGAGCCGACAGAATCCAAGTCTGGTCGTCGGTTTGGGTTCCGTGGCCCCGGAGCAAATCCTCCAAGTGTCCCTGAATGGCCCCGGGGTGCCCCACGAGAATGGCCGCAGCAGCAAAACCGTGACTCTGATCGTGAATCCGTCGATTCCAATGGATCCAGGACGCTGGGTTTCAGGTAGGGGACCCCCCATGCCCTACCTCGAAGACCCGAAAACGGTTCCAATGTGCCATCTCTGGAGCTAAGGTTTTGCTCAGTGAGGGCAATTCCAATTTCGCACAAGGTGGTCATTTTTGGTCTGAAGGATCCCGGGCGTGTGTGGCCATAGTGAGCACGTCCACAATGGAAATACACACATGTGGGAGCCGATGGAATCCAAGTCCGGTCGTCGGTTTGGGTTGCGTGGCCCCAGAGCAAATCCTCCAAGTGTCCCTGAATAGCCCCAGGGTGCCCTACAAGAATGGTCGCAGCAGCAAAAACGTGACTCCGATCACAAATCCGTCAATTCCGATGGATCTGGGACACTGGGTTTCAACTAGGGGACCGCACACGCCGTGCCTAGAAGACCCGAAAATGGTGCCAATGTGTCATCTCTGGAGCTAGGGTTTTGCTCAGTGAGGGCAATTCCAATTTCGCACAAGGTGGTCATTTTTGGTCCAAAGGCTCTCGGGCGTGTGTGGCCATAGTGAGCACGTCCACAATGGAAATACACACATGTGGGAGCCGATGGAATCCAAGTCCGGTCGTCAGTTTGGGTTCCGTGGCCCCGGAGAAAATCCTCCAAGTGTCCCTGAATGGCCCCGGGGTGCCCGACGAGAATGGCCGCAACAGAAAAACCATGACTCTGATCGCGAATCCATCGATTTCGATGGATCCGGGACACCAGGTTTCAGCTAGGGGACCCCCCACACTGTGCCTCGAAGACCCGAAAATAGTGCCAATGTGCCATCTCCGGAGCTAGTGTTTTGCTCAGTTAAGGCAATTCCAATTTTGCTCAAGGTGGTCATTTTTGGTCCGGAGGCTCCCAGGCATGTGTGGCCATCGTGAGGACATCCACAATGGAAATACACACATGTGGGAGGCAACGGAATCCAAGTCTGGTCGCCGGTTTGGGTTTCGTGACCCCGAAGCAAATCCTCCAAGTGTCCCTGAATGGCCCCGGGGTTGTCGACTAGAATGGTCGCAGCAGCAAAACCGTGACTCCGATAGCTTTTCCGTCGGTTTCGATGGATCCAAGACGCTGGGTTTCATCTATGGGACTGCCCATGCCGTGCCTCGAAGACTCAAAAATGGTGCCAATGTGCCATCTCCGGAGCTAGGGTTTTGCTCAGTGAGAGCAATTCCAATTTTGCTCAAGGTGGTCTTTTTTGGTCTGGAGGCTCCTGGGCATGCATGGCCATCGTGAGCACATCCACAATGGAAATACACATGCATGGAAACTGACCGAATCCAAGTCTGGTCGCCGGTTTGGGTTTCGTGGCCCCGAAGCAAATCCTCCAAGTGTCCCTAAATGGACCCGGGGTGCCCAACGAGAATGGTCGCAGCAGCAAAACCGTCACTTTGATCATGAATCCATCGATTCCGATGGATCCAGGATGCCGGGTTTCAGCTAGGAGACCCCCCATGCTGTGCCTTAGAGACCCAAAAATGGTGCCAATGTGCCATCTCCGGAGCTAGGGTTTTGCTCAGTGGGGGCAATTCCAATTTCTCTCAAGGTGGTCATTTTTGGTCCGGAGGCTCCCGGGCGTGCATGGCCATCATGAGGACATCCACAATGGAAATACACATGCATGGGAGCCGACAGAATCCAAGTTCGGTCGTCGGTTTCGGTTCATGGCCCCGGAGCAAATCCTCCAAGTGTCCCTGAATGGCCCCGAGGTGCCCGATGAGAATGGTCGCAGCAGCAAAACCGTTACTCCAATCATTTTTTCATCAGTTTCGATGGATCCAGGATGTCGGGTTTCAGCTAGGGGACCCCCCACACCATGCCTCGAAGACCCAAAAACAGTGCCAATGTGCCATCTCCGGAGTTAGGGTTTTGCTCAGTGAGGGCAATTCCAATTGTGCTCAAGGTGGTCATTTTTTGTCTGGAGGCTCCCGGGCGTGCGTGGCCATCATGAGCACGTCCAAAATGGAAATACACACACATGGGAGCCAACAGAATCCATGTTTGGTCACAAGTTTGGGTTCTGTGGCCCCAGAGCAAATCCTCCAAGTGTCCCTGAATGGCCCTGGGGTGCCCGACAAGAATGGCCGCAACAGCAAAACCATGACTCTGATCGCGAATCCCTCCATTCCGATGGATCCGGGACGCTGATTTTCATCTAGGGGAACCCCCACCCCGTGCCTCGAAGACTCAGAAATGGTGCCAATGTTTCATCTCTAGAGCTAGGGTTTTGCTCAGTGAGGGAAATTCCAAGTTCGCTCAAGGTGGTCATTTTTGGTCTGGAGGATCCCAGGCATGCGTGGCCATCGTGAGCACGTCCACAATGGAAATAGACATTCGTGGGAGCCAACGGAATCCAAGTCTGGTCGTCGGTTTGGGTTCCGTGGCCCCGGAGCAAATCCTCCAAGTGTCCCTGAATGGCCCCGGGGTGCCCGACGAGAATCGCCGCAACAACAAAACCATGACTCCGATCACTTTTTCGTTGGTTTCGATGGATCCAGGACGCCAGGTTTCAGCCAGGGGACCCCCCACGTCATGCCTCGGAGACCCAGAAACGGTGCCAATGTGCCATCGTCGGAGTTAGGGTTTTTCTCAGTGAGGGAAATTCCAATTTCGCTCAAGGTGGTCATTTTTGGTTCGGAGTCTCCTGGGCGTGCGTGGCCATCGTGAGCATGTCAACAATGGCAATACACATGTGTGGGAGCCGACGGAATCCAATTCCTCTCGCCGGTTTGGGTTTTGTGGCCCCAGAGCAAATCCTCCAAGTGTCACCCAGGGGCCACGGAACCCAAATCGGCGAGCGGAATTGGATTTTGTCAGCTCCCACGCATGTGTATTGCGATTGTGGATGTCCTCACGATGGCCACGCACGCCCGGGAGCCTCCCGACCAAAAATAGCCACCTTGAGCAAACTTGGAATTGCCCTCATTAAGAAAAACCCTAGCTCCGGAGATGGCACATTGGCACCGTTTTTGAGTTTTTGAGGCATGGCGTGGTGGGTCCTAGCTGAAACCCGACATCCCAGATCCATCGGAATGGACAGATTCACGATTGGAGTCACAGTTTTGTTTATGCGGCCATTCTCGTCGGGTACCTCGGGGCCATTCAGGGACACTTGGAGGATTTGCTCCGAGGCCACAGAACCCAAACCGCCGAGTGGACTTGGATTTCGTCAGCTCCCACGTGTGTATATTTCCATTTTGGATGTGCTCACGATGGCCACGCACGCCCGGGAGCCTCCGGACCAAAATGACCACCTTGAGCGAAATTGGAATTGCCCTCACTAAGCAAAACCCTAGCTTCGGAGATGGCACATTGGCACCGTTTTCGAGTCTTCGAGGCACGACGTGGGGGGTCCCCTAGTTGAAAATCGGCGTCCTGGATCCATCGGAACTAGCGGAAAAGCGATCGGAGTCACGATTTTTCTGCTGCAGCCATTCTCGTCAGGCACCCCGGGGCCATTTAGGGACACTTGGAGGATTTGCTCCGGGGCCACGGAACCCAAACTGGCAACCAGACCTTGATTCCGTCGGCTCCCATGTGTGTGTATTGCCATTGTGGACATGCTCACAATGGCCATGCATGCCCGGGAGCCTCTGGACCAAAAATGACCAGCTTGAGCGAAATTGGAATTTGCCCTCATTAAGCAAAACCCTGGCTCTGGAGATGGCACATTGGCACCATTTTCGAATCTTCGAGGCACGGCGTGGGGGGTTCCCTAGCTGAAAGCCGACATCATGGATCCATCAGAATTGACAGATTCACGATCGGAGTAATGGTTTTGCTGCTGAGGCCATTCTCATCGGGCACCCTTGGGCCATTCAGGGACACTTGGAGGATTTGCTTCGGGGCCACGAAGCCCAAACCGGCGAGCGAACTTGGATTTCGTTGGCTGCCACACGTGTGTATTACCATTGTGTACATGCTCACGATGGCCACACATGCCCGGGTGCCTCCGGACCAAAAATGACCACCTTGAGTGAAATTGGAATTGCCCTCACTGAGCAAAACCCTAGCTCCAGAGATGGCACATTGGCACCATTTCCGGGTCTTCGAGGCATAGCATGGGGGTTCCCCTAGCTGAAACCCAGCTTCCTGGATCCATCGGAACCGACATAAAAGCGATCGGAGTCACGGTTTGCTGATGTGGCCATTCTCATCGGTCACCCCGGGGCCATTCAGGGACACTTGGAGGATTTGCTCCGGGCCACGGAACCCAAACCGACGACCGGACTTGGATTCCGTTGGCTCCCACATATGTGTATTGCCATTATGGACATGCTCATGATGGCCACACATGCCCGAGAACCTCCGGACCAAAAATGACCACCTTGAGCGAAATTGGAATCACCCTCACTAAGCAAAACCCTAGCTCCGGAGATGGCACTTTGGCACCGTTTCTGGGTCTTTGAGGCACAGCGTTGGGGGTCACCTAGCTGAAACCCGGCGTCCCGAATCCATCGTAATGGATAGAAAATCATTTGGAGTCACGGTTTTGTTGTTGCGGCCAGTCTCATCGGGCACCCTAGGGCCATTTAGGGACACTTAAAGGATTTGCTCCGAGGCCACGGAACCCAAACCGATGACCGGACTTGGATTATTTCACCTTCCACGCATGTGTATTTCCATTTTGGACATGCTCACGATGTCCACACATGCCTAGGAGCCTCCGGACCAAAAATGACCACCTTGAGCGAAATTGGAATTTCCCTCACTGAGCAAAACCCTAGCTCCGGAGATGGCACATTGGCACCATTTTCAGGTCTTCGAGGCACGGTGTGGGGGGTCCCCTAGCTTAAACCCGGCGTCCTGGATCCATCGGAATCAACGGATTCACGATTAGAGTCACGGTTTTGCTGCTGTGGCCATTCTCGTCGGGCACCCCAAGGCCATTCAGGGCAGTGTTTTAATAATCGGTCCAGTTCGAACCGGAATTGGACAGTTTGACTGGCCAAAGGAGATGGAACAATGAACTAGTGGTCAACTCGGACCGGGGGTCCGGTTTGGTAATGAACCGGCCCTAACCGGCCCGATTCATTACCAAACCGGCCCTAACCGGCCGGTTCCGTAATAACCCAGCCGGCCATCTAAAAGAACAAGCCATCAAAATGTTGCTAATGCCTAATACAACAACTGGAGTTGAAGTCACAAGGAGCTTCACTGTAGTCGATTTTTTCAAAATGTTATCACAATATTTCTCTGTCAAAAGATCAAGATTACGAAAATCCTCCTCTTGCTTGGAATATGTCATATGGTTCTGATCAATTCTTGTATCATACTTTCGAACAAAAGGCATAAGCAGAAATGAAACAACAAAAGGAACAAACACTGCCACTAGCAGAAATGAAGAACCATCCTTACGTTGGGCCTTTGGAATGACATGCCAGAGTCTTGAAAGTATGACACTGCTCAAACCCAGATAGCCCTTCATTAATCCCAACACAATTCCTCTATTGGCAGGGAAATTGTTGACACAAGTGACTATAGATGTTGTGTTGTAGTACGTCTAACTGTTTATGGCAAAGTAGATCTTTTTCATTTTTCACTATATACTTAGATTGTCTATGCAGAAAAGTCCCTCTCTTGTATATATATGAGTAGACTTTACATATTATGTGTTTAATGGTTTCAAATATACATATTATGTGTCTAATGGTTTGAAATATAGCTTGGAAGTTAAATATAAATTTTATGATTAAAATTGTAATTTTTTTTGTATTTTTTAATAGTCCGGTTCATTGAAATCAAACTGCTCCGGTTCATTACTGGTTCCAGTTCCGGTTCCGGTCCGAGTTGACCCCTGACCGGTTTGATTCCCGGTTCCAGTTATTAAAACATTGATTCAGGGACACTTGGAGGATTTGCTCCGGGGCCACGAAACCCAAACCAGCGACTGGACTTGGATTCTGTCGGATCCCATGCATGTGTATTTCCATTGTGGATGTGCTCACGATGGCTATGCACGCCCAGGAGCCTCCGGACCAAAAATGACCACCTTGAGCGAAATTGGAATTGCCCTCACTGAGCAAAACCCTAGCTTTGGAGATGGCACATTGGAACCATTTTCGGGTCTTCAAGGCACGGTGTGGGGGGTCCCCTAGCTAAAACCCGATGTCCCGGATACATCGGAATCGATGGAAAAGCGATTGGAGTCATGGTTTTTCTGCTGCGGCCATTCTCGTCGGGCACCCCAGGGCCATTCAAGGACACTTGGAGGATTTGCTTTGGGGCCACGGAACCCAAAATGGCGACCATACTTGGATTCCGTCGACTCCCACGCATGTGTATTTCCATTGTGGACGTGCTCATGATGGCCATGCACACCCGGGAGCCTCCGGACCAAAAATGACCACCTTGAGCGAACTTGGAATTGCCCTCACTGAGCAAAACCCTAGCTCCGAAGATGGCACATTGGCACTGTTTCCAGGTCTTCGAGGCATGGTGTGGGGGGTCCACTAGCTGAAACCCGGCGTCCCAAATCCAACGGAATCAACGGATTCACAATCGGAGTCACGGTTTTGCTGCTGCGGCCATTATCATCGAGCACCCCAAGGCCATTCAGGGACACTTGGAGGATATGCTCTGGGGCCATGGAACCCAAACCGGTGACCGGACTTGGATTCTGTCGGCTCCCACGTGTGTGTATTTCCATTGTGGACGTGCTTACGATGGCCACGCACGCCCGGGAGCCTTCGGACCAAAAATGACCACCTTGAGCAAAATTGGAATTGCCCTCATTGAGCAGAACCCTAGCTCCGGAGATGGCACATTGGCACCGTTTACTGGAAAAAATTGAGAGGCATATTTAGAAGTTGTTGGATCAAGGGCACATTTGTCTCAACTCACCACCCTATAAATTAGCCAATGTATTGGTTCCATAAAAGGGTAGAAGATGGAGAATGTGCATTATTATTTAACATAAACACCATTATGAACCAATTGCTCTTGTTGAACATCAATGGCCCACTAGTTCTTCTCTAGGGAGCAATATTCTCTAGTAAAATTAACTTGAAGTTCGATTATCACTAGAGCCATATCAGGTAAGAGGATATATGGAGGGAAACATTTTAAAACGTGGCAACCTAGGATTTTTTGAATGGTGTTGATGTCATCTAATCTTATTGTTGGATTTATGACATTTATGACGGTAATGAACGGAGTGCTAAGATTGTATTTTGACTCATTTGTGATCATCTATCTAGTTGGAATTCTTCTTTTTAGCAAGACATGGGAAGATCGTTTGTATCAATTGGACCTGGCATGTATTTGTAGGAATGTGTAGATAAAAGTTGGTCAACATGAAATACTCATGCAAGCCAACATGAACAGAGCATTGATCATGTGAATATTTCAATTATTAGCAATGGGATTTCGCATTGGACGTGTTCACGATGGCCACACATGCCCAGGATCCTTCAGATCATAAACGACCACATTGAGCGAAATTGGAATGGCCTTCACTGAGCAAAACCCTAGCTCTAGAGATGGCACAATAGAACCACTTTCGAGACTTCAAGGCACGGTGTGGAGGGTCCCCTAGCTGAAACCCAGCGTCCTGGATCCATCGGAATCGGAGGATTCGCAATCGGAGTCACGGTTTTGGTGCTATGGTCATTTTTGTCTGGCACCCCGTGGCCATTCAGGGACACTTGGAGGATTTGCTCCGGGGGCACGGAGCCCAAACTGACAAGCGGACTTGTGTTCTATTGGCTCCCACATGTGCAGATGGCCATAATGGACATGTTCACGATGGCCACACACGCCTGGGAGCCTTCAGATCATAAATGACCACATTGAGCGAAATTGTAATGGTCTTCACTAAGCAAAACCCTAGCTCCAGGTATGGCACAATAGCACTGCCTCTGGGCGTTGGAGGCACGGTGTAGGGGGTCCCCTAGCTGAAACTCGTGATCTCGAATCCATCTAAATCTATGGATTCACGATCGGATTCACGGTTTTGGTGCTAGGGTCATTCTTGTTAGGCACCCCATGGCCATTCAAGGACACTTGTTTCATTTGCTCGGAGGGCACGGAACCCAAACCGATGAGAGGAGTTGGGTTCCATCATCTCCCACACATGCAAATGGACATTGTGGACGTGTTCACGATGGCCATGCATGCCCCGGAGGCTTCGGATCATAAATGACCCCATTGAGCGAAATTCGAATGGCCTTCACTGAGCAAAACCCTAGCTCTGGAGATGACACAACAGAACCGCTTCTGAGAATTCGAGGCACATTGTGGGGGGGGGGGCCTAGCTGAAACCCGGTGTCCCGAATCCATCGGAATCGACGGATTCATGATCAGAGTCACGGTTTTGGTGCTACCCGGTGTCCCGAATCCATCGGAATTGTTGTCAGGCACCCCATGGCTATTTAAGGACACTTGGAGGATTTGCTCCGGGGGCACGAAACCCAAACCGGTGAGGGAACTTGGGTTCTGTCAGCTCCCACACGTGCATGTGGCCATTGTGGAGGTGTTCATGAGGGCCATGCTCATGGGGGAGCCTTCGGATCATAAATGACCCTTTTGAGCAAGATTGGCATGCAGGGTTGGAATTTCATTTCATCCCCTCCCTTCAAACTAAATTTTTTTTACGTTTTGAATTTTTACTTTGCCCTTCACACAAAGTTTTAGTGACAAAATAACCCTTCAGCAATGAAGTTAGACTTAAAAAAATATCATTTAATAAAAAAAATTTATTAAATAATAATTTGTGGAAGTTAATGTTTGGCCACATGTAATGCAACAAAACAAAACTTTCAATTTTAACACGTTGCATTAATGGTGTAATTGAAATTGTGACATTTTATTCCAAATGACTTGGCTTTAAAGACCAGATAAATATAATATGCCCTTTATAGAGGCTATTCATTAAAAAACACATTGCTATTGAGACTGTACTATGATGTTCTCCCCTTCCTTTGTCAAAAGAAGATTAATAAGGTTGTTTTTCCAAGGTATAGGATGTTTTGGATTTCTCAACTATTATTGCATGTGAACTTGCACATACCAAGCTACAACAAATCTTTCATGGAAGTGGATTTGTCTATGTGAATAGATAAGTGAAAAGCTTTTAGCAACAAGACCTATAAATTTTAACTTGCAAGTATTGGAAATGTACAAAGTGGGATTGAGAGGCTTGATAGTGATTGTAGTAGTGGGCATGATATTGGTGAGATTGATGTCATGATAGTGGAATTAAACATTAAGATGGTGACCCCAGAGCTTGGATCCTGGCCTAGAAACACGAGAGCCTAGCCTAAAAACCCTAGTTGGTAGCGTAAACCCTAGTTTGTATACTAATCACAATGAAACCCTATTATGTAGCCTAAGGTCAAGCCCTAAATTATAATACATATAAAAATTAAATCATTTTCATTGTACATATATTCATGTGCATACATTTGAATCCAAATCACTATACACATATATGCATAGTTTCTCATCTATATAGCAAGGGTGCATACAACTAGAAGAATGTTGTACCTAGCACGAGATACCTAATTTAGAAACCTAATGGTTTGAAATTGGTTGTACCATGAAGATTTTTATATGGTAGATATGCACACCTATGGAAACCTTCTCAATGGATGGAAAACCTAATATTATCATAACATTAGTAAAGCTTAGTCCAACATGTAGTAATGCTTACATGTTCTAGTGTTGATGGCGCACTAATGGATGCATGCAACTTGATGAGGGTGTATTTGTGACTCCATTGATGTAATGCAAGTCCTAAATGTATTTAACAAGTGTCCGAGTGTCCAATAGATGAATTAGGATGTCCTAATACCCCTCAATCCTTTCCAGACAGAATTCAAAAGCATTTGGGGTATTGGGGTAACAAGTTGGTGTGTTAAGGTGGATATAGCCTCAAAAATACACCTCATAGTAGTCATTTATTGTAATGTCAACTATATGTGTTTAAGTCAATGTGTCTACATAATATCAGAACGTTATCATATAATGATAAATTAAGGAAGTACTAATTGTAAATGGTAGTGGATGTGACGGTCATCAAATCAAAGGTGGCTATATCTGTGAGTGAGAATTAATGAGCTAGCTATACATTGTGCTCAAGGTTGTCCTATTTGTATGGTGACAATTGATTAAGAAATTATTCCATAACTTGGTTATTAATTTGTTGCATGATCTTAAGTAGACAAAATGGTCAATATAAATACTAGTGATGACATTTCATTATGTGGAGTATGGACATTTTGGATCTCATTATGTAGAGCTATTAAAAATCATGTTGGATCTCATTTTAACCTTTTGACAACAATGGACATTTTCTATTTTTAAGTATTCTTTTCCTAGTACTCAAGTTCCCAATATATATCTTATGTGCCATGAGGTGTGATTTGTCCATCCATTTATTCCGTTTGTTTTTAGATTAATTCTCACACATGATTTTGTTTGAGTTAGCCTATGTTTATAATATTTTCTTAACATAGATACCATTACAAGCTTTTACATGTGGAAAGATAAACCAAGCTAAACTATGATATCCAACTTCTCTTCTAAGATCTAGGTAAGCTTGAGGTTGATTCACATTATCAACTAATGCATGGACAACATTGGTACCAAAACTTAAGACCGCATGCCATGGACGGATAGAAGTAAAAACCAAATTTAGACAACATCACATCATGATACACACAACATGAGACAACAACATTAGACAACAAGATACTAATATAGACAACATCGATATAAATCACATAACTGAAAATCCATGTACGTCAAGGCTACAAAAGTCATCCAAACATATACAATTTCTGGCAAATAGTGGAACATGTTTCCCAATGTACATACAATGGCAACTCGTGCCCTATAGAAAATGCGACAACTCATGCCATAGATCCAAAATACACGGCAACTCGTATCGTAGATACAAAGTACATGGAAACTGGTGCACAAAAGTGCCACATCATGGATAATGTACATAACATGGTCTATCAAGCATTGTGACCACCCCCGTCACTCCCAAGCGCATCTCCAAAGTCGATCTTCCTACTCTTCGAGCCACTGGTATCTCAGATCTTCTTCCGTCTAGGAGTAGACCATCTCTCTAGGCTCTGGAACAAATGATATAAGATATCGTCATTTTCAAGCATTTGTAACATTTACCATATTTATAAAACAAATGTAGAATTTGAATCTTAAATAAATCACCTCTGATGCGAGTGGGAAATGTGAGGCAGGTGTCCTAGATCTGCGGATTTTCTCAGCAATTCCAGCCTACAACATTTACAACAATCATTTCATTGAAAAGTAATAATTGCTTAAATTAATTTTTGTTAATGCATCAAAATATTTTCATAAATTAGCTTGATTCTCACTGTGAACACCTCCGACGATGGACATGGCTGAGCTTCTGGGATAGTAGGTGGAGCAGATGGCTGGACAACCAGCTACGATGCAGTCATGGGGGGGGGCAGATGTAGTTGCAGCCACTACAGGTGCAACCACTGGAGATACAGATGAGGATACTGGAAGAGTAGATGCCACAATAGTGGCGGGAAGTGGGGAAGATGTGGTGGGAGAAGACATGGTGGTATGGGGTGGAGGAGGACGTCGTGGATGATGAACCCCTACCAGTTGTACGATAGAGGGTATCGAACAAAAAGGGATAGGGGGGATGTTGACGGATGGTGAATGGGAGGGCAGTACTGGATAGAGGGAGGAGGATGGATGGAAGGGAGGTTTTGGACGAAGAGGGGAAGCTGGAAGGAAGGGGGGGCATGAACGAATGGGGGAGGATGGATGGATAGGGGGGCGTGGATAAATTGGGGAGGTTTTATAGACGGGGAGGCGTGGGCGAGTGGGAGAGGATGGATGGAGGGGGGAGTATGGCCGGAGAGGGGAGGCTGGATGGAAGGGAGGGGGTGGACGGAGGGAGGGGTCTAGATGGAATCAAGGGGGGGACTCATGGGAGAGGGTGGAAACATAGGACTAAAATGGGGACCTGCAGCTATTGGTGGCACCTACATATACATTTGTAATATCACAATTTAGTAAACAAACAATAAATTAAACCATAGTAAGTCGTAACAATTCAAATTAAAAGCGTGCTTTTATCTACACATTATACCTGTGTATATGGTGATCTTCCAATCCCTGGCGGGGATGGTTGATCACCGTAGTCAGGGAACACTTGTGAACACCAAAATGCATGCATGTTATGAACATATTAAACAAGTCATTATTTAGGCAATCAAGATATTCAAAAACATTGTACGAACTATCAACGTGTATGCCATAAATATAAATACTTAAGTAATATAAATGCCATAAGTAATAACAATATTGTGTGAGGTACTGAAAATACCCCCGTGTGAGGTGCTGCAATTTCAGTTGCAGCTGCCATTGCTGCATCCAGGTTGGGAGATCCTACGTTCTCCCATGTTGGTGTCTCAGCTCTAAATAACTGTACATTGAAATAATAGTTTAAGTCAAACAAAAATAATTTACAAATCATCAAGTGATGATTGAAAACACATTAAAAAAATTGCTCACCTGCTCCATATAACAGCCCTCGATCGAGCCAGGGCAAGTGTGCCCGCAATGGGGACAAAGATGTGGCATTGTCCCCGTCGAATTGGAATGCCCAACATGGATACCACCGATCACAGGTCTATCCTGACCCTGTCGTGAAGGCCCTGCACCTGAATCTCTATCAAGGTCAACCGACCTCTCCACTGTAGTCATTGCTACAAAGGCAGTGTGTCTGAGGAGTCCACGTGAAACATTCCTCATTGCCTCCTCGATCTGATTAAGTCTGTGGGGTAACTGAGGTGGATGGGTAGAGGGGTTGGGCTCGATCCTAGGAGCTAGTGGCCCTCTTAGTGGGTTCCTCTTGGCAGCAGATCGATCTTGGGCAGAGCCACACCCAACACCCTGGAACTCGGTTATGTCAAAATAGTTGACATGTAAACCGAGCACAAACTCAGCCCACAGTTGCCGAAGGAAGTATTGTGGAACCTCCCTATTATTGCAGGGAGGTTTATCGTACACCATGAACCACCTCTACATCCAATTGTCCCTCCATGGTTGGTAATGGCACCAATCCATGCAGACACGTGGCTTTCTAGTGTTTTGTGGTTGTTATGTTCTTGGATCGGTGAATATACTGTATAATTGGGCCTTTGTAATATTCAAATCTTTTATTTCAATTGGCGATGTGCATGGATGAGGGAGTCAATTGAGCTCTCAATTGACGTGGCAAGAGACACTCGAGATGGTTCCCCTATGTTTCTTAGTTCTCGAGTGTGCACTCTCATTTCATTTACATAATGGTTAAGGTCATCTTGTTCAAAATTTGGTTGGGGGTTTTGATTTTCTTCAGAATTTGGATTTTGTGAACGGTTTTCTTCGGCATTGGGTCCAAGGTTTGGGTTTTCTTGTGTTCCATCGGACTCCAGGTTGACATTTTGTTCACTCATTGTGTGGGTTTACAATCTGCAATTAAAAATTTCTCCATTGTTTTAATAATTTGGGAATTATTACCAATTTAATAAACAAAAAACAATCAATAAATTGACACAAACAATGAATAAAATGACAAAAAAATTGGAATTTACCTATCCAATTGACTTGTTGATGAGTTGGTGGATGGATTTGGTGGGTTTTGGAGTGGAAATGGTGTCTTTTGGTGGTTGTAGTCATGCGCACACGGAGAGGAAGTCACGCTCGGATCCAATGAGTAGAACGGGAACATTCTGCTCTGTTTTTTTTAACAGGAGCGCGTGCGCGCCTCTAAGAGTGCACGCGCCAGACACGTGCACCCACCAACAATGCGCACGCACCTTGGTTCGGTACCGAACCTATCAGCACATGCACACTGCCTTAGGTGCGTGCACGTGGTCGTTTTAGTCTCGCTAGCGCATCCCCGTTGCAACAGTTTTGGGGAGCAACTTTGTGCACCCACCCATCAACAACTAAGTGGAATAGTATCAAGGTTATGCTAGCTTTGGCAGCATAGAATGGATAGAAATTGCACCAAGTGGATGTGAAGAGTGCATTTTTCAATGGTGATTTACATGATCAGGATGTATATATGACCCAACCTCCTAGTTTTGAGATTCCATGAAAAGAAAGGAAGGTTCGTAAATTGGTTAAGGCATTATATGGGTTAAAACAAGCTCCCAGAGCTTGGTATGCTAAAATGGATGTCTATTTACATAAAGTTTGTTTTCTCCGCAGTGTGTCAGATGGCACTTTGTATGTTCAAATCTAGGAAAACAACTTAATCATTATGGTTATGTATGTTGATGATTTTTTTATAGCAGGTAATAATGACAACCATATTTCTCAAGTATATTAAGTAATAATAATGACCATATCAAGTTCATTTCTGAACTTACTATGAACTTAGTAAGTTCATAGTAATAATCATTTCTGAACTTAGTGAATTTAATCCTTTGCAAACTTAGTGAATTTAATCAGTTTTTAACTTAGTGAATTTCTAAACTTAGTTTGATTATACTAAGTTCAAAAAGGATTAAATTTACTAAGTTCAGAAATGAACTTGATATCTACTTTAAAGAAATTTTGGATCAAAGGTGGGGTTGTTAGAAATTATGATCCAAAATGTTAAGTTTAGGACTTTAGCTTAATAAATGTTTTTGTAAACATTATTGTAAAAGGACACCTATACACTCATGTGATTATGTGAGATGTCCCAAGTTAGTTTTGATAATGCTATTTTTAGTTATTAGTCTTGGATTATTTAAACCCATTTTCTATTATGTGTGAGGCAGATTTTGGTGCTTAGCCCTCATGTCTGTGTTGTCATTATTTTCCATCCTTATTAATAAAACTTGTGTGTCTAAGGACACTTTGTCACACATTGGTAAAAAATTGAAAGCAAAACCAGAAGCCTAAAACTAGTTACATTGTTCACAAAAACCTCTTTCGGATTCCTAAAATGATGTGTCATTTGCCCACAATGAATCTACCAAGATGGAAATTTTTCAAATAACTTATGCTTCGATTCAAGCTATGGTATACTTAGTAAAATGCACACCACAATCTATACATTGGTCAATAATTGAAAGTAAAACCATAGGTCTAAAACTAGTTACATTGTTCACAAAAACCTCTTTTAGATTCCTAAAATGATGTGTCATTTTCCCCTAATGAATCTCCCAAGATGGCAATTTTTCAAACAAGTTATGCTTAGAGCCAAGCTATGAACTACTTACATTATAGCTTGTTATGTAAAAACAAAGTGTAAATTTGCATAAATGGGCTTAGTAAAATGCTTGCCATGGTCTATACATTGGTCAATACTTAAAATTAAGACCACGGGCTTGAAGCTAGTTACATTGCTGACAAAAAAATCTTTTAGATTCCTAGAATGATGTTTCAATTGCCTACAATAAATCAGACAAGATGATAATTTTTCCTTTTGGACCCATCTTTACCCACTTCGATAAAATGCATGCCCAACACTCATTATTGGGTCTTTTAGAGTGATTCCAATTGTAAGTGGTGTGGATTACTATTTTAATCCACCTTCTTGTACATCTATTTTTCAAATTTAGGTTCAAAAAGTGCATGCTTTGAATAAACTCTTCATGCATGTCTTGTATGTATGAAATGCCATCCTAATTTAATGTAAATGCAATCCAAATCCTCCTATCAAATGTTTACACTAAATGGTTTTGCAAATAGGATAGTTATAATCTTGAGAAGAATATCATTGTGTTATTTTTATATAACCTAACCTTGTATGCTCACATCCAAGCTATGAACTACTTATACAGGGTGTTATGTAAAAACAAACTGTAAATTTGCAAAAATGGGCTCAATAAAATGCACACCACAATCTATACATTCGTCAATAATTGAAAGAAAAACCACAAGCCTGAAGCTAGTTCAATTTCTCACAAAAACCTCTTTCTAAATCCTAAAATGATGTGTCATTTGCCGACAATGAAACTGGAAAGATGGAAATTTTTCAAACAACTTATGCTCGGAGTCAAGTTATGGACTACATGGTAAAATGCACGCCATAGTCTGTACATTGTTTAATAATTGAAAGTAAACCATAAGTTTGAAGCTAGTTACATTGCTTAAAAAAACCTCTTTCAGGTTCCTAAAATGATGTGTCATTTGCCCCAAATGAATCTCCCAAGATGGAAATTTTTCAAACAACTTATGCCCAAAGTCAAGCTATGAACTACTTATACCATTTTTTATATAAAACAGTGTAAATTTGCATAAATGGGCTTTGTAAAATGGCCGCCATAGTCTGTACATTGGTCAATACTTAAAAGTAAAACCATAGGCTTGAAGTTAGTTACAATATTGACTGTTGGAATCGATTCAATACTAAGAGGGGGGGTGAATCAATATTAGCGCAGTTATCAGCAATTTTTACCTTCTTAAATAGATTAGCCTTTACTTAATTCTTATCTTATGTTATGCATTAATTAATAAACATCCACACATATATGCACCAACATAAACAACAAATAACACACAAGAATTTTACGCGGAAACCCAAACGGGAGAAAATCACGGAATGCTTATTTATAATGAGAAAGAATACATTCGAGGAAGAACCAACTTCCTGCGTTTACCAGCACCAACTAGAAGAAGGCACCAACCCCCTATTTTTATAGGCTCCAACCTTAAGGAAGCTACAACTCCCTGTGTTTCTCCAGCACCAACTGGAAAGAGGCACCAACCCCCTATCTCCTTGTTGTTTTACAGGCACCAACATGAAGGAAGCTCCAACTTCATGTCTCCTTGCCCCGTCCGACCGCCTTGATGTCCAATGTATGTTTTTGTTGTACTGAACTTCAAATCCACGCACACTTTTGATCTTCTAATTGTAATTATGTTGTGCACTACCTTCGTATGCAGTCTATACTCTATCACAAAGCTACATACAACACTTGATTTCTCATTCCTCTCAATTCACACTTATGTTGATGACTTACTTCATGTTATGTGTGCTCATTGATACTGCAGTTGGTGTCACTGATTATATCATCGTTCTGTTGTTTGTGTGTCTGCAATGACCAATTGATATTGTGTTTTCAATTGATATTCTGTTGTTTTGAAATAAAGCACTAGTGACAGATAGAACTGCGCACTTACTAATGAGTCTGTTATGTTTAAGTGTTGCAGTTTCTTAGACAATCTGTGACATCCTGTGCATCAAATGATTTGTCCATTCTGTTTAATGCACTTGTCTCATATCATCTACATCATGATGTGACTATCGGATCCTGTTGATATTATGTCATTGCGCATCAGATGGAGTTCTCAACTTCGCACACTTTCACTTCTGTCCATATGCATCAGCAAGACATATGTGCATTATCTGATAAAATTTGGTTCTATCTCTGCGCTTCTACCTTTACAACATCTATGACTAATGGCGTGCCGACTGTAATGTTGTTTCTGTTGCTAGGTTTCTGTGGTGATCAGTTTCAGGATGCATGTTCGGAATTTCCACAGATCTCATGATTTTCATCGACGTTTCGAGTCCATAACGGGACTCATCATCAGGACGGTGTGTCAAAGAAGAGTAGCTGATCATAAAGGTTGTAGCTTTAATAAAGAATTGCAGAGGGATGGTGTTTTTGAATTGTCGGGATGTAGTTAAAGTGTCGGCTAGGGTTTAGTTAATTAGGTTTTAGGTTTAAAGTTTTTAATTACTAAAGTCATGATATTTATTTAAGAAATGATAGTTATGTACTGTTAATAAGTTAATATTATAAATGTTAAAAGTGTAAAAATTATATTAGTATTAATAATATTTTAAGTGAATAATTATTACGGTAAAATTAATGTAAATGATAGTATTTAATAGTGTAAAATTAATGTTAATAATAGTATTAGTTGTATTAATAGAATTAAAGTAAATGATAGTGGTAGTTACTTAGAAATTTTTTTAATTTTAATACTATTAAATTTAATTAATAGTATTAAAATCAAATTAATTTTTATAATATTAAATTAATTATTTAAATTTATGATATTTGATAAGGTAATTAAGTAATGTTAATAAGTTAATATTATTAGTGTTAATAGTGTAAACATTATATTGGTATTAATAATATTCTAAGTGAATAATTTAGATGTAAATTAATAGGGAAAAGAATAATATTAATGAAAGTATTAGTTGTATTAATCATGTTTAATTTAATACTACAATATGCTTAGGTGTACAAATATGCTTGCAGTATTCCATGTTGAATCTCTTTAACATTTCCTTCACATACTTAGATTGAGAGATGAGGATTCCATCATTCAATTGAGATATTTGTAACCCACGGAAAAGGGATAATTCCCCGAGCATGGACATTTCAAACTCTTTTTTCATGTCTTTTTCAAATCGATGACTCATTTTGTCATCATTGCTCCCAAAAATTATATCGTCCACGTATACTTCCACCACTATCATTTTTCATTCTCAATTTTGATGTAGATATTACTATTTACACTGACCCTTCTGAAACCTTGAAGTTGCATATATTTGTCCAGCCTTGAATACCAAACCCTGGGAACTTGTTTGAGTCCATACAATGCTTTCTTCAGCTTGCACACATAATCTTTGTTTCCTTAAAGTGAAAAACCATCTGGTTGTTCAATATATACTTCTTCTTCAAGATCTCCATTCAGAAATGTTGGTTTAACATCCATATGATATGCTTTGACATTTTCTGCACGGGCATAGGAAAGGAATATCCCGATTGCTTCCATTCATGCTATTGGAGCAAAAGTTTCCCCAAAATATATTCCTTCTATTTGTGCATACCCTTTGCACACCAGTCTCACCTTATTTCTGACTACTTGTCCTTCCTCATTTAGTTTGTTTCTAAATACCCACTTTGTTCCAATTACATTCTTATTCTTAGGTATTGGAACTAGTTTGATGCAGGGGCATCGGGGCCTAGGATAAACAGTCGAAGGTGATCGACAGAGGAAGGTCGATTAGGGGTATTGCTGATGACCACTGGTGCGAAGGAGACTCATGGCAATCGAAGCCACGTAGTCAAGCAGGAAGCTGTTGAAGTAGGATCAACAGGGGTAGAGATCGGAGGTCGGAAAATTCTAACATCGACGGCAACAGAAGAGGAAGTCGACAAAGTCAAACATCGACAAGGTCGAACAACGACATCAATAGAGAAGCGGAAGAATCCAAGCATGGGGGATGGGGAGGATCTGTAGCTATAAAGATAAAGTGAATATCGACAAGGTTAAGGTTAGTCGATGTGTCAAAGTGCGAACCGGTCAAAAGTGGATATCGACACGGACAACAACTGTGACAGAGTCAAAGGGGCACAGAGACCAAGAAGTGTCGCAGTCGAGGAGACAGACCTGCAACCATTGTGGGTTGTTGAGGAAGTTAATGGAAGTTAAGAAGGTGGTTGAGACCAGGCCAGTTGTCGCCACAGGAGGAGTCTGTGCAGAATTCCCAGGGGGCGCTGACAACTGCAAGATCCGTCGGATCAAGAGTAGAGTGGTGGACATAGTAAGGATGCCTCGGGGAAGCTAGACAGGGTGGACCTCGGGAACAGTGCAGAGTAGAGTAGCAGACTGGTGTGGAGGCACAGAGGAGGGGATCAATCATTCTTTCGTTCGAGTTAAGGATCGGAAGAAGGAGGGGATCACACGTAGAGAGGGAGAAACACACCGAGAGAACAAAAATTTGCTTATGTATATTGTAACAGGATAAGGCCAACTTGTTTATTTTCTTTGTATGTAACATTGTAATAGATTCAAGTAGTAGAAGCCAACTTCTTGGCATTTCCAGTTCACGTCCAGTCTATGTGAGAATTTTTGTGATTGACTGTGTGTTATTGTTAAGAAAGAGGGTCCGATAGACCCACCTTGCGCCAGGTGCTATCAGAGCCATAGAATCCTGAGAGTTGGTTGAGTCCTGTGAGAAGGAAAAGAATCCAGTGAGTGGTAGAGAACCCGCTACCAGCTTGCATAGCGTCAAGTGGTATTGAACATGAAGAATCTGTGTATGCGTGAACAGCTCCAGCTGCGGTTGGGTAGAGTTGTGCGCGTGTGGTGAAAGTCCAGTTGCGATTGGACGAGAGGAGGTTTCAGCTACGGTTGAAAGAATGGCACAAAGAGGTGTAAATATTCGTGGTGTAGGACGAAGAGAGTGAGGCGCAAGAGTTACAGTTGATAGCGAAATGTTCGATGAGTGCATGCAAACAATGAGAAGCTTGACCAATGAGGTTGCAACAATCAAAGAAATATAGAGACGTGGATGCATTCCCGATGCCCTTGACCATAGTGACGAAGAAGTCGAGGAAATGGAAGCTCGGGAAGCAGTGGAAGAAGAACCAGAAGATAAATTCATCAAGCTACTGACAGAGATGAGGGTTAAGGAAAAAATGGATGTACCTACCTACTCATGAAGTCTGGATCAAAAAGACTTGATATACTGGTTCAGAGAGATGGAGAAATACTTCGACATAGAGTAGATAGAGGATCCTAAAAGGGTTAAAATTGCATGTTTGAGGTTGAAGGGTCATGCCTCATTATGGTGGGAAAATGTACAGGCTGACAGAGTCAAGAAATGCAAGGATAAAATCAAGTCTTGGGACATAATGGTTGCCAAGTTGAAAGGGAAGTTATTCCTACCTAGCGACTATGTGATTTATTTGTTTAGGAAGTTACAAAAATTTCAGCAGAAAGAGACGACCGTGAAGGAATACATGGAAGATTTCTACAGACTGTTGATAAGATCCGGTCAAACTGATGAAGGTGAAGAAGCGGTCGCAAGATATGTGAAGGTGAAGAAGCGGTCCCAAGATATGTAAACGGATTGAAGTATTTCATATAGGACGAGTTGAGCCTGTCAAAGTTTAGGATGGTTGGAGAAGCCTACCAACTAGCTTTGAAGGCAGAAGAAAAGTTGTCGAGAAGAACTGCATCGACTAGAGGAAGGATGACTGGTCGAGGTGCGAAGATAGTTTCCGCGAAGGGACAAAGTAGCGGAACCAGGAAAGAAGTCGTCGAAGACAACTAACGTGCAAAAGGGACATCGACTAGAGAGAAGGCACAAGGAAACCTACGAGAAGGTCGAGAGACCCGCGGTCGGGGTGCGTTTGGTCGAAATGGTCTAGCATAAAGGAAATGAGCTAACAGACCGGCTATAGTCTGTTATAAGTGTCACGGAGTGGGACACAAAGCTTATGAATGCCCGAAGAATCTACACGTGGCGGAGGAGTAAAAACCCAAATGTCAATGAGATGACCAGGGTGACGAGAAGACGAATTCGACATCCGACAGTGGCGAAGAGGGTAGAGTATAAGATCGAAACATGACGACCATGAGAACGTTGGTCCAGAACGACCAGCGAGAAAAGAGGGAGTCGGCACAATGAAAGGCCATCTTTAGGACCAAAGTGTTTATTGCCAACAAATACTACAACACCATTGTCAATGGCGGAAGTACCAAAAATTCAGTGTCGATGGAGGTCATCGACACATTGGTTTTGAGATATCAACAACACCCAAATCCATACAAGATATCCTGGTTACAGAAAGGACATCATGTGAAGGTAACCAGACAGTGCATGATCAAATTTAAAGTGGGAAAACTTGAAGACAATGTACTGTGCGACGTAATCCCAATGGACGCTTGTCATCTGTTGTTAGGGAGGACATGGCAATACGATCGGAAGATGATCTATGATGGTCGAGCCAACACAGTCACAGTGTGGAAAAATGGCACGCAGAGGATGTTGAAGCCAAAGCAGGAGGACCACGCCGACTGCAAGCAGGGTGAAAGCAACTATTGGGAGAAGCGAGTGTTGATGTTCTCAGCGAAGGAATTCCTAGCGGAGGAAGAGGAAGGTGGGGGTCCTCCCCATCTGGAGTAAGGTGGTCCTCCGCCAGACAGTGGGGGTCCACCTCCTCCAAAGAGGGGTGGGTCGCCGCTGTAAGGCGGGGGTCTGCCTCCTCTAGAATGGGGAGGCCTTCCGCCATAAGACGGGGGCCCGCCTTCTCCAGAATGGGGCAGAGGTGGTGGTGGTGGACCAGATGGTGGTGTAGGTGGAGGGACAGGTGGTGGAGGTGGTGGGGGTGGCGGCCGGCCGGAGGTCCGGTCGGTGGGACATTATGGTTCCCCCATGGGGTATTAGGGTTTCCAGGGTAGGGTAATCCAGAAAAATGATTTCCTGGATAGTTTTGTCCAATATTAATGTTGTGATGTCCTGGAATAATGTGTCCCCATGGGGGTTGGGTCCAAATGGATGGCCCCCCCGTATGATGTGTCCACGTGGGTTGTCCAATGGTTGGAAGAGGACTACCAACCATACTATAACTGGGATGAGAAGTGTAGGCGCCACTCATGGTATGACTACTGACTGGGTGATGTCCCCCAGTCAGGTTGGGTCCACCAACTAAGGGTTGCCCCCGAGTCGAAAATTGTCCACATGTTGGAATGTGCTCGATGACCAAATGTTGACCACTAATGCTAGGTTGAATCATAACCAAGGGTTGAGTGCTAACGAAAGGATTACTTCCTCCTGACAGTAGACTAGCAAGCATATTATATCCTCCCCTCTAATTTTGAGGTGGGGGAGGTGGAGGTAATGTCCCAAAGTTAACAGATGTTGAAGGTTTCCCTTCAGAGGGTGTCGTGGTTGGAGTCACAGTAGGTATAGAACTGGTCTCCTAAATTAGAGGTGTACTCGTAGGAAATGAGGGTTGACCTGGTTCGTAAGTTGTCGAGCTAGGTATAGTTGTATCTGGTGAAGTGAATGATAAAGAGCGGACAGGGGAATATTGAGAAATGGGTGTAGCTGGGATGTTTGCTCGTCGTGTGAGACTTTGGCATCTAAGTTGTTCACCAGACATGCGCAGATGGTTAATCTGTTCATAGAGTGGCGCAAGAAATTCATTGTTAGGAATCCAATGACGAGGTATGGTAGTTTCTTCCATGGGAATTGACCCAAACTCAGTGACATGACGGCCTAGAGACGTGTCCCAAAAATATGCTGACAGACCGAAAGCTGTTGATAAAGATTCATCCTGGGGCTGGCTTAAAATCCATTCCACAGCTCCAGGATGTCCCTCCATTGAAAAATGGAAGGATGTGTCATATGAGGTAGGTTGTTCTGCCATCGAAGGTCCCACGGGATCAACGATAGGTGGGTTGCTGGGAGACGAGTAGTTTGTTCCCGACTCTAAAGTAGAGGTATCTTCTTCACATGACATAGATATTGTAGGTTGATCCATTTGTGCTCCCGAGTTCTCCTCTTGGTTAAGGGGATATTCAGGTGGCAAATTCAAAATCCTTCGGGATCTTCTCAAAGGTTGATCGGACAGTGTGACCAGATCAAAATTTCTCCTAAGTGTAACCTATAAAAAAGAAAAATCAATCCAAACTCTACACAAGCTAAAGTTGCAAGCAAACTTATGTGACAGGTGGGGATTCAAAAGTCTGGAACCTCACAGGATTGTCAAGGCAGTGCAACTCGCTATATACCACAGGGTCCAATAGTTATACTTGGCCCAATATTTCAGAGCACTAACCAAGGAGGATTAGGACCGTACCTCTAACCGTATAACCTGACTACCTGAAGCACGTGCGTAGTAGCTCCCCGAGTGTTGTTCTCAATGTATTTCCACACCAAGAAGGCCAATAGGTTAACTTAGTTGGTATAGGAATCCTAAAAGGGTCTCCCGATATACACAAGGTACGTGGGAGCTCAAATCCGTACTGGTGTTGTCTGATGCACAACCGTACGACAAGAGCCTTCCGATATACTACCGAGTACGTGAAGTACCTTTCGATATACCCAAGGGTACATGAAAGGTCATTCGATATACCGGTTGGTACATGGAAGAACTACAGGCCCTTGGGATGCAGTGCAGGCAAATAACGACAGCTACCATGCTTAACGACGTCGGAACACGTCACTAACTTATCACACAAGTTACTAGCAAGTTTTAACCTAACACTACCATTAATTTTATCTTGAGCGGTTAGGTGAATGCATGGAGTGTAGACGGGAATTTAAACAAATGCAACTTAATCTATATGCAAAATGCAAATTTTTTCTTTTCCGATTCAATGAAATCTATCTAAGGTAGGGAGAAATTCCTTTATTGCCGATATTAGAAAAAGACAAGTACCCCTATAACTCAAAATCAATGAAAAAGACAAAAGAAGTACTCTTTTCACTATGCCAACAAAATTCACTAAATAACAAACACCAAATTGAAAATTCTTTTCTTTTTTCTCTTTGCAAGTTAACCAAATTGACGAAACATGGAAAGAAGAATTTCGGTTTCAAATGTAACAATCTCTAATTTTCGAAATAATGACCTAAAAGATGATGGAAAATCAAGAAATGAGAATTTTCAATCTTCAAAGATGCTTTGCAAAAACTCAAATATGCTTACAACTTTCTAAGAAATGAACAATTTGTCATAACTAAGAAACCACAAGATTATCTTTCAAGCTTTCCAAAGATTTTTATTCCAAAGTATGAAAATTGTTCCCAACACTTCAAGAATTAAACTCGAAAATGAAGGCACTAAAAAGTATGTTTTCCTACTCAAGTACTCACAATGGATCTGAGAATCACAATGCTCTTTTAAATCTACTATTCAGAAAATCAAAGATGGTGTCTCGACCAACTATAGTAAGTTGGAAATTCCCAAAGAAAAGAGATCACCCAAAGACTAAAAAAGCACTCAAATGCATGCAAAACCAATCAACAAATCGCAATCAAGACTCAATGACTGAATGTAGGAAGGGTTTAGGAATCAAATCTAACGAACTGAATAGATCTGGTAATGTGATCAGGGATTGCAAGACCAAGCGGATAGATGGGGGATTGAAATTTCCCTCCACTACCGAATTGCGCACTTGACTAGATTAGGACCCAAAATCAACCAAATCAAATCCAAACACACACTAACGGGAACTAGGGGTCCTGTGACTGAATCATACAGTACACAGAGCTCAATGAATCAGACCAAATGACCAAAAATGGAGAAAATTATGCTAAACACCAAGCAACATATGTTGGCGCACTTTGTTCTTGTGCACTAGAGCGCCAGGCACAGTCTGTATGCAGGCTAAGGGCACCAATGGCGCAGGCTGAACTCAGGATAAGGGCGCCAGAGGCACGGGATGCTCATGGACAATGAGCGCCAGAGTCCTAGTAGCGCAGGGAATGTAAACCCCAGGTGCGTCGGGCGAATAACAAGAAGAAAGAAAGCAAAGATCACCAAAAATGAACAGTAATAGGTCCAATAATGATCCCAGACAGAGTCAGGGCAAGCCAACAGACTCTTAAATAGCAAAATCCAAATATGGGAGGGGCTTAGGAGGCTAGAAAATGAATCAACAAAAATCAATGAAATCAAAGCTATGTTTTATCCCCAGTATGGTCGCCATATTTGTTTATGGACAATCTACTCAAGTGGACTCAAGCGAGATCTCCCTAGTCGAGGTGGATCTAGAACAAATTAATACAGTATACAAATCTACTTTCCTAGATAGTTTAGAGATGCAATAGATAGATGTCTTACCTTAGATTCGCGAATCCTTCTCCTCTTTGTCACTCTAAGCTCTAGGACCTTCAGATCTCAAGCTGCAAAACCCTGTCAAGCATATAGAGTCAAACAAACAGTAAAAGCACATCTAAATAATAAGTTGATCTAAGCTAACAATTAAGGAAGAAAGCTCTAAATACCATTAACACAAAGACATTTATGGAAAGAGATTGTATTACTGCAAATAAATGGGAAATACATAGAAGAGAGAGAATTACAACCCAAGCCTTAACGCTGTAACCTCCGTCCAACAATCCAAGCCAAGCCTCCAAAGGGTGATGTGTGCCTCCCAAGGGATGAATAGGGATCACCTAGGATAATTTCACCAGTGTGAGAATACGATATTCCTTCCTCCCTTCTCAATGGAGAGAGAGGTCTTATTTATAAGCCTAGATGGATAGAGTAAGTTGAGGATTAGGGGGAGAGGTCTAAGGGATCTTACCATTAGGTTAGGTACCGAATACCAGTTTTCCTACCAATTAGGGATAGACCTCCATGTCACCCAGCTTTGAGAATTTGCTCGAAGCTCCTTGTTACCCACATTAACCAACCCTGGCGCACCCTGCATGAAGACAATAGGTGCCAGGAAGTTGTGGCGTAGATTGCATGAGGGCAGCAAGAGCCACTAGCGCACACTGTCAGTGTGCATCATGCGCCAACCTTATTCTGGTGCCTCTTGATGGGAAGCAGGATGCGCCAGCACTACTATAAATGGTGGGATGTAAAGGCAACAACTTGCTCAGGATGTTTTAGCCAGGGAAACTTCAGGGATTATGGCACTGAGTTGGCACATGACTCATGATGACAAGATTTTGGTGTAACAAAGTGCCCTTGATTCCATTCCACTACTCTAAATATTTCCCTCTTATCTATATCGGCTTAGAATAATAGTATTCAATAATAGAATATTTCCTTGGTTTGCTTTGCCTATAAATGAGTTGATCCAGACTTAATCCTTCTAGATCCTTAAATTTGTTTCTCCTGGGACATGAAAAAGTTGTCTTAATGGCGTAATGTTTATGTTAAGATTTAATTTGCCTCTGCTCAAATTTTCAAGCTAATATTATTTAACCGAGCAATTTGGGTGAGTCGTTTTTTTTTCTATCTGGCAAAAAGTGATCTGGGTTCTACATTAATTTTTGGCTTCAATAGTTGGTTATTTCTATACCGGTGATTGATAACCAATAAATCACAAAACTACAATTACAAATATATTTCATGATAGTATTACTCGATTAACTTCGAAATCAATTTACCATGGATAAGGATAAATTGTGCATAATAAGCTAGATAAGTAAAATATAATAGTCCCATAAATCTACCTTTTATCTTTGAACTCTTTTTTTTCTCAATCAGAAAAATAACTATACTTTATTGACAAGTATATGATAGAAAGTACATAACGCCTCCATCGCGATGGAAAAAAACAACAAAAGAGTCGTCCCACCGGACAAGTATAATGCCCAAACCCATCAACAAAGACCCCATACAACACATAAGAAAAAGGCTTCCCCCAGCCACAAAGAAGAGTTACCACTCAACCATATGAGTACATATCACAAACCAGAAATAAAAAGGTTTCCCCCAACCAGTAGGCAAGAAAATAGCACACTACATAAAATAAAGGACCAAAAAATAAAGAGCAAAACCGCTGGCCCGACTAATCCGGAAGATAACCAAGGATCAATACATGTTGTAGTTGCCAGCTTCCTGAATAATATCATCGAACAAAACTCAAAAAATAGAATACCTTCCACCGAACGCAAGGCATGCTTCGAGAGAGAGTCCGCAAGCCCATTCTCAACATGAGGGACATGCAAAAACTTGATACCCTGAAAATGTTGCTGCAAAGACTTGATCTTATCCAACCAAGTAGTAAGTGCAATGACATTGATAAGCCCAATACGGTTAATCCAGTTAATTACAACTTGAGAATCACCCGCAATTTGCCGCAACTCCAGACTTCTAAATTTAGCAAAATGAAGGATAATCCAAAGTGCCCAGATTTCACTTTTGGTATTTTTCCCCGGGCCAAAATTCATCCAGATATTAAAAAAACAGTTGTGGTTTAACACAATGACTCCACCCGCACCAAAAAGCAAGCCCGAATCCTGTGAAGCCCCATCAAATTTACCAAAAAACGTCGAAAATATAAAAGGAATGGGCCTGCAAATGGGAAGTTGCTTACCCTTAATATTCCCCTGTTTCCCCAAACTTCATAGTGTGCCACCACCGCTTTCCTCGCCACCCACATTGGTTGGAGAAACTTGTCTTCGAAAATAGAGAGATTTCTCGCCTTCCATGTTTCCCAAAAGACAAAACAAGCCAACGCTGCAGCACTTCAGTTGAACTTATAACAGATGTGCAAACCATCTACCAGAGACCGATCTGTCTAGGATGGAAAACCAACAAATGTAAGACGAACCACCTCCCATACCTAAACATTGAAAACACATTTGAAAAATAGATGCTGATCCAAATCTACCGCGTGTTTGCATAAAATACATATACATGGCCCAATGAAACCACGTTTCTGCAAATTATTCAAGAATAAAAGCTTTCCCTCTAGAGCCAACCACATGAAGACCTTAATTTTTAACAAGATGTTCCATCTCCAAAGAATCGCATGCCACCAACAGGAAGGTGCCCTATTCGGGAAAAAGATCTCACAGGTCGATTGAGCAGTCAGCATCCATGTGGAGGTATTCCGTGACCAAATAAGCTTGTCCATACCACTAGAGAGATAGATACTTCCCCTTTGCAAATCACGAATATAACTGGACCATTCCGCGACCAAGGAACCATGGAGTCCAATCTATTCAGCGCCAACCAAAGCTTGAAATGGAGAATTAGAAAAACTTGATGAGGCAGCATGATATAGAGAATGATAGCCCCAAGCCTTGAGAGATGCAATTAATTCAAATGAAAGTTTGTATTGTGACGAGCCTCCAATGATCGGGTCTGTGCCCAATTGAATCTGCCTCCCATTCCTCGGTTTCCACCCAATCCATTCAGCCAGAGTATGAATTGCTGAAGATAGGCCCGCCCAGATATTGGACACACCTTTCAACTTTTTGACCCCTGCTCTGAGCCACGGTTGAACCGATTGAACTTTGAGATATTTATCGATAATCACCTCACCCCATAGCCCAGCTACCATGAGCGCCCGCCAAAGACTCTTTGCCAGTAACGTTGAAGAGAAGTAGAAGATATTCTTGATTGACCAACCCCCCAAATGGAATGGAGAGTCCATCCTCCTCCAATCCACCAAGTGCAACTTATGTGATTTTTTACCAGACCAAATAAAATTGTGCATTTTCCTTCTCATACCTTTCAAGATGGACATCGGAACCATGCTTAAATATAGCCATAACACACCAATATTTTGAAGGATTGATTTTACCAGAGTTAAACGACCGCCAATAGACAACCACCTCTAGCACCACTTATGTATCCTCTTATCAAAATGCTTTAATAGCCAGGACCAATCCTGTTTATTATAAGCATTTGGTTTTATGAAATTGCCTAGGTACAATGTGCCAGCCACTAAATCCTTGATCCTATATTGAAAAATTGCAGAGATTTCCATCCACAAATTGTCATCCATCTTATGCTCCAAGATATCGGTTTTAGTTTCATTAATTATCATACCTGAAGTTTTAACAAAGAGCTCAAGGATTTCCTTAATAGAAACCCATTCTTTTTTGCAAGCCTTACCAAAAAGAATCACATCGTCGACAAAGAACTAGTGTGTTACAAGAATATTTCTTGAAATCTTCACCCCTGAAATCTGTTTGTCCGCCTTTGCTTTGAGCAGGATCCTACTCAATCCCTCTATCACGATCAGGAAGAGTAGCAATACAACAGGTAGCCTTGACGGAGCCCCCGCGAGGCTGAGAAGAAATTCGACGGGCTTCCATTCACCAGCAAAGAGTAATGAACCGAAGAAACGCAGCCCATGATCCATTTCATTGCTTGCAAAGGGATTCCAATCTGGATCAAAGCCAATCGAAGGAAACCCCAATTTACCATGTCATAGGCGCTAGTGATATCCATCTGCATAATCAGGGCTTTTTTATTTCGAGTTTTAATACTATGGAAGGCTTCTTGCGCAAGATTGATTGCATCCATTATTTGTCAATTTTCAAGGAACCCGAATTGCTCTTTGGATATGTTTCTGGACATAACCGGCTTGATCCTATTAGCAATGATCTTCGCCACTAATTTATAGACCAGGTTGCATAATGATATCGGCCTAAAATCTTCGAAAGATACCTGTAGTGAAAACTTAGGGATTAAAGCTATAAAGGTTGAATTTAAAGCCACCGGAATTTTACCTGACAACCGCGTATCTTCCACCATGGCAAGCAAATCCGGCCCCATCAAGTCAAAAAACTCTGTGAATAGCTCTATCATCCAACCATTTGGACTAGGGCTTTTGGCTCTAGCAAATTTCTGAATGACCATTTTAACTTCTGGGAGTGTGACCGGCCTGAAAACATCATTCCCTTCCTGATTCGAGAAAAAATGAGGAAACTCCCTAATGACCTTAATCTGTTCACTTACCACACATGTACCCTTGTCTGAATAATAACCTTCAAAATGCTTACCAGCCTCCACAAGCAGTTCTGACTGTCTGCTGATGAGTTCACCATCCCTTGAATTTACAGACCATCCCTTGTATTTTTATCGCCAACGACTATCCATATAGCGCGACTTTTGAGTCGCCATGTCTCCTCCTCCTGAGAGAGCAGAATTTGCCTACATTGTCCAACACCAGAAGGGACTGTGGTAATGGAGTATTTACTGATCCCAATTTATGGATATCCTGAATCCCTTTGATCTCAACCTCAATTGAACCAAGCTCCTTAGAATGAGCCTTTTTTCACTTCCTTTCCTACTTGATAACGGTAGATTTCAATTGCCCCAATTTCTTGATCAGATAATAGGATGGAGAATCATTCGAGTCTTTAGGGAAATCTGTCCAAGTCTTATTAACCAAAGCCACAAAGTCCGCATCTTGAATCCATGTATGATTAAATTTAAAAGGATAGTTTTGAGGTTTCGCCTCAAAATCAAGCTCCAACAGAATTGCCAAGTGATCTGATATCCTTGCAGCATCGATCCAAGATCTATATTTGAAAACTAGCTCCAGTAGGGAATTTGCGGCCATGAACCTATCCAATATTTTCGCAACACAAGTAGGGCCATTTCGGCCGTTGCTCCATGTTGGATTCAATGGGAAGGGTTCCATGTCGTTAAGTTTGAGTGCTGAGAAATAATTTTGAAAATAGTTGGAGAGAGGATCCGACCTATGTAGAATCGCCCCACACTTCAGCATCTGATAGAGTAAGATTGAAATCACCTTCTAACACCTAATTTGGAAGAGTTAAAATATCCAAATGCTGTGTCCAATCCCAGAAGATTTTCCTATTATGATATGGCACATAAACATTTAAAAAATTACAATCACCCGAGAACCCCACCAATTTCCCTTTCAACAGAACGCCCCAATGGGTTTCAAAAGCCAAAAGATTAGCCACATGAGGGTTCCAAGCACATCGTAAACCCCCAGATTGACCCTCCGTGTCAATAGAGGCCACCTCCCAATCCGTCTTGAGCGAATGAAAAAATTTCCTAGCCTTCTCGACCAAAACCATAGTTTCCTAAAAGAATACCAAGTCCGGATACTCCTTCTCCAACAGTCGCTTGAGGGATAATCTTTTCTGAGGGCCCCCAATCCCTCTAATATTTAGTGAGAGAAATTTCATCTTTCCACCCTAGCTTGAGCTTTTAAATCTCTAAGTGCCCGTTTGGTATTGGATGACAGGGAGACCGGATCCTGAACGATCCCAGAACCAGTAGGAGAAGTGAGCGAGAGCTAGGGAGTGCCTTTACGGCCATTATGAGTATGAAGTGGAGACAAATCCTTCACTAAACCCCCATGGACCATTCCTTTTGCTTTCTGTAAATTGGGAAGAGCTGATCTAACAGGGATTTTTTCATCCAGATCCAAATTTATAGACATATTGTTGACATATGTAGTCAAAGGGGTTTGTGTAGTCTTGCCAACCGAGGAAGATGGGATAACCGACTCTCTCACCTTTGGGATACACAGAGAGATTAGTGGAATGGATGGCGAGGATAACTCCGACGAAAGGCCCAAAGTGTTAACAGCAGGGACCGGACAAGGCATTGAGATAGGAATGCTTTTGACCTCATGGGAGAATTGGAAGGAAGATCAGGTTCCAACGATGAGGGCATAAATAAACTGTTGCCTGATGTAGTGAGAGGGTAACATGAAGGGACATTCCTTGAATCCACTGAGGAATTAAGACAGATACCCTGATAGAAGTAAGGGCCACCGCCTATGATATCTTCCCCCAGTCGACTACCTTTCTCATCCATCGAATTGATAAAATTTGTTTCCTCTTCATTTAATGAATTAGTAAAAGAAGGGTCTAACGAGACCAACTTACTTAAAACTGAAGACAAAGCCAACAGAGAAGCAAATGCAGACGAGTGGACCGACTTAAAAGAAGGAGTGAAAGGTTGAAGAAGCAATGAAAGTAACATAAATTTACCTTATTTGTGAATTTAAAACTATTGTGAAGGAGTGAAAGAGATTAAGAAAATTGAAATTTTAGGTAAAGCATGGTAAATGTGTTTATTTTAGTTTTATGGTTATAGTTTTATTCTATATTCTAGTTTTATGGTTAATTTTTATTTTATTCAATGTTTTCTTATTCAATAATTTCAAAAAATATTAATCGACATTTGTTCACATTACTATTAGTGAGGTTAAATGTACTTCCAAGATCATCCAAAGTGAAGATGAAGATTAGATATAAAAATCAAAATCAAATGTATAAAACTTTCCAAGAGGGATACCGAGAGTTCCTATTTTTATAATAGTTGTGTTTTGGTTTTCTGATTTGGTCTTTTATTGGAATTTTTAGTGAGAGTATTTTCTTTAGATTTACAATTTTGTTTTCCAAGGGTGTAAGTGATTCTTCTAACTACCCTAAAGTGCTCCAAATTGCAAATATACTTGGCACTATTTTCTAACTCTTGCAAATATACTTGGCATTTTTTTTAACTCCTCCAGCTCATGCAGAGACATTGCCACCATGTGGCTCTTGTTTCTTTGTGCAAAGGCTTTTGGTCGTGAACTTCCTCGACACTCTTGTGAGCGAGCATTGCTTACATTGGTTGTTGTGTGTGATGTTCGGTCATGGCTTGGAGTTTGGGTTCAACATTAGACTCAAGGCTTAGCTCGATGGAATTTGGAGACATGATGTTTGGTCATGGCTTGGATTTCAGGTTCAACATTGGACTCAAGGTTTAGCTCGATGGAATTTGGAGACACAACCAAATTTTTACCAAACTTTATTTTAAATGAATCATTTTATTATTTAAAAAATCAAAAGATTTTCCTAAATGTAACAACCTTAGAATTGAAAAAAACATTTTTATTTTGAGAAAAACATTTATCTGATTTTATTTTAAAGTTTTTATGACCAAGATGGTCAAGGATGACTGTAATTAACTATTTTTATTTTTAATAAATTTAAAAGTGGAGACACTCATCCATAGGGGACTGTTGAAGAGTGTTCACTGACCCACTATGAGGAATGGAACTGTTTAGGAGACAAGGAGACACGTGGCAGCATCTGGAATCACTTACTAGTTGTTGCAAGAGGCAACTACCCTATATTTATGGTCATGACTCTCCAAAGGTGGAGGAGTTGAGCAGGTGGCTCAATAAATGATATAACTAACCAAAGACCTAGGCAAGCCATGAAAAGCCATCGAATTGAGCAGGAGGCTCACAATTTCATTATTATTCCTTTCTCCTTGGGCTGGTTGCAAAAACTATCATAGTTTTGAGCACACAAGGAAAATTCGATGAGGGGTAGCTAACTAATGATTTCCAGAGTGAGTCTGTCCACCAGCTTTAAGTACCAAGTAAGGAAGGATGGCAGGTCTTAAGGACTGTTGAGTCTTTGAAAAAGCAAGGTCTCCTACTCCTATTCAGCATCTTCTCCCTGGTGGTTTAGTGAACGGGCTCAGGGGTCCCAAGCATTCAGCTAAGTGCTTGAGGAATTAGGTTGGGTGGAACGGTCGCCTGTGGATGTTTGCCCAACCCCGTTGTTCAGGTTCTTCTATTTCCTACTTTATTTGTTAATATTTATAAGATGATTTATATTTAAATTGATCTTTGAATTAGGATTGACTGGTTAGAATGAAAATAATTACCTCTGTATTTTTCCTTCCACCCGAAGGTGGTGTACTCTTGTACAGGGTAGAATTTGAGAATAGATTAAATAAATTACTGATGCTTAGATAAGCCTTGGTATTATTTCATTTACAGAATTTATATCAAACATTCCCTTCAAAATAATTGATTTGCTTGAAAACTACCAAAAATGGAGGAAATGAAATATACAATTCAGGGTTTAATAACCAATTATATTTCAGTTTTCTTTTACTGCCCTAATCCCTATGTTAGCCATTCAAGAGGACCTTCCTGTTGCAGACAACTCACGACAGGAAGCTTACATACTGTTGCAGACAATAGATCCACATTTAAGTTTTCGTAAGGTCCCTGTGTAGCTGGATACCCTTACCATTCAAACATAAACAAAGAACATGGCATTTTATCTTTTCTTAACCCTAGAAATCAGTAGTATCAACGTAGAACTGTCGAGAGCCCCTTTTTCCCATAAACAAGTTTACAAATCACAGTTTTTATTTATAAATACCAAAAAGAGGAGTTTCGAACCCAGATAGATAAACATTGAAATAACCTAGCTTCCATCATTTTTAGAGTTATGCTATATATATCAGGCTTGGGATTGAGTCCACACAAAATTTACATCAAACAAGCTACTTTCCAAACGACGATCTCTCTGCTAAAAAACTTAATCATTCGAAAACAGAAGTTCTAACTTCTCTACCAAATCTTACGACAAACTTAGCAACTGTACATTTCATCCTTACAAACTTTTTAACACAGTCCTTAATATACAATTTAACCATCTTACAGGAAACTAGAATGTTCAACTACCTTGCATGAAGGCCAAGCAATAGAAACTCTCCCACGGCCAACATTTCACTGTTTAACCAACAAGCAAGCACTGTAAGGTCTTGGCAATTCGCCATTTGCATTGTCCAAAAAAGTCGAAGAGACCATCGACAAATTTATACGAACCATCGAAACATGGCATTTATGTCCCTCATCAACAATCCACAGTCCATTCCAAAATGGTACAAGAGTATCCCACAACGAAACCAACTCATTTAAAGACTGAGATCAAAACGCAATAATCAACCGAGTTCAGATGAACAACCCCAACCCTAAATACATGCTAAAATTTTGCAAAGAAGTAGACTCTAGCAAAACTACCAACGACAGTGAAAGTTTCACCCATAAACGGTCAAAGTAAAGACTATCTAAACCATGTTCCTCGCAGGGTTGCAAACACTGAGATCTCCAATGGAGGACCAGGGCTTACCAGGATCAAGTTCCTTCCTTCCAATCTTCAAAACCTCTCCTCCCTTTCCTTGATACTTGGAGCTTGCTGCCACAAGAAAACCGAGAATCCGGTCAACAACTAGTTTTAAGATGCATGCAAACGATAAACAAAAGAAAAACCAAAGTATGGACAGGATTTGAACACTTTACTTGGTAGGAATCTTTTCCAGCTTTCATGAACATGCCGAGGCCAAGGGCCGAGCCCATCGAGAACCAGAGAGTCGAGGAGACAGACTTCAACTTCTCAAATAGTGAAAATGACAAGAACCACTTCGATAAGGGAGTTAGGGTTCGAAGGAGCCATGTGGCCGAGGGCATCATTATGAGTCTGACAGCCCCTACAATTGCATTTAAAAGACCTCGAGAGTCTACTCACACCACAACCAATTTGAATCCACTTGAAAGATCACCACAATCTAAGGTTCCAGTGAACTTAAATGCCAAGACCCATGCATTGAATTGATAAGACCTTGCCCTCGAGAGCATCGTTGGACTTTGCAAAACCCTTGTTAAGGCTGATAACATGGACTTAGTATAGTACCTTAGCCTGCTGCGAAAATCATTCAAATGTTTAGGGAGTGAACCATAGCTTAGGATTATTGAAATAGGTTGCCCATCGACATTTATACTTTCGGATAGGGAACTCATAAAAAGACCTTAAAATGTATGTTTAGTATCACATTCATGTTTTCAAAGATGCTTAATGTAGCTCATAGGACCTTTAGATTTTATTAGGGTTGGTACCCTTAAGATGCATTGACTGAGACTTGGCAGTCATAGCATCTTCTTTGCACAGGTAACTAAACCATGAAGGTCGATAAGTGATCATACCATTGTTGATGAAAGCCCTCACCTCCACGGCGGATCTGTCAAGATACCAAGTGCAGCATTAGTAACTTTGCAAGCTAAGTAAGCCTCGGGATCTCTTCACATAGAACCCCTATATCAAAAGAAACATAAGTACAACTGTTGGCATCCAAATACTTTAACATGTGCATCTAAGTCTTTCAAGCTATATTTCACTGTGAGTGATGCATCCCAAACAAATAATAATTTATTTATTTATTTATTATTTTTTTTATGAATTTTCTTGTTGTTTTTTCCATGGGAATTTTCTTCTTGTTATTTGGAGTGGTTACACTAAACAATAATTCTCCTTTCATTTTTTAAAACTTCAGGTCAAGTGTACTAGGTAAAAATGAATACTATTTCCCTATTGCTCTATTGCTACTGTCCACTTTTCTGGCTACAATTTGGAGCTTGTCACGGGCATTGCCGCTCATGGCCGTTGTTGTTTTCTGCAACATCTTGCATCTTTTCAAGTATGCAGCATGTTGCATCCTTTCAAATAGCACATTATGGACATTGCTGCTTGCAACTCCTGCATTTGCAAACTTTATTCATGCTCTATCATGGACATTGCCGCATGCAGCTCTTGTTTAGGATGAGTGTAAAATTAGGATTTCAAACAAAGATAAAATTAGGATTTCAATTTTTTTAAGAGCAATTTTTACTTTTACTTTTGGGACCTGGTCAAAGCCCTTTTGAAGGGCCGGTAAGGGTTCAAATTACAGTGACGCGCTTCCCGATCTATCTATCCATTTGTTATATCTATCCACTTTCATTCGTCACTCATCTCAATTCTAGCTTTCACAAGGGTGTTTTTCCTTCAGAGACCAGAGTTGCAGACCAGAGTTGCAGGGACAGCCATTGGAAACTGAAACTCAAAAACCTTGACATTGTAAAATACGGGAATCAATAAGGGTAGCGGCCTACTTCAACATTCATTGAGTAGAAGCTCAAAATGGGGACTACAATTATTCTTCCCGTGTTTAACATTGTCAAGCTTTATGGGCATCTGTGGACGAATAAAGATTTGAGTGTATGCTGAGCCTGCGAATTCACGAAGCGAAAAGGTAACATGATTCGCGACACTTGAAAATTGCGGAAGAGTCTCAGAGTTCTCTTTGACGTTTCAGAGCTCAAGCCGTGTTACCTAATGGGTTAGGTCTCCAATGCTATTTTAACTTTGTATTGTATTGACTCACAAAGCTTTATATGACTGTTTATTTGCTTTGTAAATAGCACAAATTTAATTGGATATATTTTTATTGAAATTATTTTGAGGAAACTGTTCTGCGACTTCTTCACAGAGTAAATGTGTCGAATGTCCACCCGAGTAAATGCCTAACCCTCTCATAGCAAGTCAAACTATGGTGCAAACGTATTAAGTGACTGTGTATAACTACTATAGATTTACCCTAACCCTAAATAAATCTAGTAGTTGCTGGATTAGGATGTATCTTTTTTATTAAAAGCAGGAAAAATAAAGAAAAAATTCATCATGTGCGGCCACCACCTCGTCGAAGCTAGTGCAAGCCCATGAATCCCCATACTAAGATTTTAAGCGAGTTGAAAGCTCTCTTTGTTAAACCCACTTATAACCTTCCCCCAAAACCTGTCTTAATAACGGTACCCCTGTGGATGACATCCGCACAGGCTTCAGCGCCTGCCAGACTTCAGGTGGCGCAGTTAAGGACCTAAAGGCACCTGAACAGCGCAACTGTAAATCAGTGAACCAGAAGCGGTTTACCACATATTCTAAGTTTTTTTTGTCAGTGGGTAGAGCAGAGATGCCTTTCAGTCAGCTTTACCTTCCTGCAGCTCGGGTTTTATGGAAGATGCTCCCCCCTGTCCAGCTTTACCTCCAGAATAATCCCACCCCGCTTACTTAATAACCCCATAAGAATGCATAGGGGTCAGCTTCCACTCTGACCAGAAGGGTTCTGCAGCCTGCCTCGTATGGGGAAGTGTTGCCCCTCAGCAGTGATTGCTGACCTTGCTGGGCTGTGGTCCACAAACCAGACGCGGTTTAAATTCATAGCCCAGGGGAGGATTAGGATGTATTTATGCATGTTTATTGTTTATTTATAGTTCCACTATTTTTTTAAGTTAGGGAATTGATAGAAAATAATAAACAGCCTTAAATACAGCAGCAACCCAAGGTTGTAGGGTTTTGGGGGCAAACTTTAAGTATTGAATTAATAAGTAGACAAATTCAGACCATTTTCTTTATGAGGTATAGTTCCATCCTGATCTGCTCATTTTTTTTTCAAATTTCTATCTGGGTTGTTTTAAAATGTTCCAAAATCCTTGAGAGCAAAGTTCCATCATTGAAGTTCTCCTCAATCTGCTGGAACAATAACTTCCAGTATAATTCCTACCTGATATTGGGGAGAATTTCTACTGAAAAGAAAGTGAGTTTGTCCATTTATTACCTTACTCCAAACCTTAAGCCCCTAGCAGACTTGCCATAAATGCCTGTCTTGTAACTTTGTTACAAATGCATATCTTGGAACTTTGATATAACAGGTTTCCTGTCTAGAACCTTGTAAAATATTAAAATTCCACCTACATTTATGACAAATCTGTCTGATGCTTAAAAATTGTCAGATTTGTGTTTTAGGTTGAATTGGATCTGCTACCATGGACTCTGTTTTTGTTTTTGTTTGATGTGAGAGAACCTGATTCGTAATCTGGAAGAAGTTAGCAAAATAAAAAAATAGGAATTTAATAAAAAAAGCAAGCGGGTGCTCCACCATGACCACCACCACGTAGCCTTAACTGCCAAGAGCAGAAAAATTGTCTGTTACCCTATGATGCCAACCCCTGAGGATTGGCAGATGAAACACCCCCTTTATCCTTCACCAAAGCCCTGTCCCCACGCTCTCTGCACCTTCGATCTACTGCTTGGCACTATCCGAGTTTGTACTTCACGCGGAAGCTCCCCCTTTCGACCCTGGGCACACCTGCAGCTAAAACTAAACATACAGACTTCAACGAGGCCTGTATTCAGCATATATATATTCAATCATCTAACCAGAACCAATTCGCAGAGGTCTAAATTCACATGTGGAGCACCCAGGTACTCGGTTTTATAAATACATGGGAAAAAAAAACAACCGCAGAGGGCGGAACACACTTTTCTTTTATATTAGATTCACTGTTTCATTTCATACATTGGTCTCAGAGACAGAGACCCATAAATTAACCAGTTACAGCTTACAAAACGACGACCTAGCACGCAGGCTATCCTCGCCTCTGCTCTCCTGTTCCCTTTTTTTTCTGCTGCCAATGAAAATGAAAATTACATATGAAATAGCAGGGAGCTCTCGAACAGCCCGCGGTTTCTAGATTTTTTTTAAAACTAGCTACCACCGCTACTCCTATTACAACTCATTAATAAAATTAAATGCCCTTAACAGTTCGAAATTCAAAATGTTACATCTCATGTTTCCAATTTGAACAGGTTGACGTGTCACCGTTAAACAAAAATGCAACACTAGGATAATTTTTACGCTAAGTACGATGCTCCTGCATCACCTTAGCCTAGAGAGGAGATTGGAAGATGAAGGAGAGCGGAGTAAAGACTGCGTCATTCAGCAACCATCCTGTATCCCCAAAATGGAGAAGGATGTTTGTGATCCTGGTTGGGTTTTTAAATATATATCATTGGACTTTTCTTGACTCTGGATCGGGTTTTTCTCCTGCGCCATTTTTTTTGTTTAGTTTGATGAAAATGCCTTTTATCTTTCTTGTTCTATACGTTTTTATCTATAGTGGTTTTTCTGTAGCAGAATCTTGGTTTTTTTTTCCCATTTGCTATCAACAGCATAGATAAAAGAAACAACCAAGCCACAAAATACGCGAAGCAATTTGTCATAACTGATGTTGAAGAAATATGAGTGATACCACTCCAATTCCTAAGGATTGATCCCAAAAATTTATGAATCATGCGGTTAAGAGGTCTTTATGTGCCTCACAAATCCCTTGTATCGTGTATCTTGCAATTGGCCTTGAGGGGTTTTAAGGTGCAAAGGCTTTATCATTACCCCTATAATAACCTCAAAAGGATGTGCATGATACCATTTTTTACATAATGTCTGCAAATTAAAATATCTCTTTCCAGGTTGTCTTTGTATAATTGTAATAATTTATATATAATCTCATGATACTAAGAACAGATACAGTTTTCAAAATAAAATATTTATATTCATTTGCACGATGACGAGGTGCTATCCAAGCATGCGGCACAAATGTAATTAAGGACGTTTCAGTCACTGACTCGTTACTTCTCATCATAAACCATGATTGCGTTACTTCTCATTATAAACCATGATTGCGTGGCCCATTTTTAGGAAGCGAGGTGATTTTGAAAACGAAAAGTAAGAAATAGTGAATACTCAAAAATACCATTCCTTCAAGTTGTATACAATATGGTTTCTATACAAGGCAAATAACATTTGCAGAGATCAAACATGTATAAATTAAGGATATTCAATTTAAAAAAATCATCTATTGATAAGCAGAAAACTTTATAACGTGTATTATAGTATTTTATGATTTATGGGGGACAATATCTTATGAGAATTCATTTTAGGTGAAGAGGATAACACCCTTCTCAGACCCAGTTGATAATTAAAATCAATCAATGATAATAAGAACACAAAGTACTAAAATAAGAATTCATTTTAGGTGAAGAGGATAACACCCTTCTCAGACCCAGTTGATAATTAAAATCAATCATTGATAATAAGAACACAAAGTATTAACCCAGTTGATGATTAAAATCAATCAATGACAATAAGAACACAAAGTACTAAAATTAGACCCAGACCCAGTTGACAATTGAAATCAATCAATGATAACAACAACACAAAGTATTAAAATTAAAGGAAATCCTATTAGTGAGTAATGACAATGTGAGATATGCTATTTGATGCATTTATTAATTGTTTTTAATAAATATTACGTTTTTTAAATATAGACTACCAACAGCAGCTTACACTATAATGATATATTTATTTAACTATTTGGTAACAGAAGTTACATTTGTTTAAATAAACTATTAAAGAGTTGCTTAAATGAAAGGCATATATTTCTGTGCAAGTAAATTAGCACATTTAGAATCCAGAATTTATTTAAAAAAAGAAAAATTACCTCTGCGCAAGTAAATCAGCACATTTAGAACCCAACATTTATTTCAGAAGAAAGAAAAATTACCTTATGAAAGGGGTATAGAATCATAGATGCGCTTGTATTCTTCCCTGTTTGACTAAATCAGATGGAAAAACTGCAAATGTCTATGTAACTTCAGGAAAAGAGGCTAGGACTGGGAATCCCGCATTACTAAAATACAAAATACCATTCATCCTTAAGCGATTTCACCAACTAATCAAAACAGCAAACCTCGTCACTGATATGTTCAACATAGGCGAGCATGAATCAAATTAGGAAAGATGAGGGGGTCTTTTTGACACTGGGAATAGAACCCCTGCCTCATCTAGCCAGATCTCACGGGGCCTTTCCCTTCTTTCAAATCAAACCCTTGTTTGGACAAAGTATCAGCTTCCATGTTGTTCTCCCTATAAATACAGGAAAAAGAAATGTCTTTGAAAATGTGTTCATGTTATTCTCCCTATAATAGGGGAAAAGAAATGTCTTTGAAAATGTGTTCGGGCAATTTGACTTGATCGTACAGGGATCTCAAAGGTACATTCTGCATACCAAAAGAGCCCACTGTCCAATGGATTAGCGGTTTGGAATCACAAAATTTCTGAATCTTTGAAATGCCATTCTCCCTTGCCAGATTAGTAGTATAACCAAAGCCTTCCATTCTTTCATGTTGTTTGAGCCCAAGACAATGCTTGCTTTAAAGTAAATTTTATGGTTAGCAGATGACTCCACCAGCTCCACATTCGAATTCCTTGGTAAGCTCCAGCGAAAAAAGCCCATGGACAATATGTATATATCTCCAGGTTGTTAACCGATCTATGGGCTTTTATCTTGGGAGTTGCCTCTATACCTTCATCTCGGCATTTGATTTGATAATGGACGTGAAATGGAGGTAAATCCTTGCCCTTGAAAATCCCAGAATGTCCTGCTAACCATATGGCTGTAGAGACAACCAAAGGAAGAGATCTGTACGCTTTTAGAGCTCTGTTTTCAAACTAGCATTTCATACAGTCGAGAAGAGTTTCTCCTTGCCAAAAACCCTGCCCCAGCTACTAGTGAAATAGATTGCTTCCAAACCTCTTTTGTGTAGGAGTTCTGAACTAGAAGGTAATTTATTATTCCTAGCTCGCACCTACAGAACAAAAACCTGCCTAACCCTTACACAGTAAAGGGTAAGACGTTATTCCTCTTTTGTGGAGCATTCCAGGGTAAGACTTTATTTGCCAATGCTAACCACATAAAAATTCTTGATTTCAATGGAGCTCTAACCTTCCAAATTTTCCTTCACCTTCAGATCTCTTCTGATTCTTCTGCTTCATACATGGCTTTATATCTCAGGCTCACTGTGAACATCCCTGAAGATGGATTTTTGGACCATACCAAAGTGTCCTCCTCTGACCTAATTCTAATGGCACTTTGTGTTAGTTTCTTGATATATTCAAGAAATGTTGGCACCATAAGGTGGTTGTTATGGGGTCAACTTCCTCTGCAAGGACTTTCTCTCTTACCTCGACCATTCAATGATTTTGTCAAAACACTGGATAGTTGAATTTGGCCATTGCACCCTATCCATGGATCTCTTCCTAATGCCGCTTCATTTTCCATTACCTATTTTCCATGCAAGCCAATTCTCAATAAGGGGAAAATAAAGAACCAAGGCTTTCCAAATAATTTAGGCATTAACTATATACCGAATCCAATCCAAGCTTTGAGGGTTTATGTGCCATAGTCCTTCCTGTTGGATAAGTCTCCACAAATGATTTGCTGCTAAGGCTTCACCAAAGAAATGCAAGTTTTTTAGGCCCTAACCTCCTGCTACCTTGCTAATTCGACCAGGAATACCATCTTTTTCTCTTTTCCTAGTCCATAAGAAATGTAAGCATTTCTTTTCGATATTTTCCAAAATTCCAACTGGGAATAAGACACAGTGTCAATATACATGACTCAAAGCATTGATTTAACAAGAGTCAACCTGCCACGTATAGGCAACCATCTCATATACATGAATTACTTTAAGCATTGAATTAACAAGAGTCAACTTGCCACCTATAGACACTCATCTTGTACACTATGAGGTAATCCTCTTCTCTATTTTTTGATACAGCCAAATACAATCGCTAAGACCATAACTATTTGGTTTCAACATAAAGCCTGGGTACTTAAAACCTTTGCAAAATTCAGTTCTGGTAATTAAATCAACTAAATCCTGGCTCAGTGCTGGTAAAGGTTATTGCTGATTTCTTTGGGTTTGTTTCAATTCTTGTCGTTGAGCAATAAAGTGTCCGCATTTTTTTTAATCTTAGAGCTTCCCTCAATGAACCATTCCAAAACAAAGGACATTATCTACAAAGAGTAAATGAGATCATGCTATAGAGTCAATCTTTAATCCTTCCAGAGCTCTGTTTCTTTGTGAATCGATGACTAATCTGCTCAATCCTTTGGTTACAATGAGAAATAGTCAAATAGTAAGGAGACAAGGGACAACCTTGCCTTTGCCCTCGAAATGGTGTGAAGTTAGATGGTGTGAAAAAACTTCAGCCAAACCATTAATGAGAATGGAGAAAGACACAAAAGTAAACAACTCATAATTCAATTAACAAAAGGAACACAATAGCCTATATGAATGAGAATAAGATGAATACACAACCATCTGACCTTATCGTATGCTTTCAATAGGTTAAGCTTGAGAATAAGATGAATGCACAACCATCTGACCCTATCGCATGCTTTTAATAGGTTAAGCTTGATTACCATGGCTTTCATAATCTTTGTCTTGATAGAATGAAGTGCCTCTTGAGCTACCCCTATTACATCGTGAACTTGCCGATTGCTGAGAAGGCCAACAGTTCTCCTGTTATTGTTTCTCAAAGGACCCCTTTTAATGTTCGAGCTATAGGTTAAACTTGATTACCATAGCTTTTATCTTATTTGCCTTGATAGAATGAAGTGCATCTTGAGCTACCCCTATTACATCATGAACTTGCCTGTTGCTGAGAAAGCCAAACAGTTCTCCTGTTATTGTTTCTGAAAGGGCCCCTTTTAATGTTTTAGCTATAGTTTTGGAGATGATATCATATAAGGTGTTGCACAAAAAGATTGGTCTAAATTTTCGAAAGGATGATGGCTCATCCTTTTTAGGCATTAAAGCTATGAATGTAAAGTTGATAGAGCCATGAATTTTTCTGGACACTCTTGATTCCTCCACAACTCTGAATAAATATTCTTCAATAAAATTGTAAATACCAAAATCCTACAAAGAAGTCAATAAATCATCCATACAGCCTTGGGCTTTTATCTTTTTGGAATGGTTAGCCACACCTTTAAGTTTTTCCTTTGTTACTTACCCTTTTAGATTCTAATTCATGTCATTTTCTATAAGCCAATCAGTGACAATGCTATCCCACGCCATAGCAAAAATCACAGAAAAAGGTCAGTGCACTTTTTATTACAATAGAATCATTTACAGTGTTAGCATATTTGTAATTTATTTAAAAACAAAGATTGTTGTTCAGTGTACTTCAATAATATGAGAATGAAAGGACTATTTTTTATTACATAAGAATCATTTACAGTTTTGGTCTATTTATTTAAAAACAAAGAGCATTGTCCAGTAGACTTCAATAATACAGTGATGAAAGGACTCAAATTGATCAAGGTGCAGTTATGTTTGGAACAATCACTGGTGATTAGTAAGTGTGTGGGGTTGCTTAGCAACCACACTCCCTTGAATTTGTAGCACTGTGACCCCTGAAAATTCAAGTGATACTATCAACCATTTTGGCAAAGCATATGTAGAACTTACTAGAAACTGGTTGCATTTGTAATGATGATTGGTACATGTGCAGAGTTGCATCACCTACATTTTAAATTTGCAATATAGGTTCAGCTAGCCATGTTATGATCCCTACATGGTCCCTTTCCTAGCGTATGGAGATCATGTCATTAATATGATCCCTTTTCTAGGTTGGCAGCAAATGGATCCTACAGGTCTGATCTTAATTCCCATAAAATCTTGATTGGAGTATAAATTGAATGGAGGAAATAAGCATACCCAAGCAACTTCAAGTCAAGATGGCCCTATAATTCATAATACTATAGAAAAAGGTCTAAATTATTAAAGCAATCTGCTACATATCTCCGAGAGAGTAGTGCAACTCAGACCTAATAGTCCAAAATTCTTTTGGATAATAGTTCAGTGCTATTGCTTAAAATCCAATGACCTCGAAAATGAAAAAGAACAAACAACTCTAAATTACTAAAGACTTACTCTTTCAGAGACCAACCACCTCAAACTAACTTTCGTTGTAGCAGGTACACCTCTTATGTATGGCCCTATTCAACCCTTCATAGCCTCGAAAATGAAAAAGAACAAACAACTCTAAATCACTAAAGGCTTATTCTTTCAGAGACAAACCACCTCCAACCGATTTGCCTTGTAGCAGGTACACCTCTCATGTATGGCCCTAGTTAACCCTTCATGTAAGATGAGGGAGAGCAAACACTGCATCATTGAGCGACCATTCTGTATCCCCACACAGCTGAAGTGGCTATATTGTATTGCTTTGCAGATGCTGTATGGTATGCTACAAAACACTCCAATGGAGGAGGATGTTCTTGATCCTGGTTGGGTTTTTAAATATATCATTGGAGTGTTCTTTACCCTGAAACGGGTTTGCTCCAGCGCATGTTTTGTGTAGTTTGATATGGATGTCTTTTATGTTGTTGGTTGACATGGTTTATCTATAGCGGTTGAATCTTGACTTTTCCCGATTTGCTCTAGCACCTGCATAGATAAAAGAAACACAGTTAAGCCACAAAATACACGAAGAAATTTGTCATAACTGAGGTTGAAGAAGTACGAGTGAGACCACTTCAGTTTCTAGAATTAATCTCACAAATTTATAAGCTTTATGAATCATGCTGCAAAGAGATCTTTACCTGCCTTCTAAATCACTTGTGTATCTTACTAGCAATTGCTCTTAAGGGGCTTTAAGGTGCAGGGGTATTGGAAGAAGATCATTGCCTCTAAAATGACCTCGAAAGGTGTGAAGATATGCAGGATATGGGAAGTAAGAATACTCGAAGTCCAAAATTACCATTTCATCAAGTTGTATACAATATAGTTTCTTTGCCAGGTAAATAAGATTTGCAGAGAGCAAATATATTGTATAAATGAAGGATATTCAATTTGCAAATTCACCAATAAATAACTACTTATGAGGATGTATCTTTTTTAGCGGCAAGAAAAATGCCATTCAGTTAGTTAAATGATAAAAAAATATATCTCCTTGAGTACAACAGCAACCCAAGGTTGTTGGGTTTTTAGGCAAACCTTGAGGCATGAATTAATAAGTGATCAAATTCAACCTAACCTTTCCTGCTAGTCTAATTTTTTTCCCAATAAGGTAGAGTTCCATCCTGATCTGTTTTTTCTTTCTTTCATATTTCGACCTGGCTTGTTTTAAAATATACCAAAAATCTTCAAGGGCCAAGTTCCATGGTCCAAGTTCTCATCAATCAGTTAGAACTATGACTTCCCATAAAATTCCTAGATATTTTTGATAGTTTTTCCAAAAAAAAAGTGAATTTGTCCCACTTGTTGACTTCAAACCTTCAGCACCTGACAAGCTTGCCATATATTCATGTTTTGGAACTTTGATATAACAGGTTTCCTGTCTGAAACCTCGCAAACATCAAGGTTCCACCTTCATTTTTTACAAATCTGTCTAGTAGGTAAAGCTTGTCCCAAATTCTTAGAGTTGAGCTGGGTCTGCTGCTATGCATTCTGTTTTTTGTTTTTGTCTGATGGAGACTCTGATTCGACATGTGGAAAAAGCTAGCAAAATAAAATAATGAAATTAATAAAAAAGGCAAGTGAGCACTCCACCATGTAGCCCTAACAGCCAAGAGTTAAAACTTTTATGGGAAGCTAGCTTGAAGAGGAGACTGGAAGATGAAGGAGCGCAGAGTAAACACTGTATCGTTGAGCAGCCATTCTGTATCCCAGAAGAGCTGAAGTGGCGAAATTGTATTGCATTGGATTGCCGATGCTGTATAGTATGCTACAAAATGAGGATGTTTGTGACCCTCCCTGGTTGGGTTTTTAAATATATTATTGGAGTTTTCTTTACCCTGGATCAGGTTTTTTCCCCAGTACTATTTTCTTTTAGTTTGTGGATGTTTTTTATGCTGTTCTACATATTTTTATCTATAGCGGTTTTTCTGTAGCAGAATATTGTTTTTTGCAGATTTGCTCTCAGCTGCATAGATAAAAGGAGCACTGTTAAACCGCAAAGTATATGAAGGAATTTGTCATAACTGAGGTTGAAGAAATATGAGTGTCACCACTACAGTCTCTAGATTTAAGCCCTGGAATTTATAAATCATGCAGCTAAGAGGTCTTTACCTGCCTTGCAAATTGGTTGTATTTGTGTATCTTACTAGTAATTTCCCTTAGAGCCCTTTAATGTGCGAAGGCATTGTAAGAACATCATTGCCCTTAAAATTATCTCGAATGGTGTAAAGATATGCATGATAGAAAGGTAGAAAAACATGTATCATTGATTAATTATTTTAAGATCTTATAAAGACAAATCTTTCCCGCAGAAAAACACACAAAAATTAAACTCATAAAAAGTAACAATATGTTTATTTGCGGGCAAAGTAACAGCATATCATGTGGATTTTGTTTGTATTGATGAATTAATTTAAATTTCATTTCATGATATAAGAACAAATACCATTTTTTTAAAAAATACTGCAAAATAAAATAATTTTTTTTCAAGTCTTTGTATGATCATGTATTAATTTATATTATATTTCATGATACTAAGTAGAAACAGTTTTTTCAAAATAAAATATTTCTGATGCAAAGGCATTGTAAGAAAATCATTGCGTCTAAAATGACTTGCAGGATATGAAAAGTTTGATTACTCAAAGCTCAAAATTACCATTTCATCAAGTTGTATACAAGTTCTATACAATATATAATTACCATTTCATCAAGTTGTATACAATATAGTTTCTATGCCAGGTAAATAATATAGTTTCTATGCCTGGGTAAATAAGATTTGCAGAGAGCAAATATATTGTATAAATAAAGGATATTCAATTTGCAAAATCACCAATAAATAACTATTTATGAGGATGTATCTTTTTTTAGCAGCAAGAAAAAATGCCAAAAGGTATTTATCATGGTGAGGCCATCTTTATTTTCAGTTAGAGAAATGATAGAAAATAATAAGTCTCCTTCAGTACAGCAGTGACCCAAGGTTGTTGGGGTTAAGGTATGACTTAATAAGTGATCGAACTTAACTTAATTTTTCCTACTAGTCCGATTTTTCTTAATAAGGTAGAGTTCCTTTTTTATCCTTTTTTTTTTCAAATTTGGATTATCTGGCTTGTTTTAAAATGTGTCAAGATTTTTAAGGACCAAGTTTCATGGTCCAAGTTCTCATCAATGAGCTGGAACTATGATTTCTCATAAATTCCTAAATATTTTTGGAAAGATTTTCCAAAAAAAATAATGAATTTATCCACTTATTAACTTACTTCAAACCTTAAGCACTAGACAAGTTTGCTATAAATTCATGTTTTGGAGCTTTGATATAACAAGTTTCTTGTCTGAAACCTCAAAAACAGCAAGGCTCCACCTTCATTTATGACAAATCTGTCTAGTAGTTAAAGTTTGTCCCAATTTTTAGCGTTGAGTTGGGTTTGCTACTATGCATTCTGTTTTTTGTTTTTGTCTTGTGGGAGACCCTGATTCGTCATGTGGAAAAAGTTAGCAAAATAAAAAAATGAAATTAATAAAAAAGGCAAGTGAGCACTCCACCATTTAGCCCTAACAGCCCATTGTTAAAACCTGCTGGGAAGCTATCTTGAAGACGAGATTGGAAGATGGAGGGGCAGAGTAAACACTGCATCGTTGAGCAACCAAAAGACGAGATTGGAAGATGGAGGGCAGAGTAAACACTGCATCGTTGAGCAACCATTCTGTATCACTGAATATTTGAAGTGGCTAAATTGTATCACCTTGTATCGCGTTGGATTGCTGATGCTGCATAGTATGCTACAAAACATACCGAATGGAGGAGGATGTTTGTGACCTTCCCTGATTGGGTTTTCAGATATATAATTGGTGTTTTCTTTACCCTGGATCAGGTTTTTATCCAGTACCATTATTTTTGTAATTTGATGTGGTTGTTTTTTTACGTTCTACATAATTTTATTGCAGTGGTTTTTTCTATAGCAGAATCTTGATTTTTGCTGATTTGCTCTCAGCTGCATAGATAAAAAGAATACAGTTTAACCATAACGTACACGAAGCAATTTGTCATAACTTAGGTTGAGAGTGTCACCACTCCAGTTTCTAGCTTTAATCCTTCAAATTTATGGATCATGCAGCTAAGAGATCTTATCATTCCTTGCAAATTGTTGTATTGTGTATCTTATTAGCAATTGCCCTTAAAGCCCTTTGCTTTAAGGTTCAAAGGCATTGTAAGATATTTGCCCTTAATATGATATCGAATGGTGTAAAGACATGCATGATATAAAAGGTGGAAAAACATGATCTCAAATGGTGTAAAGACTTAATATGATCTAGAATGGTGTAAAGACATGCATGATATAAAGGTGGAAAAACATGCATGATAGATTAAAGCCCTTTGCTTTAAGGTTCAAAGGCATTGTAAGATATTTGCCCTTGATATGATATCGAATGGTGTAAAGACATGCATGATATAAAAGGTGGAAAAACATGATCTCAAATGGTGTAAAGACTTAATATGATCCAGAATGGTGTAAAGACATGCATGATATAAAGGTGGAAAGACATGCATGATAGATTAATTATTTTAAGATTATATAGACAAATCTTTCTCACAGAAAAACATACAATAATTAAACTCAATCATCATTAATGAATTTTGTTAAAAAGTAATAATATGTTTATCTAGGGGCAAAGTAACAGAGTACCATGTGGATTTTTTTGTAGCAATGAATTAATTTAAATTTCATTTTATGGCACAAGAACAAATACCATTTTTTACAAAATGCCTGTAAAATAAAATAATTTTTTGAAAGTCTTTGTATAAGCATGTATTAATCTATATCTCATTTCATGGTACTAAAAACAAAGACATTTTTCAAAATGAATTATTTATGGTGCAAAGATATTATAAGAAGTTCATTGTTCTTAAAATGATCAAGAATTGTGTAAAGATATGCATGATAGAAAAGTAGAAAAACACATCCAATAGATTAATTATTGTGTGAAGATCATAGAAAAAAAACATAAATCTTTTTCACAGAAAAACACACAATAACTAAACTCATCCATGAAAAAGTTATGTTAAAAAGTAACAATATGTTAATCTGCAGGCAGAGTAACTGCCTACCACCCGTATTTTGTTTGCATTGATGAATTAATTTATATTTCATTTCATAATTAAAAAACAAATATCATTTTTTACAAAATGCATGTGAATTTTTTTTTCAGGGCTTTGTATAATTGCATTAGAATACCGCAAAAATAAAATTATTTTTTCAAGTCTTTGTATAATTGTATGAATTCGTATTTCATTTTTTTTCTTCAGTTTTTTATATAATTGTATTAAAATACCACAAAAATAAAATCAAGTTTTAAGGTCTTTGTATAATTATATTAATTTATATTTCATTTCATGTTGCTAAGAACAAACATATTTTTCAAAATAAAATATTTATGTCATTCGCAATAAAATATTTATGTCATGTGCACTATGACTTGGTGCTATGCAAGCATGCCGCACTAGTGTAGTTTAAGAGTTCTTCTCAATGTTGACAATCATACACCAGCGTTCTTTATCCTAGTCTCCCAAGTCCATTCTTTCAAGCCATGCCCCTTTTTGGACAAAGTATCAATGTCCGTGTTGTTTTTCGTATAAATATTGAAATAGGAAATGTCTTTAAAAATGTTTTCTAGCATTTTAGCTTGATTGTACAGGGTTCTCAAAGCTACCTTTTGCATATCAAAAGATTTGACTACTCTAACTTTCCAAATTCTCCTCCATCACCAGAGTTCTTTTGATGCTTTTGCTTCATATATGGCTTTATATCCCAAACTCACTATGAACCTACCTGAGTATGGACTTTGGGCCATACTAGAGTGTCCTCCTTCGCTATGATTCCAATGGCACTCCCTCCCACTATCTTGAATATATTCCTAATTATAATGGCACTCTGCCTCATTTTTCTAATATATTCTAGCTATTGCATTGCATCTTGGCATTCCAAATGCAAAGCCTTTGTCCCCAGCAAACCCTCATTGCCATAAAGTGGTTGTTGTTGGGTCTACAACACTTGCAAGGAATTTCTTCACTTGACCATTTAGTGATTTTGTCAAAGCATCAAGATCTTTGAATTTGGCCCATTGTACTTTATCCATTGTTCCCTCCCAATATCAACTTTTTTTTTCCCTGTCACCTATTTTCCATGCGAGCCAATTCCCAATCAAGGGAAAAGAAATAACTAAGGCTTTCCAAATGATTAAGGCGTTAGCATATGATTTAACCCAACATTGAATCCAATCTTCAAAGCTCTGAGGGTTTATATGCTTCTCAATGATAACAATGTGCCATAGCTCTTCATGTTGGATAAGTCCCCATAGGCTCTTTGTTGCTAAGGCTTTACCAAAGTTATGTGAGTTTAAATAATCTCCAACCTCATGTTTCCTTTGGTTTAGTGATTCTCCTCCATTTGACAAAGAATGCCATCTTTTTCCTTTTTCTCGATGCATAAGGAATGGAAGCTTTTCTTATGGATTTTTTTCCAACATTCCAATTCCAACGAGGATACAAGTCATAGAATGCCAATATACATGAAATGCTTCAAGCATTGATTTAACAAGGTTCAACTTGCCACCTATAGACACCTATCTCATACACCATGAGGAAATCCTCTTCTTTATTTTTTGATACAACCAAATCGAATTGTGAAAATCATATTCTTTACGTTTCAACATAAATCCCAAGTACTTAAAACCTTCGTAAAAATCAATACACTTGAAATGAGAAGCTTTGGTAGTTAAATCAGCTAATCCTTGCTCAACTTTGTTAAAGTTTATTGCATATTTATATGGGTCCATTTCCATTGTTGTAGTTGAGCAATAAAGAGTTAGAATTTCTTTGAGTCTTAGAGCTTCCCTCAACAAACCATTCCCAAATAGAGGAACATCATCCACAAAGAGTATAAAAGTTAATGCTATAGAGCCAATCTTTAATCCTTTTAGAGTTCCATTCCTTTGTGGATCAATGGCTAATTTGCTCAATCCCTTAGGTACAATGAGAAACAATAGAGAATAGAAGGGACAACCTTGCCACAACCCTTGAGATGGAGTGAAAAAACTTGAGGCCAAATCATTAATGAAGATGGAGAATAAGATGAACAATAGCCTACATGATTCAATTAACAAAAGGAACACAATAGCCTACATGAATGAGAATAAGATGAATTCGCAATCGTATGACCCTATCATATGCTTTAGATAGGTCAAACTTTATCACCATGGATTTTATCTTTTTTTTTGTCTTTGATAGAGTGAAGTGCCTCTTGAGCTACCCCTATTGCATCATGAATCTTCTTGTTGCTAAGAAAGCTAAATTGTTCTTGTAAGGTAGTTTCTAAAAGGGCCCCTTCCCGTGTTGTAGCTATAGTTTTGGAGTTGATTTTATATAGGGTGTTGCACAAAAAGATTGGTTTGAACTCCTCAAAGGACAATGGCTTGTTTATCTTAGGTATTAAAGCTATGAATATGAAGTTAATAGAGCCATGAATTTTACTTGAAACCCATGTTTCCTCCACAACTCTGAGCAAATATTCTTTGATAAAATTGTAGAATCCTACAAAGAAGTTGATAGACCATCCATCCAATTTGAGATTTTATCTTTGGAATGACTCCACCACATCTTCAAGTTCTTCCTTGGTTACTTCTCCTATTAAATCCTCCTTCATGTCTTGTATAAGCCAATCAATGTCAATGGTATCCCAAATGTACCAACTGCCCTCTGCACAGGCAATTACATATCATAATTAGTGCAACTGGGTAACCAATATTGCAAAGGTAACAAGATGAACAATTCCACCTTAATGAAAATCAAGTTTAAATCTCAACCCTCTTTCTTCTTCTGCACTTTAAAGAAATCTCTGCTATCAACAAAGAATTGTTAAACCCTAAAAAAAATTGTTGTATGGAAAATGAATGGCAAGTACACATTATTTTTTCTAGCTCATAAGCATACCTATTGCTATAAAAAAATTGGAACTTTGTCTCTACTGCTTCCCCTTGCGTGTATATATACCGGGGATTCCGCTTAATTTTTTTACTATGTTTCAAAATAAAATAAAAAAACAAAAAACAAAATAATACCTAGTTTCGACAAAATGCTTTTGGCGGCATTAGCCCCTAAGTCTTCATGCTCTCACAAACTCCATGGCTCTACTTAAGTTTTGATACCATATCATGGAAATAGAACAGATAAAGAAGCATATATTAACTTATAGGAGTTATTTATATTTTATTACATAAAAGAGAGACCAAAAGCTTCCTTATAAAGGGTTACAATTAGGTCGAGCCAATCCACTTTATAGATGTGGGATAGATGGAGAAACATAATAAATTGAAATAAAGCATAAAAACACAAAATAAGTTATAGTCAAAGTGACTTTATTAATGCCCATGTTTAATATCTAATTGACCATTATAATATGATATTTTCTTTAACAATTACTTCATGAAACTACCTTGAGAAAGACAAAGTGTTATTTGGTGATTGTTTTTGAAAGGCACACTTTTCACATGTTCTACCTATAGTTTTGGAGATGATATCATATAGGACATCGCGCAAAGAGATTGGTCTGAATTCCTCAAAGGATGATGTCTCATCCTTCTTAGGTATTAACGCTATGAATGTAGAGTTGATAGAGACATGAATTTTACTCTACACTCTTGATTCCTCGACAAATTTGAGCAAATCTTCTTCATTAAGATCATAGATACTAGAATCCTACAATGAAGTCAATATATCATCCATCTAACTTTAGCCTTTAATCTTTTGGAATAATTTAATTACACCCTAAGTTCTTCCTCGGTTACTCCCATTAGATCCTCATTCATGTCATTTTCTATAAGCCAATATCCCCAGGCATAGGAAAAATCATAGAAAAATGTTAGTTTACTTTTTATTACATTAGAATCATTTACAATGTTAGCATATTTATTTAAAAACAAAGAGCATTGTTTAATGCACTTCATTAATATGAGGATGAACGGACTATTTTTTATTATATTAGAATGATTTACAGTGATAACATATTTATTTAAAAACAAAGATCATTGCTTAGTTGACTTCAATCATACAAGGGTAAAGGTCTCAAATTCTCAAGGTCCAATTATGTTTGGAAAAATCACTTATGATTGGTATGTCCGTAGGGTTGTTTAGCAACCACTCTCAAATTTGTAGCAATGCAACCTTTGAAAATTCAAGTGATACTATTAACCATTCTAGCAAAGCATATGCAGATCTTACTACAAACTAATTGCATTTGTGATGATGATTGGTAAGTGTCTAGGGTTGTGTCATCTACATTTTAAAATTTGCATCGTAGGTTCAACTACCGTTGTTATGACCCCTTTTCTAATGTGTGGAAATCATGTCATTAATATGATCCATTTTCTAGGTTGGCGATAAATTGATACTATAGGCTTGATCTTAATTCCCATAAATCTTGATCGGAGTATAAATTGAATGGGGCCAATAAGGAGACCCAAGTGGCTAGAAGTCTAGATGACCCTATAATTCATAATACTATAGAAAAATGTGTAAACTATTAAAAATCTGACATATATATCTTTGAGAGCAGGGATAATTTTAAGGACCCATACTTATTTAAAAGTGTATAAACCTTGGCGAATCTTATCAATTCTTAAAATGTCAACTATAAAATATTTGTCGATATTTTTCTAAAATTATTTCAATTTCTAAAGATTTTATATAGTTTATATAATAATTTGGCGATTTTTAGAGTGAAAAAAGCTTACCCCATCAAAATTTGACAAAATGGGGCTTCAAAAACTACAAATTGGCGAATCGTTCTTTGGAAAAAAACATGGAAACATAGCCTATGGGCTAAATTTTGCCCCTAAAATTATCCTTGTTTGAGAAAGTAGTGCAACTCAAATTTAATAATCCAAAATGCTTTTGAAAAATAATTCAATGTTAATACTTAGAATCCAATAACATCTTAAATAACCAACTTCAAAATCACTTAAAACTTACTCTTTTTAAAACAAACCATTTACAACTAATTTACCTTGTACCAAGTACACTACTAATGTAAGGCCCTAATCAACCCTTCATTACAAAGATTGGAGTAAAGGTCTTTGTCAACCCTTAATTAGAAGGGATAGAAATAATATTACCTTAATCACTAAGACAAATGGATAAGTTATAATATTCACTTCAAACATTTATGAAGAAAATCTTTTATAACAAGCTAGCAAGCATGAATTATGTGAGAATTTACTTCATGCACATATTTGGTCTTTGTATTTTACTCTCTTTTGATTTTGACAAGGTTTAAGGGAACTAAGGGAGGTTTGGAGCTAAAACTATGTAATGGTTTTTAATTAGGAATATTACCAAGAAACTTTATATTCAATTTTAAGTTTTAGATAACAAAGCTCAAAATTTAGAGGTACTCTAGCTTTTTTAAAAATACCATAGAAAACTTTTGCATTTAATTTTGAGTTTTAGATAACAAAGCTCAAAATTCAAGGTAGTTTAGCTTGGTTAAAAACCTTGTGGTTCAGGAAATTGCAATCACTACTCAAAACAAAATTGATTTGTCGCATATACAAATATATCAGGGAGTCTGAAAGTTTTACAGAAATTTTTAAAAATTTTAGTCACAACTCTCAAACTTTAAAATTTTAAATGCCTAGACATTTTTGATGATGTTAAATCCATTTTACCATCAAAATCACCATTAAAACACAATTAAATTCAGATCACAAAATTAAAAACACAAATTCCAATTAAAAAACCCACTCCAAACCAACTCATCGAATTTTTAAACCGCTCCTACCCATACAACCACTTTAAACTTTAAAAAGAATATAAAACTGGACCATGGTCTTTTTTCCTCGACATCCACTTGACACAACGAAATCTCGACATGACTTCTATTGGCTGTCGTGCCCACCTCTCTTTTGCTTTCGACTTTATCGCTCACCTTTCTTTCATTCGCCGAATCGCCACTCATCTCAATCGTCGCCTTCTTTCTTGCTTTGACGAGGGTTTTATCTGGAGAGACCAGAGTTGCAGCCTGCAGGGACAACCATTTGAATCTGAAACTCACAAGTCTTGACACCGTAAAATACGGGAATTAATAAGGGTAGCCGCCTACCTCAAAATGGGGATTGCGTTTATTCCTCCCGTGTTTAACAATGTCAAGCTTTATGAGCTTCTGTGGACGGACAAAGATTGGAGTGTATGCAAAGCCTTGCGAATGCATGAAGCGAAAGGGGAGCTCAAGCCGTATTAGCTAATAGGTTAGGTCTATAATTCTATTTTAACTTTGATTGTATTGATTTACAAAATATAATGTTTGTTTGCTTTGTAGCTAGCACAGATTTGATAACTACTTAAACTAATCCCTAAAGGTCACATCTTAACCAGACTTATTAAGTGGCTGTGATACCTTAATTCTAAACAAGTCTATCAGTTACTGGATTAAGATGTATCTCATTTTATTAGAAGCAGGAAAAATGAGGAAAAAATTTCATCATGGTGCGGCCACCTTGCCTAAAGCACCCTCATAAATGCTCATACCGAGACTGTAAGCCAGTGAAGGGCAGATGAACAGACCAGCTGTAATCAGCCAACCAATAGTGGTTTTACCACATACTCCAGGTAGTTTTCTGTCAGTGGGTATAGCGGAGACTCCCTTCAGTTAGCTTTACCTTCTTATGGAAGACACTTCGTCCTATTCAGCTATACTTCCGGACAAATACCACACAGCCTACTTAATAACCCCAAAAAATTGCATAGGGGGTTCAGCTTCCACTCTGACCATACGGATCCTGCTTTATATGGGGAAGTGTCATCCCTCAGCAGTGACTAATACCACACAGCCTACTTAATAACCCCAAAAAATGGCATAGGGGTTCAGCTTCCACTCTGACCATACGGATCCTGCTTTATATGGGGAAGTGTCACCCCTCAGCAGTGACTGCTGACCTCGCTCGGCTTTACTTCCAGACTAATCCCCCAATTCTTAGCTTTACCTTCCTGTGGCTTGGATCTTCTGGAAGACACTTCGTCCTATTCAGCTATACTTCCGGACTAATACCACACAGCCTGCTTAATAACCCCAAAAAATTCCATAAGGGGTTCAGCTTCCACTCTGACCATGCGGATCACCCCTCAGCAGTAACTAAGACCACACAGCCTGCTTAATAACCCCATAAAATGGCATAGGGGGTTCAGCTTCCACTTTGACCATATGGGTCCTGCTTTATACGGTGAAGTGTCACCCCTCAGCAGTGACTGCTGACCTTGCTGGGTTGTAGTCAACCAACTGGAAGCAGTTTAGCCACGTACTCCAAGGCAAGGATTATGATGTATCCATGCCTGTTTAAAGTGTATTTATACTTCTTCCACTCTTCATTTTTTGTTTTGTTTGGAAATTCAAAAATATCATAAATCTCCTATAGTACAGCAGCAACCCAAGGTTTTCAGGTTTTTGTGTAAACCTTTAGGAGTGAGTTAATAAGTGGATGAACTCGACTTTTCCTGTCAATCCATTTTTAATTTTTTTACAATGAAGTAGAGTTCCATCCTGAACTGTTTTTTTTTCAAATTTCAAGGATATAGGTTGTCTTCAAATGTGCCAAAACCTTTGAGGGCAAAATTCCATGGTGGAAGTTTTCATCAATCACCTAGAAGTTTAGAACTATGACTTGCCATAAAATTCTTAAATATTTGTAGAGAATTTTCAGTAGAGAGAAAATAACTTTGTCCACTTGTTAACTTATTTCAAACCTTTAGCACCAGACAGACTTGCCTTACATGGTTGTCTTGGAACTTTGATATAACAGGTTTTCTGTCAAAACCTTGCAAAACATCAAGGTTCCACCTACATTTATGACAAGTCTGTCTGTTGCTTAAAGTTTGCTCCATTTTTGTTTTAGTTTGAGTTGGGTATGCTACTCTGCATTCTGTTTTTGTTTTCCTCTGATGTGAGGGAACCTGACTATAGTATGGAAGAGGTTAGAAAAATCCAAATAGGAAAATAATAAAAAATAAGCAAGTGGGCACTCCACCACGTATCCCTAACTCCCAGAGTCCCAACAGCAGTAAAACTTGTTTTTGGAGCTAGCTTGAAGAGGAGATTGGAAGATGAAGGAGAGCAAAGACTGCATCATTGAGCAGCCATTCTGAGTCACTGCATTGCATATGCTGTATGTTATATTTTATTGCATTACAGCTGCTGTATGGTATCTATGAAACATTCCAATGGAGGAGGATGTTTGTGATCCTGGTTGGGTTTTTAAATATATCATTGGAGCAAGGTTACTTGGGAGCGGTAAGCAGGAGCGGGAGCGAAAAGCGAAATTTTCAAAAGCTTCCGGTTTGGGAGCGTTTTTTATATAATATATATTTTTTATATATTTTGATGCATATATGTTAACAGATGCTTGTAGAATGTTAAATTAGTTATGGAAACTCATTGGAAAGCGTAAAAACATGAAATAAACCATAATACCATATAACATCATTCATCAATCATCAATCATATAGTAGTGAATTCGTCAACCATAGGTCTAGACTCTAGTTACCAGTATCTATAACATCAACCTTACAACTTCAAATTTTCAATATATAACATACCATGAAATGAAAGTTGAACTTGAAACAATTCACAAGGCATCATATTCATGAATCATTACCAAAGAGTTATAACTTATCATAATATGCTTTTATGTAGTCAATGACTCAATAATGCGAAGTTGCAAATAGTGAACTTCAAAGGTATGTTCAACTTCAAACTTCAAACTTGAATTGCCATGTAATGTTCACAAAATATACCATAATAAATATAAAAGAGTCAATAGTGCATATACTTGAAACTTGAAAGTACTGTAAACAAGAAAAGATTGCAAAAGTAGATTTTATGGATGTTTCCTCTTGCCACGGGAAATTTCTAATTTCTTTTCCCATGGTCTAGGAACAATGGGAGTGGGACTATCATCCCCAGTAGCCACCAATGTTGAGCCACGTCCAAGACTTGGTCCTACATGACCCCCCCTCACTGATGTAGATGAGGGTCGTGAAGTTGAAGTTGAACCTCTAGGCAAAGATGGTGCATCTGGAAACAAGGTAGGAGATGGTGGTGGCATCATTGTTGCTGTTGCTGTTGCTACTGCATGGCCATGGTGATGGTCATCCTCATCGCCCAAAAGCTCTTCCTCCAAGCGCTCTAAAGCTAAGGCTCCATCCTCCCAAGTTATGTTCCTCCAGATTGTTGCCCCAAGTGACATATGATCTATCAGTTTTGGCCCGCTCATAGTCATGAGTCAACAACCTCAAGTTGTAATGTACAAAAACCAAGCTTTCTGCCCGATTTTCATTTAATCGGTTTCTTTTCACTGAGTGGATGAAGCTATAGGTGCTCCAACACCTTTTTGCAGAGGAGCTGTTAACCACCTGTGAAAGAACTTTGGTTGCCAATTTATGCAAGTGTGGGCATGATGAGCCATACATGTTCCACCATTCAATAGGAGGCGCCCTATCTCAATCTTTTCTAGCATGCAAAGTACCAAACGGACCAATTTCACTGAGGTATTTGCTTAATTCACTACGCAGTAAGGCACAATCTTCTTCATCAAGGACCAGCTTGTCTATAGCAGCCATGTATCCAACCTGTACCTTTGGATCTGTGTGGGGCTTTCTCTTACCCCCACCCCCAGGTGCTGGTTTGGCCAACCAAGATGGAGAATAATATTTTGGTGTCAATACATATGTTAAGGCATGCGGTGGAACGTTGAGATGTTCCCACCTTTTGACCACATGTTTGTGAATATGGTCATACAGGATGGGATCTTTTGATTCAACAATATCTTTAATTTGGCCCAATATGCTATCCATCTGCTCATACACCTCCCCAATCACCGGCTTATCTGTATCTGCAAACCGAATCATGTAATAAATGGGCTTTGTGAACTGCAAAACAAACTTGACACTTGCCCAAAATTGACCATCAAGAACGGTGGTCTCCACCTCCTCAAAATAAAGCCTGTCATATGTGGATGTAGCCCTATCTTTCAAGATTTGCCATGATGCACTTGATACCATGCTAGCCAATGCCTCTCTTACCTTCAAAAGGCGCCTGAAGGTGAGGTAATAGCTAGCAAATCTAGTCTTTGCTATCTTCAATAGCTCTAAATTTGAGTGAGTGCGGAAAATGCCATGGGCATTGCTATGGTTGGTAATAAATCTTATCATGTGCTTGCCTTTTTTGTACAGTTCACCAATCCATTTGTATTGATTTTCCTTCAACTTAATAATGTCGTGCATCAAAAGGTTCAGTGTGTGAACCAAACACCCAGACCAAAATATGTTGGGGTATTTATCTTCAATGATTGCTCCCGCTGCCTTACAATTAGCAGCATTATTGGTAATGACTTGGATGACATTGTATGGACCAATATCTTCGATGTTTTTTAGTAGGAGTTCTGCAATGTTTATGCCGGTCTTGAATTTATTTGAGTAATCATGGGCCGAAAGGAAGACTGCACCAGTAGCAGACACACTAAGCAAATTTATAAATGGCTTGCCTTTTACATTTGTCCAACCATCTGATACAATTGATACCCCATATTCATTCCAAGCATTTGTGAATGTCCCCAAAGCATTTTGGATCTTGGCTTTTTTCTTGTCAAGCCCCACAGTTCTAGCTTTGTCATACCCGGGGCTCTTGTATCTTGCTGGGGCGGTGCGGATGGCCTCTACCATTTCATGCCAATAGGGTGAGCAAAGAACATTGAATGGTATGCCACATGGATAGAGAAACTGAAATACTTTTGAATCCATGTCATCCCTACCACCTTGGTCAAGGAAATCTGATATTGTCCTGCCACGTGACTGCCCCATGGGAGAGAATCCACTGCCTTGGGTGGATGGGCCTCCGGTTCTCGGTGAGAAAGAGTGGTCATGGTCATCCATTGATCGTTTAAAATCTTTTGATTTGTTTTGTGCTTCAAGTTCTTCCTTCTTATAGATGGCTCTTTGTGTTGATGTCACATTTGGGCAAACACAAACTCTTATAGTTTTTTTGTCATCACATGGCATGTGCCCACATAGATGTCTTCTCACACGGGTATATGAACCTGTGTACGTATTTTTACAATGGGGGCAAACAAATTTGGTGGTTCCACCCCCTCTACCTCCTCTCTGCTTTGTGACATGTTTCCATAAGGGTGTGGGTTCCTCTTTGGTTTTCTTTCGGTTTTCCTCCTCCTCTTCCTCCTCCTCCTCTTCCTCCTCCTCCTCTCCACGGTATGTGCCACTCCCCACTTCTTGATCCTCTCCCTCATTCCTCCTCCGGTTTCCAAGCACCATCATCAAAATAACAAATGGAACCAAGAAAATAAACCACATACCCATCATCATGTTTGATGGAACTAGAGATTCAACCTATTGCCTGCAATAGAATGAGGGAGGAAGCATGGGAAAGAGAAGGAGAGGAACATCTACAATGCACATTCTAGTGACTACATTACAAGCATTCATGATTAAATCAAAGTTCAAACACAAAAAAAAACAAGAAGGAAGGTTTTAGACCCTACCTCTTTGGCTCTCCAATGGTAGTGACAAGTTCAACCTTCTTCAATCTCCAAGGATGGCAGCCTTCTCCTCTCCTCTCCTCTTCTCTTCCCTTCTCCTCTCCTCTCCTCTCCTTTTCTCTTCTTTTCTCTTCAATTCTCTCTCAAGCAAATGCAAGTGAAAATGAATATGGAGGAGAGGGCTTTATCCCCCAAAGTCCTACTCCTTCCCTCCAAAGCCCCACAAGTGGACCCCATCCACCTTCCTCGTCTTTCATTTGCGCGAGCGTCATCCTCCAGCGGGAGCTAACCCAGGAGCTACGGGGAGCTATCCCGAGAGCGTTTTTTAAAGAGGGAGAGCGTTTGGTAGAGCGCTCGGGAGTGAATTAGGGAGCTCTCGGGAGTGAATTAGGGAGCTCTCGGGAGCGTTAGCTCCTGATAGCTCCCTAATTCGCTCCTGACAGAGACAGGGAGCATTCTATTCACCCACCGAAGCGCTCCTGATAGCTCCCTAATTCGCTCCTAACAGAGACAGGGAGCATTCAATTCACCCACCGAAGCGCGCTTTACAAAACGCTCTCGCTCGGGAGCGAAATAGGGAGTGCGCTCTCCCTTAGCTCCCATAGCGCTTTGGCCAGAAGCAAGCTTGCAGAGCGGGGGCGAGGGGGGGGAGGATGCTCCCCCGCAAGCTTGCATTGGAGTATTCCTTACCCTGGATCGGGGTTTTCTCCAGTGCCATTTTTTTCATGTTTGATGTGGATGTCTGTAATATCCCTCATTCTGACCTAAGGCTATATTGGCTGCAATGTAAATAATGTGTAAATGCAATGTGTGTTTGCCCTAGTGTGGAGCTCAAGGCCAAGACCCCACTAGAGGATGTGCAGGTTTTATTTGCATAGGCAAGTATTTGACAGTTTGATAATTCGTGTGCTGTTAAGCCATGAGATAATTGTAATGATGTAAGTATTAAATTATTAATTATTGCAATGAAAATACCAAGGGCTAGCTATGGCTGCAACCTAAGTCACCATGTTTGGCGAATTTTCGCCTTGAAGTTCGAAAATCGCCGTTTTTTTGAGCGGGCCGATTCTGTTCGATGAAATTCGCTGATTGCAAACGCGAATTCGATTTTTTGTGCTCGGCGAATTGCTTGGCGATTAAATTCCGTTTAAAAACGCCCAAAAAATCGCTTGTAATCGCTTTTGGCGGGTTAATGAAAAACCGCCGTGCATTTTTTTCCCTCCGTGGCCTGGGCTTTGTTTCTCCCGCGATATTCATTGTGCACATTACCTTACCTCGTGAGCCCGAGCATTATTTATCCCGCGATATTCACTGTGCACGTTACCTCGTGAGCTCGAGATAGCTCGTGAACATAGCAGTGCGCTTGAGTGAGTGCTGACGCCCATGAATAGCAATGCGGCCGAGTGAGTGCCGACGCCAGTGAATAGCCCGTGAACACTGAACAACAGTGCGGCTGTTGCTGGAGGCTGGAGCCAGGAGGGCACAGTGCGACTGCGGCACAGGTATTCCGATCGCGTGCGGCGTTGCAGAGTGTAAAGTTCAAACTTCAGACCTCCCAGTGACCATTGACCAGTTGAGAAAGCCGAGCCCGAGTTCAAAACTGCAAAGAAGTTCTGTCGACTTATAGTTACTTCCACTGTGCAGTTACACTGTCACTGGTCAGTTGACTCACTTCTACAGTGCAGTTACACTTCCAAAGCTTTGGCAATTTCCAGGTTTCAAATAATTTTATTCATTAATTATTGTATAGATTTACAGTTCAATTTTATAGACTAAATATTTTATTTAGTCTGTAAGTTTAATCTGTAGGCTGTTAGGCAATTTAGTATCCAATCAAAATATAAATTTAATATGTATCGGACCATCAGATTCTCATTCACCCTATAAAATTTAATTTTATCATGGTAATTTTTAGCAGTAAATTGTATGAAAATTTTAAATGATCCATTAAATACATATCTGGCCACTTGTTCTGCAGAAACTTTGAGGAAATGGCCCCCCATAAATCTTTTGCAGAGGCATGGAAATTTGTCAAGAGGGAAGGGTTATATGTTACCTGTCTTCTATGCGGGCACAAATTTTGTGGCTCCTTAACTCGGGTGACGGACCACCTTCTTGGTATTAGTAATGGCAGTGGAGGTGGTGTAGAAAAATGTAAAAAAATATTAGATGAACAGAAAGTTGTAGTGCAACAGGATACTGACAAATCAAAAGCAGAAAGGGGAAAAAGGGAAGCAAAAAGGCAAAGAGTTATGAGAGAGATTGATGTCTCTTCTTCACCTGAAATTGCTTCTCACACCTCAAAATTTGGTGGCTCAAGTTCCACTTCCACCCCAGCAATAGCATCAACAGGTGGAACAGCTACACTAAATACATTTTGGAAACCTTTAGACAAACAGAAAGTTGATGATTCTATTGCTGAAATGTTTTATGCATGTGCCATTCCTTTTAATGTGGCAAGAAATCCATATTTTAAAAATGCAATTAAAAAGGTTGCTGATTTTGGCAAGGGGTATGCTGCTCCTGGATCTGAAGCCTTAAGGACCACCCTCTTAAAAAAACAAAGGAAAAAGTGACAAGCAGGTTGGATGAAATTAAACAATCTTGGGAGATTACAGGTTGCACGATTTTGAGTGATGGTTGGTCTGATTCATGCCATCGACCACTGATTAATGTTCTTGTTTATTGTCCTCAAGGGGTATATTTTTTGAAGGCTGTTGATGCAATGAATGATGTGAAAACATCAGAATACATTTTCAGCATTTTGGATGAAGCGATTCAAGAAGTCGGGGAGAAAAATGTGGTCCAAGTTGTCACTGACAATACCTCAAATTGTGTTGGTGCAGGGAAGCTGATTATGGAGAAGTATAGAACTATTTATTGGACCCCATGAGCAGCTCATTGCTTGGATTTATTGCTGCATGATTTAGCCAAATTTCCATGGGTCAATGAGACAATCCGAAGAGCAAAAACTACTGCAAACTTCATCATTAACCATCGTCTCACTTTGAGCTTGTACAGGAAAAATGCATCTAGAGAGTTGTTGAGGCCTTGTGATACAAGGTTTGCTAGTTTTTACATCACTCTGAAAAGAGTTGTTGAGGAAAAAACAAGCATAAGAAGTATCTTTTGCACTACTGAGTGGGAGAGATCTCACCTTTCAAAAGAGTCAAAGGGAAAGCATGTTGAACAGATTTTGCTAAGCAACAATAGCTTTTGGGAAAATGCTCAGAAAGTTCTAAAAACTTGTGATCCAATTGTTGAGGTGCTCCGCATGGTTGATGGCGATAAGCCCTCTATGGGTTTTATTTATGAGGCCATGGATTGTTGCAAGGAAAATATTGCAAGTGCTTTTGATAATGTGGAAGCTGATTATAAAGAGATATGGGAGGTGGTTGATCAGAGATGGAAGATGATGCATAGCCCATTACATGCAGCAACATGTTATTTGGACCCTACATTGTTTGGGATACAAAGACATCAAGATGAGGAGGTCATGAGTGGACTTTATGAGGCTATTGACAGGATGCATCCAGATGAGACTATTGCAACTTTGATTAGATCCCATATTAGAGCATATAGGTTACAAGAAGGCCTATTTGGAACCACGGCAGCGAAGAGAGATAAGACTTTGGCTGCTCCAGCAGTGTGGTGGGAGTTTTATGCATCAGGAGCCCCAGAATTGCAAAAAATTGCAATTCGTATCTTGAGCCAGACATCAAGTGCATCAGCTTGTGAAAGGAATTGGAGTGCTTTTAGCCATATTCATTCCAAGAGAAGAAACAGATTGTTATCGGGAAAATTAGGAGATCTTGTTTATGTTTGCAGTAACTTGCAATTGGCTTTAAGCAATGTGGCTAAAGATGAGACAAATTCTTCTTGTCCTTTGACGGAGTATGTTCAAGATGAATTAAGAGATCAAGATGATCTTGACAATGACAGTGATGAATCCAATGGTGATCGTGCTTCTAGTGGTTTCACTTCCCCGAGTGCTTTTGATGATTTAGAGCTTTTTGATGTATCAAGTAGGCCATGAGAACGACAAGAATAATACTTGTGTTCTCGTTCTAGTCTCTAGACTTCTAGTTCTAGTTTCTTTTTGGGATGCTATTTTGCTAAATAGTTGCTACTTAAATATTGACATTTTAATATTATGTTTTATCACTTTATGAACATGTTTTTAAATTTCAATCAAGATGATCATGTAGACTCTAATGTTTTCAAAATATATGTTCAATCATTCCTGTTGCCATATTTTTATTTCTATGATTCAATGACTATCATGTTCATAGTACATACTTCATTTAATGTTGATGTGTTCATTATTTCTATGATTCTATGACTATCATGTTCATTGTTAATTTGTTGATGTGTTTAATGTTCATAGTTTAATGAGCATAATGAATTTTATTGAAAAAATTCATATATTTTTTAATTTCCATATTTTTTAGTCATTTGAACTTAATGCCGAATTTTATGCCGATTTTTATCGCCAAAATTTCAAGTGCCGATTTTTTCCCGAATTTCAAGGTCGCCGAATTCGAACACGAACTCGAACCAGGTGACTTAGGTTGCAACAAAATGAGGGGGAACTATGTATCCACTAGGGAGTGGTGAGGGGGTGTGGAATTGAACCTAGATTGCCATTTGTCACCTAGGGAACCCCTTTGACCTGTCCTAGACACCATTGAATGCTGTTGTAAAATGGTGGGTGAAGGACGTTGTGCAGGAGGTCGTGGAGTATGGGCAACCCCCAAAGGGTTGGATGGCAGGGTATGGAACTCTGCTGCCTTGATCCGCACGTTACTCCACCCCCTAGCAGTTCGTATTTCCCATTCCCAGACCGTGGTTGAACACACAAGCTTCAATGGAACCCAAGGGTGACCAGGAGAGCGGAGCTGTGAAGCAAAAGGGGGAAATCGCGATTTTGTGCAGGGCCATGATTTACAGAGCCGAATACACTCAGAAAAGTTGGCATAGAAAGCAAAACGATGGGGTTATCCTTGGATTTGCCTCTGTGGGTGAATAACACAGTGTGAAAAGCTTAGGAAACCCCGAGGAGAGGCAGATTGGAGTGTCGAGACCCTGTGGCGGAACTGAGCCACTCGGTCGTAGCATTGGAGAAGAGATCTGAATGTGGAGTTGAAGTGGGAAGGAGTCGAGAGGGTTTGGTCTGCATGTTTGAGTCAGAGAGGGTTTATTTACCTTGAGTTAGCAGTCAAGACCAACCACACCCACCCAGATCAGTGCTAGAGGAAGGGGCACCCTAGGGATTGTACAACAGTGAAGGGGACCTCACCTAGGCTGAGAGTGGAGGTGATGGGGGTGCTTGAGCTATCTGAGACCATTCGGATATGCCCATAGCTCTGTGGATGAGCTTATTGAGCTAGAAACCCCTACCTGCCTTCCCCCATTTGCTTGACAAAGCTAACTGTTGGTTGGATGCCTAATTGACTGTGAACCAATGCTGTGAGTGAGCCTGAGTGCTACCCCTTAGTGGATACATAGCCCCAGCTCGAGGGTGATCTCTGATTGCTGAAATACTAGAGGCTGGGCAGAGATCTATGGTTGGGTTGGAACGTTGCAGCCCATAGTCAATTGCTTGGAGACTTCCATGAGAAGATGAGTGTTCCTTGTGGCGTTTAAACGATGTTATTCCATGTGTTATGTTATGCTTCTTATGTTTAAGTTATTGAGTGAATGGTTGCATGAAATTGATCATTAGGGAGCTAGGTATGAGCCTATGTATGAGGCTGAATTCATGTCTAAATGCTTCGTCATTTGCTTGAGTTAATAGGTTGCTTACCCTGCAGGTTATAGATGCATTGAATAGCTTTGGTTTCATAGTATGTGTTTAGTCATGCATGCATCTATTTGCTTATGGGAATGGTCCATTGATGAATAGGATTGCATGCCTATGCATTGTGCTAAGTCTGTTGTGTATGTTGTTCATCTTGCTTCTGCACTGTTTAACTAGTAATGATTGTTATTGATGGCTAATTTCTGTGTGTGTGTCAATTGCATTGTTCTTACACCTTTACATGCTTATCCTTATGTTGATACTTATATGTAATCATGCTTGAGGAATAGGACTAAGCCATGTAGGCTTCCTCACTCTTCCTAGGAGAAATATGTGCATGCATTCCATCCTAAGGGTGTGGATCATGTTTCATCCCTGGTGTTCTTGTAGTAGGCTTATGCACATTTGTAATTCCCTTTGGTAATGCTTTTGAATTATCCTTGGATGAATTAGGGCTAAGTCTGGTAAATGTGGAAGACCACTCCAACCCAGATTTGGGAAAGGAATGGACACCCTTGTGGATCAGATGAAGGAGAGAAGGCTTGGCAGAAGTGGAGCAGAGCCCCTTGCAAGAGGTTAATGGTGCATTGAGGGAGTTATAGGCCATATTTCAGTTGAAAAAATGACAAGGTTAGAGTGCTCAGATGGGGTAGGGGGTCATACCATTGGATAGATCTCTCTAAGAGCTTTCCAACGGTACCGACCTTGCCCAATTTGGCCCAAGGATGGAGGAGTTATCATCCTTAGAAGTTTGTAGGTGAAGTGGCTGGTACAGGGGTCTGGGGTCCCGACCTTTCCGCATCCGCAATGCAGATTGCGGAGGTCGGGGACCGATCGTTGAAGCAACATGGTTGGATTTCTGCATCCGCAAGCGGGTTGCAGATTGCAGATTGCGGGAGGTAATTTTCCCCGGGATTCGAAATATGGATTTCCGCATTTTTGCATCCGCAACCGGGTTGCGGGAGGTCGGATTCCATGGGGTTGGCGCATTTGGTTTCCGGATTTCCGCATCTGCAAGTGGGTTGCGGATTGCGGAGGGTGATTTCCCAGATTGGCGAGATGGGCGTTCCGATTTCTGAGTTCCGCAAGACTGACTGTGGATTGCGGAAATCAGAAAAGAGAATTCGTTGGAGCTGTGTATTTGGGCTTCTGCATTTCCGAATCCCGCATGCGGATTGCGGATTGCGGGATATCGGAAGGGAAATTCTCCGGGGCAACGATTTGACTTCCGCGTTGCGGAAGTCGGGGTGGCGATTTGTGCGGAAGGGTAATTTTGGCAATCCGACTTCTAATTTCCGATTGTGGGTTGCGGATCGGAGGTCATTGCAGGACTGCGGATTGCGGATCAATAATGATTGCGGGGTCAGAGTTGCGGGCCTTTGAATTGCTTGGGAAAAAGAAGAAACAAATTAGTAGGTGATTCAAGGGTTGTCTCCCATTGCCTCTAAAGGGCACTGAGGTGACTGGGGCCATGACAATGTCTTTTATGTTGTTATTCGACATGGTTTACTTGTAGTGGTTTTTCTGTGGCAGGATCTTGATTTTTGCCGATTTGCTCTCGCTTGAATAGATAAAAGAAACACAGTTAAGCTACAAAATACTCAGAGTGATTTGTTATAACTGAGGTTGAAGAAGTATTAGTGAGACCACTGCAGTTTAATCCCTAAAATTCATGAATCATGCAGCTAAGAGGTCTTTACCTGCCTTCTAAATTGCTTATATCGTGTATCTTGCTAGCAATTGCCCTTAAAGGGATTTAAGGTGCAAAGGTATTGTAAGAAAAGTGCCTCTAAAATGATCTCGAATGGTGTAAACTTGTAAAGATATGCAGGATATGAGAAGAAGAATACTCAAAACTCAAAATTACCATTTTATCAAGTTGTATACAATATAGTTTCTATTTAAGTTGTACAAAATGTGAAAATGTGTACAATTTCATGAAATGTGAACTCCTGGAAACATGACCCTCCCAAAATGGGTATGTGGAGAACACATGGTATATAAAAAATATATAGAGAGAGAGAGAGAATTTTTTTAAAATAACACATTATCTTGGAAGAAAATAAGAATGTTACATATAACTGACATTTTAAAAGGAAACCCATATCTATATTAACTCTTATACATTATTATATCATGAAAAATCTTATAGCTTGGTGGCCTTGACTAATGCCAATCCCATACCCTCATACATATGATAGAATCCAGTGGGATTGCTACAATCCTTCCAACCTTGAAATCATGAAAACTTTTAAGTCTGTTGAATTTTGAATGGGATATGAAATTCAAAATTCAACAGACTTAAAAATGGTAATGTTAAAAATTTAAGTAAAAGGATAGAAAAGGTAAGATAAAGTGGAATGTCAACTCCTGAGAGATCAATCCCCATGTTTGTTTTGTCTTAAAGGATCATTGCCATGGACAAGGCGATATTTTCCTAGGGGTCCCATGCACCTCTTGGGCACTTGGGTTGGCCTGGAAACTTCAAAAAAATGCCGAAAACGTCACTGAAAGTGTCCGAAACATCTTGGAAATGTGGTCGGCTGTATGGTTGTGTGGTACAGTCGGTGGTGTTTCCAAGTTGTTTTGTACATGTTTTTGCGTTTCCTCAGATTTCTGGGACTGATACACCGTCATTCTAGGCGTTTCTCGCAACTTAGGTTTCTATACAAGGCAAATAATATTTGCATAGAGCAAATATAATGTATATACTATAAATAAAGGATATTCAATTTGCAAAGTCCCCAATAAACAACTATTTATGGGGATGTTTTTTTTAGCAGCAAGAAAAATGGGGAAAAGTTATCATCATGGTTAGGCTATCTTTTTTTTTCAGTTAGTGAAATGATAGAAAATAATAAATCTCCTTTAGTACAGCAGCAACCCAAGGGTGTTGGGTTTTTAGGCAAACCTTAATGCATAAGTTAATAAGTGAACAAACTCAACCTAACCTTTCCTGCTAGTCCATTTTTTTCCATGAGGCAGAGTTCCATCCTGATTTGCTTCTTTTTTTTTCAAACTTCAACTGTCTGGGTTGTTTTAAAATGTGCCAAAATCCTCAAGGGCCAGGTTCCATGGTCCGAGTTCTTGTCTATCAGCTGGAACTATGACTTCATGTAAAATACCTATATATTTTGGAGAGATTTTCTACCCCGAAAAGGTGAGTTCGTCTACTTATTAACTTACTTCAAACCTTAAGCACCAGACAAGCTTGCCATAAATGCATGTCTTGGAACTTTGATATAACAGGTTTCCTGCCTGAAACCTTGCAAACTTCAAGGTTCCACCTTCATTTATGACAAATCTGTCTAGCAATTAAAGTTTGTCCCATTTTTTGTTTTATGTTGAGTTGGGTCTGCTACTATGCATTCTGTTTTTGTTTTCATATGATGGCAGAGAACCTGATTCGTTATGTGGAAAAAGTTAGCAAAATGGAAAAAGGAAATTAAAGAAAAAGGAAAGTGGGCACTCCACCACGTAGCCCTAACAGCCAAGAGCAGTAAAAGTTGCGTGGGGAGCTAGCTTGAAGAGGAGATTGGAAAATGGAGGCCAGAGTAAACACTGCTTCATTAAGCAACCATTATGTATCTCTGAAGAGCTCAAGTGGCTAAATTGCATTGCATTGGATTACCGATGCTGTAGGAAACATACCAATGGAGGATGTTTGTGACCCTCCCTGGTTGGGTTTATAAATATATCATTGGAATTTCTTTACCCTGGATCAGGTTTTTTTCCGGCACAATTTTATTTTTTTTTGTGTATTCTGATGTGGATGTCTTTTATGTTCTACATATTTTTATCTATAGCAGTTTTTCTGTAGCAGAATCTTTATTTTTCCCGATTTGCTCTCAGCTGCATAGATAAAAGAAACACAGCTAAACCAAAAAATACGCGAAGCAATTTGTCATAACTGAGGTTGAAGAAGTATGCGTGCCACCATTCCAGTTTCTAGCTTTAATCCCTGAAATTTTTGGATCATGCAGTTAAGAGATCTTTGCTTGCCTTGCAAATCGCTTGTATTCTCTATCTTAGAAGCAATTGCCCTTGAAGCCCTTTAGGTGCAAAGGCATTGTAAGAAGATCATTGCGCTTAAAATGATCTCGAATGGTGTAAAGATATGCATTAGAGAAAGGTGGAAAAACATGTACGATAGATTAGTTAATTAAGAAGATCATATAAAGACAAATCTTTCCTGCAAAAACACACAATATTTAAACTCAACCATGACAAAGTTTTGTTAAAAAGTAACATGTATGTTTATCTGCTGGCAGAGTAGCAACCTACCATGTGGATTTTGCTTGTATTGATGAATTAAGTTAAATTTTATATTTCATTTCTTGATACATGAACAAATACCATTTTCTACAAAATACCTGCAAAATAAAATTTTCAGGTCTTTGAATAAATGTATTAATTTATTTTTCATTCATTATACTAAAAACAAATACATTTTTCAAAATAAAGTATTTATGTTCATTTGCACTATGAATTGGTGCTACTCAAGCATGCTGCACAAGTGTAGTTGAGTAGGTCTTCTTAATGCTGGCAATAATACACCAGCCTTCTTTATCCCAATCTCCCAAGTCCATTTTTTCAAATCAAACCCTTGCTTGGACAGTATCAGCGTCCATGTTGTTCTCCCTATAAATATGTAAATAGAAAATTTATTCGAAAATGTGTTTCAGCATTTTGACTTGATCGTACAGGGGTCTCAAAGCTACCTTTTGCATACAAGAAGATCCAACTGCTCTAACTTTTCAAATTCTTAGCAGAGATCTTTTGATGCTTCTGCTTCATATATGGCTTTATATCCCAAATGCACTGTGAACCTACCTGAGGATGGATTTTGGGACCATACCAGAGTGTCCTCTGATCTGATTCCAATGGCACTCTGCCTCAATTTCTTAATATATTCCTAATTCCAATGGCACTCTACCTCAATTTTCTTATATATTCCAGCCATTGCATTGTATCTTTACCTTCAAATTGCAAGCCCCTTGTCCCCAACTGTTAGAATTTAATAAAGCAGTATAATTCAATCTTATATGCTGTGGAAACAAAATTAGGATCACTGAAAGAATAAACCATGCACAGAAACAAAGAGACACAATAATTTTTTTTATTTTTATCCTGGGAAACCCTTCTACTCACGGGAAGAAAACCCAGCAACCTTCTTTTGAGAGAATTAGTTCAAGATACAAGTATAACCAGATAGAAGAGTAAAATAATCCTAAATATATCAAGCTCAGAAGTTATCCTTCTTCTGCTTCTGCATCCTTCTCTTCCTCTTCCACACTAGATCAGATCACTTGATGCTAAATTGTTTGGTAAAAAAATGAATGAGGCATCCTTTATTTATACTTGTTTGATGGGTGACTTTTCCACTTTTCCTGGGACTGACGTGTCCTTTATTTATACTTGTTTACATTTAATATATATAATAATAATTGTTTATTATTTCTTTTGCTGGGCCGACTTGTGAGGATACCTCACGAAGCTATAAACACCAACACCAACTAGCCTCACTGCCATAAAGTGGTTGGCATTAGGTCTACTACATCTGCAAGGACGTTCTCACCTTGACCATTCAACAATTATGTCAAAGCATCAAGATAGTTGAATTTGGCCATTGCACTATATCCATGGGTTCTTCCCAATATCAGCTATTTGTCCGTCATCTATTCTCCATGCAAGCCAATTCCCAATCAGGGGAAAAGAAACAACCAAGGCTTTCCAAATGATTAAGGCATTAGCACATGATTTAACCAGACACTGCATCCAATCTTCGAAGCTCTGAGGGCCTATATATTTCTCAATGATAACAATGTGCCATAGTCTTTCCTGTTGGATAAGTCTCCACAGGTTCTTTGCTGCCAAGCCTTTTCCAAAATCATGTAAGTTTTTAACCTCCAACCTCCCGCTAACTTTGGTATAGCATTTCTCCTCAATTTGACCAGGAATACCATCTTTTTCCTTTTTCCTGGCCCATAAGGAATGGATGCATTCCTTCTGGATCCTTTCCAACATTTCAATGATGATATAGGACATAGAATGCCAATGTACATGAATTGCTTCTAGCATTGATTTAACAAGAGTCAACCTGCCACCTATAGACAACCATCTCATACACCACGAGGTAATGCTCTTCTCTAATTTTTGAGACAGCCAAATCCAATCATGAAAATAACAATCATTATGTTTCACCATAAAGCCTAGGTACTTAAAATCTTTGCAAAAATAAATACACTTGAAATCAAAAGCTCTAGTAATTAAATCAGCAAATCCTTGTTCAGCTCCGTTAAAGGTTATTGCAGATTTCTATGGGATTATTTCCATTTTTATAGCTTGAGGAATAAAGAGTCAGAATTTCTTTGAGTCTTAGAGCTTCCCTCAGCGAACCATTCCAAAATAGAGGGACATTATCTACAAAGAGTGTACAAGCTAATGCTATAGAGCCAATTGTTATCACATCTATGTTAGCTGGAGCTACCATACTGCAGACTGTGCGGCCGAGGACCGCACAGTGCTTTTTTTTTCCAGATCAGAGATCCGATGCCTTCAGAGGAGGCACACAGTTTTGTTCAGATTGCCCCGAGCAGTTATATCAGAGGGGACAGTTGGTTGTACAGTGGTATAGACATGTTACTTAGCATTTACCACAGGGTCACCCTTCCATGCCAGGCTTTGATATGAGTCCATTGAGACAGTTTCCTAGTCTTGTTTTGATTGAGACTATCACAGAGTATTGCTGGTTTACTATTTGTGCCCGGATTTAGCAGAGATCCAGTTCAGAGACAGCCTCATCAGCAGGTATATGGTGCGGCAGGTATTGCATTTGATATATATTGCTCATGATTGTTGCTTAGACTTGTTTATACATGATAGTACACTAACTCTACATATGATGATTGATTTGGTGATCTAGCCTTTATGATATGTGATTGGGCCCTTGGTGATGTCAGTCCACCGCTTCCTAGTAGGCTCTTGTTATATGCACACCGGGTTACACCCCTATTCCTGGTATAGACTTGGTCATTTAGTCCCCCTTGGCAGCTGATTTTGGATCCACCCTCACCTTCTCCATCCATCCGACTCATACATGACATTCTTTCCGACTTGGATTCTGATTTGTGACTATGAGGATCCCTTTCCCCACTGATCTCTGAGTATGCCATGATTCCCTGTCTATTGTGCCTCGGCTGTTTAGTGTGTGAGATGCACTCTCAAACCTGGGATTTGCTCCTGTCGGTTGCCCCCGATGTTGCAATGCAGTTAGGATTGTGTAGCCTCATCGGGTGTTCCCCATTGGTCATCGAAGCATGTATTGCTCACCCCCATTACTTTGCAGTATGAGCACCATGATTATATCTATTGAGATATGTATGTAGCCCAGAAGGGCCTTGATGTAAATTGAAGAAATGAAGAAATGTAAAGCAAGCCAAAATGGCTTTTTGTAAATGTAAATCTAGCCAAAAAGGGCTAAGTATGAAACTCATTGTAAAATCCATGCAATGTGTTTGTAAACACACATGGACACAGGTCAGCCGTACATGTCAGCATTTGTAGTGGTTATTCCTCACCTAGTCCTGCAGGGCAAGGAGGTGAGAGGGAGCAAGGGACAAGCTCAAGATTGTCCCCTAGAGTCTGAAGTTACAGTTTGCCGGACACCCAGTTTGGCGGCTTTAGAAAAGAACCTCACAGAGTCTTCGGGCACGGATGTGAGTTGTGAGATACTTGTTAGATGGCCAGTGGCGGTTTCCCTGCACTATACCCATTTGTGAGGCACCGCCCTTCCCCGTGTTTTGTCATGGTATACTTATCTCAGTGGACCCTACTTTCCCGAGTTATCCGAAAGGTCACATGATCCTCATCCTTGTCATCCATTATCCTTCGCCATGTATTCCACATCACCCAAAGTCAGCTAGGTGGTCAAGTCTATAGGTTGTGCATAGCAGTTGAGTCTTTTAGATGTGGTGGGCCCACCTCACCTGGGACCTTGTATTTTCCGAGATTTAATGCAGTTTTTTATCACCATTTTATTGTCATATTGTTTAGTAATGTACTAACTTGTATAAGGAATCCTTTTGCTTCATGATTGCATACAAGTATTCAACTAGCACTATTGTTGACCAGATTTGACTTGGTCAAACTAGGTTGACCAGGCCAAAAATGGGCCCGAAAAAATGTTGCGACCGGAATTTCGATTTTGGTCAATTATTATCTACAGGGGACCCATATGAGCCTCCAAGTTACAGAATGCAAAAAGATCGAGGCGTTTGTGAGATTTTTAATTATTACTGGTCATTAATGACCTGTTTTAATTAAAAATCATGGATTTTGGGAAAATAATGCCTAAGTGATGGATCGAGGTCGTTCGAGTGGTCATTCCTACTATTTTTGGGGTCCACGATCACATTGCAGCAGACGGTTCGGCAATCCGGGAACTCTAGGTGGGTCAAAAGCCCAAATTTCATCTTCAACAATAAAAACTAGCAATAAAATACATGGAAAATCAGAAATTGACAAAGGCAACTATAGCAAAGGGTAAAAATCAATGGTTGGAAAATGAAGGGGTGATTCCTAAGGTAAATTGGTAATGTTTAACATGGCATTTGTACATTGTGGGTCCCTCCATTGGGCCAACTCACTACATGGGTCGAATTTCCCCATTGGGGGCATTTTTCCTCCATGACATTTTCGATTTGGTGGATGTATTGCATGTGGGACCTTGTTGTATTGTGTTGGGGGGATAAAACATCCTATAGACACCCCCCAACATCACCTTATGTATTGTAGGGGCCCCACAAGGGGACCCCCTCTTCACTTGTGCGCTATCCTTGGGCAATTCGCACCCCCTCCATGAGCTCATCTCCACCCTCGATTTGGTGATTGGGAGAGTCAATCCCAGCCATAGGTTATGGGGGGAAATGAAGCTAGAGTTTGAGCCATCTCTATAAGAGAATGAGCTCTCCCCATTGTTGCCTTCTCTTGGCACATTTGTACACTTGAGTTTTTGATGATATAGAGCCATACTTCCACAGTTCTTGAGAGTTTTATGGATGGGTTATGTGTTGCTTGACTGATATCTGGTCTTTCATAGCTTTGTTGAGTTGTTAGTACGTTGTTTCCATATTGTCCTTGGCCAACGATTTGCAGGTGAAGAGCTCAGCTGGAGGAGGGCGCAGTTTTTGGAGTGGGAACCCCACAACTGCTCGAATTCTTCAGAGTATCAACAAGGGAGTTGTTATTGCATTTTCGCCTTTCAATTCTCTCATTTTATGTCATTTTACTTGCTGGTTTCTCTTGTTATTTGCTGCATCATTGACTTGATCTTGTTTATGGCAGGTACCTAGGGCGAATTTGGCCACTGGAAGCTCAAAACGTGAAGGGAACACGCTGCTGCTCGGCAACTGAGTTTGGAAGGCTAGTCTTCGACAACCTTGTCCATCTATTCACTCCCAAGTAGGTCTTTCTTGCTGGTCTCTAGCATTTTAAATTTAAATGTGTGTGTGTTGAGCAGAAATCTCATGTAAAAACCCATAAAAATACAAAACTTAATTTTTCACCGTTAGAATTTGTTTTAATTTAAAACCCGTTAATGAAATCCCCTTAAAACCCTAAATCTAAAGTTTCATTTCTGTTGGACTCCATTTGTCCATAGAATCAGCACTAGTCTACCTGGCAAAAATGCCCCCCTGGGGCGTTTTTCTCTTTCTACTTGGTTGGGTGATTTTGGGGTTTTGGGTAGTTTGTAATCAGTTTCAAATCATCATTTTATGTCAAGGAATCAAACTACCAATCACTAGAAGTATTTAAAATCACGTTTTATATGCTACCCTAGGTCCATTTCTGCACTGCTTAACTCTCTCCCTTGGGCAGATTTAATCTATTCTTTCACTTCTAGCTTATTATACGTCTTAGTCTATTTCAGCCTTGCAATCACTAATCTAATCAGTTTGTCTCATTATAATTGATTGCTGGTCACTTCCATATCGTCCCCATTTTTATTGCTTGTGTCCATCTCTTGGTTGGAGCTAGACTTAGGACTTAATCCGCACTCTTCTCCGGTTTGTACTTCTTTCTATCTTTGGGTTGGGTGTGTGTTTTTCTCTCAACCATCATTGGTTGAGCGGGGTCTCCCCCTTGACTTGGCTACGTGCCTTGTCTGAAGCGACAGTAGCCTTGTCTGAAGCGACAGTAGCCTTGTCCGAAGCGACAGTAGCCTTGTCCGATGTGACTTCCGTTCCCTGAACGGAGGACCTGGCTATTGCAAGTTATATCATTCTAGCTGATCACCTTCTACCATCCCTGTTGGGACATTCATTATCCATCAGCTAGAGATTGTGTAATAACACCAATTTTTAATCTTTTCAGAGATCCATCCGTTGTGAATCAGTGATTAATCTGCTCAATTTGTTAGCTACAATGAGAAATATCAGAGGAGAGAAGGGACAACCTTGACATAACCCTCGAGACAGAGTGAAAAAATTTGATGCCTAACCATTAATAAGGATGGAGAAAGAAACATAAATAATAGAACCCATGATCCAGTCAACAAAAAGGAGCACAATAGCCTACATGTATGAGAATAAGATGAATGTACAATCACCTGAGCCTATCATATGCTTTGGACGGGTCAAGCTTGATCACCATGGCTCTCATATTCTTTGTCTTGACTCTTGATAGAATGAAGTGCCTCATGTTGGAGAATAATGTAGAAATGATAAAATAGGAGATTGGTTGAGTCTGTTCCAGTTTGTTGCTTGTCTCATTGCTAGTTGCTATAGCTGATTCTGTTTTTAGTTCAAGAGTGGTTTTTCTGTTCCATCATTTTAGGAGACTGTTAGAAGTTCTCCAAGACTATAAGTATGTAATCATTTTCCAATTCAATTCAAGCTATGTGTGAGAGAGCTTTGATTCTCTTGTGTGAGCCCATTGTGCCTGGTTGCATGTTATTCAATTTGGTATCAGAGCCGGTCTGAGTCTAACTCCCTCATGGGAGGGCCCAGTATCATAAGCGTTCACCTGCTATGAAAGGGCATGAGGTGCATTTTCTTTAGGCGCTGTTCAAATGAATCGTTGTGCATATAGGTGTTGGAGGTCTGCGTAGAGGAAAATAAGTCTATGCCAAGGAGAAAGACAGAAGAGTTGTGAGCTGTTAATTGTTGTGTTGTGTGTTGTACTGTTGAAAGAATCGTCGTGCCTTGTTACTCTCTTGTTGTTTGAAAAATCCTTCAGCAGAAAGAATTCTTGAGCCACCAAGCATGTATTTGGAGGAACTGACTTGGAGGAGAAAAAGAGGTCCTCGTTGTGTGTTCTGTAACTGAGAACTGCCACATGGAAGAGGAAGAGGCTATTTAGATGGTTCTTGGAAAAGCCAGTGTGGAGGCGTGCTGATATTGCTTTGGGTCGCCTGCGTGGAGTTTCCAAAGGAAGGTTGCACGTGGAGTTGCCAAGGTGTAAAGGAGACCACCATTTGGACTGCGATCTGTGTGAGATGATTCATGGAGGAGTTCTACCATAGCTGCCATTGATCACAACACGGGTGACTTCACGACTGGAGATTGCATCCAACAACCCCTACCTTAGTGAAAGAAAAAAAAATCGTTGTTATCCAACCGTTGGTCCCTTAGATCCCTGTCTGATATCGGTTGGAGCCATAGCCGTTGTGCAAAAGAAGACGTAGTAGATTGATTGAAGCCACCATGAAGGCCAAGATTAAAGAAGCCTGCAAAAGAGAAGCTGGTATTGAACATGGAGAGCTTTATGAGAAACTTTTATGTGTCTCTATTTGAAGATCTCTTTGAAAGTGAGGAAGAAGAAGAGAGAGTTGATGATTGAGAGCATGAAGAAGTAATCACTTATGATGATGAAGCAGTTGGAAATGAACTCACAGAGAGAGATGACTTAGAATCTGAACCTCCAGCCCCTGAAATCAAGCAGGATGATGAAGACGAGGAGAATCTGCCATACCGTGAGCTCAAACCTTGTAGACAGCTTGCAATCCCACACAGACGGTGATGGACTCATTCCGCTGGTGGAAGATAGTGAATAGACATATCCCGAATTGATGGTAAACCACAACAAAGAAATTGGGGGCATAACCAGTTGCACAAAGGAGCCGCTACTGTGCATGAGAATTCATCCAAATCCAGTCGCCGCCCACTGCACAAAATAGTAGCCGCTGCATCAAAATTGGAGCCGAGATCGCCTTTTCTATTGTCCTGTGAAGAAGGAGGAGCTCGTCATCCAGTTGTGAAGAACCATTTGAGAGATGAAATTAATAAGACTAGTGAGCCTAATTGTGAAGACATCATCAGAGAAAGTGGCATAGAATTTTGTAGAGGAAAACAATATGGACATGGTTGCAATTGGGCTATCTTTCACTCTCTTGGATGTCCCTGGCCTGCTAAAAGGAGAAACTTAGAGATTAATTTGCCTTTATGGACGAATTGGGGTACATTGATGTTGCTCATGATTGCCACATTCCAGTTTACGAGAAACCTACTGCCAAAGGACAAAGAGCCCCCAAAGTGGATTGATTTGCTCACATGCTGGAGGAAAAGAACTCGCCTTGATTCATTGCTACAGTCATTGATTAAAGAAGAGAGGAGACATGCCAATGTGGATGAATCGTCATCAAGAAGAGCCACCTGTGATAGGAGCCTCTGTATCTGCGTGTCTCATGGTGTTTTTCGAAATCGTGTTCCCTCATATCACTATTTCAGATCTGATAAAATACTGGGATCCTGTAGTGGTTCCAACAGGATACGAATGTCCATTATTCAAGACCTGTCAAACCAAATGAGTGCAGCAAGAAACAACCAACTGTTTCTTTGTCATCAATTGAAGCTGAGAACAAAGCCTCTTGGAAAAACAAAGTTTGAATTCAGCTAGTTGTCATAGAGAACTCATTTCTCCATTAAGGGGGAGTGTTGGAGAATAATGTAGAAATGATAAAATAGGAGATCAGTTGAGTCTATTCTAGTTTGTAGCTTGTCTCATTGCTAGTTGTTATAGCTGATGTTGTTTTTAGTTCAAGAGTGGTTTTTCAGTTCCATCATTTTAGGAGACTGTTAGAAGTTCTCCAAGACTATAAGTATGTAATCATTTTCCAATTCAATTCAAGCTGTGTGTGAGAGAGCTTTGACTCTCTTGTGTGAGCCCATTGTGCCTGGTTGTGTGTTATTCAATTCCTCTTGAATTGCCCCTGTTGCATCATGAATCTTCTTGTTGCTAAGAAAGCTAAATTGTTCTTCTGAGATTGTTTTTAAAAGGCCCCCTTCCAATCTTGCAATAGTTTTGGAGATGATTTTATATAGGGTGCCACACAAAAAGATTGGTCTGAACTCCTCAAGGGATGGTGCCTCATCCTTCCTAGGTATTAAAGCTATGAATGTAGAGTTGATAGAGCCCTGAATTTTACCTGACACCCTTGATTCCTCCACAACTTTGAGCAAACATTCTTTGATAAAATCATTAGAATCCTACAAAGAAGTCAATAGACCATCCATCTATACCTCGGCTTTTATCTTTAGGAATGACTCTACCACACCTTTAAGTTGTTCCTTGGTTACCTCCACCATTAGATCCTAATCCATGTCATCTTCGATAAGCCAATCAATATCAGTGCTATTCCAAGCCACTGCAAAAATAACAACAAAAGGTCAATGCACTTTTTATTACATTAGAATCATTTACAGTGTTTAACATATTTATTTAAAAACAAAACGCATTAGACAGTGTACTTCAATAATGCGACGATGAAAGGTCTCTTTTTTATTACATAAGATTCATTTATAGTTTCAACGTATTTATTTAAAAATAAAGAGCGTTGCCTAGTAGACTTCAATAATACAAGGAAGAAAGGACTCAATTCATATATGGTTTTAGCATATTTATTTAAGAACAAGTGTGTTGTCAAGTAGACTTCAATTATACGAGGATGAAAGGATTCAAATCAATCAAGCGCCTATTATGTTTGGAACAATGTCTGCATTTATGATGGTTAGTAAGTGTGTAGGGTTGCTTACCAACCACACTCCCTTGAATTCGTAGCAGTGCAACCCCTAGAAATCCGAGTGTTACTATTGACCATTCCAGCAAAGCACACACATATCTTACCATAATTTGATTATATTTGTGATGGTGATTGGTAAGTGTGTAGGGTTGCAACATCAAGATTTTTAAGTTTGCAACGTAGGTTGTATCACACATATTATGATCCTTTTCTAGGTTGTGGAGGTCATGTCATTCATATGATCCCTTTTTTAGGGTAGCGACAAATGGATATTGTAGATCTCTTAACTCCCATAAATCCTAAGTCCCCTGACACGAGGACACGGGACATGAAGGACACGAAAATACGAGTGTCCGACACGGACACGGTGACTCCCGGAATCAGGACACGAAGGACACGTTTTATATATATATATATATATATATATATATATATATATTAAAATTTAAAAATATAGACATATAGATCCAAAAATCTTTAGAAACTAGAACATTTACAAATATTCAATAGAAATTAGAATCAAAACACATTAATGATTACACATTTGTCATTCACAAATCACGATTCACAACACATTTGTCATTCACAAATCACGATTCACAACACATTTGTCATTCACAAATCACAATGAGACACATAGATGCATGTCGGAACCATATTTCTCATTAAGTCATCCAAATCAAAATGTATACATATATGTCGGAATGCCACCGGGCACTAGAAAATGCGAAATAGACTAATAGTAAATACAAAAAGGGGTGGATCAAAATGGAAGAATCTCATATGTCAATAGTCCTCCTCCATGCCTGAATCATGGCGATTGGAAGATGAAGGAGCACAGAGTAAACACTGTATCGTTGAGTAGCCATTTTGTATCCCATAACAGTTGAAGTGGCTAAATTGTATCGCATTGGATTGCCGATGCTGTATAGTATGCTACAAAACAAACCAAATGGATGAGGATGTTTGTGACCCTCCCTGGTTGGGTTTTAAAATATATTATTGTAATTTTCTTTACCCTGGATCAGGTTTTTCTCCAGTACTATTTTTTTTTTTTTGTGGATGTTTTTTATGCTGTTTTACATATTTTTATCTATAGCGGTTTTTCTGTAGTAGGATATTTTTTTTTGCAGATTTGCTCTCAGCTGCATAGATAAAAGGAGCACTGTTAAACCACAAAGTACACGGAGGAATTTGTCATAACCGAGGTTGAAGAAATATGAGTGTCACCACTACAGTCTCTAGTTTAAGCCCTGGAATTTATGGATCATGCAGCTAAGAGGTCTTTACCTGCCTTGCAAATTGCTTGTATTTGTGTATCTTACTAGTAATTTCCCTTAAATCCCTTTAAGGTGCGAAGGCATTGTAAGAACATCATTGCCCTTAAAATTATCTCGAATGGTGTAAAGATATGCATGATAGAAAGGTAGAAAAACATGTATCATTGATTAATTATTTTAAGATCTTATAAAGACAAATCTTTCCCGCATAAAAACACACAAAAATTAAACTCGTAAAAAGTAACAATGTGTTTATTTATATTATATTTCATGATACTAAGTAGAAACACTTTTTTCAAAATAAAATATTTATGATGCAAAGGCGTTGTAAGAAAATCATTGCGTCTAAAATGACTTCCAAAGGTGTTCAAGATATGCAGGATATGAGAAGTTTGATTACTCAAAGCTCAAAATTACCATTTCATCAAGTTATATAAGTTGTATACAATATAGTTTCTATGGCAGGTAAATAAGATTTGCAAAGTTGTATACAATATAGTTTCTATGGCAGGTAAATAAGATTTGCAAAGAGCAAATATATTGTATAAATAAAGGATATTCAATTTGCAAAATCACTAATAAATAACTATTTATGAGGATGTATCTTTTTTAGCAGCAAGAAAAAATGCCAAAAGGATTTCATCATGGTGAGGCCTGTTAAATTATAGCTTCGGAAGCTATTTTTCATTTTACAAATTACCATGTAAACTTGTGTCAAGTGTCAACATTGGAGGGCAGCTTGAGCTGCTTAGGGTGGCAAGTTGGGGGCAGCTTGAGCTGCTTAAGACGGTGTAGTTGACCAACTAAGGTGGTGGAAAGGGGCAGCCTTTAACTGCCTCAAAGGCCAACCTTTAGGGGGGCAGCCCTTGGCTTCCACATGGGCCAACATTTAGGGTGACCTTTGGGGGTTGCTTAGGGTAGCCACCCATGCTATTTAAATAGGCTCTCACCCCCCCATGTAATTCATTCATTTTCATTGAGTTTTGAGAGCTAAGGAAAGAAATATTTCTACCATAGTTTACTGCTGATTCATGAGCTGATATCTTTTGGGTTTGATGATGTCCTGTACTTGAGCTTACTGCTTTAGTGAAGATTGAAGAAGGCTGTCCTAGATTCTAAGTTTGCTGGTCATACAATAAGGTATTTATTTTCTTGGCAAAACTCATTGAAGAGCATAGTTCATGGTAATTTTGTAATCTGGGCTTGATATACTTTTTATATAAGGAAGATTGTTTGTTGGAGTTTTTCTCCCTTTTAAGGGTTTCTCTAGGGTAAATATATGTGTTCATGTGAGGTCTATTTGTGTACTTTCTCTACTGCTGATTATCAGTTCAAGTTTTATCTATCTACTGGTTTAAAGTTATCAAATTTGTTGAAATCAGAAGTAAATGAAATAACAGTAAAACTTAGACTATGTGCTTGAATAAAAATAATTCACATGGTATCAGGGCTTTGGGTGTGGGAACAAAGCTCAGTTCTGTAGTTCATGAGCCTACATAGGTCCTAGGATTTAAGTTTTATAAAACACAATCATAAGTTTCATGTTCAAGCATGTCTTCTTCTATTTATGTTCGGCCTGAAGATAGGCCAAAGGAAGCTTCAAACTTTAATGTTTGGAAGCTCATGATTATGAATATTCTCCAAGAGTTAGAACTAGATCATTTTGTGACTACAGTGGTGGAAGAACCAATTTCTAATGCTGTTAAGGCAGCCTTTAGAAGGAATCAAGCTAGGGAAAAGAGAGTTATTTTTTATTTTGTAAAAGATAGTATCATGCCAGTACTAACTTCTTTGATGGCAGCTAAAGACTGTTATGATACTCTTGTGAAGTTGGATGAGAATACCACACCCAGTCAGAAGAGAAATCTGAAGAACAAATTGAAGTTTTTACAGATGGAGAAAGGTGAGTCTGTTGCATCATTTTATTCTAAAATTACTCAGATTCGTGATCAATTACTTGTCACAGGGGTAACTATTGATGATGACGATCTTGTTCAAACCATATTTGATGGTCTTCCATCTTCATGGAGTACTTTCCTTTCCAGTGTGAATGGTATAGAGATTTAGCCTACTTTTGAGCATTTATGGCATGACTTCATTCAGGAGGAAAGCCACATGACTTCAAGAAATCATGTTGCTAATGATGCGGTGTTGCTTTCGTTGCAAAAACAAGAGGAAAGAAACATTTCTTTAAAAGACATTTCGAGGAAAACAAGCTCAAAGGAAACTTCAAAGGTAAAAATTTTGATATGTCTAAAATTACATGCTATAGTTGTAACAAAATGGGACATTTTGCTAAAGACTGCAGATCCAAGAAGAAAGTCTTCCATAAAAGGAAGCATCATGCATCTACTGTTGAAGAAAGAGGATCAGGTAAGAAGGCAAGTGAATCTCCTGAGAGACAGGAGAACATAAAAGAATTCTACCTAGTGCCCGCTCTTTCTGGTCATCTAACTACTGATCAGAACACTTGGTTGGTTGATAGTGGAGCTTCAAAACATATGATATCAAAGGGGTCGGTTCCATCTCTCTTCAGTTAAAATCTGGATCCATCATTCATATTGATGAGGTCTTATTTGTTCCTGGCATGAAGAAGAACTTGTTGTCAGTCTCTACACTTGAAGATAAAGGCTACAAGGTGGCCTTCATGGATGGTAAGCAGTTATCTGGCCGAAAGGTGGTCAGCTAAGTTCAACTGAAGTCATTGGAATTCGAGAAGGAGGTCTCTACAAGGTAACAAATCATTATGTTCGTGCTCTTGTTCATTCTACAGTCAGTCCCAGCGAGTTGTGACACAGAAGATTCGGTCACCTTCACTTCAAAGCTCTTCCTGGACTTCAATCTATGGTAAGTGGTATGCCTTCTATTTTATCTGATAAAGATGAAGTATGCAAAGGTTGTTTACTTGGAAAAAATGCAAAGAAGTCTTTTCCTCACAGTAGTAGAAAAACTGAAAAGATCTTAGAGCTTATTCATTATGATACTTGTGGACCAATGTCTTCTCCTTCCCTGAATGGTTTTCTGTATTATGTCATATTTATTAATGATCTTTCTAGAAAATGTTGGACTTATTTTTCTAAAGTTGAAAAGTGAAGTTTTTTCCAAATTTAAAGAATTCAAAGCTTTAGTAGAAAACCAGACAGGAAAACACATTCAGATTTGAAGATCTGATAATGGAGGGGAATATGAATCTTGTGAGTTCGAAAGTTTTTGTAAGGAAGCTGGTATCAAACGTCAATTAACTATTCTGTACAATCCTCAGCAAAATGGCGTCACTGAAAGAAAGAACATAACTATTTGTGAGCTGCAAAAGCTATGATATTTGATCAAGATCTACCCAATTCTCTTTGGGCAGAAGCTACAGCCACAACTGTATACATTCAAAATAGATGTCCACATGCTATCCTAGAATATAAAACACCCGAAGAAGTTTTCTCTGGTAAGAAACCAATTGTAGATCACTTAAGAGTATTCGGCTGCCCAGTTTACATCCATGTGCCTAAAGAGAAGAGAACAAAGATGGAACCCTCACGAAAGAAAGGGATCTTTGTCGGATATAGAAAATCTTCTAAAGCTTACATAATCTATATCCTAGGTCAGAAACAGATCGAGGTTAGCCGAGATGTAACTTCCACACGGAAGTTTTTTTTAAACAATCTAGAGAGCTTCAGATCGATGATGAGCCAGATTCTCCTCCAGCCGAGACTTCTAGTTCTAACTTTCAGAGGGAGGAAAGTCATGATGATCCAATGGATCAAGATTCAGTGTTAGAACCTGCTGAGGTGTTAGAAAGGTCTCTTGAAGAACCTCCTATCAAGAGAAGACTTGCTTGGTTCAAAGAAACTCTGCAAGAAGCAGAGAAACATATAGCCCCTTCAGGAACCTTTAGAGAGAGCAAAAGGCCTCAAAGATTTATAGGTTATGTTGCTTTGGTAAGTAACATTAGTGATGTTGAACCTTCTTTGTTTAATGAAGCTAACAAATTATAGGTTTGGAAAGATGCCATGTTGGAAGAATACAAGTCCATCATGAAGAATAATGCATGGGACATAGTTCCCAAGCCCAAAAATAAGTCAGTTGTTTCATCCAAATGGCTATATAAGATAAAACATGCAGCTGATGGGAGTGTTGAAAAGTACAAAGCAAGATTTGTTGCCAGAGGCTTCTCCCAAAAAAAAGGTATAGACTATGATGAGATATTTGCACAATTATCTCTCGTGCTTCTGTACTTGGTTGGAAATTACATCAAATGGATGTAAAGATTGCTTTCCTTAATGGTGAAATAGAGTAGGAAGTATATGCAGAACAACCTGATGGCTTTACAATGCATGCAAATGAAATTCATGTATGTAAATTAAAAAAGGCCCTGTATGGTCTTAAACAAACACCCAGAGTTTGGTATAACAGAATTGATGGCTTTCTGTAGGGATTAGGGTTCAGTAAAAGTACCGCAGACTCTAACCTCTATTTTAAATTTTTAAAGTTGTTGAAAATCAACCTCTGATTTTGGTGTCATATGTAGATGATCTTTTCCTTGCAGGAGAAGAAAAGCAGATTGCCAAATGCAAAGAGAGACTCACTGCTGAATTTGAAATGAAAGATCTAGGAATGATGCACTATTTCCTAGGTTTAGAAGTTTGGCAGAAACCAAACGAGATTTTTCTATCCAAGGAAAATATGCAGTAGACAGACTAGAAAGGTTTGGTATGATGAATTGCAGGAGTATTTCAACTCCTATGGTTGCAAATTTAAAGAAGTTACATGACTCAAGCTCAGGAGAAGATTTGGTGGACCCCACCATGTACAAGAAACTTGTTGGATCATTAATGTATCTAACTCATACCAGACCAGATATGCAATTTGCAGTGAGCGCATTAAGCCAATTTATGGTTGAGCCAAGAGAACGACATTGGGTGGAAGGTAAGCATATTCTGAGATATCTTAGAGGTACCATAGCTTATGGGCTAAAGTTCACATCCAATGGTGGTGTGATGCTGCATGGTTATGCAGATTTAGATTGGGCGAGAAGTCCAGTAGACAGAAAAAGTACCTCTGGTTACTACTTCAGTTTGGGATCAGCCATGATCTCCTAGTCTAGTCTAGGCTGAATATGTTGTTGCAAGTAATGCCAGCAGAGCAACATTATGGCTCAAAAAACTCATTTCTAGGTTGTTTAATGAAAAACTTGAGACTATGATTATCTACTGTGATAATCAAAGCTGCATGAAACTCACAGAAAATCCGGTATTTCATAACAGATCAAAGCATATTGATCTAAAGTACCATTATATCAGAGATATGGTACAACGAAATGTGATCAAGCTGAAGTATGTTGCAACAGATGATCATGTAGCTGATATCCTGACAAAACCAGTGCAGTTGGTGAAGTTTGCTCACTTCAAAGACAAACTTGGAGTTGCAGAGAATGCCTCCATCTCTGAGAAAGAGAATGATCAAAAAGGCATTCTCCAAGGTTTGAGGTCATAAGTGACCACCCTGAAGCTAGCCAGGGAAATCTGGATATTAAACAGTTTTGTGAGTCATGGAAAAAAGTCAAGCAAACATACAAGCCTTGTGAGCCAGGACAAAAGTCAAAACGAAAGTGATAATGCCTTAATAAGTCTTGTGAGGTCATGGCAAAAGTCAAGGCGAATGAACAAGCCTTGTGAGCCATACCAAAAGTCAAGATAGTAAGTCTTGTGAGACAATGACAAAAGTCAAGGCAAATGGACAAGCCTTGTGAGTCATGTCAAAAGTCAAGACAGAAAGTCTTGTGAGCATTTAGCAAAAGTCAAGGCATCCAACAAAAGTTAGGATGAATATAAAATTCCTATGAGCTAGAAACAAACAATCTTCCTTATGTAAATAATGTATCAGTTGGTAAATTATATCTTCATCGCTAAGAGGGAGTGTTAAATTATAGCTTCGGAAGCTATTTTTCATTTTACAAATTACCAGGTAAACTTGTGTCAAGTGTCAACATTGGAGGGCAGCTTGAGCTGCTTAGGGTGGCAAGCTGGGGGGCAGCTTGAGCTGCTTAGGACGGTGGAGTTGACGAGCTAAGGCAGTGGAAAGGGGCAGCCTTTGATTGTCCCAAAGGCCAACCTTTAGGGGGCAGCCCTTGGCTGCCACATGGGCCAGCCTTTAGGGTGACCTTTGGGGGCTGCTTAGGGCAGCCACCCATGCTATTTAAACAGGCCCTCACCCCCCATGTAATTCATTCATTTTCATTGATTTTTGAGAGCTAAGGAAATGAATATTTTTGTCATAGTTTACTGCTGTCCTATACCTGAGTATATTGTTGATTCATGAGTTGATATCTTCTGGGTTTGATGCTGTCCTGTACCTGAGTTTACTACTTTAATGAAGATTGAAGAAGGCTGTCCTAGATTTTAAGTTTGTTGGTCATACAGTAAGGTATTTATTTTCTTGGCAAAACTCATTGAAGGGCATAGTTCACGGTGATTTTGTAAAATGGGTGGGCTTGATATACTATTTATATAAGGAAGATTGTTTGCTGGAGTTTTTCTCCCTTCTAAGGGTTTCTCCAGGGTAAATATATGTGTTCATGTGAGGTTTATTTGTGTACTTTCTCTACTGCTGATTATCATTTCAAGTTTTAACTATCTACTGGTTTAAAGGTATCAAATTTGTTGAAATCAGAAGTAAATGAAATAACAGTAAAACTTAGACTATGTGCTTGAATAAAAATAATTCACAAGGCCATCTTTATTTTCAGTTAGAGAAATGATAGAAAATAATAAATCTCCTTTAGTACAGCAGCAACCCAAGGTTGTTGGGTTTTTAGGCAAATCTTAAGGTATGACTTAGTAAGTGATCGAACTTAACTTAATTTTTCCTAGTAGTCCGATTTTTCTTAATAAGGTAGAGTTCCTTCTTGATCTACTTTTTTTTCAAATTTCGACTATCTGGGTTGTTTTAAAACATGTCAAGATCTTTAAGGACCAAGTTTCATGGTCCAAGTTCTCATCAATAAGCTGGAACTATGACTTCTCATAAAATTCCTAAATATATTTGGAGAGATTTTCCAAAAACAATAGTGAGTTTATCCACTTATTAACTTACTTCAAACCTTAAGCACTAGACAAGTTTGCTATATATTCATGTTTTGGAGCTTTGATATAACAAGTTTCTTGTCTGAAACCTCAAAAACATCAAGGTTCCACCTTCATTTATGACAAATCTGTGTAGTAGTTAAAGTTTGTCCCAATTTTTAGCGTTGAGTTGGGTCTGCTACTATGCATTCTGTTTTTTGTTTTTGTCTTATGGCAGACCCTGATTCGTCATGTGGAAAAAGTTAGCAAAATAAAAAAAATGAAATTAATAAAAAAGGCAAGTGAGCACTCCACCATTTTAGCCCTAACAGCCCATTGTTAAAACCTGCTGGGAAGCTAGCTTGAAGACGAGATTGGAAGATGGAGGGCAGAGTAAACACTGCATCGTTGAGCAAACAAAAGATGAGATTGGAAGATGGAGGGCAGAGTAAACACTGCATCGTTGAGCAACCATTTTGTATCCCTGAATATTTGAAGTGGCTAAATTGTATCGCCTTGTCTCGCGTTGGATTGCCGATGTTGTATAGTATGCTACAAAACATACCGAATGGAGGAGGATGTTTGTGACCTTCCCTGATTGGGTTTTCAGATATATAATTGGAGTTTTGTTTACCCCGGATCAGGTTTTTATCCAGTACCATTATTTTTGTAATTTGATGTGGTTGTTTTTTTACGTTCTACATAATTTTATTACAGTGGTTTTTTTTTTTCTGTAGCAGAATCTTGATTTTTGCTGATTTGCTCTCAGCTGCATAGATAAAAAGAATAGAGTTTAACCATAACGTACATGAAGAAATTTGTCATAACTAAAGTTGAGAGTGTCACCACTCCAGTTTCTAGCTTTAATCCCTCAAATTTATGGATCATGCAGCTAAGAGGTCTTATCATGCCTTGCAAATTGTTGTATTGTGTATCTTATTAGCAATTACCCTTAAAGCCCTTTGCTTTAAGGTTCAAAGGCATTGTAAGATATTTGCCCTTAATATGATCTCGAATGGTGTAAAGACATGCATGATAGAAAAGGTGGAAAAACATGCATGGTAAATTAATTATTTTAAAGATTATATGAAGACATCCATCTCACAGAAAAACATACAATAATTAAACACAACCATCATTAATGAATTTTGTTAAAAAGTAATAATATGTTTATCTAGGGCAAAGTAACAGAGTACCATGTGGATTTTGTTTGTAGTGATGAATTAATTTAAATTTCATTTTATGACACAAGAACAAATACCTTTTTCTACCAAATTTTTGCAAAATAAAATAATGTTTGTTAAGTTTTTGTAGAAGTATGTATTTAAAATAATTTTTGTTAAGTTTTTGTATAAGCATGTATTAATTTATATTTCATTTCATGGTATTAAAAACAAGAACAAATACCATTTTCTACAAAATTGCTTGCAAAATAAAATAAGTTTTGTTAAGTTTTTGTATAAGCATGTATTAATTTATATTTCATTTCATGGTACTAAAAACAAAGACATTTTTCAAAATAAATTATTTATGGTGCAAAGGTATTATAAGAAGTTCATTGTTATGTCCTCGAAATATATATTTTTTGAGGAGGTGGATTAGTTGGGGGCTTGGCATGCCAAATTTTTGAGTTTAATAAAGTTTGTGCATGGTTTGATTTTGAAGTGGATTTAATATTTTTTATAAATCGTATTTATCTGCCCTCTGATTGGTCCCCTTCCGCTGATGTTTTCCTAGGGCGTTGTGCCCCAGGGGCCGGCAGTGGGCTCTCACCAGCAAAGATTGAATGCGGGCTTCAAGCATGTAGCTGTGTTCCACTAATATCAGTGCTACGGAAATTATTACCATAAATGCAATATGGGATTTTACAATCTCGATGGATAGCAAGGTGACTACTGACATGCCTCGAAAACATTGCAGCCTGTGTCTTCTATCATCTTCCATCTATTCATTAGTATTGGAGCATTTACTCATGGCCGATTTAGGGAGAAAAGCTGAGAAAAGTTGATGATCGAGGGTTCTAGAGATGGGGCAAGCGAGGAGGTGAGGTTATTATTGCCGTCGTTTCAAGGAGGCATGGATGCTTCAGACTTTGGCAGTGTTGCGGTCAAGCTGTGGCGTGAGGAGTGCAGGTGGGCTTTCCATCAAATGAAATATGGGCATAGCAGTGGTGATAACACTATCTTGCTTGCTGAGGCGGTAAGACGAGTGGCTTCATCTAGCTCTGGATGTTTTCATCCTGGTTACTCTCGGAAGGGCTGTGCCGTGTTGGTTCCTCTTGGTAAGCTCTGTCCAAGCAGGTTGTGCCTTGGGCTAATTGACGTTGAAAGACCTCTTTGCTAATTGAAGGAGATTTAGATTGTATCCAGGCATTGAAATCGCTGCATCACAATGAGTAATGTTCATGGTTCCCTTGCCTGAGCAGGGAAAGTGAGAGGGCAGACGCCCAAGGTGTCCAAGCAAGACAAGAATCCTAGAGGCCGTGTCCCCTTCTGTTGCTGCTCCAAATGTTGCAGATAAGGCTCTAATGCATCATCATCATGATTCCCAACCCCCTATTGCTCCACTAGCTCCCTCCTTTCTAAAGCCACAGCTTCTACAGATGTCTTAATAAATGATAAGGATGTTCCAGCTGATCTTTCCACCTCTTCTCTACCCAACGCTTCTCATGATAAGGTCTTGCAAGTAGGCTCTTCTTCTTCAAATGCTGCTACTACTAATCAACTTCAAGAAACAACGTCCTCTTCCAACGTTTCTAAGGCCGATCTCGATGGCCATATTCACAAAATTCTGACACGTGCTAATGCAGTTGACAGAGAAAATGTTGATGCCAATCTTGATGGCCTCATCGAATACGTATCTCATTTTTTGGAACTCATCAAGGTTCATCGCTATCTTTCACCTCATGTGAATTATTTACAATTCTATTGATATATTAGACATCACCTAATAACAAACAGCTAATAGAATGTTTGTTCATTCTTTTTGTTTTAGGAGGAGAAAAGTATGGGAAATGAATCGTCGAAGACGAAGCTGGCTGCTAAAAATTTCTGGCAAAGCCCTTCAGAAAGCCTAAAAAAATTCAAAGAGGTCCTATCAGACGGGATAAATGTCTTTGTGCGTATTAAACATCCTCAATACTTTCACTGTCATTAACTTCTTTTTTATTCAAACGTGAACATTTATTTTATGACAGATGATCAATCTAAATTATTCTTTGTTTTTATTAATGGTATTTAGAAAGATATCATTCATGGAGAAGCCAAGACAACAGTTCAGGGTCTTCTAAAAGGTATGGGGACGACGCACGTGCTACACCCTCATCCTAACTTACACTTATTTAACCAAGGAACAAAGGATTGCCCCATTTTCATTAACTTTCACATATATACTATCTATATATTGATGAAATGATAATGGTGCAATGGAGCTCGGAGCCCAAGCTCAGTTCGCATATGCAAAGGTCGAAGGTCGTTTTATCTAATCTTTTTCGGGGGATTGACGAACAATGGCGCAGTAGGGAGCTTTTAAAGGTTTACAGAATGCGAAGGTGGACAATTTGACCTCACAGTATGCGAATGTACAACACTACGAAGCAAACTCTCTTTGCCTCAACGCTTTTAAATTCCTGATAGGACTGATCACGTTACCAAAACCCTTACCGGTTCTGTTCCTGCCAGGTCACAATGTACATAGATGAAGTGGACTACGACTCTAACAGGAGTAACAACGCCATCTTCTGTGTTGATGAAGAAGTACACAACACCATGGTCACACAAGAATTTCAGAACCCAATCACGCATCATGAGACCGTCATCCCTTCCAACGTAACCCCGGAAGGCCATCATCAGAAGCTCACCTCCCCGAAAAAACCTCCCTCTGTGGTCAAGACAGGAAAAAACATAGGGATAAGGTCGAAGAAGGACAATGCTGAGCCAATAGTCGGTAAAGATATCCACATTGCACAGGTCCCAGAATACCTGAATTTAGCCTTGATAGGCAGGTTCTGCGGAAAAAACCCTGGCCGAAACGCTCTGCACTCGTGGATGGAGTCAAATTGGAAGGAGAACCTGGGCTACACACCTGATTTTCACATCCTCCCTCGCGGCTGGTTTTTAACCAAAATGCGCGATAAAGGTGATGGACAAAAATTACTGAACCGTCAGTGGCAATGGGGACCATCTGGTTTAGTTCTGAATAAATGGAAGGTTAATTTCAACCCCTTGAAAGAAACCCATAACATTCAACAAGTCTAGGTCATCCTCCCAGGTCTTCCGCTGGTCTTCTGGCAAGAACAGATTATGGTGGCAATAGGCAATAAACTCGGCAAATTCATTGCCTTGGAAAAGGACTGGGATACCAAAGTGGATCATCGTTGCGCAAAAGTTTTAGTGGAACTGGACACAAAAGATGGTCTTTTCGAAGACATAGTTATAGAAATGCACGATAGCAAGTGGACTCAGAAGCTTGATTATTGGAAGCTTCCCTTCCACTGCTATGGATGTCGCAAAGTCGGTCACTTGCAAAAAGACTGCCCTGTTAAAAAACCATCCCACAAGTTCAAAAAAGTCTGGGTTAAAAAGCTCTCACAGCCTCAGCTCTCACAATGGACCAGAATACGAATTGCAAAATTGGGGAACAGGAATTATTCTTCGAACCAAGTCCTGGCACTCTCACCAAGGATAATGTTGAGATTGGAGGTTCACAAGTGATGCAAAAGATTATCGAGAACATTACCAACGCTCGATTATCAAGGACTTCTATGAACGATACTGCTCAGGAGGACTACTCAATCGGACACATTAGTGCCAACACTTCAACCTTGCCACCTCAAGGCGTTTCGAACCCTCCGATCAACAAAGGTACTTCCACGTTTCCCCCTTTATTTAATTCGCTTACGGTTAGCACCCTATTATCGGACATAACGGTCGATCCTATCCCTGTTCTTTCCGAACCCCTTTTCCCAGAACCCCTCTCCCTCCGCCCCTCACCTTAATCCCACCCAGAAAAAAGAGTACAATTTAAGATCTAAATCTATTCCCCCCGTAGATACGGAGGCATGCATCTCAACCGGAGGTTTAGCTCTGAATTCGATCCAAAAATCATGGGCTGGTAGAAAAACCCTACTATCCAAAGCTCAAAAACAAGCGGTTTTCGACGTTAAACAGGGTCGGCAATCTTTTCTCACTCGGGTTCTTAGAGTAGAAACAAACGCATGTAGGGGTTCCTGATGATTCTTCTCTCTCTCAACGTTAGGGGGCTAGGGGGGGCCTAAAAAAAAATTGCCCTCAAACGGCTAATAGCCATTATGAATCCTTCAGTTCTTATGTTACAAGAGACAATGACGGAAGGTTCAAGACCGAAAGAAATTGTCAACGATTGTGTAAAAAACTGGAATTCGGAAAGCGTAGACTCAGACGGTCACTCTGGGGGCACAATCACAGTATGGAGCCCAGATTTAAATTTGATTTCGGTTACTCGATATGGAACAGTGCTTGGAACCCTATTGGAAAATGATGAGACCGGACTCTGTTATACACTCCTAAACGTTTACGGCCCCTTTATACAACAGAAAGAATTCTGGGAGTCACTAGACATCTCTGGTGCTCTGGACCAACCTAACTTAATTTTGGGAGGTGACTTAAACCTAACCCTCTCTCCTAGATATATCTGGGGCAAGAATGCTACACCTGATGTGTTGAGTTCCTTCTTTGAGTACTTCTTTGAACACAAAGGCTTGGTGGATACAGCTCCTTCCAATTTAGATCCTACCTAGAGGAACAGGCGTGCTGGAGAACACGCCATATCCAAATGTCTAGATCGTTTCATGATTTCCGAAAACATTTTAAACAACCAGCTCATAGTACAGTCTACAATTGAAACAGGAGGCAATTCCGATCACTGGCCAATCTTGCTCAAACTCAAAGTCCCCGAAACGAAGCCTCCAGCACCCTTCAAATTCAATCCCCAATGGCTGGATGAAAAAGATTACAAATCCCTGGTTCTAGAAGCTTGGAAACCTCTTACAGATTCTCCATCTCATTCATTTATGCAACAATTCGCTGATAATCTAGTAAAGGTGAAAAATTATCCAAAAAATGGGAGAAAGAGCACAAAAACCGACATCAAGAAGTTATCCTGGAAGTGGAATCGAATATTGAGGCTTTATACAGGAAGAATAAGGAAGGAGTCTTCACTACAGAAGAGTTAGAGGCTTTAAAGGAGTTGGAGTCAAAAAAATACTCTCTCTTGCTTAAAGAAGAACAATTTTGGAGACTTAAAAGTAGGGCTCTTTGGCTAAAGGAGGGAGATCAAAACACAAAACAATTTCACAGATACGCCTCCCAATGCAAAAACATCAATACTATTCATGAAATCAGAACAGGTCAAGGCACTCTGGCAAGAACCTTCTCAGAAAAATCTAAAGCTGTTGTAGATCATTTTCAAAATATCTTTAAGGAACCAGCTGGATGCCCTATTACAGAAATATTGGAGGTGATTAACCTATTCCCTAGATTAATCACAGATGAGATGAATGAGGAACTCACCAAAGAAATTACAGAGGCCGAAATCCTTTCAGTCTTACTATCCTTTCACAAAGGGAAGAGCCCTGGTCCAGACGGTTTCACTCTGGAGTTCTTCATTGGCTTCTATGATATTCTTAAGGGAGATCTCTTGGCAGTAGTAAAGGAATCTCAAAAATCAGGCAAAGTGCTGGGCAACATCAACTCAACCTTCCTAACTCTAATTCCTAAAAAACAGAAAAATGAAACTTTCGACGATTTCAGGCCAATTTCTTGTTGCAATATGATATACATGATTATATCAAAGGTCATTGCTCTAAGATTGAAACTCTTATTAAGTGAAATTGTAACAGAAGAACAATTTGGATTCCTCCATAATAGGCAAATACATGATGCAGTCTCTCTCACCTAGGAGGCAATTCACAGCATGAAGACCAGTAAACAGTGTGCCTTTGCACTAAAGCTAGACCTCTCTAAAGCATACGATAGAGTAAACTGGACTTTTGGCAGACTCCTCCTGATATAAATTGGTATGAAATTAGAGATGGTCGACTAGATTATGGGATGCTTACAATCCCCTTCATTTGAGGTCATGATCAATGGTTCCTCCTCTAAGTTCTTTCGTCCTACCAAAGGACTCAGACAAGGATGCCCTCTCTCTCCCTTCATCTTCCTTTTAGTTGTCGATGCGCTAAGTCGTCTGATTCACTCATCCAAAAGTGAAGGTAAAATTGTAGGTGTTAAAGCCTCCAACTCTAAAGTTATCACACATACTCTATTTGTTGATGACGTTCTTCTGTTTGGAATGGGTACATAAAACAACTTTAGTACTTTTGCTTCTATTCTGGACTTATATAGGAAGGCGACAGGGATGATGATCAACTCAGCAAAATCAAGTTTAAATCACAACGAATTCTCCCCTGAGCTACTACAAAGTGCCTCTGAGCTCCTGCCCTTTACAACTGTCTCAATTAATGAGGGCTTCAAGTACCTTGGTTTTTATCTAAAACCTAACAACTACTCTTTCCAAGATTGGGTATGGCTGTACAATAAAGTTGATTCTCGTGTCTCATTCTGGACTAATCGTTTTTTATCAAGAGGAGGCAGACTGGTGCTACTAAAGGCAGTACTACAGAGTATCCCAGTTTACTGGGAATCCATTGCCTACATACCTAAAGGTATTCTAACAAAGATAAGAAAGAAGTGTTTCTCCTTTCTATGGACAACTAGCAAACAATCTGATGGTATTCCTCTTGCAAAATGGAGCATTATCTCACTCCCTAAAGAGCTAGGAGGGTGGGGTATAAAGAATTTACCTTTGTTCTGCCAAGCTCTGGCCGCAAAGACGTTGTGGAGACTCGCACAGAACTCAGAATCCTTATGGGGACGGGTTATGAGCTCTAAATACTGCCCTAATTCTTCTATAATCGAATGGTTCAGAACCCTAACAAATCTCACAAAAATGGCTCGGCAGGATGGAAAGCATTGGTTCAAGCTTTTCCATTAGTAGGCAATTGGACATCCTGGAGGGTTGGAAATGGAGAAAGCATAAGATTAGGTGAGGACCCTTGGGTCGGAGTTGGAGAAAATTACAAATTATCCCAATCCTTACTTTCCCAGCTAAAAACACAAAGAAACCTCAAGCTCTCAGATGTGCAAGCACAAATTCCGCAATTATTTGGAAGAGAAGGTTGGAAGACTCCACAGGACCTAAGTTTGAGCGGCGATAATGCTGACGAGTGGACAAGCTATGTGAATCGGCTGGTATCCAATTTTGTACATCTAGTTATCGAGGAACAAGACAAACTCATCTGGACTAAAAATGACGTAAATGGATATTTCTCAGCCAAAAAAGGATATGAAGCAGCCTTTTTAGATTTATCCAATAACGAGCCCAGCTGGTGGTGGAACAAGATATGGAAAACGTACAGTCCCATTAAAACCATACTAACATTTTGGTTAGCCATGAACAACAAACTCCTAACTTGGGAAAATCTAAAGAAACGAGGCTTTCAAGGCCCAAGTCTTTGTATTCTTTGCAAATCCAATGAAGAACATGCAGACCATCTCTTCAACTCGTGTCCATATGTAGGTAGAGTATGGACAACTGTAGCAAAACACTTCACTCAAGACAACCATTTATTGAACTGCGAAAATTCACTTGAACAGAGAGCTCAGATATGGTGGCGAAACCCTGGAACTTGCCAGTATAATGCCTTTCCTGCCCTCTATGTCTATAGTATCTGGGAAGCTCGTAACAGGGTGATTTTCAAGGAACATCGGTTTCCTACTGATGTAACATCTTCGCTCCTAGTACACAAATCATAGGATCTACAAAAAATCCCCAAATCACCCAAAGAACGTGTAGTAACTCCCCCTGTGATTGACAAAAACAAGCCTTGGTCATTCTTTGACGGCGCCAGTCAAGGACAACCTCACCTGGGAGGAGCAGGAAGCATAATCTATCTCTTTGACAACAACAAAATAATAATCAAATACGCTATGGGCCATGCCACGAATACCAAGGTTGAACTCTCGGCACTTTGGACAGTTCTGAAAATAGCAAAGGACAGGCATATTACAAAACTCCACATCTTTGGCGACTCCAAGACTGTTATTGATTGGGAAAACGGAATGAACCTTATCAGAGCTCCTCATTTGCACAATATCTTACGAGAAATACATTCACTCAAATCTTTTTTCGATGAGTTACACTTCTCTCACATTTACAGAGAGTTGAACACTAAAGCTGACATACTCTCAAAACAAGCTTTGGCGATTCAGCCAGGTATCATAGAAGGTGAAGAATCCTTCAATGGGCAGACCAGTTCCTTTCACATTCCTCTCTAAGTTAGCTCTAGATAAAGGACATAAGGTAATACTAGTCATTACAACCATATTCAAGATGGTTTTTGATTACGGACACGCTTAGGAGTTTTGTTCGAATCAATGGCAACGACATCAACAAACAGAGGAACATTTTGATAACGGCTGCAAGCGGCAGAACACAGGCTGAGCAACTGCAGGTTCAATCTGAGAGGAGAATGCCCTAAAGGTTAATGAGGGATCGAACATCCTAATGTAATAATTCTGAAAACACTGTGAATTTGGAGAGCTTTTAAGGCTGAAAATGAAGTTCCTTTTTGAATTCCAAAACAAAATGGAATATTATGATTCAGATACTGTAAGTCCTTCAAGGACAGTTCATGTTCTCTCTTTATTTAGAGAGAAGGATATTTTCCTTTTGGAAGATATACTATCTGTATATTAAAAGAAAATCAGAGAGTTGCGCCCTTTCTTGGGTCTGCACATATCACGCTAAATATAATATAACTATTAAGAGTGGGTCGGCTCTCTTCTAGGAGGTTGCCTCACCATTTCTGTAGGGTTATCCGTTAATATTAAAAACATTACAATGTTGGATTTCCCTTGGTATTTGTAAGAAAATAATTTAAGGAGTCATTGGGGCGTAATCATGTTTTCCAATTCAAAGTTAACAACTCAGGTATAAGATCATAGAGACCAACAGTCTAAGAGATAACTCACTCTCTTCTCTCTCATGCAACCACGATAATGATAAAAGCATTCTCTAAAGTACACAATTTAAAGCAAAAGAATACAGAAAGTTACCAGGTCAGCGTCTCTGTTTTAATGGTGATTCGAACCAAGGTTGTGCTCTTGTTTCTACCCTCATTCTCTCGCTATAAACATCAAAACTATGCAGAGAGGAATGGGATTACGCCCTCCCTCCCCACTCTATCTCAACAAGAGTAATACAGAGGTTACAACCATAAATAGATGGGAATATTACAGAGGTATTCAATTGAAATTTTAAAAACCCAAAATCCATAACAACAACTCGGCTTGCAAATAGAGTAAATAATCTTACCTTAATTAGCTTGAAATCTTTGCTTCTGGTCAAACCTAGTCACGCAACCTCTTTCTCTTGATCACAATCTCGCTACTACAATGCTCGGGGTATCTAAAAACAATGCTTAGGGTATCTAATTTTTAGATGGAAAACATTATCGCAGCATATCCATAAACCTCGATGGCTTCACTGTTGAACACTTGATATTCAATGTTGAGTAATAAGTTTTGCACTGCTGCACTTGGTTAGTTTCGAAACAGATGCCAATTATACACTGATACACTTGGTTAGTCTCAAACAGATGCCATGTTTCAGATTCATCAAATGTCATGTTTCAGTTTCATCAATTTGTCCATAATAACTACAATTTGACGCATACCATCCAAAAAATGTCTTTCGAAAAGAAGGCATAACGTTAAAGCATGCTATAAAATATGTCATGAATGTATGATTGCCTTTCAAAATTGTGCCACATGTCATGCTTGTTATAGGTGCATTATAATCACCAACACCTGTATTTGTCTCAAATAAAGTTCATTGCTTATCGAAGTGTACACACCATGCATTAGGGTTTATGTTATATTCAAAACTTATGAAATGGCCACCATGTCTTCTGATACTTCAAAACCTTTCATTATCATGCTTTCCAAAACCCTTAATATTTAAATCTTGCAACAATACCACATTCTTCCATGCATATTCCTATGCTTATTGCAATAAAATATTGCTTAAATTTGCTCCTTTCCTTTCATTGAAGCAAGGCTTGAATGGCTTATGAAGTTGGGGAGATAAATTTGCTAACCTTGGCAAGATTTTAATCCTTTTTAATTAAATTTAAAGTCAAGACATGGCAGAGCAAACTACATCCATTAAAGTACATCGGTATTATCTTGCCTTATCAAACAAGAAAACACATGTTGATTGGTATTGTCTTGTTTCATTAAGGAAGAAAACATATGGTGAATAACAAGTTATAGATTGAATTTGATATTTGTAATTTTATCAATTGAAAAAAAAAATTCCTGGATTTTAGATAAAAATATCATTTTATTATTATTTTGAAATGTCAAAAATAATATTGAAAATAAATTTTAGATATAAAAAAAAATCAAGTTTATTAACACCATCATTAATAAATTATTATGTTAATAGAAGAAATTGTTTCTTATAACTACTTCATGATATTAGAGCAATCCTATATTGAAATGCAGGTGCTATTTGCATTCGTTAATTTGAGCGTGTTCTGTGCATATGTTCGCTTTAAATCTATGACACGCACCATCACTAACTACCAAATCTATGGGACAATAGGAAGTCTAAAAAGCATGGACATGCAAGGGTAATCTCTCTTTTAATGAATTAAGACAACAAAAAATAGAGACTTAAAGCAATCCATTATGAACCTAACCAGGAAACTATAACAAAAATAGTGTTAGCAAATAAGCCATACTTGTTACTTGTTTCTTGTTTAAGATTACTTGTACCGTCAAAGATTTTGAAAAGTTTGTGACTTAATAAGTCTTTTTTAGTGTCCATGCTTCTTTGGGGAAGGAAAGTTTCTGATATGTGTTGTTTTGGTTATCATGCAAGCCTTTAGTACTCTAAATCTTGGGTATTTATTTACTTGTGTACAAACAATATACAAAGGCAATATGTGTTCCAATGTGCTACTCCAACTTCAAATTTCATTACGCAATTGCAAAGAACCAACCAATGCAGCTGCAATGTCGAGGACATTGCCACCTCGTGGCTCTTATTGTTAAAATGATCAAGAATTGTGTAAAGATATGCATGATAGAAAGGTAGAAAAACACGTCTAATAGATTAATTATTGTATGAAGATCATATAAAAACATAAATCTTTTCCACAGAAAAACACAACTCATCCATGAAAGAGTTATGCTAAAAAGTAACAATATGTTAATATGCAGGTCTACCACCTTTATTTTGTTTGCATTGATGAATTAATTTATATTTCATTTCATGATAAAAAACAAATATCAATTTTTACAAAATGTTCATGAATTTTTTTTTCCAGAGCTTTGTATAATTGTATTAGAATACCACAAAAATTAAATTAAATTTTCGAGTCTTTGTATAATTGTATGAATTCATATTTCATTTTTTTTTTTCTTCAGATTTTTGTATAATTGTATTAAAATACCTCAAAAATAAAATAAAGTTTTAAGGTCTTTGTATACTTGTATTAATTCAGGTCTTTGTATAATTGTATTAATTCAAGTCTTTGTATAATTATATTGATTTATATTTCATTTCATGTTGCTAAGAACAAACATATTTTTCAAAATAAAATATTTATGTCATTTGCACTATGACTTTGTGCTCTACAAGCATGCCACATTAGTGTAGTTTAAGAGGTCTTCTCAACGCTGGCAATAGTACACGAACCTTCTTTATCACAATCTCCCAAGTCCATTCTTTCAAAACATGCCCCTTTTTTGACAAAGTATCAATGTCCGTGTTGTTTGTCGTATAAATATTGAAATGGGAAATGTCTTTGAAAATGTTTTCTAGCATTTTAGCTTGATTGTACAATGTCCGTGTTGTTTGTCGTATAAATATTGAAATGGGAAATGTCTTTGAAAATGTTTTCTAGCATTTTAGCTTGATTGTACAGGGTTCTCAAAGCTACCTTTTGCATACCAAAAGATTTGACTGCTCTAACTTTCCAAATTCTCCTCCATCACCCGAGTTCTTTTCACTAGGTTTTTTGGACCCAAAATACGACGGCCAAAAAGTTGGATTTTCTACATTTTTTGGTCGACTATCCGACAACCACAGTAATTTTTTAACGTCGGTCCAATTTCGGATCAAAACCAACGGCTCGGACTTCGTCGGTTATCCGACTCCTCCGGTAGTCGGATAACCGACGCGCCTTGCAACTGAAAAGAGCTTGGATCCGATGTCTTTGGCCGTCGGATATGAAGCATAGTCGTCGGTATTTTTCACTTTGGAGGTCGGAAAACCGACGACGCTCACAACTGAAAGTGGCTAAGCACCGACGTCTTTTGACGTCGGAGCTATGGCAAAGTCGTCGGTTTTGTGCACTATGGAGGTCGGAAAACCGACTCCCATCCCACTTGAAAATGACTGAGCACCAATGTCTTTTGACGTCGAAGGTATGGCAAAGTCCTCGGTTTTCTTTGCCATGGCCATCGGTTATCCGACACCTATTGATAATTTAAAAAAAAAAACAATATTGTTTGGAAGTGTTTGTTGCTACAATTCCTCTCTTTTTTTTCTAGTACACCCTCGGAGTCTTGAACTTTGTGAAGTCATGTTTAAACGACCATTGCCTTTCATTGTCCAAATTAAGGTCTATTATAGCCTTCCTACTTCATTGCAAATTCCAAGTTGTACCATGCCTGAAGTTGTCCCATGCCTCATTCTTGTTCAAAGCCAAATAAGTTTAAATTATTATTATAAAATCATTTATAAATTATATATGATTTTAATATAATAATTTAACTTTACCTTTATAATAAAGTTGAAAATATTTTCTAATTATTACAATAGTCCATTATTTAAAAGGTGGCTTTTATTATCAAACTTGAAACGACAACTCTAAGTGTTCACTCCAAGCTAAAACCATACTTAGCATTATTTAATATTCAAGCTATCAAGTCAAGTAAAGGTGTAGAAGAATTGATTGTAGCAAAATACAATAAGGAAAAGATTGGAGGTAAAGGTCGAGCTTGTACAAGAAACTCAATAAACAATGGAAAAGTTGTAATGGATATATGTTGCAGTAGTGAGTAGTGTTGTTGTAGAAGATGACACTATAGAAGAGAGTGGTGTTACAATGGTGGAGTTGCAAGGAGATGATATTTAATTAGATGTAGTAGTGGAATATGCAAATGTGAATGTCTTATTCCCATAATGTGTAGTGTGTTGATATCATTGTAGATGAATTTGAAAGTGCAACAAAAGAAAACAGAGTGGATAAAAGGAAGGATTCCTGCAAACACAAACCACTATGTTACGCAAACTTCTTTCAGGGCTTTGTTACATTTGCTTCTAAGATCTTTCATCGCTTTGTTACAAGAATATTTTTTACCTAAAAGTACACTCGATAGGTTTGGATGGAACAGATTTCCGTGGAAATCCTCTTTACGTTCATTCTCGAGTGACTCGATGTTAACAATTCTGATTATCAAAAGGGGATACATAATGTTAAAAAAGGAAAATAAAGAAAACACATAAAGGGATACGTAAAGTTGACAAAGGAAAATAAATAAAATCTATAATTTGCATCGAAAGAATAACCGGGTACAAACTAAATTGAAGAGATTCGAACCTGTGACCTATGTCTAGTCCCAAGGCTACCAACTTCAAGCCTGACCTTGTCAATCAATTCCCATCGCCATTTAATCTCATACGAAGTCCCACAACCATTTCTCTCGACACCCAGTACTCTTCTTTCATTCTGCATGCATTTCACTATGCAACGGTCTCATATTCACTGTGTTTTTCCTGAATTAGTGTCTCAATTCAATATGACCCATGCCCGCCGTCCAAGGAGTGTTGCCAACGGTCTTGAGTTTCAGCCTGGGAACAGTGACGATTCATGATATTATGTTTCCCTTCAGCTGCAATATGGAAAACTCATAGTCCACTGCGAAGGTTTGTCTGACAAATGTGACTGTTTGGGTCATGCTGAATCGAGAAACAAAAACCATCACATTTGTCAAACAAACCTTCGTATGAGAGCTTTGAGTTTGTCATATTGTAGCCGAAGGGAAACATAATACCATGAATCGTCACCGTTGCCAAGATGAAACTCTAGACCGCTGGCAACACTCTTCGGACGGCAGGTGTGGGTCATGCTGAATCAAGAAACTAATTTAGGGAAAGCACGGAGGGGATTTGAGACTGTTGCATAGTGAAATGCATGCATAATGAATCAAGCAAGGTGGTAGCCCGTCGTCTCCCACTATGAAATGCATGCAGAATGAATCAAGCTGCTTGAAGGTGGTCTCCCATTCTCAGTTGCACTTCAAGCTTGAAGGTGTTAGTCTTGGGACTAGACATAGGTCGCGGGTTCGAATATCCTTAGTCAAGTTGCAGCCATAAAAAATGATGAACATTGACAAAAGGAAGCATGTTTCTAATTATTGTTGGTGTATGCTAGATTATTTGCAAATATCATGCTTCAGAAGCCAGGCTTCAATGGTAAATATACCATTTTGGAAGGGTTCAATGTGAGGTTAAGGATATTGATTCCAATGAAATTAAAGAGAAGGTTAAGGATATTGATTCTAGTGCATCATTTACTCAGCCTTTGAAGTTGTGGAAACTCGAAATTGGTTATGATGAGCAACCAAACATCACAACAAGCTCCAAGAAATTGTCAAAATTTAGATGACATGCTAGTGGGTTGTAGAAAGCCAACATCGTAGCCATTCATTGAGCTCCTCTTTGTTTCGAGAATAATTTAATATTCTCTACTGAACAGGGCCAACCACGTGAAGGTGGAAGCTCTTATGGCCCCTCCCCCCCTCACATCACTCTCAATTCCCCATACCCAATGCATGTACTTGAAAAAAATAAATACGTGCAAATTCATCCATATGTCATCATGAACTTTCATCTACCATTCATTCAATAAAGCCTAACATTCATTAAACCATTGTTTCATTCAGTCAACACATTCATACAATAAAAGATAACATTCAATAAACCATTCATTCATTCATTCAATAAAAACTGACATTCAATAAAGGTAACAGTTTACTACACTGAATCATTAAACCATTCATTAAAGCATTCATTCATTCATTAGGCCAAAAATCATGGACGATATATTATTATCAAAAATAATTAGACGAGTACATTTTTCGAGTCACTTCTTTTTACTAGCAGTTTTTCTTCTCTTCATAATTGGTAAATAATCTCTAAGAGGAGCATCTACCCCTGGACTTTCTGTTCCAGTTTTTGGTTCTTCATCAAGCGCTTGTGGTGATGTCTGCGGCAAGGGGTTCAGATTTGCTGCAACAATGTGAAAATGTTACATCGTTGTATTTTGATATTGTAATGACAAGTATTTCATTTAAAAAAAAATTACAAAGGTGTTTTTTTACCTGGTGTGGCCACATCATGTAGTTCATGTTCTTGTCCAGGCTCAACCTGTACAGTTTCACCCTCTACATGCTCTGCAGTTGAAATATGGTGAACTACAATTAATGTTCACCATTTGCAATTCTATACATAAAATTTTAGTATATGCATAAATTCATTACCAAGATTAGAAGCATGATCTTCGTTTTGTTGTTCTCCCTCCTCGACATTAGGGGGATCATTGCTTTCCTGCTCAAAACAGAGTCAAATTGTTTTTCAAGTATTTATAACGAATAGATTGCACAAGCGGTTAATATTCAATAAAGTATATAGATTCTATTTACCTGTGCACCGGATGGAATGGTACCAGAAGACTGTGTTTGGCCAGGCAAGCTTTTTCGTCATTCAACAATAGCTCCAAACCCTTTATTGAAGCCAAGCTTCATGTCTTCCTCAGTGGGCTTTTAATTGAATCGTTCGACCTGCATATTTGCATAACATTGTTAATTAACATTTTCCGGTGCAATAAAACGAAAAAAAAATTGCAATTTATTATTTGCATGCATTATTGGTTTTTCGAAACTTACAAATCGTGCCGTGAAATTGGAATAATCACCAAGCCCAAGCTTGTGCTAGCCTATTTTTTCAACTCTTTCCTTTGTGGCCTTTGATGTGTCTGGCAGCCTATGCAAGTGTTGAAATACGTTAGATGTTCCAAGTTCGATATAGAAATATTCAATAATAATAAGGTTTTGAATTACATTGCGGAAAGTATTGCATACCTCCCTGTGCCTGGTGTTATCTTTCCTTCTCTTCTCTGAGCCCTCTCCCTTCCATCATCCACAAGAGCTCTCCACTCCATTGGTGAAATCATTGGAGGGTGCTCATACTTAGGGTTTTTTTCAAGGTGTGTCCTATATTGGTCTCCGACAACCTTCACATGTTGACAAGCCGTTTTCATGACCTCGACTTTATTAAAGGTTTTGTCGCCAAATAGGCCAACCAACCGATGCATGAGTTCATCTTTTAAACATTTCCGTTGTTTATCCCACCTTTCTCGGATGGTGGGCCCGAAGATATCCAAGCACGCGTCATTCATTTGTTTATAGAAAACGTCATTTCCTGTGAAACGATCATGCCATGATCATAATTAGTTGAAAGAAAATGTTTTATCGGTATATTACAATGAAGTTATAAACAATAACTTGAACAACGTATATTAATTACCTTGGACCTTATCGATCTTTATTGGGACGAGATCGGCGTCAACCAAAAATGTTACCTCCATTGTTCCCGTGCTAGTGACACGGGAAGATCCTGGAAATGCAACTAGGTCGATATCAATATTACCAAGATTCTCATTGTCGACCTCTTCCAATGGATGATCCGGTGTGCGTCGGTCACCAGCGGCCGGTGCGCTCACAGTTGGGGTCCGTGGTGTGTCAGAACGTGTTGTCGACTGTTCAGTCGACAACAATGGCGAAGGAGTCGATGTAGTACGTGGAGTCGTTTGCTCATGATGCCACGTCTCTCCACGAGCCTCGCTGCGGCCAACATCTCCTCCACCACTATTGTGTGTTTTCTAATAATTCTGTAAATACAAACCACATCTTACATGTTCAGTACTATCATATAAAAGAGAAAATTATAAAAGTTATAAATGAATTATTTTATGAATCAAGATTCCTCAACTTACTTCCAAGGATTCAGATTTCCATTTCAACAATTCAATCCTTGCCAGGTTCTCGCTTGTTTGCGGAAACTTGATAAGCAGAGAAACGAGTTCCGTAGTATATTTTTCCAACAATTTGTCTATCATCGTAAACTGGTTTGTTGCTTCACCAGTTTGTCTATCATCTTTAAGGATCTCATCCACTTCAGGATCTACTGGACATTCTTCTGATGCTGTTTCATGCAACGATTCATCGGGCTGCAACAAAAAAATATAAAAGACTATTGAGTTATATCATGATAGATTCCTACAATTATATGAACAATTCCAATGGATTATACTTGCAACGTAGAGGATCGTGATCCACTCCTCGGATCGATGCTCATAGGTGACTTGCCCCGATCTGCTAATAACTGGGAGTTGCCCCTTACAGAAACCTAAATAAAAAACATAGTGAAAGTCACCTAAACATAGTGAAAGTCAAATATTTTTTCTTATTATATTTGCACTATTACAAATATGTATACCTGATCCCTCGAGGAAGATGTACTCCTCCGACCATCTGCTGGCGGTGCTTTATCCTGATCACTAGCCTGCGAAGTAAATGGGGAAAATTTAAATGAAATAAACTAACAAAAAAATCCTTAATATGTTAAATTCATTAATAAAAGGTTGGGTAAATTGTTATATGTACCACTCCCGTAGTAACCTTTTTTGTATCTACTCGGTTCAAATTGTAATTAATAAGCAACTCTTCTCCTACAGATATTGATTTAATGGCAACTACAAAAACACGGTTTCCTTCACGCCCCTCAAATTCGCAGTTTGGTTGCTTAATTGTAGACCCTGGTTGTGTACTGTTTATAAACCCTGCAATATTCCCTGTGGCCTTTGGCCTTCCGTCCATATACAACGTTGCTCCTTTATTTTGATTTTTGTCTTTCAACTGTAAATAGTTTGTTGACAATCCATAGCTACGCATACTTTTTGTAAATTGGACCAGGCACATCCAATCTTTGTAGCTGTAACAGGGTCCAACATACTCCATCAATTATGTACATGTGTTGTAAGGGACCCATATGCCATCCATGCTGAACAACTCGAAACCATGTATTGACGACGGTGCTATTCGATATATCCTATCGTTCACACAAAAATCTGTGTTCGGTTGAGGGAGATCCTTGGGTACCCATTGTTTCACTAAATGTCTATACCTCGAGGTCATCTTTTGTCTCATCACCATAGGAACATGACCCCCCTTGACCGTGAAAAAATTCATTGTGTTTCTCGAATTTTCTTCTAGTCTTTTGACATCTAGTTGAATATACAACTCTTCTAGACCTACTGGGTGTCTCACTTTCCTCTAGCCTTCCTAAACTCCCCTCGCTCGAGGAAGACAGATCTGACAAATACCTGTTTGGTTCTACTTGCAACATGGGAAAAAAGTTTAGATACGACCGCAAGGCATAGCGCCTCTTAAAAGGTGACGTGTCGCGCCTTTTATAATGTTACTTTATCCTCATTCCCTTTCTCAACATGTAGGCATTCAAGCGATGAGGAAGATGATCACTTTATCTTTCTTATGATTACAAATTCACGCAATTATGAGCTTTCTTTTATTGCTCCTTTGGGTCTTGACTCCCATATCAAACCATCCAATTATCAGATGTGTCGTCATTTCCCTAAAGTCTCTCTCATCCCATCAGTTTGGGCTCATCAACTCGGTAATTGAAGTCCAGTCACATTTAGTAAGATATTTATATTCAACAATAATAATATAAAATAAAAATCACTAACCATTATGGAAAACGTCTAAAAGTTTTTAAGACTTTCAAAAGTAAGATCTTTTAAGTGGTTAATAAGTGTTCACAAATCTTCAAAAACAATATTTTATACAATGTTGTGGAACTTGTATAATCTTATTCAATCATGGTCTTCTTAGATGATTGAAAGTAATTGAATCAAGCAAAAACAGAACCATAAACATGTAAGTTGTTTTGAAGAATGGTAGCTTTCAGTCATACTCCCAACTAATGCTGCCTTTTGACAATTACTTGTAATATTGACTTAGGGTGTTTAATACATAACATAGATTTTCAATCATATTGACAGAGAGAAAAGTAGGGCTTTCTTTATATTATCATGACATAGTTACAAAGACTTTCTTTTCAATCTTTTTGACAATTTGAATGGACAGGCCCCACTCATAGCTAAATACTTTTGAGATATTTATAACTCATCGGAGTATGGGGGACCATACAATTCTCGAAAGACGTTGGATTTAACAACCCATGCCTTTGAATAAACAGACCTCAGGACCACGCATCTATTCTGATGCATGTGGACGTCTATGTGGGTTTTGACAAGCCACTGTCGTTCATTTTTAACGTAGTACCAAAGGATTTGAGCCTCTGTAAGCTTTGTCTGCAAAATATCTTTGACCTGTTCGAGAGATTCTCCAACTTCCTGTTTTAGATTATAAATAGCACCTGGATCTAATGCTGTCAGGTTGATGCCGAATGACCGCCACCAGTCTCTAGTCCAATCAGGGACGAACCATGCAGGATCCTCATGGATATGTGTTATTTGAGGTCCAAACTTTAGCATGGTATAATATGTTCTATCTTTATTTTCTTTTCTCAAGAATTTCCACCATAATTTTTTATATTTTTCATAAGTGTGTGTAGTACTTGGAAACCGGAGACTAGCATCTTGATGTGGCCATGCTTCCAAAGAACGTATCCGGTTAATACAATAGTATTGTTGTTCTAGTCGTATTGTTGTTCTAGTCGTATTGTTGTTCTAGTCGTAACCCGGGGTGAGGTGTAGAGCCCTCTGTCAATATTAGGTTAAGATCATGGTATAGGTGAGTTAACTAATTGCTTGCATCAGTTGCTTTTCTCAAGGAGTTGTTGTAAATCATCTCTGGTATGTCAATACTAGATCCCATAGGCATTCTTCTGAGTTCTGGCACTAGTCTAATAAAAGAATCAGATCCTTGTAAGTTAGCATCTAATACTTCAGCATGTCTCAACTCCCATCTAGGTTTCCAGTCTTGCATATAATCCAACCAACTCATATTATCATTGATAGTGTAGATATTATTTTTTCCTCCGGTCCAAGCAGAGATTTTCATGTTTACTTGTGGGTTATGGGCCCACTGGATTCCGCTTTGAACTTCTATGCTCGCTTGCCTCGTGCTCACTTGCACCAGGCTCACTTGTTTCAGGCTCGCTTGCTTCAGGCCCGCTTCTTAAAAATTAACAACACACTTCTGTGTCAAATATTCTCTTGTTATAAAGTCAGGAATGCTTTTAGATTTCCCAGAAATGTGCTCATGAACAGTACAGTTATAACATCAGAACAATGCTTACCATCTTGCAAACTTTCCTTTTGTTGTTACAAATTTTATTGTGTTGTTTAGCTCACAAATGGAAGTCTGGAGCAATCTGTTATAGTTATGATAAGGTCATGGTTCAAGAAATAAAGTCATAGTTCTACTCAGTTTTCTGTCAGCACACTTATTATCCAAGATAATTTTCCTCACAAGTTGAGTCGAGGTCAAGTTCCACCACTCTTAAAATTCTTTACCAACAAATATAATTTGATTACCAACAATTTTGTATGACAGGACAAGCCTTAACTACTTAATTCAAATTATTTACCACGTATTTGATTACCAACACTTTGATTACTAATTAAGTCTTATAACCAACACATATTTAATTACCTGGGTGTAGACGTTTCCTGTAATATACTCGGAAGAGTTACTTTCAGAAATGACTGTGCCTCTTAGAGGCCAGTCAACTCTAGGAACCAAGTGACCCTATTATAGGGTTAGTACAAACCAGAGAGAGAGAGATGACTGGCTATATTGGTACAGTCAATCAAAGAAATTCAATGACAGTCAAAAGGCTCAATACAATCACAATAAAGATGAGCTGACAGCCAGTAGACTGAGGCCAAAGAGACTCACGGCCCCCAGTAAGGTACAAGGACCAACCAAAGGGTAAAAAAACCAACCAGTAAGTTACAAGTAAAAAAGAAAAGAGTGGGTATAAATTAGACTCATAATCCTTGGGACTAAGGGGGTGTAGTACCTCAAATGTGGACAATCTACCATAGTTATATCCACAAGACCAAAAATAAAAAAGGCAGTACAATTCAAAAGATAACTCAAGATCAGTAAAAGACCCAAAAGGTGAGAGGCAAGGTACCACAAAAAAATTAAAGGACAAGCTACCACAAGACCAATAAACAACAGGGTGTAAGGTCCAAAATTAAATCAACCATTGTGGGGAAGGTACAAATAAGGTCAAATATATATTGCAATAGCTCCTTGTAACTACCTGTTATTTGACATGCCAAAGAGATGGAAGGTCAAATAATGTCAAATATATGCAATAACTCCTTGTAACTACCTCTTATATGCAATAGCTCCTTGTAACTACTTGTTATTTGACATGCCAAAGAGATGGAAGGTCAAATAATGTCAAATATATGCAATAGCTCCTTGTAACTACCTCTTATATGCAATATCTCCTTGTAACTACCTCTTGTAACTCAAATAGGACCACCAAAAGGTATAAAGACTCATAACAACTTGGACAAATTAGGGTGTGTACCTCAAATGTGTACAAACTACCGTAGTACCCACAAGACCAAAAACATAAAAGGTGGTACAAATCAAAAGATATACCAAGATGAGTAAAAGACCCAAAAAGTAAAAGGCAAGGTACCACAAAAATATTATCGACAAAATGGAAGGACCATAAGACAATCAACCAAGGTGGGGTACAATGTACCAATCATCTCTCTCTCAAATGTACCATTGTTCCATATAACCTGAAAGACCATCATCACAGTAAATGGAAAAGTCCACATGGATGATGTGATCACGTGGTCCTCTAGACTACTCCTAAGGTCAAGCATCAGTGGCTCCATCAAGAGGTGTTAAGTCCCTTGAGAAGACCATCTAACTCAACCATCTCAAAGACCTAGGAGAAGAGGACATCACACATCATCAGATAAGCTCAAAAAACTGTACTGGGACCGGTGTCACAGTAAGCGAGCTGAAACAAAAGTGGCCAGAATGCCAACAAGTAGCACTAAAAAGAAAAAGACCCTCTAAAAAGGTGAAATAGCAAGCAAAACCTCCTAACTAAGAGCTGGACACCTCAATAAGTTGTATCCTTCGCAAGGTGATGAAATCCAAGTCAAACAATACAAAATGAGAGACCAATAATGGAAGGATATCCCTCTACCGAAAGGGATCCTGGGTAAAATAGCCCTAGTAGAAAAGTCACTAAGCTATCTCGTTCATGACACGTCGGAAAAGGTTTTCAATGCTTCTACCTTATCACCCTTGTATAACCAGTATGGTGGCCGGAGAATACAAGGAAGACAATGATCGATGTTGCCTTAGGGCTAAGTGGAGTGCGGCATTCCACAGAGTCCGTCCAGTTCTCGATCTCGCAGTGGTTTAACCCCTGAAACAACAGGAGGCCCCTCCACGAACTGGTCGATGACCGTGTCAACAAGTACAAGAGGATTTTAGCACCCTAGAGGACAAAAACTATGTCTCGGATTATAATGACAAGGGAAAATTATTTGGATGCCTATCCCCGGTGTCCTACCTAACTAACAAATTCTTTTTATCCTCAAGCGAGGTTAAAGTGTGTTGAGTTAACGAGTTAAATTTTAATGGTTGTATTACTCAGTCGGGTGATGGAAGTGCAACTCGTGGTGTGATGACTGACTCAAACCATGCAAATGCATATGAATAAAATAAGCCTTTCATTTCAATGAATGCTAGCTAAGGTAAGGAGAGTGTTCTTTCAAACTATAACTACTCTTTCAAATTATTCATCACAAAAACACAGTGATAGTAGAAGCAATAAACTGCATATAAATGTTCATGAGCTTAATAAAAAAATAATAACCACAACTGGAGCCCTACAACTCCTCTTCCTCCAGGCAAACATGAAATACATCTAATTACATCACTCATTATATAAAGTGATTGCTAACCGCATGGGGGAATCTTTATACAAAGTGTGAACGCTAAAGATAAAAAAAAATCCAAACTGCAATAAATGCTTATTGTAATTTGTAATATTAGACTTGTAATATGCATTGAAACACACCAAGCAAGCATCCAAAACACAGATTTACAAATTGTGGCAGCCTAGCTGAGCAGTAATAAAAAATTGTAATTTTGAAAGAAAGTCCGACGACACAGTCCTTTTCATCGGAGGTCGTCGGATTTTCTCGTCCAATTTTGGGTTCAAATCTACTAGTGCTAGCATGTACAACATAAAAAAAATAGATATGGGTAAAAGCATAATTGGACTAAGTCCAATGGGTATATGGAGCAATAAGCCCCCTGGTGCTTTAGTAGAGTTTGAGATTGTTCTTCTACTCTTCTGAAAACATATGTGGTCTATTTTTTTGTTGGGTATTGACTAGTGGTAATGATGGATGACACTTTTTGGAACAGACCCGTAAAAGGGAATTTTTTTTAGTTTTATGTGTTGGAATGTAAGGGGTTCACAACCTTTCTCCTTATTTAATTCTCCATCCATGAACTGGGTTGCACCCTAGATTCCAATTCCAACAAACTTTTGGAAAATAATTGCTTGCACAAATTATATCTAAAAGATTAGAGGCCATGTAGAAAGTAAGGAAGAGTTTAGGATTATCACTCTAGGCACTCTCTATAGATTTATGCACGGAAAAAGACAAGATAGGTTCCCAATTAAAAACTGCAATTGATGTAACCACAATATAAATAATAGGAACCCAACTGCATTGAGGTAAGTGTAGTCTCTTGTTGTCCCTACAACCTACACATAATAGCCATGATATATATATATGGAAACATCAATTTTTTAATAAAATGCATGTCATCTTTCCTAGATATGAACCTATTTACCTCTACCACCAACTAACTAAATTCTTCTTCATGTCATGATCTTTGTGAAAATTTTCTACCCAACCATTTGTCAAAAGAAAATTCTGGTTGGTGAATCTTATAACACTTTTTAGGCCATAAAGGTTGAAAATATGTAATGTACTATCCATTTCTATTGATGAATATCTTATTGTCAGTATTAGTATGTTTAATTATTCAATAAATGACATATTAACAAGTTAACATAAGAGCCTAAACTTGCCCTCCTCCTAGCTTGTACCTAATTAACCAAAAATAAACTCGCCTGTTTAAACTAACTGAGTTTTCCCCATTATATCAGCTGCGTTGATTACAATACCCACTGAAACAGGCCACTACTAACAAACTACTTTTTTAGGAAGAACAAGATTATATTTGTAATTAAGAGCAAAACCACCCCACAGCTGCTAGATCACATGAATGAATCCATTAATGTGTATCACGTGAGACCATAAAATTTCAGTGAATACTACTAGCGTCGATCAAACCGTCTTTTATTGTCTTCACATTATGTCATATAAATTTTCTTAACAGGCAGTAATGCCATCTGTATATTCTTATAACCTTTTATATGCATCGTGTATCATCTAGAGCATGTGCCATGCAAACTGGCAGGGATATCCATCATTGCCAAGTAGATTGTTGGCCATTCTAGAAAGCAATTCCAAAGGCAAATTGATTCTTGAAGATTGGGAAGGCACAATCGACAACATAATTTAGAAACTTCAGATTGGGAGTCTGGGACACAAGGTATTAACATTTTCCATATGGAAAAAATAACTATTCTAGATCCCTCTTAAATTTATTTTCCATCTATGCCTGATGTCTAGTTGTAGCTCTAAAAGGACCCCTACAAAGATCCAATCAATCAATATGATGTTTTAATGTAAGGGTATTGCCAAGTAAATTGACATTAGTCGTTAAACAATGCCTTTTGTTGGCAGGATCTTTGGCACGACCAGTTGATGCCAAATTGACCTTTGTCACTGGGCATTGTACAAGATTTTGAAAGACTCTGTTCATCACATGTTTTCTATTTTTCAAAAGTTCCTATTTTAGGGACAATTTCATTTTTAGCAGATTTGGATATCAAGACAATATGTTTTAGTAAGACCTTAATTTAGTTAATTTTGAGTTAGGATTAGTGCATTTTAATTGCATGACTTGGGGGCAGTTTTTCCTAGGAGAGGGAATCTCAAATCTAGAGTGTGCATCTAGGTGTGTGTCTAGTGTTAGTGAAGTGCTGACCTGTCAAGAAGATGATCTCTTTAGGAGCTTGATTTTTTGTCTGACTGCTGAACCAAACAACTCAGCCAAAACAAAAAATAAAAATAAAAGTAGTTTGTACACCCAGGATCGAATCATGTAGAGGTGTAACCAAACAAACATCTAAACAAAAGCTACAGCGGGATCGTTCCTACCAAACCTCTGTGCAAATGCTAAAATATTTAAACTAATGCGATTTACCAGCTAGGGATTACCCAGCTCTTTTCATTTAACAAATACATCCTATTTCAAAATGTAATAACACAGAGATCGAATCTCACCAAAGGAGAAACACTAAATAAATAAAATGACCAGCGTTACAGACCAAAACTCCAAAGTCGAAACAGACATCGTGTGTTTTCGATGACTTCTCAAACAGAAAATACTTGCGCCCAGAACCAAAAACGTTAAGTTACACAATTGCTTCATCAAAGTCAAAACTCATAATATAGAATCGTTTTCCAAACATTTTAGCTATAGGTTCGAATATCTTAGCCAAACAAATAAATACTTGCGCCGAGAGTCCAAAACAAATAGCTACAGGATCGCTTCATCAAGCTAACACAGAATCGTTTAAACTAAAGACTCTTTCCAATAACGTATAGCAACAGGGTCGATTCTCACCCAATCGCTTAGTAGAGTATAAAAACTCATGTTTAAATAGAAACAGAGCTAGTATTTACACATAGCGAAACCCCAATTCATTTTCCAAACCATCAATTTACACGCAGAGTTATTTTTGTCACCTACAGGTGGTGAAAATTACAAGTAGAGCATTCGTATTATTTACGAATTGATACACATAACCCAAATGAAATATATGCATTTCAACATGTTCCAGATTGCAACCATTTAAACAATTTATACAATACCCAATCCATCACTTAGAGCAACACAGTAAGCGAATACCAAAACAGAGGTAAGTAAAAACCTTAGATTAGTTACAAACATGGTTACAACCATTCATGGCCACGGCCAAGTCATAAGCGCCCAGAATGGGCATACTTCATTACATTAAACACGCCATAAACAACTACCAAACTACTCATACGAATTACATTCCCATTATGGGTCAAACCCATTACAATTTCTCACTGCCCACGACTAGCCCCAATTCGAAACGGAGTTACAGAAACCCCGAAGGGCACCAAACAAAAAACTACAAACACACTCCTCATCCATGAATAGAGTAGGCACGAAGCTTTAGGAAAGAGGAAGGGTCATAGAGTAGTCTCTGCTAATGGGTTGAACGAAATTCAAGTGTAGGAGGATTCAAGATGAAATGTGGCCACATACCGAAGACAGTGCAGAGACTAATCCTTCTCCTGCTCCTAATTTTGCAATCGAAACCCCTGCTCTTGATCCTGCTTGTGCTTGTGCAAAGGAAACACTTGCGTCATCGCTTAACGCCGGTTAAGTCCAAATCGAAGTCGAGATGCCCACCAAAAATGGAGCCACATTACAAACCAAACCACAGGTCTGAAACATATGTGGAGGAAGTCGGATTTTCCCTCGACAAAATGGAGAAACCACCTATCGATCACTGAATTAGATTGTCAGTTCATCACTACCCTTCAAACTACATTTCCCGTCACACAAACCAGACCGCAAGTCTGAAACAGATGCGAAGGAGGTGGAGTTTTCCCTCCAAAAAATGTTGAAACACGCTATCGAACAGAGTGACGGGATTATCGATCAGTGACGGGATTATCGATCAGTGACAGGAATATTAGGGCCGGTTTTGTGTTTAATGGTTTATGCATTTCATGGTTGGAGAGTTGAGGTATTATACGGGGTTTGGGGTTAATAGGTTAGTATAGGTTAATAGGTTAGTGTAGGAAGTTGATTATAAATTGATATAACTTAGTATAGGTTATAAGACGTTAATAGGTTAGTAGGGGTTAATAGGTTAGTATATAAGCTTACATCTTAGTATAGGTTGTTTATCTATTGATATAATTTAGTATAGGTTAGTATAGGTTAGTGCTTGAAATACCACATCCTTGCTTTTGGTCTAAGGTGATGTCCTAGTAGGAACCACGAATGCCTATCCAAGACATCCCTTGAGAAAAAGTAGTTGGTTGATGTACTTCGAGAAAAAGCGAACTTGGTTTCATCCCATGTCCTTCCATAGTTGATACATATTATCATAATACCATGGTCTTCATTTATGTTACTATGGGGGAAGGTATCCCGCCACTTGCACCAAAAATGACACATTGGAAAGATGAGACCACTTGCATGATCTCCTGTATATTTTCGATATAGCCTAACTTCCCCTCTATCATGTTTTGGTCACCATGGTGAGAACGGCTAGATTGGTAGAACTAAACTTCCACTCCGCAATTGAGTGTGACATGAGTCCATCATCGACACATTTAGTTTTAAAAAGGCATCCATAGAAAGATAATAGACGGTCATATTACCACATTAAGTTACGCTCAACATTCTCTTCATCATCTATTTGAGTTCGCTATTTAAGTTGTTGTGCAAATGGACCAGCTTCCATCTTGGATGTGGGCGTTGAGCTTGCCACTCACTCCTATTTTTTATTGCAAGCTCCCATTTTTCTTTAACAAGTGTGTTTCTAATGTCTCCTCCATATTTAACATCCTATCCACGTGTTCAACTTATTTTATAGAGAATTTATAGATAAAATAGCCCCTAGTATCTCATTGGGGAATTTTGTTCAAATGTTGTAATAATACTATACTGCACATTCTTTTCTTCCCTGGAAGCATTTCTCTTTCATGGAAGTGGATAGTTTTTGGTGTTCTCTCTTATAATTAAGAAACATATTTTTTGTTTCGTTATCACTCATTGACATTTCTTACATGGATTTTCTACAAAGTTGTTGTCTTCACTCTATGATCAAAAGTGATATACTAATATTCAATGGAAACTGAAACTATTCAACGAAAATTAATCACATAGATTTGAAAATACACAAAACAAGATTAAGTAATCATGAGAAATGATGGATATCAATCTAAAGGAATTGTTAAAGTCTATCTCATTCAACTTGGTTTGTCAAACCATAAGAAAAACACCAACATTAAGTTTGTTGATATTTTTAAGAGGCAAATTGGATATTTTCACTAGTATTTTCGATCCCTTGAGTTATGTTTCATTGTGATTGTTTCAGTTATTGGAATAAATATATCTATTAATTGTGCTTTGGTCGCTTAAAATGCAAGAGGGGAAATCGGTATTATTTTTTCCTAAAATTGGATAAAGTCATTTGGATTTTGATGAAATTGTAAATATCAATTAGTAATATTGAAAAATATATTTGGAGTATGAGTTGTTTAGGTTGTTGAATCAATTCAGGTGTTAAAATCAATGATCATAACAATCGAAATTTGCAATTCCAGCTAGAGTTTCATTTTGAAGGTCAAAATTTAAAATATTTAGCCTTCTTCACTTTGTTAGATGTCACGGAATTGAGACTTTGTGTGCATGGCAATTTAAAACTTCCCAATACAATATGGGGAGGTTGTAACACTTTTATGTTCCTTACGTTTAGGATGGGTTAATATTCTCTTTCTAACTCTACAATCATGAAAGGATTAGAGTAGCAGTAATGCTGCCCACTAATTTCAATAACACACTTTATTTTCCTTTCAAAAAATATTAACCCGATGTGCGCTTTGGCATTTCCATTTTATTTACTTCCACCCATGATTTTGAATCGGCATGGAATATACCAGTAATCAATTTAAAATCCACAATTATAAAAGTAATAATCTAAGTTAATATCAAAAACCGGCCCAACGCTGTAGAAACGAAGGCATCTATGGCGGGATGAGTACATTGGACAATCATAAAATGAATGATACTCGAAGGGATCTTGGGCAATTACTTCAGAAGAGTCCACATTGGACTGATGAGAAAAATCATGGGTATTGTATTTTTTTGAGATTTAGGTTCATACCCATAATTATATTCCATGTCATCCTCATACCGCAATAGTGATTCCCACTCATCATGAGCCTCTCTTAATTATCTAGTCTATCTTAAATTTTTGACTACTTGGTTTAACTAATTTAAGGCTTGAGAAAATGAGAGGAAAACATATGAACTCATTGTGCTTCTTTGATTTTAAAATACCTGATGATGATGACAATGACGATGACGATGAAGATGACGATGATGACGATGACGATGATGAAGATGATGATGTTGGAGATGACGATGATGAAGATGACGATGATGATGACGACGATCGATGATGACGATGATGATGACGATGATAATGATGACGATGATGAAGATGACGACGATGATGACGACGATTTAAATGAAGATGAAGATGACGACGATAATTTGATAGCAATTGAGATTTAAATGAAGATAGTGCAAAAAGATACAAGAGAAATAACAAATGATAAACCCTATAGGAGAAAAAAGATACATTATTTAATCTATAAGTATGGTTTTTGATACTGCAATGGCGAGTGTCAGCCAAGTTTGAGTCTGAAAACCCTCCCACACCGTCAATGCATGCGTCTAGACTAACCATGCCAAATTTCAGTCCAAGCCAACACATATTTAAAAAATTTCAACGTTGGCCCCATGTATCACATTATTTAATCTATAGGTATGATTTTTGATGCTGTAATGACTATTGTCAGTCATGTTTGAGTCTAGAAACTCTCCCACACCGTCAATGCATGCGTCTAGACTAACAATGCCAAATTTCATTCCAAGCCAACACATATTTAAAAAATTTCAACGTTGGCCCCATATTGTATCACATTAATTAATCTATAGGTATGGTCTTTTATGCTCCAATGGTTAGTGTCAGTCATGTTTGAGTCCGGAAACCCTCCCACCCCGTCAATGCATGATGAAGATGTCAATGAAGAATGGTGACGATGATGATGATGAAGATGATGACGATGATGATGATGACGATGATGATGATGAAGATGGTAACGATGATGATGATGGTGGTGAGGATGATGACGATGATGATGACAATGATGATGATGATGGTGATGACGATGATGAAGAAGACGATGATGAAGATGACGATGATGAAGATGACGACGATGATGACGACGATTTAGATGAAGATGAATATGACGACGATAATTTGATAGCAATTGAGATTTAAATGAAGATAGTGCAAAAAGATTCAAGAGAAATAACAAATGATAAACCCTATAGTAGAAAAAAGATACATTATTTAATCTATAGGTATGGTTTTTGTTGCTGCAATGGCGAGTGTCAGCCAAGTTTGAGTCCAAAAACCCTCCCACACCATCAATGCATGCGTCTAGACTAACCATGCCAAATTTTAGTCCAAGCCAACACATATTTAAAAAATTTCAACGTTGGCCCCATGTATCACATTATTTAATCTATAGGTATGGTTTTTGATGTTGCAATGATTATTTTCAGTCATGTTTGAGTCTAGAAACCCTCCCACACCGTCAATCCATGCGTCTAGACTAACCATGCCAAATTTCAGTCCAAGCCAACAGTCTTGATAATTGTGCATTTCCTTACTAAGCTTCTCTCTGTTTTAAGAATAATTTAATATTCTCTACTAAACAGGGCCAACCACGTGAAGGTGGAAGCTCTTATGGCCCCTCCCCCCCTTCACATCACTCTCAATTCCCCATAACCTGACAAAAATATCTATGTACAAAAACTTTAAATGTGTTTTTTGACATACTCTATAACAAGCAATGTTACTAATTATATCATACTGGAAAATGGAAACTCACTAAGAAACAGTTAATTTATTATTACTGCATACCTCATAAACTTCAATGGTCTTCATCATCTTCTTCATCTGAGTCATCGTCTGTACTATCATCCGATGATCCAGATTCAACATTGTAAGGATTGGCCATATCATCCTCGTTGTCAGTGTCAGTTACGATCATCATGTCATCGTCGATATCATCTTCATGGACATTGTCTGATACATCATATGATTCAATAAGTTCTTCGACATCTTCTTCAAGAACATGATCATCTAACTCATGTTGATCATGATGATCTTCTGCGGCGTCTTCTTCTTCGAGAACGTCTTCATTACCTTCATCTATGTTATACTTTACCAGCCTTCCCCCTGGATTGTGTCTCACAGCAAATGACCAACCCGCTCTACCTGGAACCTCAAAGTAAAATACCTGTTCACATTGGGTTGGAAGAACATAGGGCTTCGTTCCTGGCTCAAACAACCTTGTATTTACCATGGTAAATCCATTATCATGTTCAATTATTGTTTTATCGGGATCACGTTAAAGTCACACTGAAATACCTTGAAGGAGTTAAAGTCACACTGAAGAATGTCTTCCAGATACCCATAGTATCAATTTTCAGAGAGTTCTGAATGTCTGTCACTTCTAGAAGAAACATTGGTCACCTCAAAGACTACAAATATCCCACAATCAGATGTTTTCTTTGTTTCATCCAACTTTTTGATTCAATATCTACATCCATTGCACCACATAGCCTTATGGTGTTTTACCTACAACAAGCCATACAAGAAAAGATTACATAATGATCCAATATTTATGATTAACTAGTGCATTCCATACAATGAAAAAAACAGCGTGGCGTACAACGACATTATTTTTTACAAAAAAAAAAATAGTGGATGATTAATATGCTTACCTTCTTATCTTTTAAACCTCTTGCTAAATCGATTTCCCTTTGTGTTAGGTTGGTGTCTCCATTGCGATGTGCATCTTTAACCAATGAAGCCACACCTTCCCATGATATTCCATGACCAGATTGTTCACATCGTTCGATCCATACCTTCATCCAGTCAAGATTGTTTGCGATGTATAAATGAATTGCATCCCACTCTTAACCAACTGTTTCATGACAATAAAATTAAAATTCAATACAAATGTAATATAGTAACTTAACAAAGTATATTACAGTATAAATTTATGCAAAGTACTGAATATAAGAATGTGTTATATTACCTTTCACCTTCCTCGATCTACCTTTCCCCTTCGGGTACTCCCCTTCGGGTACTCCCCTTCGAAACTCTTATTGGATTCCGGGTCACAAATGCGACGTAAATTGAGCTTTTCTGCTAATTTAGGAAGATATTCACTAATATATAGCATGTTCTGGTATACCATATATCCCTCCATCATAGAACTCTCAGCATATGTTCATTGTCTAACCAAACCCTTCATAAATTTCAAGTGCCTCTCAACCATCCACATGGACCTTGAGTGCGCAGGTCCACACAGTTCAATCTCCTCAACTTGGTGTATGAGGTAGTGTTCTTATGCATTGAAAAATGCCGAAGGTAGATGTTTCTGCATTTCACACATGAGATGAGGAATTTCTCTCCTCCAATACTTTATGTCTTCTTTATGGAATTCTTTAGATGACAACCATCTACAAGTGACATGACAACCAAATCAAGAGATTAAAGAAAAAAACAATATATTACGTAACATCATGAATTATAGAACGAAAATCAAATATAAGTTCTCTGTTGAATTAAACAACCACTAAGCGCATGGAAAAAATCACCACTTACCTCATGTATTTCCCGAGACTATATATTATTTGCTTGACATTGTTGTCGAAGTTGTTCGGGATAGAGAGAGGTAGAACATACTGTAACAATAATATACAAATAGTTTCATTTTTTCAACAAAGAGTAGACAAATAAAAAATATACCAACCATATTCACTGTAATAGGAAAAAAAAAAATTAAATCTATACCATAATAATTACCTTCATAAAGACATGCCAATCGTGAGTTTTCACCCCCACAAAATCACCTTTCTTTGTTATGATATTCTTCATGTTCGCACAAAATCCGGTGGGAAATTTAATTTTTCGAATGAATTCTTTTACAACATTACTTTGTTGGTCCGTTAACATCCATGGAAGTGAGTTTATATTAATTTGCTCTCTGTTGCTATGAAATTGAATGACGTCTTTCATTGCATGGTTGCTATCTTGAATGTCTTTGCAAATTTTGACAATTTTTTCTTTGTCACTCCTTCCATCCAATATTCGCCATAATGTTTCGGTCACATTCTTTCCGATATGCATTGTATCAAATAGATGAGCAATTTGTAGGTGCTCATAGTAGGGCAACCTACTGAATTGTCTAGAATAACTTTTCATTCCTCGTGGAAGCCCATTAATTCCTTCATGATCACATGAACGACAATCATGAAATTACATAAATTAATGTCAATTACATAAAAAACACACAATATAACGTATCATATGCGATGATTCATTATATGTACCTTAACGATTTCTATTATATTGCAACTTCCATAGGCGAGGTGTCATTCTCTACGGTTTTAATGCAGTCTCTTGCTTTCCATTGAATAGATGTTTTTCGATAGTTCAATACCTGTGATTCTTATAGAGGAAGTGCCTATACTCATCAAACACCTCCTTTCCTAAGCTTTTTGAATGACGAGATTTGATCTTAGGACCACAAACTGGACATGCAAATTTTCCCTTTGTCTGAAAACCTACATAAAGAGATGGAATATCTATGTCAATTATAATTATATACAAAATGACTGGATTATTTAGAAAAACATGCGTGCGTAGTATATTAACTAGTAGTTCATATAACTTTTTGCAAATAAAGTGGAACTTATAATTACATACCACAGAAATGGGTTAACCCTGGGGCATCATGTATTGTCCATACAAGCATTGCATGGAATTGAAATTGCCTTTGTCGTATTGGTCTAGATATGTCATACATAGTGATGCCATTCCATAACTTCAGTAGCTCGTCAATAAGATGTTCGATATATACATTCATATCTTTCACTTGGTACTTACCTGATTGATATATATGAACATATAAAAAATATAAATATGAGACGTACCATTTAGATTACAATATTAAACCATATTGCACAATAGAAAAACATTAAATATATATATGACATTATGCGACAAAAATACGACAAATGAGATACAACTACTTAAAAAAAAAATTACAGGGTTCGTACCTGGAACAATCATCGACAACATTATGTGCTCCCTCTTTATTGTCAACCATGGAGGAATGTTGTTGTTGACAACAAAAATAGGCCACACCGAGTAAACGGATCTCATCTCTGCAAATGGATTGACACCATCTGTTGCCAAAGAAATCCTAAGATTACGAGGTTCTTCTTTAAAGTGGGGCCATTTTTCCTCCATATTTCTAAATGCAAACCCATCTGCAGGCATCCGAATAATGTCGTCTTGACTTCTGTTCCATGCATGGTAATCCATAAACTGCGCTATGTTTTTGCACCTGAACAATCGTTGCAGACGTGGAATAATGGGAATATAACATAGAACCTTACGAGGCACCTTTTTAGTTACTTGATCTGTGCGATATCTACTGATATGACATTCAGGACATTCTGTTGCAAATTCATGCTGATTATAATATAGAACATGGTCATCGGGGCATGCATGAATTGCTTCATACTGCATTCCAATTTCTTTCATGATGGCAGATAAATCTCGATATGTGCGAGGTAAAATATTTGACGGTGGTAACAAATATTCACCTATCATGCTACAACAAATTAAAATAAAAATCTAGTTAATATAATATAGAAATAATATTAATGGAACAAATTTCATCCGTAATAATTTGACTTATATATGAATGAACAACAAAATACACAATCCTATATATTTTGTGATGGAATATATTACATACCTTGACATCCGTGTCACTGATATGTTTGAAAGACCATTCATAACCTTCAAGTTCATTATCAATAATATAGCAGAGAGAAGATTTTTCTTGGAGCCCTCATAAAAGGGTTCGTATGCCTTATCAAGAAGAGGTATATCATGAATATCATCAAAATGTTCATCATTTTCATGATCATCATCATCATGATCAACATCGACCATTCCAACATTAAATGAATCATGGATCAAATTATTTGTAACATCATCTTCAACTATGTTTTCAGAATGATCATCGTCTTCATTAATGTGATCATTAACTTGTTCTCCATTAATATTCATAGCTTCCGATACTTGTTGTGGAAGCACTTCCTCCGGACGAAGTGCCATAGGATGTCTTTCCTTTATAATTACATAAAACCATCAATAGATAAAAGTTAATATAAGAAATTCAACCACAAAATGTTAAAATTTCAAACGCAAAATGTAAACATTTATGTGATGCATTTAAAATGTAACAAATTTTGTACTGTTGGGATGAAAAGAGCAACGGCCTATTGAACTGTTGGTCAAATAGGTGCATCCAAACTATCCAAGAGACATAATAATTTACCCAATTACTGAGCAAAGCTACTCAAATATAACACAAAATTTCTCATACTGTACTCCACTAAGGTAAGATAAATGATGCTATGGTAATTTCTATAGAGAAAATATAAGAGAAATTACAACATGCCAATATAGTCGTTATTTCTATTATCATGATAGAAAGTGTCACAAATCTAGAGAGTTAAGTGCTTTCTCCAGCGAGTGGGTTAGTCTCACTAACGAACAAATAAATGAGTTATTCTACTATACCCTAGATTCAACATGCACAAAAGAAAAAGAAACAGTATAATAAATATTTAATATTAAAATAATATTTATTGTCCATGTTAGTCCCCATCTATTGAAACCACAATCAATACATAAATTTACAAAAGCAATCAAAATAAAAACATATATAATGCAAAACTTACAAATGGATGGTATTCATGTCCCCCCTCAACGTGCCCATGCTCCCTACAATGTTTTGTGGCTGTTGTGATCAAAATTCTTCTCCTCTTAAAGCCCCTGCATTGAGTACATGGACAATAGCATTTCCTATCACCCATTTTTTCAACTCCTTCCCACAATCTAGAAAGCAATTGTCGATTTTGTTCGTCTGGATCAGGAATATTGCTAGTTGACATTTTCTCGTAAAGAGCTTGAATGAATAGTATCGATCTTAGAAAATGAAGCTCCACACTTCGCTCGCTTGAATCTCAAAAACAATGGAAATAATGAAAAACAGTCCATCGAATAAAAAAACTTCCGCAAACCGTCGCTTGTATAGCAAACATGTCGGAATGTTTCAATATTTATAAATTTTAAAAGTCAACCTTCCGTCGGATATCCGACGCCTTGAACCTAGTTACCGTTGAAGAATTGATGTCGGATTTCCGCCATCCTCGGGTTGAATAGCTTAGCATCGGATATCCGACATCCCAATGCATAATATGATGTCGGATATCCACAGAACCATCGGATATGAGCATTGCCGTCGGATATCCGACGTCTCCTTCTATCAATTTTTAAAAAATCATCAAATTTTGAGATTTTTAAGATGAAATCCGGTGACATAGCCCTTCTTCGTCGGAGGTCGTCCTATTTTGTTGTCGGATTTTGGGTCCAAATCCACTAGTGTTTGATGTTGTTGCTTCGTATATGGATTTATATCCCAAACTCACTGTGAACCTACTTGAGTATGGACATTTGGGCCATACCAGAGTGTCCTCCTTCGATCTGATTCCAATGGCACTCCCTCCCACTATCTTGAATATATTCCTAATTCTAATGGCACTTTGCCTCATTTTGCTAATATATTCCAGCTATTGCATTGCATCTTGGCCTTCCAAATGAAAATCCTTTGTCCCCAGCAAGCCTTGTTGCCATAAAGTGGTTGTTGTTGGGTCTACAACACTTGCAAGGAATTTCTTCACTTGACCATTCAATGATTTTGTTAAAGCATCAAGATATTTGAATTTGTCCCATTGTACTCTATCCATGGATCCTTCCCAATATCAACTTTTTTTTCCTGTCACCTATTTCCCATGCGAGCCAATTCGGAAAAGAAATAACTAAGGCTTTCCAAATGATTAAGGCGTTAGCACATGATTTAACCCAACATTGAATCCAATCTTCAAAGCTCTAAGGGTTAATATGCTTCTCAATGATAACAATATGCCATAGCTCTTCATGTTGGATAAGTCCCCATAGGCTCTTTATAGTGCTAAGTCTTTACCAAAGTTATGTAAGTTTTTAATATCCAGCCTCCTGTTTCCTTTGGTTTAGTGATTCTCCTCCATTTGACAAAGAATGCCATCTTTTTCCTTTTTCTCGATGCATAAGGAATGGAAGCTTTTCTTATGGATTTTTTCCAACAATCCAATTCCAACGAGGATACAAGTCATAGAATTCCAATATACATGAAATAATTCAAGCATTGATTTAACAAGGTTCAACTTGCCACCTATAGACACCTATCTCATACACCATGAGGAAATCCTCTTCTCTATTTTTTGAGACAACCAAATCGAATCGTGAAAACCATATTCTTTATGTTTCAACATAAAGCCCAAGTACTTAAAACCTTCGCAAAAATCAATACACTTGAAATGAGAAGCTCTAGTAGTTAAATCATCTAATCCTTTCTCAGCTTTGTTAAAGTTTATTGCATATTTATATGGGTTCATTTCCATTGTTGTAGTTGAGCAATAAAGAGTTAGAATTTCTTTGAGTCTTAGAGCTTCCCTCAACGAACCATTCCCAAATAGAGGAACACCATCCACAAAGAGTATACAAGTTAATGCTATAGAGCCAATCTTTAATCATTTTAGAGCTCCATTCCTTTGTGGATCAATGGCTAATTTGCTCAATCCCTTAGGTACAATGAGAAACAATAGAGAATAGAAGGGACAACCTTGCCATAGACCTTGAGATGGAGTGAAAAAAGTTGAGGCCAAATCATTAATGAGGATAGAGAAAGAAACATAAGAGAACCCATGATTCAATTAACAAAAGGAACACAATAGCCTACATGAATGAGAATAAGATGAATTCGCAACCGTATGACCCTATCATATGCTTTAGATAGGTCAAACTTTATCACCATGACTTTTATCTTTTTTTGTCTTTGATAGAATGAAGTGCCTCTTGAGCTACCCCTATTGCATCATGAATCTTCTTGTTGCTAAGAAAGCTAAATTGTTCTTCTAAGATAGTTTCTAAAAGGGCCCCTACCCGTGTTCTAGCTATAGTTTTGGAGATGATTTTATATAGGGTGTTGCACAAAAATATTTGTTTGAACTCCTCAAAGGATGATGGCTCGTCTATCTTAGGTATTAAAGCTATGAATATGAAGTTAATGGAGCCATGAATTTTACTTGAAACCCATGATTCCTCCACAACTCTCAGCAAATATTCTTTGATAAAATTGTAGAATCCTACAAAGGAGTTGATAGACCATCCATCCAGTTTGGGATTTTATCTTTGGAATGACTCCACCACATCTTCAAGTTCTTCCTTGGTTACTTCTCCTATTAAATCCTCCTTCATGTCATCTTGTATAAGCCAATCAATGTCAATGATATCCCAAATGTACCAACTGCCCTCTGCACAAGCAATTACATATCATAATTAGTACAACTAGCTAACCAATATTGCAAAGGTAACAAGATGAACAATTCCACCTTAATGAAAATCGAGTTTGAATCTCAACCCTCTTTCTTCTTTTTCACTTTAAAGAAATCTCTGCTATCAACAAAGAATTGCTAAACCCTAAAAAAATTGTTGTATGGAAAATGAATACCAAGTATACATTAATTTTTCTAGCTCATAAGCATACCTATTGCTATCAAAAATTTGGAACTTTGTTTCTACTGCTTCCCCTTGCGCATATATATATATATATATATACATACTGAGGATTACACTTAATTTTCTTTTACTATGTTTCAAAATAAATAAATAAAACAAATTGACAAAATGCTTTTGGCTGTATTAGCCCCTAAGTCTTCATGCTCTCACAAACTCCATGGCTCTACTTAAGTTTTGATACCATATCATGGAAATAGAACACATAAAGAAACATATATTAACTTATAAGAGTTATTTATATTTTATTACATAAAAGAGAGACCAAAAGCTTCCTTATAAAGGGTTACAATTAGGTCGAGTCAATCCACTTTATAGATGTGGGATAGATGAAGAAACATAATAAATTGAAATAAAGCAAAAAAACACAAAATAAGCTATAGTCAAAGTGACTTTATTAATGCCCATGTTTAATATCTACTTGACCATTATAATATGATATTTACTTTAACAATCACTTCATGAACTGCCTTGAGAAAGACAAAGTGTTATTTGGTGTTTGTTTTTGAAAGGGACACTTTTCATGTTCTACCTATAGTTTTGGAGATCATATCATATAGGACATTGCACAAAGAGACTGGTCTGAATTCCTCAAAGGATGGTGTCTCATACTTTGTAACGTCCCCTTCTTCCTATTCGACCATCGGGAGATGACGTTGGCCAAACCTGGGCTCTAAAATTTCGCCCCAAGTTCATAATAAGTTTTTCAACAAACAGAGTGTGTGCAGAAATGTAATTAAACATGCACAATGGAATTCAAATCAATCCACACACATCTAATGTGAAAATACATCAACATAACATTACAGGCATGAAATAAAAACACTTCAGAATCAGATGCATAAGAATACTTATCTTTATTCAACGCAGATCCAAGCAACTGGCTGTGTAAGAGCGCTTTTCCACCCATCCATAGGCACTCCATCCAGCATATACTCTTTCTGCTGGGAGGCCACCCCCAAGCTGGGATATGAGTCCACCAGGGTGAAGGAAACACTTACAAGCTTCTATCTCTCAGCCCACAACCCAATCTGCTCTCTGTCTTCTAATTCGAATTTATGGGTTTAACACACAATCTGCTAATTAAGATGAACAGCAATGGAAATAACTCTACGTAGTGCAGAAGCTTGCCTAAGAGAATGAGAATGGTATATCATCAAAAGAGTGTTGAATCCAAGGATATGAGGTGAGGGTGAAAAGACACCTGGCATGGCTTCTGACCATAGAAGAAATAGGACAGTTGACAGCTGACATAACTGTCACAATCCCCATGCTCAATAACTACATGAAGTGACTTTTCCCACCAACCTCACATGTGTAATAAATGATTGGAAAATGGTCAAAAAATGAGAGAATTGGCTTATTCTCATCACATGACAGAATTTAGGGTGAATTCTAAGGTTGAAAAATGGCAGCATAGGATTTGGTTTCCCATAGGCCCCCTTCCTCTTCCCCTCTGGTGGAATCATAGCCCCTTTGGTGTTCTTTACATAGCCATTGTTGGACCATTCTATTAATTTTCAGCATAATATTTACATACATTTACATTTTAATGAAATGGGGTCAAAATCGGGATATTACAATCCCCTCCCCCTTGGAATAACACTGTCTTCGATGTTCCAATGCTTAGGAATACATACACACTTTACACATGTCTAAAAATCCACAAAATGTGGTAGGTCGGTCCTGCATTTCATCTTTTACTTTGACCTTCCAAGACCAAGTCCTTGGTTTCAACAGGCTGCTCCTGCTGTCTTTGACCTTCCAGTTGATCCACAAGTTTGGAAACGTCGTGGCTACAATTCTTCTTGTTGTCCTTTGTTGGGCAGTTGTGGAGGCAATGATTTCCCCCACATTCCCAACATTTCAGTGGCTACTTTTTCTTTACTTTCTCCTTTTCCTGGAGTCTTCCAGCCTGGAACGTTTCTTAATGGGATGATTGGATGAATTCTTCTTCATTGATCCACTTTCCTTCCCACTGCTGATTGCTCCTAGAATGCTTTTCACCTCCCTTTGCAGACAAATAGAGTCCTGCAAAACCCTGTGGTTCATCTCATTTTGTTGCTTCTATAGCTTGAGCATGTCTCCAATATTTTCTTGGGTCTTGGTAATCATTTGAAGAATATTTTCAGCCAAATCCAATAGCTCTTGGGCTGTTGCCATGGTCAATGCGCACAACTTCCTACACTTTGCTTGCCAGCACCATTGTTATTGTAACAGTTGCAACCGATTGTTTTCAATTTCTCACCTGTGAAATTCATTATTGCAATTCTTGTTAGGCCAAGCATAACATAAACATTACAAATCAGTCAATTATTTGCCCAATTGACATGGAGAGCCCATGCTCTATTCATGAGACTTCAACACTTTTCATGCTTTCCCAACATACACATGAACTCATTCATGTTCATCCTTTCATAGGGAATTAACTATTTCAGCATTCACAATTTATTTCAAGCAAATAAACACAATCAACTTTCAGCCATAACTTGCATTCCACAATTTTATGTTTTCTAAATGCATCAATCAAAAAGGAAAGAGAAGACTAAGAGTTCCCCCCTCTTAGTCTTGTTCCAATCCCGAGCCACACCACCACTGTGGTTTCATGCTCCTTATCCTCTTTCACTTCAATGTGAATGCTTGACTTGCCCTTCTTGGCTATATGACACATAGTGTCTAAGGTCTTTATAAGGATTTTCAACTAGGGAATCCTTCCCCATTGTTTCCTTCAGAACCTTTGGCTGCTAGGACCCACACAAGTCCACTAGCACCATCTTTCATTACTACTCATACTGAGCTCTCCAGGACAGTCACATGTCCACATGCATCCTTAGGATGCCTTCAAGGTTCTTGCTTCCAGCAATACCTACACTCAAACATGGAATCAATTCACATGTTTAGTTTATTTTCATAAGTTTTATCTCTCAACAAGAGTTTAAGAAATCATAACCAAACCATGTGCACACGTATATTCATATTAAATAAGCAAGAAGCTACAAGATAACCAAATACTTATCTGTATTGGATGTATTCACTTTATTCCACAGGATCCTTCTTTGCTTTACAATCCTTAGATTGCCCGTGGATACAATAACGAATGTTGGGCTAGCACGCAGGCTACTCCATAATCATTCGAATAAGAAATGCCAAGCCAGTACGCCGGCTGGGTTTATTAGTATTTAAGGAATGTTTGGCCAGCACGCCAACTGCTCCACAACATTCAATGCCCAACCAGTGCACCGACTGGATTTACCAAGCATTGGTGGTGCCAAACCAATCCCATACCTGGTTTTCCCTCTCCATTGCCAAGCCAACACATCCGTCTCGGTCATCAGCCAATGGAAGGAAACTGCACCACGACCATTTCTAGGTCAAAGCTCTACTACGGAGCCATAGGAATCTCAGGGTTTCTAGTCAGTCTCGGTACCCCACCTTACTGTTGACCCGATAGAGATTGTATGCCTTCATCAATATCACCACACTTTCACCCACCACAACCTTTCACACACACATCAATTCTTCATCCAGACAAGGATGGCACTCCTCCTCCTATGCAAACCAGTGGTTCCCTCTAGGAACTCTATAGGTGTCTTTCTTGACTGCAGGATAACGTGGCCCCACAATACCCACTCACACTACATAAGGATGATACCCCTTTTCTACTACACAGCTCCTCGGGCCTATCCATCCCTTCTAGTGTTCTTTAGTGTGAGTGTAGAAAGGTTACCACTGCCCATACAGTCCTCCTGAGTACACTTCTTCACTTTGCCTCTTAATGTGCAACACCAAATTGCATCTGTGTGAGCTGACAACACAAGAAGGATAAGCAAACTCATCAGCATTGCTTCTCTAAATTGTAACCATATTTCATAACATTCACTACCAAGTATTGAAACACCAGGAATGCGTCCATTCCCTTAGGGTATAGTCAATATTGACAACCCTAACATAACCCAGCACCCGAAAGGTATGCATCCCTTTCCGATGTGAGTCATGTAGGCCCTAGTCACACTCAAGCAGTCTGGAATAATAATGAAATAATAAAACATGCTCTGCATATTAAATATAATAATTGGACATGTTTATTCTTAGCTAGGGTTACAGAATGTTCATCCGTTTTGCAGATGTATCTTTTCTTCATTTGCGAAGAATGGGGGCTCCCTTCTTTGAGTCAATAGTCCTTTGGTTTGCCACCCCAATCTTTTCACATTCCATAATCCAAACATGTCTTCTTGGAAAAATTTCACCATCTCACTCACATGGTTTTCCAACATGCAGTGCAACCGAGATATTATCAAAATTTACAATGGTGTTTCACCCGAAACCCATTTCCAAAGCATTGGAACCTTCCCATGGAGTCTGGCTTCTGCAGGACATCGCACATGGTTTTCCTGCAAGGTGTCTTCCTGACACACTCCTCAAACAACCAAACAGTCAGTAACATTTAACAATCAAATTCAAATCTGATTTCCCTAATCAGTCAATGCCATTAATAATTAAATTCAAATATGAATTTACAATTTTGTCTCATACATGAATTGTTTTGTTTAACCATGAGGCCATCCTCATATTGTTTGGCTCTTGTAAGTGGTATCACTCTGTCCATTATGATTTTACACTTGCTACCATACATGAACATCCACCTATAGCATGTCCTCCTGACACAATTTTATATAATCCAAATAGTCATTAGCAATTATTAGCAAAATTGCAAACCTGAATTTTACAAATCTGTTCCATGCATAAGTTAATTTCACAACCATGAGAACCTTCTCATAACCTTTGGCTTATGCACATGGTAGATCCTGGTCCTTAATACGGGATTATCCTCATAGCCATACTCAAGACATTTCTACCTGAAATCTGAAACTTTCAATCAGCCAAAGACGCTGTGAGTCTCTATGCAAATAATCTTCTCATTACTACAAGAGTCACTGAAGTGATCTCAGAATTATAACACTCAATAATTCAAACACTTTCAGCTGTTAACATTTGAAATGCAATGAAATATATGTATCCATATATGCATCATTATCATAATAAAATTGCAAGACACAGTCACAGTATCCCTACAATTTAAATAAAAACGCATGTATTCATTACTTCACAGCCATATTCCTTTTATACAACTCTGTCCTTTCAACAGAGCACTCTAGTAGACCATCAAACATGACTACCTTCTTCATGCAATCCTTCTCCTGCATTCATAGCAGCTCATGAAATTATCCCAAAATTACCCCTAATTCATCCTTTCATCTATTACCTGTTTGCAATGAAACATACATAACACAACCATGCATTCACACAATGCATCTCAACATGTGCACCCACACACATGCATGCACACCTACAACATTCACATAATCTTTCAATGTGCACTCACTCAATGCCTTCTTGCATGGATTCATGAATACCATAATGTCATGTCATGCATTCCACCTTGATGTTTTGGAAAGTATGGCTATTGTAAAACCCCAAAAAAATTCACTAAAATTTTAAATTTTTTTGGGTAACAATATATGCTTGTATTTCGAGACTAAAGATGTTATCCTTAACATGACTAAACAATAATTGCGTACTTCACGTTAACTACTCGAAATCTTTGACATTAGCGACTAAGAGATTTCAGTTTTAAAAAAATGCATCATATCATAAATATTAAAAGTCGTAACGCACTTATTGTGGAAACAATGTTGGTTGTCAAAAAGTTGTACGTATAATGTCGCTTTCTTCTTATATTGTAAGTATCATTTCATTGCTAACTTATAGGATAAATTGTTTAAGGTCTAACATTTTGCTAATTATGATTTATTGTAGCAATGACATAGTACAATGTTATGAATCTTACTTAATACAAATCTTCCTGCGCAGGTACACGTTGCAAAACCCTTGTTATGGGATAAGGGTTGGGAACATAATACAATGGTAGTTGATGTAATTAATGCTCCTTAACTGCGATTCTAGTGGAAGATCTAATGGCGGCCTTCGTGTCTTGAATCCACGTGATTGCAAGATAGTGTTGGGAAAAATCTTTGCAACGTAAGTCGTTTCTTGCTGCGTTGTGCAATTGTTAATGTACTAGGATCAAAGTTGGATTAACGTGCTGGCAACACTCTGTACAAGGGACGTTGGAACATTTACTGCTGAATTAATGAGATGATCTCAAAAGAAATCTAGTGATCCCGTGGTTGAACCTATATCGTCGATCTCTAGAATTGGCCTCAGGTTTTGAGTGTAACCCTAACTTTGCATTGATATGTTATGTTATGCGAAAAATGATTCATTTGCACAAAGGAAGGGAGGCTGACAGGCTCTCGACCTTCCAAGGTTTTTGGTCTGGAGGTGCCTCCATGAGTTTCGATACCTGACCTTTATCAAATATCAGTGTGCAGGGTTTGTAATGTAAATGACTTAGTCTTTATTGTGGGAGGGTTTTCCTTTGAGTTAAAGACTTCAGGCAGAGTTCTGTCAGTTCTTGCTTGTCACTCTTTCACAACTGTACATTGTGGTTTACTGGTGTTTACATGGTGCTTCTTTTCTGCAGTAATCGTTTGAAAGTGCACTCTGTCGTGCTTTGTCAACTTCAGGTGATGTTGCATTGCTATATTAAATGGTTGCTTCTTTTTAGAATAACGTTATTGTCTTGATATCTCTCAATCGTAAGTTTAACCCTTTGTTGTTCTGGTTGCAATGGCAGGTGACTTCCAGATAATGGATACTATTGGTCTTGAGGGTTTTCAAGGTGGTTACGATGTGACCTGGTAAGCTTCGGAGACACACTTAGGGTCACCCTAAATGTTCGCAGTTTCAAAGATGGTCCCAAACCGGTTCTTGTCGAAAGGCCGAGGCACAAATACTCTGTTTAAAAAATGTTTAATAATTTGTAGTTAAGTAAATGGTTAAGCCGATTGGCAAATGTGCACTGTGTGCGAAGAACCTGGAGTAAAAATCCCAAGCCCTTCATGGCTCTCGTCAGGCTTTTATCCGAATGATTTCTGAAATGCAAGGTTTTTGTTGAAATAGCTAAGGTTTTAAACTTACAAATGGCGAGTTTTGCTCAGTCAAACTTCTATTGAGAATAATATACACGCTTTTGGTTATCTTCGTTCTCTTGTTCAAACCCTACTATCGTTCAATCTCAAATGAATTTTTGTTGTATTACTAAAAAGGGTTGAGTTTACAGGTTTAAATACAGAGCCGTGGTCATAGCTTTGTTTCTAGGGATTGTAATAAAAAAATAATAGTGTAATAGTTCGCACTTATATTTAAAGAAGATGTTTATAATACATTACTATAGTTATATGAGTAATACTACCATGTTGAAAAAGATGACTTTGTTTATGATCTAAAGAAATCAATGTGATTACCCTTGAGACATTTAGCCTATCTTTAAACATGTTAAGCATTAAAAAGTAAAGAGATGATACGAGAAAACTATAAAGAAAAATATATATAATGTTTGGACTTGAACAAAAGAATTTCATTTATATGTTGTTTGATTTTTAAGGCTATAATGATTATTGTTTTAGACAAAAAAATACTTTCGATACTGTTATTTGTGCATAACAGAAGATAGATTTTATTGATAAGTATAAATGATGAAATATTTAGAATGCTTCTAATTTATGTTTACAATTCCATTAGGAATATAAGACAATAATGCAGAACTGATAAAGATAAGATTTTGTTTATAAAACAATCATTTAAATTTGTCTATTTGCATGGGATCATTCCGTTCTACCCTAAATAACCCCTTCTGTACTAGAATACGACACTGTTGAAGTGTGTGGAAAAATGCAGAAGGGTGATTTTCTAATCAATCATTCGAACATTCTAACTACTACATTCATACTGTATTTTAAATTCATCAATATAATTTACAGAGATAAAATAACCATTATCTTAAACAATTCTCCTATACAGAATGAGAGAAACAGGTAGACATTGCATTTGTATTTACTTTCATAACATAGCAGAAGTAGAAAAGATAACACAATATGAACCTGGAACTGTAGAAGAAGAAACAAACAGCCAAAGGAGCTCGTTCCACCCAATCAACTCCTGAAGACAGTCAAGCTACTTGCCTTAGGACCCCCGAGCCTGTTCACTGAACCACTAGGGCGAAAGTGATGTGCGGAATAATGGAACAAGTTCCTTTGCAACTCAGCAGTAGTACTTAGCAGCAGTACTACTTGCCTTTAGCAATATTGAAGTCAGCAATGTGGTTGCACTAGTTCAGAATGTAGACTTAGTTCACTCAAACACTTTTAACTTTCCCCTCATCAAATCTCATGTGCTCGGAAATTATCACAAGGTAAGAATGAACAACCTCCTGCTGAATTTGATGGATAGATAAGTAGCATGCCTAGGTCTTTTGGTCAGTTTATTTCAGTAAATGAGCCACCTGCTCAGTTCCACTTTCTTGGGGAACATGACCACAAAAGTAGGGAAGTTGCCTCTTGCAATAGTTAGAAGTGAGTTGAGGATGCTACTAAGTGTCAATCTGCTTTCCACCACAGTCCATTCCTCCTAGTGGGTCAGTGAACACTCATTCAACAGTCTCATTTGGATATTTGTCTCCACTTTTATTTATTAATAATAAAATATTCAGAATAATTAATTACAGTCATCCATGACCCCACTTGGTCAATTGTCATAAAACTTTGCAATAAAAATAAAAGATAATGTTTTCTCAATAACATAAAATGTCTAGAACTTGGGGTATGTGACAGCTATTGCCTCAACACATCACCCAACCATCTCCCCAATCACTGGGTTAACTTATATGGGTGTTTCCTTCTCCACCCGAACAACACATCAAAATTTTACTCACTCCTTGGTTGTTGGCAAAGAGATTTCATCCCAAATTAACACCAATAGGGGGTTCATGGGATATTGGTGTAGTACTGTAGCATTACCATCCCAACCACATCATGGCCTTAACCATGACTATCTCATATGGCATGCACTACCACAATATGACCATAAGTCCTCACTTGCATTGGTTATTAAACTCATAACCAACACACACAAATGGCATGATATAATTTCATATGAATGCATTGAGGTTTCTAAGCAACTATAGGGTGTAAGGCTCCTTACCTTCCCTTACCCACACCTCACCATACTCGGTAGGATGACATTCACATTCAGGCACTCAGTACCACATGCAAACCAAATCAACATAGTTTAAACATAGTTGAAGGGATCTTACCAAATCCTCTTTCAACATTCATGCAATTAAGCACAAATAACCATTACCTGCATGGCTGCCATTAACATTGCTTGATGTTACCTGATCAGTTGGCCTCCTACCAAGGCCACATAGTCCTTTTTCCAACCTTTGATCATGAATCATTACTCCAGCCTTCCCTCTCAAGGTTTGCTGGTCACATGCTGTGATTTATTTGCATTTACAGTCATGCTTCTATGGTCTGATTCCTACAACCATTATCAACAACATTAATTGTCATCAACCATATGCAATACCATTAATGGCTACTGCATGTATAACTTCACTACCTTTACCCATATGCAACATCATGCCCATGCATAATCAATTTACATGCACTATGCAATGACTCTTTAACCATGCCCACTGATTCATATGCATTTAATCTAATGTTCTCTTGCATTTCCAGCATCCCTATGCCATAATTTATTTGCATGACAACTTTAGAATTATAAATACAATAGCAAGAGGGTAGTGGAGGGATTCTCCTTTCCAATTCCCCATCATAACAAGGAATTCTTCTTCCACATCATAGTTGATCCAATTTCCTGGCCTCTTAACAAGCACACAAGGAATCATTAACTATGATTTTCTCACTAAGCAACAATTCAATGCATATACTCATGTATAACATTCCTACTTGCTATTTTCCAAGCATACAATTGTTATGCTATAAATAGAAATTAGCTTAAGGTAAGAAATTTCCCTCTTTATCAACATTGTCTTGTTGCTCCAATTGCTTCCAGAAATTATGGCCAAGTTCAACTTGACATTTCTTAACTTCCCTGCACCTATGAGCACTGCAATTGATTCCATTCTAACTCCATAAGGAGTCTTTTCAAGGTCCCTTATATTCCCTTGCACCTCATTCAAATGTGACACTTTCTTTCCTTTCTCATGGAAATATTTTCCACAATTCTGAACCACATACCTGATTCACACATGGGATTCCTCACTACATTCTCATAAATACACAAAATAATTTCCATGCAATATGGAGACAATCCATATTGACAATTTCTGTCAGCCACATAATTTCTCTCATAATCAATGACTGTCTCCGTGGGACGACGGGGGTCAAGGGGGCTTGCCCCCTCGTTTTTATTTTTATTTTTTTATAAATCATTCGATTTTGCACAATCTGATGCATACGATCAACTGCAATTTTCGATTTCGGGCACCCGGAAATCGCCTATGAAAAATGTTGCATTTACCTTGATTCGGACCCTTCAGAAGCCACCCACCTCACTGTTGACGCGTTCTGCAAACGTTTATAGATCAACGGTCCAGATTGAAGCGGAGATCAAGATCGATGACGGAGGTAAGTTTCGCAGGAGGAAGAAGCGAGGAATATAACACATCCCAAATCGTCGAAATAACCGTTAAGACGTGGTTAAATAGGGGACAAGATCAACGGGTCAGATTAAAGAAGCAAGCGAGATCTACGGTGGAGGCGGGTTTCGTTCGAAAATAAGCAAGGGATATAACACCACGATGTGACCGGTGGAATACGGTTAAACGGTGGAAAAGATCAACGGTCGTTGATCAATGGCCAGCAGATCAATGACCGACATCCGTTTCGCTCACCAACATGCGTGCTAGGAGGAAGGGAAGGGTGGTTGCGAAATCGTAAACCGCCTTCCCCGTGTTGGCACCACATGATTTCGCAAGTTGGAAGAGCGGTAAGGGAAACTGCCTTTGCCCATTGCGAAACCGCTTTCACTCTCCCTACCATACGGTTTCCTACGCACCCAGGGCTGATGTGGCTAGTCCACGTCGCACCCTCTGCCCACGTAGCTCCTCCACGTCGGACCTCCTGCCCATGTGGCTCCTCCACGTCACCCTGCCACCTATCACAAGTGGGGCCCAACCAAATTTTCCCAAATTTAAAAAATTTCGGGTTTTTATGCAAGGTTTTGATTGGTCCATAACAGGGAAAATTTCTAAGTTGTTTTCGAACTTCTCCAAGCCGATTAATTGCCAGTTAACTGTCATTCGACAACCATTCAACGAAACTTAACCCTGCACATCCATTTCTGATCCTTTTTCCTATAGATCGTGATTTCTAGTCCATACTGCTCCAGCATTGCAACCAGAAGCTTTGATACCACTCTGTAATGTCCCCTTCTTCCTATCCGACCATCGGGAGGGGACGTTGGCCAAACCTGGGCTCTAAAATTTCGCCCCAAGTTCATAATACATTTTTCAACAAACAGAGTGTGTGCATAAATGTAATTAAACATGCACAGTGGAATTCAAATCAATCCACGCACATCTAATGTGAAAATACATCAGCATAACATTACAGGCATGAAATCAAAACACTTAAGAATTAGACGGATAAGAATACTTATCTTTATTCAAAGCAGATCCAAGCAACTGGCTATGTAAGAGCGCGTTTCCACCCAACCATAGGCACTCCATCTAGCATATACTCTTTCTGCTAGGAGGCCACCCCCACGCTGGGCTATGAGTCCACCAGGGTGAAGGAAACACTTACAAGCTTCTATCTCTCATCCCAAAACCCAATCTGCTCTCTGTCTTCTAATTCGAATTTCTAAGTTTAACACAGAGTCTGCTAATTGACATGAACAACAATGGAAATAACTCTACGTAATGCAGCAACTTGCCTAAGAGAATGAGAATGGTATATCATCAAAAGAGTGTTGACTCCAAGGATATGAGGTGAGGGTGAAAAGACATCTGCCATGGCTTCTGACCATAGAAGAAATAGGACACCTGACAGCTGATATAGCTGTCACAATCCCCATGCCCAATAACTACATGAAGTGACTTTTCCCACCAACCTCACATGTGTAATAAATGATTGGAAAATGGTCAAAAAAAGAGATAATTGGCTTATTCTCATCACATGACAGAATTTATGGTGAGTTATAAGGTTGACAAATGGCAGCATAGGATTGGGTTTCCCATAGGCCCCCTTCCTCTTCCCCTCTGGTGGAATCATAGCCCCTTTGGTGCTCTTTACATAGCCATTGTTGGACCATTCTATTAATTTTTAGCATAATATTTACATACATTTACATTTTAATGAATTGGGGTCAAAATCGGGATATTACATACTTCTTAGGTATTAACACTATGAATGTAGAGTTGATAGAGCCATGAATTTTACTTGACACTCTTGATTCCTCCACAACTCTGAGCAAATCTTCTTCATTAAAATCATAGATACTAGAATCCTACAATGAAGTCAATATATTGTCCATCTAGCTTCAGTCTTTTATCTTTTGGAATAGTTTAATTACACCTTAAGTTCTTCCTTGGTTACTCCCAATAGATCCTCATTCATGTCATTTTCTATAAGCCAATATCCCAAGGCATAGGAAAAATCATAGAAAAAGGTTAGTTTACTTTTTATTACATTAGAATCATTTACAATGTTAGCATATTTATTTAAAAACAAGGAGCATTGTTCAATGCACTTCATTAATATGAGGATGAAAGGACTATTTTTTATTACATTAGAATGATTTACAGTGATAGCATATTTATTTAAAAGCAAAGGTCATTGCTTAGTTGACTTCAATCATACAAGGGTAAAGGTCTCAAATTGATCAAGGTCCAATTATGTTTGGAAAAATCACTTATGATTGGTATGCCTGTAGGGTTGTTTAGCAACCAATCTCAAATTTGTAGCAATGCAACCTTTGAAAATTCAAGTGATACTATCAACCATTCTAGCAAAGCATATAGATCTTACTACAAACTAATTGCATTTGTTATGATGTTTGGTAAGTGTCCAGGGTTGTGTCATCTACATTTTAAAATTTGCATCATAGGTTCAACTACCCTTGTTATGACCCCTTTTCTAATGTGTGGAAATCATGTCATTAATATGATCCCTTTTCTAGGTTGACGATAAATTGATACTATAGGCCTAATCTTAATTCCCATAAATCTCGATCGGAGTATTAAATTGAATTGGCCAATAAGCAGACCCAAGTGGCTTCAAGTCTAGATGACCCTATAATTCATAATACTATAGAAAAATGTGTAAATTATTAAAGTAATATGACATATATATCTTTGAGAGATTAGTGCAACTCAAATCTAATAATCCAAAATACTTTTGAAAAATAATTCAATGTTAATTGCTTAGAATCCAATAACATCCCAAATGGAAAATAACAAACAACTTCAAAATTACTTAAAACTTACTCTTTTCAAAACAAACCACTTATCACTAACTTACCTTGTACCAAGTACACTACTACTATAAGGCCCTAATCAACCCTTCATTACAAAGATTGGAGTAAAGGTCTTAGTCAACCCTTAGTTACAAGGGTTGAGATAATATTACCTTACTTACTCAGACAAATGGATAAGTTATAATCTTCACTTGAAACATTTATTAAGAAAATATTCTATAACAAGCGAGCATGAAGAGCATGACTTATGAGAAGAATCTACTTCATGCACATATTTGGTCTTTGTTTTTACCATCTTTTTTATTCTGACAAGGTTTAAGGGAACTGAGGGAGGTTTGGAGCTAAAACTATGTAATGGTTTTTAACTAGGAATATTACAAGGAAACGTTTATTAAGAAAATATTCTATAACAGGCGAGCATGAAGAGCATGAATTATGAGAAGAATCTACTTCATGCACATATTTGGTCTTTGTATTTTACCATCTTTTTTATTCTGACAAGGTTTAAGGGAACCGAGGGAGGTTTGGAGCTAAAACTATGTAATGGTTTTTAACTAGGAATATTACAAGGAAACTTTATATTCAATTTTGAGTTTTAGATAATAAAGCTCAAAATTTAAGGTTGTTTAGCTTTTTTAAAAATATCATGGGAAACTTTATGCATTCAATTTTGAGTTTTAAATAACAAAGGTCAAAATTTAGAGGTAGTTTAGCTTGGTTAAAAACCTAGTGGTTTAGGAAATTGCAATTATGATTCAGAACAAAATTGATTTGTTGCATATACAAATACATTAGGTAGTCTAAAAGTTTTATGATTTCAAATAAAAAAATTTGATTTTTTAGACATGACTTTGAAAAAATTAGACATAAATTTTAAAAAACCTTGATTACAACTCTTAAACTCTAAAATTTTGGATGCCTAGAAATTTTTGATAATATTAAATCCCTTTTTATTATCAAAATCACCATTAAAACAGAATCAAATTGAGATTGCAAAATTAAAAACACTTAGGAAAAACACCAATTTTTTTTAAGCCGCACCTACCCATACAACCCCTTTAAACTTTAAAAAGAATATAAAACTGGACCATGATCATTCTTCCGCAACATCCACTTGACACAACGAAATCTCGACATGACTTCTATTGGCTGTCGTGCCCACCTCTCTTTTGCTTTCGACTTTATCGCTCACCTTTCTTTCATTCGCCGAATCGCCACTCATCTCAATCGTCGCCTTCTTTCTTGCTTTGACGAGGGTTTTATCTGGAGAGACCAGAGTTGCAGCCTGCAGGGACAACCATTGGAATCTGAAACTCAGAAGTCTTGACATCGTAGAATACGGGAATTAATAAGGGTAGCCGCCTACTTCAAAACATTCAGAGTAGAAGCTCAGGATGGGGATTGCCTTTATTCCTCCCGTGTTTAACAATGTCAAGCTTTATGAGCTTCTGTGGACGGACAAAGATTGGAGTGTATGCTAAGCCCTTCGAATGCATGAAGCGAAAGGGGAGCTCAAGCCGTATTAGCTAACAGGTTAGGTCTATAATTCTATTTTAACTTTGATTGTATTGATTTACAAAATATAATGTTTGTTTGCTTTGTAGCTAGCACAGATTTGATAACTACTTAAATTAATCCTTAAAGGTAACATCTTAACCAGACTTATTAAGTGGCTGTGATACCTTAATTCTAAACAAGTCTATCAGTTGCTGGATTAAGATGTATCTCATTTTATTAGAAGCAGATAAAATGAGGAACCAATTTCATCATGGTGCGGCCACCTTGCCTAAAGCACCCCCATAAATGCTCATACCGAGACTGTAAGCCATTGAAGGGCAGATGAACAGACCAGCTGTAATCAGCCAACCAATAGTGGTTTTACCACATACCCCAGGTAGTTTTCTGTCAGTGGGTATAGCGGAGACACCCTTCAGTTAGCTTTACCTTCTTATGGAAGGCACTTCGTCCTATTCAGCTATACTTCCGGACTAATACCACACAGCCTACTTAATAACCCCCAAAAACTGCATAGGGGGTTCAGCTTCCGCTCTGACCATACGGATCCTGCTTTATAGGGGGAAGTGTCACCCCTCAGCAGTGACTAATACCACACAACCTACTTAATAACCCCAAAAAATGGCATAGGGGTTCGGCTTCCACTCTGACCATACGGTTCCTGCTTTATATGGGGAAGTGTCACCCCTCAGCAGTGACTGCTGACCTCGCTCAGCTTTACTTCCAGACTAATCCCCCACTTCTTCGCTTTACTTTCCTGTGGCTTGGATCGTATGGAAGACATTTCGTCCTATTCAGCTATACTTCCGGACTAATACCACACAGCCTACTTAATAACCCCAAAAAATTGCATAAGGGGTTCAGCTTCCACTCTGACCATACGGATCCTGCTTTATATGGGGAAGTGTCACCCCTCAGCAGTGACTAATTCCACACAGCCTGCTTAATAACCCCATAATAGGGGGTTCAGCTTCCACTCTGACCATATGGGTCCTGCTTTATACGGGGAAGTGTCACCCCTCAGCAGTGACTGGCACTGCTGACCTTGCTGGGTTGTAGTCAGCCAACCGGAAGCAGTTTAGCCACGTACTTCAAGGGAAGGATTACAATGTATCCATGCCTGTTTAAAGTGTATTTATACTTCTTCCACCCTTCTATTTTTTTGTTGTTTGGAAATTAAAAAAAATCATAAATCTCCTTTTGTACAGCAGCAACCCAAGGTTTTCAGGTTTTTGTGTAAACCTTAAGGAGTGAGTTAATAAGTGGATAAACTCAACTTTTCCTGTCAGTCCATTTTTAATTTTTTTACAATGAAGTAGGTTCCGTCCTAAACTGTTTTTTTTTCAAATTTCAAGGACATAGGTTGTCTTAAAATGTGCCAAAACCTTTGAGGGCAAAAGTCCATGCTTGAAGTTTTCATCAATTACCAAGAACTATGACTTCCCATAAAATTCTTAAATATTTGTAGAGAATTTCCAGTAGAAAGAAAATAAGTTTGTTTACTTGTTAACTTATTTCAAACCTTTAGCACCAGACAGACTTGCCTTATATGCCTGTCTTGGAACTTTGATATAACGGGTTTTCTATGAAAACCTTGCAAAACATCAAGGTTCCACCTACATTTATGACAAGTCTGTCTGTTGCTTAAAGTTTGCTCCATTTTTGTTTTAGGTTGAGTTAGGTCTGCTACTCTGCATTCTGTTTTTGTTTTCCTCTGATGTGAGGTAACCTGACTATAGTCTGGAAGAGGTTAGAAAAATCCAAATAGGAAAATAATAAAAAATAAGCAAGTGGGCACTCCACCACGTATCCCTAACTCCAAGAGTCCCAACAGCAGTAAAACTTGTTTTCGGAGCTAGCTTGAAGAGGAGATTGGAAGATGAAGGAGAGCAAAGACTGCATCATTGAGCAGCCATTCTGAGTCACTGCATTGCATGTGCTGTATGGTATATTGTGTTGCATTACAGCTGCTGTATGGTATCTATGAAACATTCCAATGGAGGGAGGATGTTTGTGATCCTGTTTGGGTTTTTAAATATATCATTGGAGTATTCCTTACCCTGGATCGGGGTTTTCTCCAGCGCCATTTTTTCGTGTAGTTTGATGTGGATGTCTTTTATGTTGTTATTCGACATGGTTTACTTGTAGCGGTTTTTCTGTGGCAGGATCTTGATTTTTGCCTATTTGCTCTCGATTGCATAGATAAAAGAAACACAGTTAAGCCACAAAATACTCAAAGCGATTTGTCATAACTGAGGTTGAAGAAGTATTAGTGAGACCACTGCAGTGTAATCCCTAAAATTTATGAATCATGCAGCTAAGAGGTCTTTACCTGCCTTCTAAATTGCTTATATCGTGTATCTTGCTAGAAATTGCCCTTAAAGGGATTTAAGGTGCAAAGGTATTGTAAGAAAAGTGCCTCTAAAATGATCTCGAAAGGTGTAAACTTGTAAAAATATGCAGGATATGAGAAGAAGAATACTCAAAACTCAAAATTACCATTTTATCAAGTTGTATACAATATAGTTTCTATCTAATTTGTAAAAAATGTGAAAATGTGTACAATTTCATGAAATGTGAACTCCTGGAAACATGACCTTCCCAAAATGGGTATGTGGAGAAAACATGGTATAAGTTAATAAAACATTATCTTGGAAGAAAATAAGAATGTTACACATAACTGACATTTTAAAAGGACGAAAAATCATAACTCTTATTAACTCTTATACATCATTATATCATGAAAAATCTTATAGCTTGGTGGCCTTGACTAATGCCAATCCCATACCCTCATACATGATAGAATCCAGTGGGAATGCTACAATCCTTCCAACCTTGAAATCATGAAAACTTTTAAGTCTGTTGAATTTTGAATGGGATATGAAATTCTACTATCTCCGTATGAGGTACAATGAGGCTGGAATCACTCTCAAACATCCTGAAACAATTAATCGTAATGTTAAAAATTTAATTAAAAGGATAGAAAAGGTAAGATAAAGTGGAATGTTTCCTTAGAGATCAATCCCCGTGTTTGTTTTGTCTTAAAGGATAATTGTCATGGACAAGGCGATATTTTCCTATGGGTCCCATGCACCTTATGGGCACTTGGGTTGGCCTGGAAACTTCAAAAAAGTGCCGAAAATGTTACTGTAAGTGTCCGAAACATCTCAGAAATGTGGTCGGCTGTATGGGTGTATGGTACAGTCGGTGGTGTTTCCAAGTTGTTTTGTACATGTTTTTGCGTTTCCTCAGATTTCTGGGACTGGTACACCTTCATTCTAGGCGTTTCTCGCAACTTAGGTTTCTATACAAGGCAAATAACATTTGCAGAGAGCAAATATATTGTATATACTATAAATAAAGGATATTCAATTTGCAAAGTCCCCAATAAACAACTATTTATGGGGATGTTTTTTTAGCAGCAAGAAAAATGGGGAAAAATTATCATCATGGTGAGGCTATCTTTTTTTTTCAGTTAGTGAAATGATAGAAAATAATAAATCTCCTTTAGTACAGCAGCAACCCAAGGTTGTTGGGTTTTTAGGCAAACCTTAATGCATAAGTTAATAAGTGAACAAACTCAACCTAACCTTTCCTGCTAGTCCATTTTTTTCCATAAGGCAGAGTTCCATCCTGATTTGTTTCTTTTTTTTTTCAAACTTCAACCTTCTGGGTTGTTTTAAAATGTGCCAAAATCCTCAAGGGCCAGGTTCCATGGTCCGAGTTCTTGTCAATCAACTGGAACTGTGACTTCATGTAAAATACCTATATATTTTGGAGAGATTTTCTACCCCGAAAAGGTGAGTTCGTCTACTTATTAACTTACTTCAAACCTTAAGCACCAGACGAGCTTGCCATAAATGCATGTCTTGGGAACTTTGATATAACAGGTTTCCTGCCTGAAACCTTGCAAACTTCAAGGTTCCACCTTCATTTATGACAAATCTGTCTAGCAATTAAAGTTTGTCCCATTTTTTGTTTTAGGTTGAGTTGGGTTTGCTACTATGCATTCTGTTTTTGTTTTTATATGATGGGAGATAACCTGATTTGTCATGTGGAAAAAGTTAGCAAAATTAAAAAAAGGAAATTAAAGAAAAAGGCAAGTGGGCACTCCACCACGTAGCCCTAACGCACTCCACCACGTAGCCCTAACAGCCAAGAGCAGTAAAAGTTGTGTGGGGAGCTAGCTTGAAGAGGAGATTGGAAGATGAAGGAGGCCAGAGTAAACACTGCTTCATTGAGCAACCATTATGTATCTCTGAACAGCTCAAGTGGCTAAATTGTATTGCATTGGATTACTGATGCTGTAGGAAACATACCAATGGAGGATGTTTGTGACCCTCCCTGGTTGGGTTTTTAAATATATCATTGGAATTTCTTTCCCCTGGATCAGGTTTTTTTCGGGCGCAATTTTTTTGTGTAGTTTGATGTGGATGTCTTTTATGTTCTACATATTTTTATCTACAGCAGTTTTTCTGTAGCAGAATCTTTATTTCTCCCGATTTGCTCTCAGCTGCATAAATAAGAGAAACACAGCTAAACCACAAAATACGCGAAGCAATTTGTCATAACTGAGGTTGAAGAAGTTTGCGTGTCACCATTCCAGTTTCTAGCTTTAATCCCTGAAATTTTTGGATCATGCAGTTAAGAGATCTTTATTGTCTTGCAAATCGCTTGTATTCTCTATCTTAGAAGCAATTGCCCTTGAAGCCCTTTAGGTGCAAAGGCATTGTAAGATCATTGCCCTTAAAATGATCTCGAATGGTGTAAAGATATGCATGAGAGAAAGGTGGAAAAACATGTACGATAGATTAGTTAATTAAGAAGATCATATAAAGACAAATCTTTCCTGCAAAAACACACAATATTTAAACTCAACCATGACAAAGTTTTGTTAAAAAGTAACATGTATGTTTATCTGCTGGCAGAGTAGCAACCTACCATGTGGATTTTGCTTGTATTGATGAATTAAGTTGAATTTTATATTTCATTTCTTGATACATGAACAAATACCATTTTCTACAAAATACCTGCAAAATAAAATTTTCAGGTCTTTGAATAAATGTATTCATTTATTTTTCATTCATTATACTAAAAACAAATACATTTTTCAAAATAAAGTATTTATGTTCATTTGCACTATGAATTGGTGCTACGCAAGCATGCTGCACACGTGTAGTTGAGTAGGTCTTCTTAATGCTGGCAATAATACACCAGCGTTTTTTTCCCAATCTCCCAAGTCCATTTTTTCAAATCAAACCCTTGCTTGGACAAAGTATCAGCCTCCATGTTGTTCTCCCTATAAATATGTAAATAGAAAATTTATTCGAAAATGTGTTTCAGCATTTTGACTTGATCGTACAGGGGTCTCAAAGCTACCTTTTGCATACAAGAAGATCCAACTGCTCTAACTTTTCAAATTCTTAGCAGAGATCTTTTGATGCTTCTGCTTTATATATGACTTTATATCCCAAACGCACTGTGAAACTACCTGAGGATGGATTTTTGGACCATACCAGAGTGTCCTCTGATCTGATTCCAATGGCACTCTGCCTCAATTTCTTAATATGTTCCTAATTCCAATGGTACTCTACCTCAATTTTCTTATATATTTCAGCTATTGCATTGTATCTTTACCTTCAAAATGCATTGCCCCTTGTCCCCAACTGTTAGAATTTAATAAAGCAGTATAATTCAATCTTATTTGCTGTGGAAACAAAATTAGGATCACTGAAAGAATAAACCATGCACAGAAACATAGAGACGCAATAAATTTTCATTTTTTTATCCTGGGAAATCCTTTTACTCAAGGGAAGAAAACCCAACAACCTTCTTATGAGAGAATTAGTTCAAGATACAAGTATTACCAGATAGAAGAGTAGAATAATCCTAAAGATATCAAGCCAAGAAATTATCCTTCTGCTGCTACATCCTTCTCTTCCTCTTCCACTCTAGATCAGATCACTTGATGCTAAATTGCTTGGTAAAAAAGTGAATGAGGCATCCTTTATTTATACTTGTTTCATGGGTGACTTTTCCACTTTTCCTGGGACCGACGCATCTTTTATTTTTACTTGTTTACATTTAATATATATAATAATAATTGTTTATTATTTATTTTGCTGGTCCGACTTGTGAGGATACCTCACGAAGCTATAAACACCAACACCAACTAGCCTCGCTGCCATAAAGTGGTTGGCATTAGGTCTACTACATCTGCAAGGACTTTCTCACCTTGACCATTCAACAATTCTGTCAAAGCATCAAGATAGTTGAATTTGTCCATTGCACTCTATCCATGGGTTCTTCCCAATATCAGTTTTTTGTCCATCATCTATTCTCAAAGAAACAATCAGGGGAAAAGAAACAACCAAGGCTTTCCAAATGATTAAGGCATTAGCACATGATTTAACCAGACACTGCATCCAATCTTCGAAGCTCCGAGGGCCTATATATTTCTCAATGATAACAATGTGCCATAGTCTTTCCTGTTGGATAAGTCTCCACAGGTTCTTTGCTGCCAAGGCTTTTCCAAAGTCATGTAAATTTTTAACCTCCAACCTCCCGCTAACTTTGGTATAGCAATTCTCCTCCACTTGACCAGGAATACCATCTTTTTCCTTTTTCCTGGCCCATAAGGAATGGATGCATTCCTTTTGGATCTTTTCCAACATTTCAATGAGGATATAGGACATAGAATGCCAATGTACATGAATTGCTTCTAGCATTGATTTAACAAGAGTCAACCTGCCACCTATGGACAACCATCTCAGACACCATGAGGTAATCCTCTTCTCTAATTTTTGAGACAGCCAAATCCAACCATGAAAATAACAATCATTATGTTTCACCATAAAGCCCAGGTACTTAAAATCTTTGCAAAAATAAATACACTTGAAATCAAAAGCTCTAGTAATTAAATCAGCAAATCCTTGTTCAGCTCCGTTAGAGGTTATTGCAGATTTCTATGGGATTATTTCCATTTTTGTAGCTGAGGAATAAAGAGTCAGAATTTCTTTTAGTCCTAGAGCTTCCCTCAGCGAACCATTCTAAAATAGAGGGACATTATTTACAAAGAGTGTACAAGCTAATGCTATAGAGCCAATTTTTAATCCTTTCAGAGATCGATTCCGTTGTGAATCAGTGATTAATCTGCTCAATTTGTTAGCTACAATGAGAAATATCAGAGGAGAGAAGGGACAACCTTGACATAGCCCTCGAGACAGTGAAAAAATTTGAGGCCAAACCATTAAAAGGATGGAGAAAGAAACATAAATAAGAGAACCCATGATCCAGTCAACAAAAAGGAGCACAATAGCCTACATGTATGAGAATAAGATGGATGTACAATCACCTGAGCCTATCATATGCTTTGGACGGGTCAAGCTTGATCACCATGGCTTTCATATTCTTTGTCTTGACTCTTGATAGAATGAAGTGCCTCTTGTTGGAGAATAGTGTAGAAATGATAAAATAGGAGATCGGTTGAGTCTGTTCCAGTTTGTTGCTTGTGTCATTGCTAGTTGCTATAGCTGATTCTGTTTTTAGTTCAAGAATGGTTTTCTGTTCCATCATTTTAGGAGACTGTTCGAAGTTCTCCAAGACTATAAGTATGTAATCATTTTCCAATTCATTTCAAGCTGTGTGTGAGAGAGCTTTGACTCTCTTGTGTGAGCCCATTGTGCCTGGTTGTATGTTATTCAATTTGGTATCAGAGCCGGTCTGAGCCTATCTCCCTCACGGGAGGGCCCAGGATCATAAGTGTTCATCTGCTATGAAAGGGCATGAGGTGCATTTTGTTTAGGCGCTGTTCAAATGAATCGTTGTGCATAGAGGCGTTGGAGGTCTGCGTAGAGCAAGGTTACTTGAGAGCGGGAGCGGGGACCGGGGGCGAAGCGAAAATTGAAAATTTCAAAAGCTCCCGTTTTGGGAGCGTTCCGGGAGCGTTTTTTATATTGTATATATTTTGATATATTTTGATGTATTTATATCTAAAAAACATGTAGGATGTTGAATTAGCTATAGAAAACATGGATTAAACCATATAACATCAATCATATAGTAGTTATAACTTATAACATTATCATCAAATGATCAACCATAACTACTTTTATATGAGCTTGGCAATGAAGGGACGTACCATAACATTGTCATCAAATGATCAACCTAGTATAGGAGCTTTTAGTATTGGAGAGGTAGGGAGCGCCTCGGTATCGCCTTGGGAGCGTGTTCCCAAAACTGGGAGCGTTTTGGGAGCGAGCTTCCGAAGGAAGCAAGCTTCGGGAGCGGGAGCGAGGGGGTGGGGATAGCTCCCACGCAACATAGGCGTAGAGGAAAAGAAGTCTATGCCAAGGAGAAAGACAGAAGAGTCGTGAGCTGTTAATTGTTGTGCTGTGCGTTGCACTGTTGAAAGAATCGCCGTTCCTTGTTACTCTTGTTGTTTGAAAAAGCCTTCAGCAGAAAGAATCCTTGAGCCACCAACCATGTATTTGGAGGAACTGGCTTGGAGGAGAAAAATAGGTCCTTGTTGTGTGTTCTGTGTACTGAGAACTGCCACATGGAAGAGGAAGAGGTTATTTAGATCGTTCTTGGAAAAGCCAGTGTGGAGGCATGCTGATATTGCTTTGGGTTGCCTGCGTGGAGTTTCCAAAGGAAGGCTGCGCATGGAGTTGCCAAGGTGTAAAGGAGACCACCATTTGGACTGTGATCTGCGTGAGATGATTCGTGGAGGAGTTCTGCCATAGATGCCATCGATCACAACACGGGTGACTTCACGACTGGAGATTGCATCCAACAACCCCTGCCTTGGTGAAAGAAAAAAAAATCGTTGTTATCCAACCGTTGGCCCCTTATATCCCTGCCCGATATCGGTTGAAGCCATAGCCGCTGTGCAAAAGAAGACGTAGTAGATTGATTGAAGCCACCGTGAAGGACGAGATTAAAGAAGCCTGCAAAAGAGAAGCTGGTATTGAACATGGAGAGCTTTATGAGAAACTTTTATGTGTCTCTATTTGAAGATCTCTTTGAAAATGAGGAAGAAGAAGAGAGAGTTGATGATTGGGAGCATGAAGAAGTAATCACTTATGATGATGAGAGCAGTTGGAAATGAACTCGCAGAGAGAGATGACTTAGAATCTGAACCTCCAGCCCCTGAAATCAAGCAGGATGATGAAGACGAGGAGAATCTGCCATACCCTGAGCTCAAACCTTGTAGACAGCTTGCAATCCCACACAGACGCTGATGGACTCATTCCGCTGGTGGAAGATAGTGAACAGACATATCCCGAATTGATGGGAAACCACAACAAAGAAATTGGGGGCATAACCGGTTGCACAAAGGGGCCGCTGCTTTGCATGAGAAATTCGTCCAAATCCAGTTGCCGCCCACTGCACAAAAGAGTAGCCGCTGCATCAAAATTGGAGCCGAGATCGCCTTGTCCATTATCCTGAGAAGGAGGAGCCCGTTGTTAGACACAATGCTCATTGAGAGGGGGGGGGGGTGAATCAGTGAGCTAGGGCTCAATTCCAAATTCAACTTTTTCTACCAATTATTTCACATTCACTTCAGCATCATATTCATCAATGAATTATATATCAGTAATTAACTAATCACATATCATTCATCAATTAAAAACACAACATCATCAACACCTTGATCAAGAGACACATGATATAATTGTAATGTTTTTGTATTTGGTTCAACGGCTACAACCGTGAGGTAATTCAGCTACAACTGAAACAATGAGCACCAACTCACCATCTAGGACCCAGCCTAGGTTTTCTTAGATCCTACTAAGAAAGGTGTTTGCAAGACCCAGCTTACAATAACATATTGATCTCTGTCCTGTCACATCTCACTTGTCTTTGTCATATCTTCTGCTGAGGGTATTACTACCACATCATTACTGTCATACTCAATCTGTCAAGCATCTCACTGTGCAAGCATGGCAACCACTGTCATCAACATTGTCTTCATGGTAAGAGTTGTCAAAGGTTGTCACATCACTGTCATTGACTCAATCTGCTGGAGATCCTCATCTTCTGCTCTGCTGTTCACTGATCATGCCCAGTCACCTGCCTGATAAACATATCCCTACTCTCAAGCCAGTTAGCTATGCACTGCTCATGTCAATTCATCAAAGATTTGCCCATGCATCTTATTCACATCTACCCATAGACTTTGTCAACGTGTACACTACCACATCATATCACTGAATATATCATCAGATCATTTCATTGAGTGAGTTCAGCATACACATCATTACTGAGTATACTTTGCATATTGGATAGATCAATGTGTAACCATTTTTAGTACATCATATGTGTAAGCCTTATCATACATCATGTGCAATGACTGAGTGTAATCACTGTGTAAACTGGGCATTCAAAACATTTCAAGTCGTTACTCCTGACTGGTCACATGATGTTCCATTGCACAAACCAGATATTTGTCATCTGTTGCTGCTCCTTTTTCATTGTCACAGCACAGTCACAAACCATCCCAAAAGGGCATACCAACAGTCATAGCCCAAAAAGGATTTTACAATTACAGCCTCGGCCTGCTCAAAGGTGTTTTTGCAGTCACAAAACAGCTCAAAGGAGAAGCAACGCAGCTACCAACAGTCTTGTCCTACTCAGAAAGGCTCAAAACAATCACGGTTCAGTCCTCAAGGAGAAAGAAGCAGTAAGAGCCCAAAACGTCCACTCAAGAACAACAGTCACCCTGTCTTCTAATTGCGGCAGCCTCAGTGCATTCTATTCATCCGAAAAACTCAGAGCAATATCTTCAGTTTCTCCACATTTTAAATCGCTGGTATTTATACTTGTTTCAACGTCAAAAATAAATTTAATCTGGGCCAACCTGTTTGGGGACTTTTACAATAAAAATTATTATTGTTTTGGGCCCAAATTTGACTGGGCCGACTTGCAAGGTTTTGACTAGTTTTAATGCTTTTGCTGGGTCAACTAAGGGCTTCTTTTTAAAACAAATTTTGATCAGTCATTTAGGAGGAACCACATTGTATTTTTATTTTATCATTTAATAAATTAAATGACATTCTATTTCATTGATTATACATTTATGTTTGTCTTTCTTACCACATCCACGTGGTCTTAACACCCATCTCATGCTGCCCACCTCTTCCAGGATGCCTGCAGTTGCTTGTGGAGATGCCCGTATCACAAGTTTCATCCCTTCAACCCTATGCCCACGTGGGTATGCTTTGAATGGTTGTACTGCCACCTTGTCCCCATCATCAAGGATGCCCGCGGAATGCCTTCTTGTGCATTTTAAACATGCTTGCAGCACCCTTCGTTGTCCACTTGTCTTTTGTCCTTATGCCCACACATGCCTCATGAAGCATGCCCGCAAGCTCACGCTTGCTTGGCATGTCTTCTCCATTGTTATCTTGCCATGTCACTTACCTTGTCCACTTCATCTTTGCACCTTTGTCATTAATGTTGCCATCAATGACAATCATAGGCAACTGTATTCATCACCCGTCATCCAGTTGTGAAGAACCATTTGAGAGATGAAATTAATAAGACTAGTGAGCCTAATTGTGAAACCATCATCAGAGAAAGTGGCATAGAATTTTGTAGAGGAAAACAATATGGACATGGTTGCAATTGGGCTATCTTTCACTCTCTTGGATGACCCTGGCCTGCTAAAAGGAGAAACTTAGAGATTAATTTGCCTTTATGGACGAATTGGGGTACATTGATGTTGCTCATGATTGCCACATTCCAGTTTACGAGAAACCTACTCCCTAAGGACGAAGAGCCCGCAAAGTGGATTGATTTGCTCACATGGTGGAGGAAAAGATCTCACCTTGATTCACTGCTACAGTCATTGATTGAAGAAGAGAGGAAACATGCCAATGTGGACGAATCGTTATCAAGAAGAGCCACCTGTGATAGGAGCCTCTGTATCTGCATGTCTCATGTTGTTTTTCAAAATCATGTGCCCTCATATCACTATTTCAGATCTGATAAAATACTGGGATCCTGTAGTGGTTCCAACAGGATACGAATGTCCATTATGCCAGACCTGTCAGACCGAATGAGTGCAGCAAGAAACAACCAACTGTTTCTTTGTCATTAATTGAAGCTGAGAACAAAGCCTCTTGGAAAGACAAATTTTGAATTCAGCTAGTTGTCATAGAGAACTCATTTCTCCATTAAGGGGGAGTGTTGGAGAATAATGTAGAAATGATAAAATAGGAGATCAGTTGAGTCTATTCCAGTTTGTTGCTCGTCTCATTGCTAGTTGTTATAGCTGATTTTGTTTTTAGTTCAAGAGTGGTTTTTCAGTTCCATCATTTTAGGAGACTGTTAGAAGTTCTCCAAGACTATAAGTATGTAATCATTTTCCAATTCAATTCAAGCTGCGTGTGAGAGAGCTTTGACTCTCTTGTGTGAGCCCATTGTGCCTGGTTGTGTGTTATTCAATTCCACTTGAATTGCCCCTGTTGCATCATGAATCTTCTTGTTGCTAAGAAAGCTAAATTGTTCTTCTGAGATTGTTTTTAAAAATGCCCCTTCCAATCTTGCAATAGTTTTGGAGATGATTTTATGTAGGGCGCTACACAAAAAGATTGGTCTGAACTCCTCAAGGGATGGTGCCTCATCTGTCCTAGGTATGAAAGCTATGAATGTAGAGTTGATAGAGCCATGAATTTTACCTGACACCCTTGATTCCTCCACAACTTTGAGCAAACATTCTTTGATAAAATCATTAGAATCCTACACAGAAGTCAATAGACCATCCATCCAGACCTCAGCTTTTATCTTTAGGAATGACTCTACCACACCTTTAAGTTTTTCCTTGGCTACCTCCACCATTAGATCCTAATCCATGTCATCTTCGATAAGCCAATCAATGTCAATGCTATTCCAAGCCACTGCAAAAATAACAACAAAAGGTCAATGCACTTTTTATTACATTAGAATCATTTACAGTGTTTAACATATTTATTTAAAAACAAAACGCATTAGACAGTGTACTTCAATAATGTGACGATGAAAGGACTCTTTTTTATTACATAAGATTCATTTATAGTTTTAACGTATTTATTTAACTAGCAATTGCACCTTGAGGTGCAATAAAAGAACGTTGTATTGCAAGAGCTTAACTTGTGGCCGGTTCTCCATGCATAGTTGTAGTCACCTATTGTATGCCATGGATAGACTGCCCATTATGCATGCATCACCTACCAATTATTTTGATAATCTTTTTTTTTTAATTGCTTATTTTAAATTTGGAATGATTGCCATAAAATCAATATGGACAGTACACTTGTCTCATCCTCGTGCAATCTCATAGGCCCTAGTCCATCCCCTAGTCCATCCCAAATTCTAAGTTATAAACACCTATCGGTGTAAATATAACCACATTTAACGCAAAAAAAAATAAAAAATGAAATATAGACCATATTTAATTTTTAACAACATAACTTTACACATGTTAATATAAAAACAAAGACATTAAAAAATTCAAAACTTAGTCTTAGGGTTAGTTCTTTCACTGATTTGAGTTGTTCTATGGAATAAGGTGTTTGGACCTCTTTCCTTAAAGACATGAAAACAATGTACATAATGTATGGTATTTTAAGAAGAATACCTATGATTTTAAATAATATTAAAAAAAATGGAATTCTCATAAGGAAAAATAGAGATCTTATAATTGATGTTGGATGTGGATGACTTTTCACACTGATTCATAACATAGAAGATCGTTGATTCGTAACGTAGAGGTGATTTTTTTTTTTCCCGTGCAAAACAGGCCAATATTAAATTTGCTATCATTCTTTATGTTATATTGTCTAACAATGGAGCTGCTAAATTTGATTTGGGTTTATTTTTCTAGCTTTTACTTGAGCCTGAGATATTTGTGAGATTTAAATATAAGAGTAGCTTGTTTATAGATGGGGCAAATATGGCCAAAAGGCTGTCAAAAACAGTCTTGGGGTTGCCTATAATTACCTATTGTTGTGTTGCCTATATCTCAGGCTTGTCCCATTGAAACAAACGGAATTCATAAGGCCTTTGCAAATTGATGAGAGGGAGATCCACATAACCTCCTCCTCCATCCAGTTTTGGCAGAAGGAAGACAGCAGGATATAACCTACAAAATGGTCGTCTTTGAAGTCTGGAGGATTGTAAATCCCCAACCAGTCCATGTCAGAAGAAGAGGAAGATGAATTTGCAGTCCAGGTAAGGGTTAGCGTCACACTATCTCCTGGTCGGTCCAATATATTTGGAAAGGGTTCAACCGTTATCAATCAAGTGAGTGAAAGCAAGTCTAGCACCATCCTTATGAAATCACTTTGTCGCATCCTATGCTGTCGTCGAGGGCACAACCAGAATTGTTATCGACCTGGGTAGAGGGTGTGCAATACTAATCCAAGAGTGTTGAGTTAGAGTCATGACCAATCAGCATCAATCTAGCAAAACACAAGTTCTAGATCTTACAAAAATAATAAATAAAAACAACTAACCAGACTGTGCATTGATGCGACCCCTCGAAAAGGCACCACAGGAGGAGTCTCCAGACATAACTGTGACGCTGGCAAAATTCAACCTAGGTCACACGGGTTACAAACAAAATCTTAAGTGATACCCTTGTTGAAAGGAATATAGCAAAAACTATAATTTGGCAGAAAGGGATTTAAATAAATAAATAAAAAATTGGAAAAGATTTCACACTTTATTTTATCTCTTTATTTATTTATTTTTATTCAAATTTGGCCCTTATTAATCTAAAGCTCCCCCGCCAATGGCACGCAAGGGCACGTGGCCACATCCCTTGCATGTGTGATGCGTGTAGCCTTCCTATGTTGCTTCGAATGACAATTTCATTTGGAAGAATCTCTTCTGCACGCGAGCTGGCCGAGCTCTCCCATGCAAATTAAACTAAGATGTGTGGAGGAAACTCGAAGGTAGGGGCATACAATTTGTTACCTGAGATATTTTTGGAAAAATTAGCTCTGGGAATTAGAAGGTACAAGCTACCTATGAAGAAGGGGAACCCGTAAATCTGAAAACCCTTCCTTTTTCTGTTCATGTTGGTTGAGTTTGGGGAAAACTTGCATGTGAAGCAATGGCTGATGACAGGTTGGATGGTGTTGGATTCTCTTAGCTGAAATTTTGATATTGATGTCATGGTGCCTATGGTTAGGTTGATCCATGGCTGTGCTTGATGAATTTTATGCTAAGAGGAGAATTGCATTATTTATTATGGAACTAGTTGTAGCCATGTTCTAATTTAAATATTTGAATTTCTATTGTTAATGTGGGTTGGGTGAGTGCCCAGTTAACTTTCAGTTTTAATCTTGAGTGCTCATGGTGAATTTCTTGGTCCCAGCTTGGGGGTGGCAACTGTGTTGAGATATTGATGAACGCAGTTGCATATGGTTGGGTGGAGCGTGGAAGCTCCACAGTCAGTTGCATAAATTGTTTTAGATACCAGATAAGTTTATTTGTTGAAATTGTTCGTTGGAAATGCTATTAAATTTTTTGTTGAAAATTATTGGTTATGTATTCATATTTCTTTGTTAATCATTAGAGATTTGTGTTCGTTATTCTATTGCATGATTATTTGCATTGGTTATACATTTCCTTGGATATACTCTTGCTGGTTTTAATTTTTGGGCTTTGCATTCAAAGTGTTTGAAAAATACTGTTAAAGAGAATTTAATACGTAATCAACTTAAATTTACACTTCCTTGCCCATATTTGAGATAAGTAGGTTATTTAATCATCTTACATCTCTGTTTGCTCGCTAGAAGTGCATAACTTTGAACATTGTGTGTTTATTAAAAAACCTTAAAGGTATTTGTATAGCTGGAAATGCATTTCCAGACTTAGTGCACTAAGTGTTTGTTAAAATGCTTCAAAGATAATTAAACATTTTGTTCATGATATGCTTTAGAGGTTTTGAGGAAAATATATTTCTGTAACCTTAACTTCTTTGAATCATTTAATAACAAATTCAAAAGGTGGTTTGATTGCTGGGTGCAGTATTAATAAGAAGTATTTCTATTTTAAATTGCCTTGGAAAGGACTCCAAACATGGTTGTAAAGCAAAATTATAGTGGAAAGAATTAACTTATGTGTTGTAGAATTCTGACAATTACATTGTTTGATAGTTTGGTAAATAATCATATGTTTAGAATTGTGTAATCTGTTTGATTCTTACCTCACAATTGCACACAAGAACTAGCTCAAACATTGCTTGGATAAACAATCACTTGTTTGGCAAATTGCTTGACGAATGGGTTAATGAACTATGTATGAAATGCTTTTTAACACGCTGTTTGATGGAATACCTAACTGAAAGTGCATATACAACTATAATAGTTATTAAATGTTTGTCAAAATGCATGAATGACTTTCAATGGTAAGAACAATTTATTTGTATTGAGAAACAAAAGTGTATCGATATTATGATTTGAGTCAAGATTCCATAGTTGGAACGAGTTGGCACTGTGTATATGCATTATAAAATTATATAAAGCCAAAAACCATTTCATGTAGTTGTATTGTTGTAAGTTAAATAAACAAGAGTTTCCTGTAGGTGGAAATCTGACTTTTCCCCCATCCACATAGATGATTTGATCGAGGTGGGAGATGGTTTAGAAACTAGGTTCAATGTTGGTTAAAACCCATATGATCGATTTTTTATAATTTTTTTGCAAGTATGAGTTTCTACTTGGTTTACAAGTTTTCTGGAAAAACTTGTAAATTCATGTTAATTACTATTTTGCAGCGTAAAAACTTGTAATTCAACTTATCACCTGTCCATGGAGATGATTCGACTGATCTAGGAGTTGATTTAGCAACTAGATTCAATGCCGGACAAAACCTATATGACTGATTTTCTGGATTCCTCATGCAAGGATGAGTTTCTACTTGTTTTACAAGTTTTCCGGGAAAAAAGTTGTAATTTCCTGTAGGTGACATTTCTGCAACAAAAAACTTGTCATTGTTGTAACAAAAAAAAGGTGTAATTTTCTGTTAGTGACCAATTGGCTCTAGAAGAACTTATGTAATCAAGTTGATATCAGTAGCAAAGTAAGATACCGACCATATTAACATGATTATTAACTTGTGTCTTGGTTTTATTGGTCAACATACGAGTCTTTTTACATTCAAATCCAAAATGTTTAGCTTGCATGAAAGCTTGGGGTTTATTTGTAAAGTAAATTAATTGCTGCAAAATTATGACTAAAACATGACATATATTTATTTTAAATAATAGTTCTTTGTAGAGCCGGAAGTTGACTCTAGAGACAGTCTGACTTTATTTCTGAACATGTTTAAAACAATGGGCCTAATGCAATGCATGTTGTTTAGGTATCCAAATGCTTTGTTCTATGAGTGCGTATATATATGTCTGGAATATTTTATAGATTGGCCATGAGTTCCGGGAGAAGAGGACTTTCTTACTTTTGTTAGGCATAATGATGCATGTGCTTCCGCTATTACGCTTATGCCTACATTGGTATGTATACCTAGTTTGCATATGTTTTTATCATGCATATTTAAAAAAACATTAGGTGTAGTTTTGAGTCTAGTAACGCAAGGGTACATTACAAATTGGTATTAGAACTGCGGCTTCGACACTCCGCCTATGGGTAAATATATTTTATGATCATTAAAGAGTAGTTGAGCTAACATCTCTCGGTCTTTCTGAGTTTCCAAGCAGGAATTTTCCGAAGATCTGATAGTTTACCATTAGGTATTGGTGGTGTTTTCCTTTAATAGCCTATAACAACCTGCAAGCCTCGAATTCCCAGTACAAAGATCCTAGCCAACTGAGCCCTGGAAGCCCAGGAAGGGGATGTGGATGGTTCGAGGGATTGTGGAATAGAGAAAGGGTCCAATCCCTTGGGTTGGGTAAGTTGAGGGGAATAGTATTGTAGATGTGGGTTGGTTGTGGCTGTGGCATGATTTTTTTTATTTTTATTTTTGTTCTGTGATACTTGTGTAAAGCATGTGGATGCTTGTGTAGAGCATGTTGATGCTTGGGTGTGTTAAGCATGTTGGTTCCATGTTGCAGCAAGAGGAAACCTAAGTTGGTTGGTCATGGGTGATTAATACAATCAATTGTGATAGAGGTTTATGCTATGTAAGTCTATTGACTGCAGTTGCTTGTTAAATTAAAAGGTAGCAGATTTAAATTTTAACCATAATCCTTTAAGAGGTGTATGCTATGCAGGCCTGGTGGTTGTTGGTTGTTTTTTGTTTGTTGCCTAAAGTAAAAGATTTGGAAGCATGTGTATTTCTGATGTGTCTATTCAGAGTTGCAATTAGAGGAAATTTGGATGAAAAATAGGTCTCTTAAGGAAAATGGTAAAAAAAGCCATGTAGGCAATTTTTTATAATATTTTGCTTTTATCGAAGCTGCTTAGGGTTATTTCACTTTTATCAAAGCTACTTTACAGATATATTTTGTTAGCATATTTAGACACTTAGGAGTTAGTTAAGATCAATTTGTGTAATATATCCGTTAGGGATAGTGTGTTTCTTTAGTATGCATTAGTATGCATTTGTAAATATTTAATCCGACGGTCACGATATGTTTCCGACATAGAGTGATTCGACGGCTCAAATTCTCTTAGATCAAACCTAACCTTGATCCATGGCTTAACACCCGATTGGTCCATGATCTCTATTTAAAGAGCATGGAGGGTCATTGTTTAGTTGATCGATTATGAGAAGCTCATTTGTAACTTTATTTCTTTGCATAATAAATTATCCCGTAGAAGCTATTTGGCCGGGGCCGTGGAGTGTTTCTTTCAAGAGGGTTTAAACCACGTCAAAACATCGGTGTGTTGATCTGTGATCTGTTTGTGTGAAGTGGTTGCTCTTGGTGTTCGGTCCTTTGGTAGTACCTTGTGTACCCGAACATGGTATCAGAGCTTTTATGAAGAGCCGCTTCCGATTATGATCTAGATCTTGAACTGTTGTTGCCGAAACTCGAAAGGGTTTCTGGTTCTGGTATTTCTATGTATTTCTGGGCTGTGGGAGGTGTTCCATTGCGTCCGGAACGTCGTTTCCATTGAGAAATAGTGCTCGTTTGATCGAAAACGGTTCCCAGTTGCTCCAGAAACGCGTAGTTCATAAGATCTGAAGGTATAATGTTACAGTGATACATTTTTTATTTTATGTTTAAAAAAAAAAAAAATCTTATATTTTATCATTTTTTACTGTTAGTTTTTTTTTGGGGTTCGGATTGTTGCTTTCCCGTCTGCGTATGCTTTTTGCCGTGCACCTTGAGCGATCTCGGCAAATCAGAAACAGAAAGGAAAATGGTTTTTCTTGGCTGCGTATGCTCTTTGCCGTGCACCTTGCGCGATCTCGGCAAATCAGAAACAAAGAAAAAACGTAGACTTTTCGGGCAAGCTAATGAGATCTAACTCCAGAAGTGTGGAAAAGTTTTTTTTGTTTCGATTTGTGGTGTGTTTTGCAGGAAAAATGGCAAGCACGCAAACCGAGTAAGAAGAGTTAAAAAAAAAAGAAAAAAAAAAAGCCCCCTTCCTCATTCTCATATTTTACATATCTTTTAATCTAGCTCACTTGGTTCAAAGTTGCTTTATTCCTTATTAGGTTTTGAGTTCAAATCTTAGGAAGTTACTTTTAAAAGAAAAAGTGCATGCAATTTCTATTTTCAAGTTATTTTATTGTAAAAGTGCATCTCACTTAAATAATAAAAAATAAAAATACAAGTGAATCACTTAAGTTCTTTTTTATTGTTGCACTATTTAAAAGTAATATCATTGTAAAAGTGAAATCACTTATTTTACAAAAATGGTTCACTTAAAGCAACTTTCTTGTAAAGTGATTGTCAAAAGGTTCATCTTGGGAAGAAGGGTTCTTTTTTTTGCTGGACATTCTCTAGCTGCCACGTCACTATTGGGGACATCTTCAACATTGTCTTTGTTCAGGCATAACTTCATCATACAAAGTCAGTTTTCAGTGCCGTTTTTTTTTAAACCGCCTATTTTTTCGAGCTCTTCACATCTAGACTAGTGGTTTCTGCTTTTACAGCCATTAATTTACAAATATGGCCGCCTCTTGTGATATTCTACTTAACAGTTCCAACTATTTCTCATGGAAATCTCGTATGGAGGATGTTTTACGAAGTAGGGAACTTTTCAGAATTACCTCAGGGAAAGAAACATAATCCACTGATGATGATAAGAAAATAAAATGGGCAAGTAGATGTGACGAAGCTCGTGGATTGATTGGGATGTCAATCTCTACTGATTTGCGATTCCACATATCTGGAATTGATGAACCTGATGCTGCTTGGGACAAGTTGGAATCTGTGTTTGGTAAACACAATGAAATTCGAGGTCACCAACTCGAAAATGAGTTGATTTCTTTAAATCCAAGTGACTTTTCATGCATTTAAGATTCTAAGTACAAAACTCTTAAACTCTTATGTGCAGAATGTAAGATTAAGAGGGAAGACAAACAATGCATTTATTATATTCTTTCCAAACTTGGACCTGCATATTCTGTTTTTGTATCTACATTTTACTCCATGAAAGAATCCTTGAATGCAGTTAGCTATCAAGACCCTAATCTTGAATCCTTTTGTGATTCCTTGATTAGAGAGCAAGATAAACTCATTCATCTTGGAATAATCAACAATGCAAATACATCTGAGTAAACCTTATTCTCCCAACATAAAAAAAAAGTCCAAGCCTCCCAAGAAACACAATTTTCGCAATAATAAGTCAAACAAGGGTCCAAAACCCTCTCAGTCAGCTCCTCCTTTAAAAAATGACAAATGATCCAAGCCAAAAGGCAAGAAGACCGAGCATCATTGCAACTATTGCGGGAAAGATAATCATGATGAATCTAAGTGTTTCAAGAAGATGGCCGCCTTGGAAACAGCCATGAAGAAGCACCACATCAGCCTAGATTCGCCTTCAGAATCTGCCTCTCATGGACATGCACTTTGTGCTTCTAGTTATTCTTGTAATGTATCTTCTTCTTCTACTTCAAATGAATGGCTTATTGATTATGGAGCATCTTATCATATGGCTAAGGATCAAGCTATCTTTTCTACTATGCATGAATGTAACACCAAACAAATATTTGTTGGTGATGATAGATCTCTAAGTGTTGTAGGAGCTGGAACAGTTCCAGTAGATAATGGTCATTTTAGTGATGTACTATGTGTTCCAAGAATTTCCTGCAATTTGTTATCAATCTATCAGATCACTCATTCTGGTGAAGGTAAAACTGTGACCTTTACACCTCACCAAGTTGTAATCAAGGATTTTAAAGATCTTCAACAGGTCCTAGCTACCGGAATTGTTGATGATATTACCAGGTTGTACAAATTTAACAACTTTGGGTCATCACCTTTCCTTTCAGTTTTTGTTGCTCATAGTGATAACTTGAACAAACTTTGGCATGATCGATTTGGTCACTTAAATTATCGCTCATTGCAACAACTATGTAAAGACAATATGGTGACAGGTCTTCCGATGGTATCTTGCAGGGATGGTGTTTGTTCCGGTTGTGTACTCGAAAAACATCATTGGACAGTTTTGACAAACGTGCCTCTTGGCACGCCTCGATTCCCTGGGATCTTGTGCATAGTGACTTGTGTGGTCCTCTTCCATCTGCTTCTTTTTCTGGTTTCAAATATTTCTTAACTTTCATTGATGATTACACCAGACACACTTGGGTTATTTCCTAAAACTTAAGAGCGAAGTATTTAACATGTTCTTGGCCTACAAGGCCCTTGTTGAAAAACAATCTGGTCATCAAATTATTAAGTTAAGATTTGACAATGGAGGAGAATATGTTAACAAAAAGTTCCGCCCTTGTTGAAAAACAATCTGGTCATCAAATTATTAAGTTAAGATTTGACAATGGAGGAGAATATGTTAACAAAAAGTTCACTACTTTCTGCACTGAACAAGGCATCCAACAACAGCACACTGTTCCATATACACCACAACAAAATGGTGTAGCTGAGCGGAAGAACCGCACTTTAAAAGAAATGGCTAATTGTATAATCCAATTTAAGGGACTAAGTCTTCAATTTTGGGTTGAAGCCATTAATTGTGCAAATTACATAGTTAATCGCATCCCCACTAAAGCATTACAAGGTATAACACCGGAAGAAGCATGGAGTAAAACTAAACTTGATGTAAGTCACTTCCGTGTGTTTGGTAGTGAAGCATGGGCTCACATTCCGGATGAAAAACGGAAAGCATTGCAGCCTAAAAGTGAAAAGTGCATATTTGTTGGATATTCTGAAGTTGTAAAAGGTTATAGACTTCTTCAACCACATTCTCATGATATAATCATTAGAAGAGATGTTAAATTTTATGAAAATCTCTTGGCCTGCGAGCCTAACTCGACGATTGTGCCATCTTTGGCCTGCGAGCCTAACTCGGCGATTGTGCCATCTTTGGCCTGCGAGCTTGATTCAGCGTTTGTGCCTTCTTCTTCTTCTTCCAACTTCCTTAACAGGTTTCCAACTCCAGTTTCTGATGATGACAGTGAGGATGAAAATCCACCTCCGCCTGCTCATGTTCCTCTAGTTGCACCAGCACAAGTGCTTCCTCGATGGGTCCGTTCAACATGTGAAGCAACTGGTGATCTTGCCGGTGATCCTAGAGATCAATGTCAAACACGTTCTCAGTTTCAGCGAGTCTCTTCTCTTTTGGCTCAAGTTTCTGAGAATCATGATCCAGAAACTTTTGCAGAAGCTTCAGGGAATCCAGATTGGGATGCAACCATGGATGAAGAATATCGTTCCTTAATGGCGAACGATACTTGGGATCTTGTATCTCTTCCAAAAGGAAGAAAACTTGTCAGATGTAAATAGGTCTACAGAACTAAGTATGCATCAAATGGAAGTGTTGAAAGACTTAAGGGAAGGTTAGTTGCCAAAGATTTTTCCCAAGTTGAAGGGATTGACTACAATGAAACCTTTGCTCCCATCGCAAAAATGAACTCCATCTGCCTTGTTCTTTTCCTTGCAGCCTTACATAACTGGGAAGTCCATCAAATGGATGTCAAGTCTGCCTTCTTACATGGTGATTTACAGGAGGAAATTTACATGGAACAACCTCCTGGATATGTTCAGAATAACTCTAACCTTGTCTGCCGCCTTAAGAAATTCTTATATGGCCTTAAGCAAGCTCCTAGAGCTTAGTATGCCAAAATGGATAACTTTCCCCTTCACACTGGTTTTTCTAGATGCCATTCTGACCCCAATGTCTATACCAAAAAAGTAGGAAACCATCTCATCATACTTGTTCTATATGTTGATGACCTTATTCTTACTGGTAGTGATCCTAAGCTTATAACCCATGTGAAATCCAGTCTTAAACAAAATTTTGAAATGTCAGACTTAGGACATTTGCATTATTTTCTTGGTCTTCAAGTCCTGCAAACCAAAGAAGGAATTTTTCTTTCTCAGTCTAAGTATGCTTGTGACCTTCTTCGTCGCTTTCACATGGAAGATTGTACACCAGTCCCTTCTCCCTTCTAGTATGGAGTCAAACTTTCTGTCACTTGTACTTCACCTGAAGTCGATGCCACCTTGTATCGTTAGCTTGTTAGTAGTCTCTTATACTTGACTCATTCCCGTACTGACCTTTCCTTTGCCGTTGGTCGTGTTGCCCGTTATATGCAGACACCTTATGAAAGTCACTGGAAAGCAGCTAAAAGAATACTTCGATATATTCGAGGTACAGTTCAGTTTGAGATTCATTACAATACAAGGGGGAAACCTTTGTTGGTTGGTTTCACTGATTCAGATTGGGCCGGCGATCCTGATGATCGAAAGTCTACTGCAGGTTATGTCAGACTTAGGACATTTGCATTATTTTCTTGGTCTTCAAGTCCTGCAAACCAAAGAAGGAATTTTTCTTTCTCGGTCTAAGTATGCTTGTGACCTTCTTCGTCGCTTTCACATGGAAGATTGTACACCAGTCCCTTCTCCCTTCCAGTCTGGAGTCAAACTTTCTGTCACTTGTACTTCACCTGAAGTCGATGCCACCTTGTATCGTTAGCTTGTTGGTAGTCTCTTATACTTGACTCATTCCCGCCTTGACCTTTCCTTTGTCGTTGGTCGTGTTTTCCGTTATATGCAGACACCTTATGAAATTCACTGCAAAGTAGCTAAAAGAATACTTCGATATATTCGAGGTACAGTTCAGTTTGAGATTCATTACAGTATAGGGGGGAAACCTTTGTTGGTTGGTTTCACTGATTCAGATTGGGCCGGCGATCCTGATGATCGAAAGTCTACTGTAGGTTATGTTTTCAGTCTAGGATCTGGACCTATCACTTGGGCTTGTAAGAAACAACAAGCTCTTGCTCTTTCTTTAGCAGAAACAGAATATCGAGCCGCAGTTAATGCCAGTCAGGAAGCTTTATGGCTTCGACAGATCCTTTCAGAGTTTGGATTCGAGCAGCAGCAGCGTACTCCACTTTGGTGCGACAATCAAAGTGTCATTAATCTTGCCAAAGATCCAGTTCTACATCAACGCAACAGACACATTGAGCTACATATGCACTTCATCATAAATCTTGTTCATGATCATGTTCTTGAAGTGCTCTTTTGCCCTACAGATGATCAAGTTGCAGACATCTTCACCAAGTCTCTTACAAAAGCGAAGTTTTCTAAACTTCGATCTATGTTAGGAGTTCAGGAACTTGTCATTAAGGGGGGATAGGCTCTAATGCCTCCTTCCTTCTCCTAATAGTGTCACTTTTGTAAATCCTTCAATCCTATCCCAAGTTGTTCTTAAGGGGGGATGTTAGGATAGTTAGACACTTAGGAGTTAGTTAAAATCAACTTGTGTAATATATTTGTTAGGGATAGTGTGTTTCTTTAGTATGCATTAGTATGCATTTGTAAATACTTAATCCGACGGTCACGATATGTTTCCGACATAGAGTGATCCGACGGCTCAACTTCTCTTAGATCAAACCTAACCTTGATCCGTGGCTTAACACCCAATTGGTCCATGATTTCTATTTAAAGAGCATGGAGGGTCTTTGTTTAGTTGATTGATTATGAGAAGCTCATTTGTAACTTTCTTTCTTTGTATAATAAATTGTCTTGTAGAAGCTATTTGGCCGGGGCCATGGAGTGTTTCCCTCAAGAGGGTTTAAACCACATCAAAACATCGGTGTATTGATCTGTGATCTGTTTGTGTGAAGTGGTTGTTCTTGGTGTTCGGTCCTTTGGTAGTACCTTGTGTACCCGAACATATTTGATATTAAAATAAATTTATGAAGACAAAATTCGATGTAGTGTTTTCACCCAAAATAAGGAAAGAAAATTAAATACACAATGGCAACTTACAAGTTATTGGGTCATGTATTACCTAAAATATAGATGGGTATATTAGTTCTGATATTAGTTATTATTATATTTAATTATATATTAGTTATGATAATAGTTTAAAGTTATTGGACCTAACTTTTGATGGTTATTATTAAGTATTAATAATAATATAATATTATTATATATTAGTTGTAATATTAATTACTATTACTATTACATATTGGTCATGTATTATCTAAAAGATGAATGTGTATATTAATTAAAAATTATTAGACCCAACTTTTGACAGTTATTATAAAATATTAAGCATATCCTACAACTTGTCCAACATACCCTACAGTAGTGATGGTAAGGGAGCCAGCAGCTTAATACCCAGTAGCTAAGGTAGCTCCTACCCCACCATGTGCTCCTGGCCCTTCACCTCATATAAGAGGGGGAGGGGAGGGGGGGTATGGAGCGTGGAGAACAACGCGAGAAGTTATATAACCGGCCAGGAGTGGCGACAATACTATTGATCAACGCGAGTGAATTTATACTAAATATTAGTTGTAATATTAATTACTATTACTATTATATATTGGTTACTTATTATCTAAAAGATGGATTTGTTTATTATTTATGATATTAGTTAAATGTTATTGGACCTAATTTTTGACGGTTATTATAAAATATTAATCATATATAATATTATTATATATTAGTTATAATATTAATTACTATTATTATGGTCAAACATTACCTAAAAGATTGATGGGTATGTTAGTTACTTAAAAGATTGATGGGTATGTTAGTTATGATATGGTGAACCACCATTTAAGAGTATATTAGTTATGATATTAGTTAAAAGTTACTAGACCTAACTTTTGACGGTTATTATAAAATATTAATTATAATAAAATATTATTATATATTAGTTATAATATTAATTACTATTACTATTATATATTATATATTGGTCAAATATTCCCTAAAAGATTGATGTATATATTAGTTATGATATTAGTTACTATTATATGTTTTATATTAGTTATGACAATAATACAAATTATTTGACATAATAATATTATTATATGTTAGTTATAATATTAATTATTATTACTATTATATATTATCTATGGATCACTTATTATCTAAAATCAGTTAGCATATTAATTTTATTATCAGTATCTAAGAGGCAGACAAATTATATTATTAAAAAATTCCACTTATCTCCAAATTATATAATAAAAAATTGTTTAAGAGGTGCTCCCTTTTTGAATTTTAAAGCATTTTGATTGGCTAATACATGATGACATGGAATTTGAATTAGGGTTGAAAGGTCTATTTTTCATCCAAATTTCTGCTAATTTGAGTCAAAGTTGTGCAACGTGTCCGACGGGTGTTGGAAGAATGCATAGGTTGCTTATGCATACGCTGCAGGAAGTTAAGTTTATTATTAAAGAGTTATGTTATGTTAGTATGTTCAGTAGAATAATCCTCCTAGATGAGTATGGATTGCTGAGTGAAGTATGGAGTTCCAAGCGGTTTGGTGCTTGGAAGAGAATGTGTTGTTAAATGCTTGGAATTTATATTCCTTGTTAAGGTATTATGTTTATGTACTTATTTTCTGTAAAAACAATTCTTTTGTATTCTTGGAATCTTTAACTGAGGTTTGCTAGTTAACATGGATTATCGGGTGGTATAATGATTGCATATTGGATTTTGCTTGTATGAATGGCAAAGTGATCATTGTCGTGTCAATTTTTCTATATAATGTGATCTGTGGAATGGTGTTAATTGATAAGAGTAGAGTTTAGGCTATGTTAGCAATAATTCTAAAAAGATTGATACCTCTTAAGAAGCTAACAGGGTTTGGACTACCATCTTCTACTCACATTGAAGAGCACCTAGAGGGGGGTAATGGCGTAGAGAAGGGGTACCTCCTTGGTGTTGTGTCAGGCAATTATTGAGGAGGTTCAGACTGGATGCGACCTTGAGGTGCCTGCTAGTTTGACAAACCTGGTTTCATAACTCACTCTTGTAGCCTATAAAGCCTAGGGGAGTGTAGGTTTGGCTTGTATTTTAGTCATTGGTGATTGTTTGTGGCCTGTGCGTGGCCTACATTTTAGTCCTTGGTGATAGTATGTGGCTTGTGCTTGTTGTGTCGGAGTGCTTAGTGATTATTTGAATCCCGTTCTTGGTTTGTAATTGAGTTCGATGGTAGATGGCCATTATGGACTGTTAATTAATTTTCTTGGATGGATTGAGGCTAGAATCCATTTATAGAAGAATGGTGTTATGTATATGTATTAATGAAATGTTGTTCTTGGATGACCATTGGTATGATCGCCAAACTCTCTATATATGAAAATGGTTAATGTGCATTGAATCCAAAAACGACAAAATGATTGAATTCAGTTGAATGTTTTCTCTACCAAACTTTGCACTCGTGTTTAGTGTTGGTTTGAAGTATTGGTTTGCAGTCACTTTGTTTTACTTAACGAAAGTAATTTTGAGTGAGCTGGAAATAAACTCTTAAAACTTTTAGACTGATGTCATGAGTATATGTTAAATAAAATTGTTAATTGATATTATTAACTGTTGATAATTGTTAACTAGTTAACTACTTCTATTTAATATAAAATGTTGTTATTCATCTAATGTTGTGGTGTAATGAATATGATTAAAACTTCTCTTGCAAAGAACGTGATTGCAAAATTTAAATTCTTTGACATAGAATGAGATTGCGATACTAAAATTCTTTTCTAGAGAATGAGTATGCAATATTTAAATCCTCTTGAAATAGCAAAGAAGCCTATGTGTAAATCATGGTGTCCGATTGATGTCATGGTGCCTGAATGGTTGATCCATGGTTGCACTTGAAGAATGGAGACTAAGAAAAGGGAACTGAAATTTAGTTTCGACTGCAAGAAAATGAGAGAAGAATCTTTACCCAAACCCCAGTTTAATTGGAAAAGTTTTCTTAATTAAAAGTATTTCTATTCAAAAATTTTAGAAGTTGAAGAACTCTTAACTTTCTTAACCCGGGGGGCATCTGAATGCAACCTTTCTTCCCGCACTGATATCACCACAAAGGGAATGGATGCATTCTTGGTGTTATCTCTAGGTGGAGAGGATGGAAATTAGAAAGTAACTACCAAGTGTTAAGAAGTAAAGTGGTTCAGTGTCGTGGTATTGTGTTTAGGAATGATATGATTTTATTGCAATAATGATGAAGCTTTACTGATTAACATGTGATTGCCAGGTATAAAAATATGCAAGTTGGTGATTGCATATTGAAGAAGAGAAGTGAAGTGAGTTAAGGGATTAAAGCTAAAGACTAAGATTGTGCAAGCATAGTATGAGTTGTAATCTCTTTGCAAGTGGCCGTAGTTTGGGTGATATTTCTACACACACTGAAAAACACCAAAGAGTGTTGTGTGTGACGGTGTAATGTGGACCACAAGTTGGCTGAACCTGATTGAGGAAGTTTGGTAAGTCTTTCTACGCACACATTGAAAAGCACCTGAGGGTGATGTGTGTGGCAGTGTAATGTAGACCCCAAGCTGGCAATGTTGCTTTGAGGATGTGTTTTCCTCTAGTTGAAGATGGCGGTTATGCAAGTCAAGCACTTGTATGTCAAATATTGGAGACATAATTTATGCAAGTCGAGCACATGCATGTTGAGGAAAGAGAATTGGTTGTAGCCAAGTTTCGAGCCCTGTTGTTGGGTGTGATGATGGTGACCAAGTTATGAAGCCATGGTTGTGGTGGGTCTCCAGATTGGATGCAAGTAAAGCACTTGCATTTTAAAATAAAAGAGACTAAGGAGCAAACGAAATCCATGGGCATGGTGGAGCTCCAAATGGGTCCAATAAAGAGGGGGGATTCTTACCCTTATATCATTAATCATGTTTACTTTTTAGAAATAGAAAGTTTTTTGAATGCATGTACAACTGAAAATTATTGTGTTATTTTGTTTGAAATAATAATATAAGTTGAAATAACTAAATCTCTATAAGAAGAGATGAAGATGACGCTAGAAGTCATCCGTATGCATGAGCTAAATAAGCTCGAAATGTGTGGTGCATATGAAAGCATTCCGAGCAAGGAATGCCATGATTAATCATTTCCTGAATGGAATGATATGATTTATAATACGTTGGACTATTGAGCTCATGGTTGTTGATTATTCAGGTGAACCTTAGATGGAAGTTGGATATTGCTTCCTTAAAAGCTAAAGACGAGTGGGAAAATGTCATGTTTTCATGGACATGAATAGCATGATGGTGTATGTCAAGTTTAATGAACCTAAATCAACTCTAAACGTGCATCTTGAAAGATGAAGTGCAATGATAGCCTTGTGATTTGAAAATTGTAATGTATATAAACATTTTATAAGTGTTTGTAAGTGTCAGAACACCAAGGATGATGTTTGTCTTAAGAGGAGGGTGAATGTAACACCCCCGGAGTTTCCCTAGTCTTGGTTACAATTAGATGTGCTATAAACCAAATTGCGATGTAAAATGTACAGACTCTATGATATTAATAAATAAATATGGCTGACTATGGTAGAGACGGAACGCTGAAAAGAGACAGGGGACCAATTTATTCACCAGTTAGAGTGTAGGGGGTTATGGAGAAGACCCATGAGCTAAAGTACATGACCTTGGTCTAGATTAAAAAGGGAAAAAGTTAACTTTTATGTGGTTAAAAGTTAAATTATTTCTATAAACCTTTAAAAACCTTGGTTAATCCTTAAAACCCTATTTAGAAATCTAAGTGGGTACTTAGGTGGGCGTTTTAATACTTAGTGGATGGTGGGTCTCTTGGGTGACAGCCCACATGGATCTAAAATCCCATGCAAATTATCTAAGATATGTGGAGAAAACTCGTGAAGGGAGGGGCATACCATTTGTTACCTAAGAGATTTTTGGAAAAATTAGCTCTAGGAATTAGAGGGTATGAGCTACTTGTGAAGAAGGGGAGCCCGTAAATATGAAAACCCTTAATTTTTCTACTCACATTGGTTGAGTTTCGGGAAAACTTGCATGTGAAGCAATGACTGATGACAAGGTGGATTGTGTTGGATTCTCTCAACTAAAATTTTGGCATTGATTTCATGGTGCATGTGGTCAGGTTGATTCATGGTTGTGCTTGATGAATTTTATGCTGGGAGGAGAATTGCATTATTCATTATGGAACTAGTTGTAACCATGTTCTTATTTAAATCTTTGAATTTCTGTTGTTAATGTGGGTTGGGTGAGTGCCCAATTAACTTTTAGTGGAAATCTTGAGTGCTCATGGTGAATTGCTTGGTCCCAGCTCAGGGGTGTGTTGCAACTGCAACCTACTTCCCCAAAATTTGCATGAAATTATAGCGTCCCTCCTTTATTTTTTATTTATGAATGCGTTCTTAGTCTTTATCTTCTTTTTTATTATTTAGATTTTAAAAGGGTTTGTTTTTTATTGCTTTAGTAAAGCTCCACACTTAGAACTTTTCCACACTTAGAACTTTTTGGATTTGGATTTTCCTGTTTCAAAGAAGAATTTGATTTGTCGCTGAAACGGTCGGCGCAAAAATAAGTTTTATATGAATCGGAGGAAAATGTAATTGCTCTCCGAAACGGTCAATGCAAAATGACATTTCGCGCCGATGGTAAGTCAAATAGATCACTCCTAAACTGATTTTTTGACAGATATGTCATCAGATCTTGCTTCGAAACATGGCCGATGTTAAAATCATTTTATGTCCGAAACATGGCTGGCGTTAAAAATCATTTTGCTCTGAAACTGACCTGGCGTTGAAACCCTTTTTGATCTGAAATTGACCTGTCATTAAATCATTTGGGCACCAAAACATGTTTTTTTGAAAATAATTTTTTGAACTCCGTTTTAAAACAACGTCGTCAAAAAAGGGGTGTCCGTTGGAAAACGCAAATGTGCATTTATTAGTTAGGGTTATTCCACCGGTTTAAAAGGGGGGAGAATTTTTGTTTCTGTTTACATTTTACACCTTGTTGAAACATCGTTCGCTTGAGTGACTGTGTGAATCTTTGTCAGAAGAGCTTAGTGACATCTGGAGTCTCCTCATTGCGGGTTCACGACTACACTGCCAAGTAGCTTTCCTTTTCTCCATTAAGGATTTCATTTCTTTTGGAAGGGCAGGAAAATGATAACTAAAAAATATTTGTCTCCGCGTCTTAAGATAGATGGTATAAGGTTTAATGGTTGATAGCAGAAAGTCTAGACTAATGAATTTTTTTTGCCATTCACATTGTTTCTTTTTTCCCCATATTTGTTTATTTCTGAGCATCATTGAGTGTGTTTGGGACAATTTTTTGACCTTGATAGGTTTCGATCTAATTCTTTTCTGCTAGAAAGCTATCAGTTTGGTTTCTTGTGAAGTTTACTTGGTTTGAGAAAATGAGTAAAAACCCCTAATTTTTGTTGGATTTTGTTCAATCGAAAGAGAAGTCAGGGCTCGCATATTTTTCCTCTTGGTTAACATGGTTAATATATTGCTTACCCTAGAATGTTTCCGTGCACGTTTCCAATTTTCAAGATAGAGTATATTTTGGGATAACTTCATGTTTATCTAAAAAATAATAAATTTCATGATAATGTTGTATTATCAGTTTCTGAAAACTCGTTGGAACTAGGTTACGAAATGGTAAACTACCATTGGAGAAATGGTGACCTTTGACAAATTATTTTTTTTCAACAAAACTTAAGAAATGTTTCTCACGGAAGTTGATACATGCTCACTTCTTTTCATAAAATGTTTTTTCATTGAATTAAAAAATTATTGAATGAAAAGTAAGTTTGGTAAAGTCAATTTAATAACAACAGTGAGCCTGAATCAATTGATTTTTTCTTTTTTTAGTTTCTTGTAGATTTGATTATAAAATGATGATGTTCTGTTCACAGGATTCAAAGATGTACAAAAGGGTTTCCAAGCGCAAAGCTAAAGTTGCAGAATCCAATTCAGATATTGAAGTTGTACTAGAGCTTATTATGGAAACCTTGTTTCAAGATACCAAAGCAATAACCGGAGTAATCCCTGAATACAAATGGGGTGAAATATATCAATTTACTAGAGATCAGAATGTGCCTAATGCTTCCATTGAAGAGATGGTGATCTATCAAAACATAAAGAAATCGAGTCTTCATAAGGTTGCGACTCGCCTATAATGTTTCCCTTTCTCTGAGGTAATAAGCTGAATATTACCTTATATAGATGTCAAATCTAGGATCACGACGGGAGCAAATGGGAAATGGTTCGCTTCGTTTCAACCCGCCCATATAAGCACAACCTACAAACTAGTGGGAATAAGCTTTGATCGTTCTTTGTGTGCATAAGCCATCTACATGAACCGATGCGATTCATAGAAGAAAACACACTGGTGCGTAATGTTCTATAAACGCACCAGTGAATAATGTTCGTAGAGGCGCATCGATGTGTAATGTTCGTATATACGCATCGATGTGTAATGTTCGTATATATGCACTGGTGCAACATATATTATTAAAAGAACCGCATATGATTCTTGAACAATGGCTACTAACATTTGAGTCAACTATATATATTATTTTTTCAATTCCATTATTCATCTGAAATTGAAATATTTGTTTATAGTAAAATTCATTTTAATTTTAATTATTGCGTTTGTTTGGATAAATTTCTTATATCATAGATGCAAGAATCTTTTGTAATATTTAATCATCCATACATTTAATTACCAATGTACCATTTCACATGTAACATTTGACAATAATATTGAAGAATGCAATAAAATAAATTTTTTTATTTTATTCTGTATCAATAAGAGTGCCTTTGTCACACAAAATACAACAACATAGAGACAACACTAATCAAAATTTCAACATGCATGTAATTATTGTTACACTTATTGGTAGCTCACTGTCTTTCAATTCAGACACTATATCCAGTATATTATTATACAAAATGTCTCATTTTCACAAACCAATATTTCAAAATAAACAACAAGCTACAACAGCTTGCATTAACATCAAAATTAAATACGGAGCATCATTCTTCGTTGGAACTGTTATCTATGCTCGATCCACTTGCATCAATTAGGTTATTTGGCATAATGTTTTGTTGATTGGATCGATTGTTTCCTCTTCTTCAACTTCCACCTACAAACATAAAAATAAAGTTTACCGAGTGTATCTACATTGCCAGCGGGAATAATGAAAAATAAATAGATAGTATACATGAATGTAAATTGAAAAGCGACGTACCACATAAATAATTGACTCGTGAATGATACAGATTCTCTCAAAACCAAATGTTTTCTATCAACAAGTCTTATGTTGGCTCCACTCCATATTTTTTTCCTATAAGTGTCATGCCCCGTCACAAATCATAGATTTAATATAAATGATTTTTATTGTTTTATTAATTATAAAATGAGAGAAGTAAAACAACATAGAGACTTACAAAATCCACAATTAATTTTTGATACACCAACATATACTCACAACCCTTGATTAACCCAATGTCAATCAATTCTTCCAATGGCTTCTCTTTGTATGTTAACCCCTGTTTGAAAACATCCAAGGATTGCCAATGAAAACAAAAAAAATTAAATATACCAATCACAACCACTACGAAATATTAATTTCTTACAAGAAAATCACAAATATTCGCAAACTTTGCTATCCACCCTTTTTTTCCTTGTTGTCTTGTCTTGTGTGCTGAGTGGGTTCCATTTTGTTTTCTTTTCTGTAATAAACAATTGAAAATTAATATTTAATGTTGAATTAATTAATGAGATATATAACATAAACCTAAAAGCCAATGATTTCATACATTTGAAGCATGTTGCTATTGAGATGGCTCCTCATGCAATGCAATTATGTCAATTTCCTTGACCATCTTCTTGTACACTTTTTTGGACATCCCTGTTGGCAGATTTCGCAAATCACCTCGTTCATCCTTTGGGATTTTCATAATCTTTCTGAAAATGTAAAATGACATTAAACTATTTTTTTGTTGATATGAAAAATCAATATAACAGAATTAAAATTATTTAATGAATGACTCTTTGTAATAGTTATAGATACACATTCTATATAAACATGTTTAGAAATATTATTTTTTGAATGATTATTTTTTGTTGTTGTATGTTTTTGTTATTGCAAGCCTGACAGGGCTCATTGACCATTGCTCTGGGAATGCCTCTTGTAGTTTACATATGGCTTGATTCTTCGAATCATTTGATTGGTTTCTATATTGTAAGTGAAAAGTATGTTTGTACGTTTTTTCCACTAAATCCCTCATAGTATTATAAAGTTCTTTACCCATTTTATTAACTTCCACCACCACTCCAGATGAGCTAAGGACCAATTCATCATCATTTGCATCTTCCATAAATTTGTTTTTCTTATGATGACATTGACTTTTGTTGTTGACAGTCCCTGTATAACATTCAACATATGTGAATTACGTTATTTGAAACATATTGGTGAATATTCTTAAGTAGATTTTACTCAAATTTGAAGAAATAATTCATATTGACTTAATTTTTATTCACCTGATTCATCCCTCTACAAAGTTTTCATCAACGTTTTACGTTCTTGTGGACTTGGTTTGGTAAGAATCTTATCGAGTTTCCTCATTTTTTGGCTCTGCATGTCACACATTAACCAATACATATTAGTTAACTTTACAAATAATTCAAACAAATTAATTTAAATACGGAAATTACTTAAAAGCACTTAGGCTTGTTCGTAATTCTGAATGTGCTTCCATCATGTTGATTAAATTTGTTGTTCATTGAATTCATACCATGCATTTTCTATCAATAAACAACATGTACCATTAAATACATAAGCTATCAATATTTATACAAATAAATTACACCCCTTCAAAATATGACAATAAAATAAAATAAAATAAATGAACAAATATGATATGGATGCATTTAAATATGTGAAACGCCCCAGTGCGTTCAAAACAACAACGCACAGATGCGTTAAAATAAATGAGATGCACCGCAAACAAAGAACCGAGATACAAAAATCGACTTTTGTGTTTTTATAAAATAAAAAATGACATGATGTAGGTCATATCCGATGCGCTGTGTTCATGACTGCACCAGTGTGTTCCTATAATACAAACGCACTGATATTGATGCATGTGTTTTTTATTGAAAAATAAAAAAATAAAAAATAAAAAAACTTAACAGGGTCGACATGGTTACAGATTCGACCAAGAAAGTGGCCCCATATCACCCTATGCTTTCTATATATAATTACAAGCTCAGTAAATCCAAAATCCCTAAAAGGTGAAATCATAATTATGTATAACAATAGAGATATTTAAATCCTAATGTAAAATTTTGCAGCCACATAAAACGAAAAGAAGCATCGAGAAAATAAGGGTTGCAACATTGAAGGTGAATATTAAGTTTTTTTATAAATCTAGTTAAAATCTAAATAAGATAATAAGATCAACAGTAATATTTACATACTTGAAGAAAAAGCCATTTAACAACATTTGTAATAGAAGAGGCAAAAGGATATGATTCACAACAACAAATTTCGACTCTTAGTTGCGCTTTCTCGCTGAAGTGAAGCGCTAGGGTTTTGAAGACGACCGTCTCTCGTGCGACATCCCTGCGCTGGCCATTGGCGGCTTGGTGCTCTCAGGAATGGCGGCCAACTACCTCTCTATCACTTGTGCCTCCTATTCGCCTCCAGCCGGAGATTCGATTCCGGTCTCGCTCTTCAAAGGGGGAAAGGCAGCCTGCGGCCAGCTGTCCTTGATTGTTCAGGAAATACCAACGCCCTCCATTGCGGTGGTAGAGGAATATTTGGTTGAAGCTCGGAATTTCGCAGAGTTGGCTTTGGTTTGTCGCTTAATTGGGTTTTGGCCTCGCCTGGTTGGTCTCCATAAGTGGATTTCTGAGGTATGGAAACCCCTTTTTTTTAGGAAATTTCTATTTATCCCTTTGCTCGGGGTTTTTTTTTGTTAAATTTTGAGCATTAATTCACAATACTCTAGGATCTTCACTGAGAGAATAACATATACAGTATATCAATGCATAACAATCACAATAAGCATCACAAGCATGAGAGACAAGAGACACAGAGTTTCCGTGGGGAAAACCCTAAGGTGAAAAACCCCACAACTTCCTCAGAGATAGAGAGAGCAATGGCTCAATCAAAGTACAACCAAAATACACTTGAGATAAGCTCCTAGTAGCAGATGATCCTCCTCCTCACTAGTGCGCCACTTTCTGAGTGAGAGAGATATGACTTTCCGAATGATTTAAATAGAGATCTCTTGATCTCTATTTATACTAACTTGTTTGCCCAGTGACCTTATGGGGCCGGCTTGTCTAGCTAGGTACATCCACAATATAATATATATATTTCAGGGCTGACCCCACACATGGTGGTCTAATAACCCATCGGCAAGTACACACACTTGCGACACTTGTCAATCCACATGAAGACACTTCCTTATAGAGGAATAACACATCTCTAATAAGGGTACAATAAATATATATGAAATACATAGATGAAATACATTCCGAAGTTACGTATACATCAACACTCCCTCTTAACTAGGAAGGTATTTTTCGACACAGATCTACTAGACAAGTCTTCTTCTCGGGATCATCGTCATCGATGCATCGTCATCATCATCGTCACTACTGCTACTATCTCAACCAATCTTTGACTCTACTCGTCATAGGAAGTTCTATAGAGCCAGTGCTTTTTCATACTGGATGTAGGCCCACTACCTACAGTCTTCATCATCACTGGCCATACTGTGGAAATCTTAGAAATTATTACGTGTGTCACAAAACCTTAAAAGAGTCTCTTGACTAGCAAGAACCCTAAAGAGCATCTGAGGTCTTTTTTATCCTGTCCAGATCTCCAGGACTTATTACATGTGACCCCACCACAAAAACTCGAAAGAGAATCCCAGGACTGATTACGAGCACAAGGCTCAACCTATTAGATCTCCCAGGGCACAAATTACATGTGGTCACCACAAAACCTCGAAAGAGCATCCCATGACTGATTATGAGCACAAGGCTCAACTTCTCGGATCTCCTAGGGCACAAATTACGTGTGGTCATGGAAAAACCTCAAAAGAGCATCCCAGAACTGATTACGAGCACACGGCTCAACCTATCGGATCTCCCAGGGCACAAATTATATGCCATAAGACAAAACCTCGAAAGAGCATCTGCCAGATATCCCAGGGCACAAATTACATGCCATAGGAAAAACCTCGAAAGAATATCTGCAGATCTCCCAGGGCACAAATTATATGTCCTCCCAAGCAAAACCTCGAAAGAGCATTTTCCAGATATCCCAGAGTACAAATTACATGCCGTAGGCAAAACCTCGAAAGACTATCTGCAAATCTCCAGGGCACAAATTACATGCTTATCTGCACAACCTGTTCCACGGCCACAGAGTATCAACCTGATACTCACCATACATCATCCTGATGTACACATGATCATCCTGATCATCATCACTGCAACATCCTGCTGCATGTCATCTGGAGCAACATCCTGAAGCTCGTCATCCATGATCATCCTGATCATACAATGCATCTACTTGATGCATACCAAGTATCTACCTGATACATATCATCATACATGATCCACCTGATCACACAGTGTATCCACCTGATACAAATATAAATACATGATACATATCAACATACATGATCTACATGATCATACAATGTATCCACCTGATACATATACAGATACATGGTCCAAGCATCCAACATGATGCTTATACAAAATACATACACATGATCCAACCGATCATATCCAACATCCAACATGATGCGTACATACATATAAATGATCCAACTGATCATATCCAGCATCCAACATGATGCGTACATACATATACATATAAATGATCCAACTAATCATATCCAGCATCCAACATGATGCATACATACATACATATAAAAATGATCCAACTGATCATACAAAGCAGAAACCAGAACATCATCCCGATGCTCATCATCCAGCACTTACATCCACAGCCATGTGAAGGATCCTCCTTCCAACATGCTTGGAATGGCTTCAACAAATGTGTCCATCACTTCTTCCTCGAAGTGTCATCAATCCGAAGAACACCAAGCCTCTCTCTGAAGTACTCGAACTTCACCCTGGCTAGTGGCTTCGTCAGCACATCTGCAATCTGCTCGTCCGTCGCAACATACAGGAGCTTCACAGCTCCTCTCTGCACCATATCCCTGATATAGTGATATTTGATCTCTATGTGTTTCGACCTGTCATGAAACACTGGGTTCTCGGACAGCTTCACACAACTCTAGTTATCACAGAAGATACCAGTAGCATCCAACGGGAGATCAAATAATTCAGACAGTAGCTTCCGTAGCCATACTACCTCACAACTAGCTAAACAGGTTGCAACATACTATGCCTCAGCTGTACTCAGTGCTACACAGGATTGCTTCCTACTAAACCAAGAGATCACACATGATCCCATACTGAAGCAGCACCCGTATGTGCTCTTCCTATCTGCAACACTGCCAGCCCAATCTGAATCAACATAACCCTGCAGGTTAAACTTTTGATTCGCCTCATACTTGAGCCCATAATCCACTTTACCCTTCAGGCACCTCAGAACATGCTTTACAGCAACCAGGTGAACACTCCTAAGATTCGTCAGGAACTGGCTCAATGTGTTCACCGCAAAGCAAATATCTGGTCTCGTGTTCGTCAGGTACATCAAGGACCGAATCATCTGACGATACATAGAGACATCAACTGGCTCAAATGAAGCATCACATAGAAGCTTCAGATTCGATGCCATAGGTGTGGCCATGGCCTTGCAATCCATCATCCCGAATCTCTTCAGGATATCAACTGTGTACTTCCCTTTACCAAGGAAGATCCCACCTGCACTCTGCCACACCTCCATACCTAGGAAATAATGCATCATTCCCAAATCTTTCATATCAAACTCGAAAGCAAGCTTTCTCTTAATATATGCAATCAATCTGTCATCTCCTATTACAAATAAGTCATCCACATACAGGAGTAGAATCACAGGATTCCCTTCCTCAACCTTGTAATAAAGGTTGGAATCCGCTTTACTCTTGGTAAAGCCCAAACTAGATAGGAAACTGTCCATTCTACCATACCAAGTTTTGGCAGCTTGTTTCAAGCCATACAAGGCTTTCTTCAATCTGCACACATATGACTCCCTATCATGTATTTCGAAACCGAGTGGCTACTCCACATATACTTCCTCTTCAACTACACCATTCAAGAAAGCAGTCTTGACATCCATCTGTTGTATTTTCCATTTCATCGCTGCAACCAGGGCAAGTACTGTTTTGATGGAAGTATACCTGGCTACAGGTGCAAAAGTTTCTTCATAATCTATTCCCTCTTTCTGAGAGAAGCCACGAGCTACGAATCTTGCTTTGTATTTCTCTACACTGCCATCTGCAACATGATTGATTTTGTAGATCCATTTAGAAGTCACAACAGACTTCTCTTTAGGTCTTGGTACAACATCTCAAACATCATTCTTCATTATTGATTGGTATTCCTCAATCATGGCATCCTTCCATTCTTTATTTTCCGCTGCTTCTTCATAACTGGAAGGCTCTTTATTCATAATGTCACAGAGTAAAGCAACATAGCTGGTATGTGATCTGGTTTTCTTCTTTGCTTTGTGTTCTTCTTCTGGAATACCAAATCTTTCTGCATCTTGAATGAGCTCTCTAGCCCATGCAGGTTTCCTCTTGTGAGAGTTATCCTCACGGGGTGGATCTACAGGTTCTTGCAGATCTTCAAACTCACGAACAACTTCTGGAACTGCTTTAGTCATGGTAGTGTCTTGAAATCTAATTTCCTTAGGTTCTTCATAAACTTCAATAGGTGCCTTCCTTGATTTGATGAATGCTGAGTTTTCATCAAATGTTACATCCCTGCTGACATCAATCTTCTTGAACCTTGGAAAGTATATTCTGTAAGCCTTCGAGCTTTCACTGTAACCCACAAAGATACCCTTCTTTCCTGAAGGATCTAGTTTAGTCCTCTTTTCCTTTGGGACATGAGTGTATACTGGACAACCAAATATTATGAGATGGCTGACTTCAGGTTTCTTACCAGAAAAGACCTCTTCTGGTGTCTTGTTGTCCAATATCTTGTGGGGTGTTCTGTTCTGCACATATACAACTGTTCTAGCTGCTTCTGCCCATAGATGCATAGGTAGATCCTGGTCATGCAGCATTGCCCTTGCTGCTTTCATGATTGTTCTATTTTTCCTTTCTGCAACTCCATGCTGTTGAGGATTATAAGGAGCAGTCAACTCCCTCTTAATCCCTGAATCACTACAAAGCTTCTTGAAGTCATCTGAGGTGAATTCTCCACCATTGTCGGATCTGAATGTTTTGATCTTCTTGTTAGTTTGATTCTCCATCAAGGTTTTGAATTCCTTGAATATATCAAATACCTCATATTTGTTCTTCAAGAAGTATACCCAAGTCTTCCTGGAGAAGTCATCAATAAATGAGACATAGTAAACATACCCACTCAGAGAACTGGATGACATAGGACCACATACATCTGAGTGGATGATTTCCAGGATGTCTTTTGCCTTGCTTTCACTGCTTGGGAAAGCCTTCTTAATGTTCTTACCTTTTGCACATCCTTTGCAAACACCTTCATGTTTGGTCTTGATTTTAGGAAGACTCTCTACAGCCTTGCTTGCAATTGGAAGTGCCCTATAATGCATACGAGCAAGTATTCTATGCCAAAGTTCACTTGGCTCCATGGATTCATGTACCATGGCATGTTCAGGTTGTCCCTTCAATTTATGCAAACCTCCCTCTTGCTCTCCAATCACTACTGCATCATCTATGTTCTTTCCCTTTGGTCACATTAGGACTTGGCCATCCACAAATGCAACCCTCATACCTTTTGCATCCAATGCAGAGATGGAGAGTAAGTTCTTCTTGAGCCCAGGTACATAAAGGACTTCTTTCATCTTCAAATATTTTCCAGAATCTAGGTTGTAGGAGGCTTCACCACTTCCTTTGATTGAGTATTGATAATCATCCCCAAATTTCACCTTATGGGGTGATTCATATTCAGATAGATTCACAAAAGATTCCTTAAACCCAGTCATGTGTTTGGAAGCCCCACTGTCAATCAACCAATCATTACAACCATGGGAGATAGTACCCGTGAGAGCAGAAATTAGAACATACTCTTCTTCACTTGATGAGTCATCATCACTATCACTTTCTACCCTAGCCTTCTTCTTTGGGGGTTCATCATCTTCAACAGCATGAGCATGATATCTTCTTTTGTTATTCTTCTTATTCTTGTTGAAGTTGTTGTTGTTGTCTTTCTTCTTCTTGGGACAATCTGAAGCAAAGTGTCCCTTCTCATTGCAATTGAAGCATCTGAGATCTTTCTTATCTTTATGATAATGGTGGTGTGAGAATCTCCTGTTATGAGATGATTCCTTCTTGGACTTGCATTTCCTGGCATGTGCTGTGAGAGATTTGTCTTCATTTTCCATCTTTTCTTCTCGGGCCACAAGCCTAGCTTCTTCTTGAGAGCATTCTTCCCGTAATCTGTTGAAGGAGATCAACTTCTTTTTTGCACAAATTCCTTGAATAAATGAATCCCATGACCTGGGTAGGCCATTTAGAGTGGTCATCACCACTTCACCATTCTCCACCATTTCATCCACTGCTTCTAGTTGTTCCTTGATCTGGGAGACCCTTGAAAAATAAGATTGAATGGTTTCTCCATTCTGAAACTTTACTCCTTTTAATTGGTTCCACAGGGTCATCTTCCGATTTATGTTCTTCCCTTCAAATAGCTTGGTCAAAGAGTCAAACATCTCCTTGGGTGTCTTTAGAGAAGACACATGGGGTATGAGATGGTCTTTGATAGAATCAGCAATGATTCTCTTTGCCTTGACCAAGTTCTTCTTGTGGAAAACTTTAGCCTCTTCATTCTCTGGGATAGGGATGTCTTCTTTTACATATGAGTCCAACTCATTCTCTTCCAGGATTAACCCAATCCTATACTTCCAAGCTCGGAAGTTATCAGCTCCTTCAAGCTTATCCTCAAGCTTGGTGTGGTGAGACATCTTAAAGAGTACTTCAAATGGAAATAAAGAAGATTTAGGTCTTACCACTTGAAATGCTGAAAACTGGATCTGGTCCCGGATTAGGGTTTGTCGGAAAAACCTTAAAAATTCAAAATGTGAATTTCAACTTTTTGAAAGGATAGAAAGATGCGCCTTGATGAGCTGATCAGCCTGGTGTATTCAGAATTTGAGATCAACAAAACTTTACCCTTCAGATTTGTCTTTTTGTCCTTCCGGGTTCATTAGGGAGAGCCCTGAATTAGGGTTTGAGTTTTCCGGAGATCTACCCAGCCAAAAATCTCGATCCAAAGCTCTAAACTTCGATTTTTGCAAGGAGCTTCCAGCGATGTCTTCAGACGTCATAAATTCCTATTTTTATGGAAACTCTAATTTTTAGGGCCAAATCTGAAAATGCTCATAATTGAATTCTGATTGGACTGATAGATTATCCTTGATGAGTAGAGTCAATCTACTATACTGCTTTTCCAAAATCTGTGGAGAGAAACCCAATAAACAAGAAACTCAAGTTTTCGTCACTGCAAAATGTCTTCTTCTCAAGTTAGCTCTAATACCATGTTAAATTTTGAGCACTAATTCACAATACTCTAGGATCTTCGCTGAGAGAATAACATATACAGTATATCAATGCATAACAATCAAAATAAGCATGACAAGCATCACAAGAATCAAAAGCATGAGAGACAAGAGACACAGAGTTTCCGTGGGGAAAACCCTAAGGTGAAAAACCCTACAACTTCCTCAGAGATAGAGAGAGCAATGGATCAACCAAAATACACTTGAGATAGTCTCCTAGTAGCAGATGATCCTCCTCCTCACTAGTGTGCCACTTTCTGAGTGAGAGAGATATGACTTTCCGAATGATCTAAATAGAGATCTCCTGATCTCTATTTATACTAACCTGTTTGCCCAGTGACCTTATGGGGCCGACTTGTCTAACTAGGTACATCCACAATATAATATATATATTTCAGGGCTGACCCCACACATGGTGGTCTAATAACCCTTCGGCAAGTACACACACTTGCGACACTTGTCAATTCACACGACGACACTTCCTTATAGAGGAATAACACATCTCTAATAAGGGTACAATAAATATATATGAAATACATAGATGAAATACATTCCGAAGTTACATATATATCAACATTTTTGTTGTGGATTTCGATTCTCCTTAGGCAAAACAGATCATTCTAGATTTTGGTCTGTGGTTTTGGGGAAGTTTGAGACTCTTTATGAAACCCTAGAGCCCTCTTTTTGACCCAACTTTTGACCAAATCTCATCTACTCCAATTTGGGTACGACTTCCAAATTTTCCCTTGCATCTCTGGAACTCTGCCTCACTTGAAGGACTGGCTTTGTAGAACTTCCTATGACAAGTAGATTCAGAGATTGATTGAAATAGCAGCAGTAGTGACGATGACGATGATTCGAGGATGATGATTCGTTGATGATGATCCAGAGAAGAAGACTTGTGCTAGCAGATCTGTGTCGAGAAATACCTTCCTAGTTAAGAGGGAGTGTTGATGTATATGTAACTTCGGAATGTATTTCACATATATGTATATTGTATTCATATAGAGATGTTATTATTCCTCTATACGGAAGTGTCGTCATTTATATTGTAAGTGCCGTAACTTATACTTGATGGGTTATTAGACCACCTTGTTGGGGTTGGCCCTGTATAAGTCATGTGGGTCAAAGGGTTATTAGACCATCATATTGGGGGTCGACCATGTGGGTCAAAGGGTTTTTAGACCACCCTAGTGGGGGTCGGCCCAGTCAGCATTATGTTAAGTGGTTAAGTTGAGGCTGACCTAGTTGAGTAAAGGTCAAGTCAAGTAAGTGTATAAATAGAGAGAGTGTCTCTCTCATTTTACACATTCTATTCTCTCACTCACACTTTGGAGAGTGGCACACTTGTGGAGGAGGAGGCTCTGCTGCTAGGAGAAGACTATCTCTTGTATTCTGGTTGTATCATTGCTCTATCTATCTCTGAGGAAGTTATTGGGGTTTTTCACCTTTATGGTTTTCCCCAAGTAAACTCTGTGTCTCTTGTGTGCTTGCATTATTGTGTCCATGATTGATATGCTGTAGATTTGTTGTACATGTTGTTCTCTCAGTTAAGATCCTAGATCAGATTGAAGTAAATTCTGAAAATTTAACATGGTATCAGAGCTAGCCTGAAAGAAGACATGATATGGCATGTATGACGCTTGTTGCACTTACGATGGTAGGGCTTGATATAGCAAAAACCAGTCATCGTAGCACTTTCGCTATAAATCCATTTTGGCGAATTTTTCAGATCCGAAACTTTTACAGGTCGAAGAGAAGATTCCCATGTACCTTTACCTTGTGTCCAAAGGACAACCTCTAATTCGTTGTACTTTGTGATTTATGATCTGTACAATATAGGGTTTCTGCCTCTTCCAGATCTGAGTCAAAATCAGGTGACCTTGGGAGAAGGTCATAACTTGGGCTAGAAAGCTCCAAATAAAATTTCGTAAAAAGTGATAGGTAGTACACAAACTGTAATATCTCAGGAAAATTTTTCAGAGGCCGAAGTTGAACCAGTGACACGTGGAACGCCGTACAAGTTCGCTCTCCTGTATTATCCCATAAACAGGTCACGTTGTGACATTTGGAATAACTCTCTCTCAAAGAATCCAATTGAGGTCAGACCTGTAGGGATGGAAAGGTAACAGGTTGGGCTATCTCAGGAAAATTGTTTAGAGGCCGAAGTTGAACCAGTGACACGTGGCACGCCGTACAAGTTCGCTCTCCTGTATTATCCCATAAACAGGTCATGTTGCGACACTTGGCATAACTCTCTCTCAAAGAATCCAATTGAGGCCAGACCTGTCGAGATGGAAAGATAACAGGTCGGGCTATCTCAAGAAAAGTTTTCAGACCCTGTGGATCGAAAATTTTGGAGTTACACCAAAAACAATCAGGTACATATTTCTGTCAAAACAGAATTATTTTTTGAGCACCTTCATTCATGGATTCCGGAATTTAGGGCTTCGGAGAAAGTTAGAATTTTTGTAATTGGATACCACGGCTGGATGCTACTCATCAAAATCAAAATTTAGAGACCAAGATCATATTTTTTGGTTGGGCAGAAGGCTGGGCTTGATCAAACCCCAGTTCAGGACTTTGATCGGAAAGATGGAAAATTAGGGCTTCTGCAAAAATTGGAATTTTGGAAATCTGTGACCACGGCTGGAAGCCCCTCAGAAAAATCGAAGCTTAGAGCTTTGAATCAAATCTTTTGGTTGGGTGAAGCTCCGAGAAACTCAAACCCTAATTCAGGGTCCTCCCTAGTGAATCCAGAAATCCAAAAGGCAATTTTGAAGGGTGAAACTTTGCAGTTTTCAAATTCTGAATATACCAACTTGATCAGCTCATCAAGATGCATATTTCTATCCTTTCGAAAGTTTGAAATCCAAAGTTTGAATTTTTTGGGTTTCTTTGACAAACCCTAATCCAGCTCCAGGTCCAATTCTTGCAAATCAAGTGGATTGGGTTAATCCTAGAAGAAGATGGATTCGTCACCTGCATAAGTGAAGAAGTTCCTGTCTCAGAGGGAGATGAGGCTAAGGCCTTCCATAAGAAGATTACAAGCAATCTTGACAGGTATGGCTTACAGGTATGTTTCATGGTTAAGTTTATCATATGTTGTCTTCATATCATTACAGTACAATCTTGATTAATTACTAGACTTGTCGTATCACCTTAATAGAAGATATTCATTGATTAAGGTTTTGACACTTATGAATGTACTAATGCATTGTGATGTTGTATGAGGTTTATGTTGTTCGATAACATAAAAGGTACATCAAGAAAAACAAATCATGTTCTACTTCAAGAACATATGATCATGGTGACATGAAGACAAAGATTCATCCATTGTCATGGATCACATAGAAGATCTACTTTCGAGGTATGTATAACTCGGTCCTACAATGGTTAACCTATGAGACATGCAGGTTACTAGCACAAGTCACTGAAGAGAACCAGAAGACATTATGTGGGTATGTTAGATATAACTAGCTAGTATGCTAATCCAGGTATGTTTTTCCTATATCAAGCTAGAATCGTACCTTGTGTTAGGATATTATACTGTTGTGTTGTTGATAATGATTATTCATGAAGTCATAGGTTTGAATAGTCATGGCTATATGCATATTATGTTTCTTACCATAATTGATGATATGACTAACCCGAAGAATCATGAAGGTATAGGTTTGAGTAATCATGGGTTTATGCATTGATGATTTAACTAATCAGAAGAGTCCTAGGATCAAATAAGAATATGCATGAGTAAAAGAAGACTTCCCTGAAACCTTGAATACTAATGTTTATTATCTGTGAATGATCATGACTATACATGTTTAAGATTATTGTGTTTTGATAGTCTTAAGATTATACTAATAAATGTGTGATTATGTATGAGACCTCAAGGATAACACAATGATACTAATAAGCTTGCATAGTGATTAAGGATGGATGTAAGTTCAAGGACAGGTAATCCAGGAAGCAAAGATCAAGAGGGAGCACACTCCAGTTGTTCCTGCAAGAAAGCAAAGGAGCACACTTTAGTAGTTTCTGCAAGGATGCAGATATTCAGAGGGAGTTGACCACTTCTCACAATCCACATCAGAATGGAGTTGCAAATATTCAGAGGGAGTTCACCCAGCAACCAAACAAAGATAAGTATTTGAATTATCATTTCTTACATAATGTTATTCAGTGATGTATATGCTTATGTTCCTAGAATTAGGTTAGGTATTATGCATATTAGAATAGTTGCATTGATGAACAGTATACTACTAATATACATGGGTAAGTGGCCTATGGAACTGTACAACATTCCATTGCTACTTATCTAGAATGAAACCTCTTTGCTGACATGTTAGGAGTTGTGCACACTCTTAACAATGTTCTGGTAGAGATTGGAAGACATCTAGAAAGTTACGGGATATGGATAAATGTTGTATTGAAGCATTGGCTAAAATAATTGCATGACTGTATGACATATTTCTTTATGTGTAAGAATTTGTTCTGAAAACTATGAGATGTTTTCTAATCATGCAATTTAACTTGTTGTGTAGGAAAAATCGTATACCATCACCTACAAAAGAAGGACTACAACATTTGTTCAAAGCAACAAAATTATCTATTGAAGATATTGAAGTTCCCAGGATACGGGAAGAATGCCATGATCCGTCGATCATGAAGAACGATGTTTGGGATGTAGTCCCAAGACCTGAAGGGAAATTTGTTATGACTTCCATATGGATCTATCAGATCAAGCATGTTGCAGATGGCAGCATAGAGAAATATAAAAGTGATGAAATAGAAGATACACCAGATGGATTTCAAGACAGCCTTCTTGAATGGTGTAGTTGAAGAAGAAGTGTATGTGGAAAAACTACTTGGTTCTGAGACACATGACAGGGAGTCATATATGTGCAGAACTTGGTATGGTAGGATAGATAGCTTTCTATCCAGTTTGGGCTTTACCAATAGTAAAGCTGATTCCAACCTTTACTACAAGGTTGAGGAAGGCAATCTAGTGATACTACTTTTGTATATGGATGACCTGTTTATTACAGGTGAAGATAGATTGATTGCCGACACGCAGCGGAAGCTTGCTCCTGAGTTCGAGTTGAAGAACTTGGGGATGATGCACTATTTGTTTTTGGCATGGAGGTGTGGCAGAGTGCAGATGGAATCTTCCTTGGACAAGGGAAGTATGCAGTAGAGATCCTGAAGAAGTTTGGGATGATGGACTGCAAGGCTATGGTCACACCTATGGCATCGAACCTGAAGCTTCTGTGTGATGCTTCATCTGAGTCGGTTGATATCACTATGTATCGTCAGATGATTGGGTCCTTGATGTACTTGATGAACACGAGACCAGATATTTGCTTTGCGGTGAACACATTGAGCCAGTTCCTGATGGATCCGAGGAGTGTTCACCTGGTTGTTGTAAAGCATATTCTGAGGTACCTTAAGGGTATAGTTGATTATGGGCTCAAGCATGATGCGAATCAAAAGTTTAACCTGCAGGGTTATGTTGATTCAGATTGGGCAGGCAATGATGCAAATAGGGATCAGGTGTGATCTCTTGGTTTAGCAGGAAGCAGTCCTGCGTAGAACTGAGTACAGCCTAAGCAGAGTATGTTGCGACGTATGAGCAGGTTGCAGATGTATTGACCAATCCGTTGGCCAGAGTGCAATTTGAGTACTTCAGAGAGAGGCTTGGTGCACTTCAGATCGAGGTTCCTTCCAAAGGGAAGTGATGAGTCCGAAAGATGCAGATGCACATGAGATTTTCTGACATGGTTGATGTGTTCTCCCTTGGTCGTGATGTAATTGGTGAGCCATTTTTCACATGGTGGTAGATGTGTTCTCCCATGGTGAAAAAGTAAGGGTTGGAGCCTTCCCCAAATGGTGGTAGATGTGTTCTCCCATGTCGGTGGTGTAAGTGCTGGATGATGTGCATCTGGGCTGTGCTTCGTGGACGATGAGATGATCTGAAGAGGATGATGCTATGATGATTAGGAGGATCATGGATGATGAGCATCAGGACGATGCTCCAATTACTCCTCTGTATATGCATCATGTTGGATGATGGATATGATCAGTTGGATCATTTATATGTATGTACGCATCATGTTGGATGCTGGATATGATCAGTTGGATCATTTATATGTATGTATGCATCATGTTGGATGTTGGATATGATCGGTTGGATCATTTGTATGTATTTTGTGTATGCATCATGTTGGATGCTTGGACCATGTATCTGTATATGTATCAGGTGGATACATTGTATGATCAGGTAGATCATGTATGTTGATATGTATCATGTATGATCAGGTGGATTATGTATTTGTATTTGTATCAGGTGGATGCATTGTATGATTAGGAGGATCATGTATGATGATATGTATCAAGTAGATACTTGGTATGCATCAGGTAGATGCATTGTATGATCAGGATGATCATGGATGACGAGCTTCAGGATGTTGCTCCAGATGACATGCAGCAGGATGTTGCAGTGATGATGATCAGGATGATCATGTGTACATAAGGATGATGTATGGTGAGTATCAGGTTGATACTCTGTGGCCGTGGAACAGGTTGTGCAGATAAGCATGTAATTTGTGCCCTGGGAGATTTGCAGATAGTTTTTCGAGGTTTTGCCTATGGCATGTAATTTGTACCCTGGGATATCTGGCAAATGCTCTTTCGAGGTTTTGCTTGGGATGACATATAATTTGTGCCCTGGGAGATCTGCAGATAGTATTTCGAGGTTTTTCCTATGGCATGTAATTTGTGCCCTGGGATATCTGGCAAATTCTCTTTCGAGGTTTTGTCCTATGGCATGTAATTTGTGCCTTGGGAGATCCGATAGGTTGAACCGTGTGCTCGTAATCAGTCCTGGGATGCTCTTTCAAGGTTTTACCATGACCGCATGTAATTTGTGCCCTGTGAGATCCAATAGGTTGAGCCTTGTGCTCATAATCAGTCCTGGGATGCTCTTTCGAGGTTTTGTGGTGACCACATGTAATTTGTGCCCTGGGAGATCCGATAGGTTGATCCTTGTGCTCGTAATCAGTCCTGGGATTCTCTTTCGAGGTTTTGTGGTGAGGTCACATGTAATAAGTCCTAGAGATCTGGACAGGATGAAAAAGGCTCAAATGCTCTTTAGGGTTCTTGCTAGTCAAGAGTCTCTTTGAAGGTTTTGTGATGCACGTAATAAGTCCTAAGATTTCCACAGTATGGCCAATGATGACGAAGACCTGCAGGTGGTGGGCCTACATCCAGTATGAAAAAGGACTGGCTCTGTAGAACTTCCTATGACAAGTAGATTCAGGGATTGATTGAGATAGCAGCAGCAGTGACGATAACGATGATTCGAGGATGATGATTTGTTGATGATGATCTAGAGAAGAAGACTTGTGCTAGCAGATCTGTGTCGAGAAATACCTTCCTAGTTAAGAGGGAGTGTTGATGTATGTGTAACTTCGGAATGTATTTCACATATATGTATATTGTATTCCTATAGAGATGTTATTATTCCTCTATACAGAAGTGTTGTCATTTATATTGTAAGTGTCGTAACTTATACTTGATGGGTTATTAGACCACCTTGTTGGGGTCGGCCCTGTATAAGTCATGTGGGTCAAAGGGTTATTAGACCACCATATTGGGGGTCAGCCATGTGGGTCAAAGGGTTATTAGACCACCCTAGTGGGGGTCGGCCCAGTCAACATTATGTTAAGTGGTTAAGTTGAGGCCGACCTAGTTGAGTAAAGGTCAAGTCAAGTTAGTGTATAAATAGAGAGTGTGTCTCTCTCATTTTACACATTCTATTCTCTCACTCACACTTTGGAGAGTGGCGCACTTGTGGAGGAGGAGGCTCTGCTGCTAGGAGAAGATTATCTCTTGTATTCTGGTTGTATCATTGCTCTATCTATCTCTGAGGAAGTTATTGGGGTTTTTCACCTTTATGGTTTTCCCCAAGTAAACTCTGTGTCTCTTGTGTGCTTGCATTATTGTGTCCATGATTGATATGCTGTAGATTTGCTGTACATGTTGTTCTCTCAGTTAAGATCCTAGATCAGATTGAAGTAAATTCTAAAAATTTAACAAGATATTGAGGCATGTGCCTATAATCCCAAGGATTCAAAGGCTTTTTCGTTGCAAATAATTAGTTATGTTGCAGGGATGGCATGCATCGAACCGAAGTGCGGAACGAGTTATGTGAATCCCAACAGATTCAATTGCCATGAAGCATATAAAGGATACATGGCTCGATAAATTCAAGGATGAAGTACACAAACTCCGATTAAGCATAGACATTGACGGCGTCAACACATATTGCCAACCAAACAACATCTATATTGTTTGGCCTGTAGTAGTGATCAATAACAATATCCCACCATGGTTGTCTGTGAAGAATGAACATCTTATGTTGGCTCTTGTAGTCCCTGATAAAAGACAAGTGAAGAATATGGATGTTTACCTACAATCATTGGTCGATGAATTCAAGGAATTATGGGTGCGGTCTAGTGTTTAGAAGGGTTTCCTTAAGTAGATCAAGTTGTTTAGCCAGTAGGTTTTGGACCTCCTGCTTTTCATAAGCCTCCACAATACCTTGCAGATCGAGGTCTCCAAGATCCATTGCCTCTCCTTCATCGGATATAGTGCTTTCTTCTCTTGCCATGTGGATTTCTTCAATGAAATGCTTAGAAATTGGTATATAATGCTCTTCCAATAATTTGTTCTTTTACTATTGTCGTTTGCATCTGATATGGGGTGTTGCTTCCTTAATCGGTCATCTTGGTATCGACCAGAGTTGTATCTTGTTTTAATTTTGATCCTCCTTCATTGGCTAAGACATCGAAGTGATTCTTTGTTTGATTCCCAAAGCAGTAGAAGGTTGGAACGATTTTCTCCATCCTCGACGTCTTTGATTTGTGATTGCGGTAAATCCTTCTAAATATGCAACTGGCTCTGATTTTCCATTAGGTGGTTGTTTGATTAGAAGGAAATATCTGAAGAAATTTCCATGCTCATGGAACCTTCGATGACGAAATGGGATGTGCTCATAATCCCTGTTTGTATCCACTATGTATCTCTGTATCTTATGCAGATCAAATCTAGTAATGCCTATGGAATATTCATGTAATATACCCAGTTTTGACTTGAAATATATTGGATCAAAATTATGTAAATGATGTAATTATGCTAGTATGGATTCCTATTGTGGAGCTCAAGGGAAAATCCCAACTAGTGAATGACTAGGCATGCATAATGTAAATATTTCTCTATGGATTGTGTGGTTCACTTGTCATGCTAACTCAAAAGCTATGTAAATATTATGTTGGAAAATAATACAAAGTGGTCCAAGATGGCTATGTAAAGAGCACTAGAGGGGATATGATTCCACTATAGGGGAAGATGAAAGGGGGGCTATGGGATTTAAATCCTTTACTGCCAAGTGTCAACCTTAGCACTCATCCAATTACTTCCATGTGCTTTAACTGAATGAATTAGTTCATTTTGACTATTAAATCAAACCATTGAATGCATGTGTGAGGTTGGTGGGGAAATTCCTCTCATGTAGTTAAGGAAGCATGGGATGAATATCCTTCTATGACATTTGTATGGGTCCTTTTCTTCTATAGTCAGAAGTTATGTCAGTTGTCTTGTCATCATTCCCTCCTATATTTTAGAGTCATTCACTCATTTTCCTATTATCATGTAGATTTATACACTACGTAGAGTTTTTCCTCTTTTTTCTCATACCATTACCAATTACCAGGTTGTGTATTACCCAAAAATTCGAATTTGGAACTAGAGCTATGGATTTAACAGGAAAAGAGATGGTTGTAGGTCAGCATTGAGGTTAGAAAGGATAGGAACCTTTACCCATTGAGTTCTACTACTTTTGTATGCTTGAGAATCCATGAATTAATCCTACAGGGGGTTCTCCAACAACATAGACCAGGTTATATTCCTTAAATGCACACACTAGTAAGCACCTAGAAAGATGGATATCCCAAGGGAACCATGGATTGGTGAAGGGGATGCCTAAGCTGATAAGGGTTTTGTGTGGGGAAAGTATTGTTGGAGCCAAGGCTACGATGGATGAGTGAGATTCCTGTAGAGATATGTATGAGCATTTTGCTAAGCATAGAGAGCAAAATGGGTCGTGGGATGAGAGAGAGAATCTTGTAGGCATGTCATTTGCCTTGGTGGCCTCATAGCCTAGCTTGGGGGTGGCCTCTCAGCAGAAAGACTATATGCTGGACAAAGTGCCTATGGTTGGGTGGAAAATTGCTCTTAGATAACCAATTGCTTGGATATTCATTATTTGATATAAGTATTCTCTTTGTATTGATGTGCAATGATTTTATTATTATTCTTGTGATAATTATGCTTGTAAATGCATGTGTTGTGTGTGTAGAGCTTTTTCCACTATGTTTTTATTTATGCATTTGCACATGCATTTTAAATGGTTATAAATTTGTAATATGGCCATTGGGAAAATTTAGAATCCCATCTGTAACGTCCCCCTCACCCTATCCATCCATCGGGAGGGGACACTAGCTAAACCCAGGCTTTCAAATTTCGCCCCAAGTCCATAATACGTTTTTAACAATAAACAGTGTGTGCAGAAGCTTAAGATAAACATGCACAACGGAAATAAAGACCTTTCCACACACATATACCATTCAATTACACACGCATAACATCACAGTCATGAAATAAAAACGCTTCAGAATCAAATGCATAAGATTACTTATATTTATCCAACGTAGATCCAAGCAACTGGTTGTGTGAGAGCGTTTTTCTACCCAACCATAGAACTTGTCCAGCCTATACTATTTCAGCTCCCAAGTTCACCCCCAAGCTGGGCTATGAGTCCACAAGGGCGAAGGAAACACTTAGAGGCTTCTATCATCCTTTCCAAAAACGCAGCTCTGTCCTCAAATTCGGATTTCTGGGTTTAACACACAGTCTAATCATGGACATCCATAGCAATCGTAAACTCTACGTAGAGTAATAGCTTGCATGAGAGGGTGAGAATGGAATAGAATAGACAAAAGAGTGTTGACTCCCAAGGATATGAGGTAAGGGTGAAAAGACAGCTAACATGGCTTCTGAACATAGAAGAAATAGGACTGCTGACAACTGACATAACTGTCATAACCCTCATGCTTCAATAACTACAAGAAGTGACTTTTCCCACCAACCTCACATGTGCATTCAATGATTGGAAAATGGTCAAAAAAGGAGATAATTGGCTTATTCTCATCACATGACACAATTTAGGTGAGTTCTAAGGTTGACACATGGAAACATAGGATTGGGTTTCCCATAAGCCCCCTTCCTCTTCCCCTCTGGTGAAATCATAGCCCCTTTGGTGCTCCTTACACAGCCATTGTTGGACCACTTTATTATTTATGCACATAGTATTTACATATACTCTAAATCGTCATAAAATCCAACCAAACGGTCCAAATAAAATATAAAAGCATGCATGCCTATCCATTCACTAGTCCGGCCTTGGCCTTGAGCTCTGCACTAGGAATTCACACTAGCATATTTACATCATTTTACATTTATAATACAATGGGGTCAAAATCGGGATATTGCACCATCATCCATCCATGTCCCCCTTTGTTGGTATGAATGACGGATGGGGACGTCACAATTCATATAGACACATATCCGAGCAAAAAAGGTATATCGTCCTTGCTTCATTGCTTCAATAATCTTCACAAAGGACCCCTAGTGTATTACCTATGCCTGCCAATGTTTCCTCATCCCAAAACTCATGCATCAACAAGTAAAGTTTAATCCAAACTAGTGCTGCTAAAAAATACTCCTTTTCATGTCAAAATCATTCTGTCCAATCTCTTAAAAACAAACTGTAGAGTTAATAAAATAAGGGCCATTATCGAACACCCAATTTGTGTCCTCCAGTCTAGTAAATATTGCAAGAAAAAATCCTTTGAATCCCAATTTCGGCTCCACGTGGCCATTTGGTTTCCATTTTTTGTGATCCACCCGTTGAGGGATTTCTCCATTGGCCCAAAACCCAGAAACTTCCCTATCACAACATGCTTCCTCGTGAATTAAATATAATATCCTATCTTGGAAGAGATAACCTCATACCTTGGAATATTAGCTACTTTCGGGATGCATCTCCGCTATGAATGAGGATCCAATATGGGAATAGATATTTTTTGCACCCCATCTGCTAATGGATGCATTTAATGGGGATTCCCTACCCCTCCCTTTCCCACCGGCGACGGCTTAATCGGTTCTTTACCCATGCCATTTCCCCTTTGGAAGAAGATCTTCCACTGAATCACGCATTAACCATTTCTTTGTAGGAGGAATATCCACTCCCTCCATCCCCATGCCCATCAGGGCCTACGCTACAACTAACCAGGCCAATCTGAAAACCATAGAAACCCTCAAATGCTCTAAAAAATCATCTCCTGCCATAATTTCCTGATATCAATTTCAAAATGAAACAATATTTTTGTGTTTTGATTTTTTACTTATTAGACTTTTTATATTTTAAAGACTTCAATGCACTTTTTGTATGTTTTGAATAATAACATCTACAAGGAACAAAACTTAAACTGGTTGAGATAAACATAACAAAGAAAATTGTGAAAATGCAAATAACTAAGTGTTATACGAAGAAAATAAACTAGTGTAAATTTGAATGCACTTGTTAGAAAAAAAATGAAAATGTGTAGAAACTACTAACAAAAAAATCATTTCAATTAATTTTAATCCAATATGCGATATTTTTTGTATTTTATAATAACTGAAGAAACAAAAGAATGACTAGAAAATATCATTGAAAACCGGGCTAGCAATTAGTTCTTCTATTGAAAAGATAATTCCATACAATGCCACTATAGGCTATCCATTAGGCTTTTGTGAAGGCTAGGAACAAAAGTATTTTAAAACTATTCATGATGTTTACAAGACCGTAAAAGGACAACCAAGCCAACAAGAAAGAAAATAAAATGAAGAGAGGACTTGGACTCCAAATGAATCAATGATAATCCCAAATGTATTAATTTCCCTCTGCATACATACTTACATATCATAACTGGTACAATTGGATAACTAATACACTAAATGCAACTAGATGAACATTTCTACCTTAATGAATCCAAGTTTAAATGTCAACCCACTTTCTTGTTATGCCACTTTGAAGAAATATCTACTATCAACAAAGAATTGTTAAACCCTAAAAAAACAGTCATATGGAAAATGAATACCAAGTATACATTAATATTTTTGGGTCATAAGCATACCTATTGCTAGCAAAAAAATAGAATCCCGCCTATGTTGCTTCCCCTTGCATATATAGATGTACTAGGAAATTCCAATTAGTTATGAGTGCCTTTAGGGATTTTGTAGAATATATTAGAACCCCCTAGGAGAACCCCAACCTAGACTCTTAACCAAACTCCCAATTGACTGGGGTTGTCCATCGAATTTATAATAACTGAAGAAACAAAAGAATGACTAGAAAATATCATTGAAAATTGGGCTAGCAATTAGTTCTTCAATTGAAAAGATAATTCCATACAATGCCACTGTAGGCTATCCATTAGGCTTCTGTGAAGGCTAGGAACAAAAGTATTTTAAAACTATTCATGATGTTTACAAGACTGTCAAAGGACAACCAAGCCAACAAGAAATAAAAGAAAATGAAGAGAGGACTTGGACTCCAAATGAATCAATGATAAGCCCAAATGTAACAATTTCCCTCCGCATACATAGTTACATATCATAACTGGTACAATTGGATAACTAATACACTAAATGCAACAAGATGAACATTTCTACCTTAATGAATCCAAGTTTAAATGTCAACCCTCTTTCTTGTTATGCCACTTTGAAGAAATCTCTACTGTCAACAAAGAATTATTAAACCCTAAAAAAATAGTGATATGAAAAATGAATCCCAGGTATACATTAATATTTTTGGGTCATAAGCATACCTATTGCTAGCAAAAAAATAGAATCCTGCCTATGTTGCTTCGCCTTGCATAGATAGATGTACTAGGAAATTCCAATTAGTTATGAGTACCTTTAGGGATTTTGTAGAATATATTAGAACCCCCTAGGAGAACCCCAACCTAGACTCTTAACCAAACTCCCAATTGACTGGGGTTGTCAATCGAATTAGTAGAATCAAATAAATGAATGAAATAAAAGAAAAAACAAAGCGACCGAATTTGGACATAAATGTCATTCATTTTTTCCTTTTGTCCACATGCGCAACAGAGTTGTAAATAATTCATTGTTCATACTTGTGTGCAACTTGATTATGTAGGTTTTGATCCTTCATAATCATCTTTCTCTAGCTCAACAAGTTAATAATCAATATGGCACTACTTAGAAATATGCTTTCACATGCGACGTGTCAACCACAATCCCCCCTCTATTCAATTGTAACATGAACTCCAAAGTTTGCATGTATAGTAACAATCTCACCTGGAATAGCTGTGAGGCAATCCATTTCCTTGTTTTACTAGGGGAATCGACAACTAGGGTGGGGATCAAACTCACGTGACATAGGGTCGATTCCTATCTGCTACCACTATACCACTAGGTGCACCCACACAACCCACAAGCATGGGGCACAAGCTAATCGAGGTTTGAACCTATGACCTCTTCATAATGTATCATATCATTTCACTTCTTTTCCAATCGGTCTACACCCCTGTGGATAAGGCAATCCATTTCATTGACGATAGAAAGGGTGCCAATTAATTGTTGTGGACGAAGATTGTTCCGAAGATATGTTTATAGATAATTTCCTCCTCTTTAGAGTATTGATTTTTTAGGATGTTCATATAGACACCATAAAAGTCATTGGCATCCTCAATAAAATTATTCTGTACAATTAATTTCATTTTTTTGTATGTTCTTTGTGGAAACTCAAGCTTTCGGATTCCACTTTAAAAAAAAATGACTTTGCTTCGAAATTAGAAAACAAAATAGTACCTAGTTTCATTGAAACAATTTTGGCTCTTCATTGTGCTACGCTAGTGTTCCCTTGACCTGTCTCTATTGGGAATAGTCCCTAGGTATTCATGCTCTCATAGACTCTATGGCTCTAGTTGAGATCTGATACCATATCACATAAATTGAACACATAAAGAAACCAAAAGTAACTTGGAAGAGTTATCTGTATTTATTACATAAATGAAAAAAATGTTTTTTTTTAATTATAAAATGTTACAATTAGGTCAAGTCAATCCACTTTATGAATGTAATATGAATCGAGAAACATGATAAACTGAAATAGAGTATAAAAACACAAAATAACCTAACACCAAAGTGACTTTATATGCCTATGTTCTAATATCCAATTACATCATGAACTTGTCTATTGCTCCTTAAAGCTAAAGTGTAATTTTGTGGTTGTTTAAGGAACCCTTTTAATGTTTTACCTATAGTTTTGGAGATGATATCACAAGCTTTCTAAAGCCAAAGTGTAGAGTGTAATTTTGTGATTGTTTCTAAAAGGGCCCCTTTTATTATTATTTTACGTATAGTTTTGGAGATGATATTACATAGGAGGTTGTACAAAGAGATTAGTCCAAATTCCTAAAGGATGATGGGTTATCCCTTTTAGGTATTAAAGCTATGAATGTAGAGTTTATGGGTTATCCCATTTAGGTATTAAAGCTATGAATGTAGAGTTGATAGAAACACACTCTTGATTCCTCCACAACTTTAAGCAAAGCTTCTTCAATAAAATTGAAGATATTAGAATCAATAGACTCTTCATCCAACTTTAAGCTTTTATCTTTTGGAATGGTTCTACTGTTGGGTATGTGAAGGGGAGAGTGCGCCTGTCAACGGCGCAGGTGACGATCCCTCTGGAAATTTTTGGGGATTATTCTAAAAATATGTAATTTAATCCCGGTTAAGGGATTGAGGTCTATTGTCTAATCCGGGTTCACGGATTAGGGTTTTGGATGCTATAGAATACCTATATTGTATTGTGAGTGATTCATAATGAGATGATGAGAAAAATAGGAGTGGTGGCTCCAAGGTTTGCTGGTTTTCTCGGTTAAGGGTTTCCAGGGTAAATCTCTATGTACTATGTGTGAATGTTGTGGTGTAATCTCTGTTTTGCTTAAAAGAACCTGTATGCTTTGCTTCTCTACATAGGTTTAAAACTTACATCTACTACACCTTAATGTCTTCCTTGGTTACTTCCTCATTAAAGTCTCATAGTGTATTAGTGTATTTATTGGGAGTTTGTTCTTGACTCTCTTTTGATATTGATACGGGTTTAAGGAACCAAAAAGAATTTTGAAACTAAAACCAAATAATTGTTCTTAACCTAGAATTATTATAAGGAAACATTATGCATTTAATTTTGATTTTGAGATAACAAAGCTCAAAATTAAGATGTAACTCTATATTTATTAAAAACTTCCGTTGTTTAGGAAAATTGCAATTACTACACATGCAAATACAACCAATTTATCTCACAAATAAGATATAAGGGTAGCCCATTATCATTCTTCCCTCACAAATGAGATATAAAGGCAACCTATCATGGACCTACTACCGACATGACTTAGAACCAAAATTCCTTTCCCTCTAGTAGGCCATGCAACACTGCCCACGACTTCCCCAACCGGTGGTGATACTAACCTAGGTTGGAAGCCCGACAGACTACTCCTAACCAAACCACTTTACCTTTATACTTATCTATGTTTAATGTTTTATACTTAGCCAATTATATGCGTGTTAGCATTCACTACAGTAACACGTAGCCAAAAACATAAAGAAGAGACAAGAACAGTATAAGGAGGCACCCCAAGCTGAGCGTGTCTAATACATTTATATATATAATAATAGAGTTTACAAATATTACAACAAGATGGGTGTGCCCAACTGGTTGTGACCCAAGAGAGCGCCCAACTTGCAGTCCTCTCCAGAAACCCCAAGAAATTCACTTACTCTCAAGCACACGCAACTCCACTCGGTTTCCCCTTAAGCATCCATAGGACCGCCTCCTACGACTCATGTACCCTATTACCAAGTCTACACCAAGTCCACCATGAGCTCATTACATTGTGTCCAGACTCATCCTCTGCTGCCTGTGCCCACTATGCTCCAACCTGAACTCATACTTGTGACTCTCACTTGGTTCGATCCTCCTTGGATCCTTCTTTAGCCACCAATACGCTCGTTTACTTATACTTGCTCACCTTGTCCACAGGTTTGGCGAAGGGCTCCTCCCTTGTGATCACATGCCCACCTCGTGCCAAGTCAATCGTCATGTGGTGTCCAATTTGTTAATGGGCTCCTCCCCAGTCACAGGTTCACACCCTCTCATGCCAATCAATGCACCCACACTCAATGTGCCTTGGGAATCTTGCCCCTTCCGGGTGGGTGTGACCCCCATTGCCTTGCGACACACCCCATGCCATGCCAGACTAATGTGTTTGCGCCCACATCGTTCTGCTTTCCAGAAACCTCATTTCCCACACATGGTGTGCTCATGGGCTTCTCTTGTTGAGATCCCAAGTCATGCTACTCATTGGCGCCCAACTCAAGCCTTTGTTGAAACTCACCAACATGCCTTGTTGGGTCTGCTCGCCTGCTCAAGCGTTCCACATCCACCATGGGTGTGTCTTCAAGCTCCCAAGTCGAGTTTCCTCACCCTCCTTGGTGTCTTGAGCCAAGCCCCCAAGCCAAGCTTGCCCGCGAATGAAGAGTTGGCCCAGGTTCCTTTCACCAAGGCCATGACATCCTCCCCCACTCCAAAGTGTTGCTAACATAGGCAATGTTTCCAAGGTGCATGCAGCACTTGGAAACATCTACCGCAGCTGTCTACCACAGTCATAGTCACTGTTGTTCAATTCACCATTACTTCGCTTCGGCTTAGCTAGTCTGCAAGTCCTAGTGCCATTCGCACGAGCTTCTCTGCAATTTAGTGACCTTTGCTCTGTTGTGGAGAAGCTTGCTACCTCTACCACTTGGGCACTAGACTTGGTGCCACTACTCTAGTTGGTTTTACTTCTGGAATGCCTCCTGCCTAAAGCGCCTCAAGCCCCTACTACCTGTGCCAAAGGTAGTGGGCCTACTGTGCGGCATACCTCAATGAGAAGGATCATGTAGATGGTTCCCATGACCATTTCCCAAGTCACCATCTCTTCTCGGTTGATCCATTGCATCAAGCTTCTTCTGCAAGAATTTGTGTGAGGCACCTGAATCTACAAGTGCTCTCACTCGTCTTCCGTTCACAATGAAGTCTATGAAATATAATTGATTATGCTCCCGACCACCCCTCATGCTGTCAATATTCCAAAGAGTTCTCGTCGGGAAAGGCACCTCCCCCATCCTGTCCACCAGAACACTCCATCCACAACCATACTCGTTCCTCACTAGACGAACCCATAGAATCCAGTCATCTTCCGCACTTGATTGTTTGCCAACATGAAATAGTTCTACGGTAGCAAGCGTTAGTCCACCTAACTTGAGGCTCTCTGATAGCATTCCTTTGATTCTAGGTAGTGGCACATTCACACTACTCAAAAGAATGCCTAGCTGTACTGGCAATGAGTTCACCCAACTCCTTACCTATTCTACGATTGACTCCAAAGGTGGAGCGCCCATGTTCTCTTGCAACCACTCATGCAGACTATTCAATTGTTGTTCCAACGAAAATTCCTTGGGTTGTCTCAGTGGTTGGGTAAACAACAACTCCCACACTCTTCGTTGTCCTTGTCACATCTTCCCCACCAAAGTCTACCTATGTCATTTCTCACCAACTCCTCGAACTCCGTCGAGTGCACTTGCCAAGTGTCAGGTGCACTTCCAATAAAGTGTGTCTACTGCTGGTCACCCTTTTATTGAATTCGTCAAGGACCCACAGTCTCAACGACTGTCTTCTGAAAGTAGTGTCCCTATCCTACTAGTGAGGGTGCACTCCTAGTGAGCGCTTCAATGTTTCTGGGTATCCTCTACTTGTCCACACCGCCTGGTTCACTTGACTTCTTCATGTCTATTTGAACTGCCTCATTGTTGGGTTATCAAGCACCTATGCTGATCCATGTCTCGCTGACATGTCACTTGTTGTTCAAGCACACTGCCGCTCAATGCACTCCCAAGGCATTGTCTCTCTGCACCTGTGGAAACAACCCAACACCTGCTCTGACCCGAATCCACAGATTTGGATGCACTTCACCCTTGCAACACTATTGTCGAGCGCCCTCCCTCATGGACACCTTCTTGTCAATTGTTCTGCCTTACAGGCACCGTGAAGTTGTGCCAGGCGCACTAATGCTCAATGCGGTCTCTGGTCACACTAATGGCATACTCCCACACACTGCTCCAACTTGCGGCAAACCCTCGACAACCTACTTGCATTGTGGTGAAGAGCCCGTTCACTTATTAGCTCTGATACCACTTGTCACCAGGGTATTTTTTAAGGATTCTAATATTATACTCAAGTATAGTATTCTAGGCGATTATTTTCGATTAAAAAAAACATATGTATAGATAGGTAGGTGAATATAAAATATGAAACCTACAATTTACTACTAAAACATGTAAATTTTTGGTGAATATTATGATCATTTTTTTTTACGTAAATATAGGTGATATTAGAGACTAAAATGACCAAATAGCGAATTTATTTTTTGAAAAAGAGCCTGAAAAATAGCCAATTGGCGAAATTTCGCCCCTAAAAATTACCCTGCCTGTCACAGGTCTACTACTGGCCTGACTTAGAATCGAAGTTCCTTTCCCTCTAGTAGGCAATGCGACACTGCCTAGGACTTCCCCAACCAATGGTGATACCAACTCGAGTTGGAAGCCCAAAATACTACGCCTAATCGAACCGCTTTACCTTTATACTTGTCTCTGTTTAATGTTTTATACTTAGACAATTATATGTGTGTTAACATTCACCACAGTAACACTAAGCCAAAAACATAAAGAACAGACATGAATAATATAAGGTGACACCCCAAGCGAGGCGTACCTAAGACATTTTTATATATAATACTAGAGTTTAAAAGGATTACAACAAGATGGGTATGCCCAAATAGCTGCGACCTAGGAGAGCGTCCAACCGACAGTCCTCTCTAGAAGCCCCAAGAAGTTCGCCTATTCTCAAGCACGCACAACTCCACTTGGTTTCCCTTAAAGCATTCACATGACTACCTCCTGTAGCTCCTGTGCCCTGCGCTCAAGTATACACCAAGTCCACCATGAGCTCATTGCACTGTGCCTAGACTCGCCCTCTGTTTCCTGTTCCCACTACACTCCAACCCGAACTCAGACTTGTGCCTCTCACTTGGTTCGATCCTCCTTTGATCCTTCTTTAGCCACCAACGTGCTCGTCTACTTATACATGCTCGCCTTGTCTGCGGGTGTGACCAAGGGCTCTGCCCTTGTGGTCGCACCCCCACCTTGTGCCAAGTCGACCATCACATGGTTTCCACTTTGTTGACGGACTCCTCCCAAGTCGCAGGTCTGCGCCCTATCATGCCAACCGATGCACCCACACTCCATGTGCCTTGGGCGTCTTGCCCCTTCTAGGTGGGTGTGCGCCCCATCTTCTTGTGACATGCCCCATGCCATGTCGGACCAATGCACTTGCATCCACATCGTTCCACTTGTCGACGCCCTCATGTCCCACATTTGGCGTGCTCCCAAGTCGTGCTCCTTGTGCCTTGCCGAGTCCGCTTGCATGCTCAAGCGTTTCACATCCTCCACGGGTGTGTCTCCGGGCTCCCAAGTCGGGTTGCCTCGCCCTCCTTGGTGTCTTAGGCCAAAACCCCATGCCAAGCTTGCACGCGGGTGGAGAGTTGGCCGAGGTGCCTTTAACCAAGGTCATGACACAACCCATCATCATTTTTCCCTCAACATATGAGTGCAACACAACTAAATCTCAAGGAATAGTCTATCTATTCTACATTTTCAACTTTATGGTGGGTTTTGATTGGAATCCAGTAATTATTTTTTGGTAAAATCCAAATTTCTATGTGTTTAAATTGTATTTTTGAATCCATAAATAGATTCAAGTGACTCAAATACCCCATGACAAGCAAATTATGCAATTTCCATATCTAATACATATGATTCTAAATTTTTTTAAGAATTTCCAATGGAAATAAAAAAATTAAAAGAAAAATATATTCTTAAAAATTTGAAAAATTAGAATATTTAGACTACACCAAATCTCAATATGGCTTTCGTGTCCACCTCTATTGTGCTTTCCACTTATCTTCACTAGCACGACGCGCCTCCCGATCTACTTGCCCACCTTGTTATATCTATCCACTTTCTTTCATTTTGTCACTCATCTCAGTCCTCGCCTTCTTCTTGCTTTCGCGAGGGGTTTTTCCGGAGAGACCAGAGTTGCATGGACATCCATTGGAATCGGAAACTCAGAAATCTTTACATTGTAAAATACGGGAATCAATAAGGGTAGCAGCCTCAAAACGTTCATGGAGCAGAAGCTCAAAATGGGGGCTGCAGTTATTCCTCCCGTGTTTAACAATGTCAAGCTTTATGAACTTCTGTGGGCGGACAAAGATTGGAGCGTATGCTAAGCCCTGCGAAAAGGCAACATGATCCGCTTACACTTGAAAATCGCAGAACAGGCCTCTTTGACGTTTCAGATCTCAAGCCATGTTACCTAATGGGTTAGGTTTATATTTCTATTTTAACTTTGTATTTTATGATTTACAAAACTGTATATAATGTTTGTTTGTTTTGTGGCTAGCACAGATTTGATTAAATATTCTTTTCTATTGAAGTATATTTTGGGAAACTTTGAGGCACTTTTTCACATTTCATGGTGTTTCGAGTAAATGTTTGAGTACCTGATCTTACCATAGCGAATCAAACTACTTAAACTAATCCTTAAATAACATCTTAACCAGACTTTTTAAGCGGCTGTAAATAGATTTAGGATTAGGATGTATTTATTTTTATTAGAACCATGAAAATTTTTAATCACGGTGCGGCCACCTTGCCTAAAGCACGCCCATAAATCCTCATACCGAGATTGTAAGCCAGTGAAGGGCACATGAACAGCCCAGCTGTTATCCACCAACCAGAAGTGGTTTTACCACATACTCCTGGTAGGTTTTTTGGTCATAGGGTATAGCAGAGACACCATTCAGTCAGCTTTAGCTCGAGACTAATACCACACTTCTTACTTAATAACCCCATAAAATGGCATAGGGGGTTCAGCTTCCACTCCGACCATATGGGTTCTGCCTTTCATGGGGAAGTGTCACCCCTCAAAAATGATTGCTGACCTTGCTGTGTTGTAGTCAGCGTATGTGAAGCAGTTTAGCCTCATACACCAAGTTAAGGATTATGATGTATCTATGCCCGAGTTTATTTATAGTTCCGCTTTTTATTTTTAAGTTTCTCAGGTGAGGGAAATGATAAAAAATAATAAATTTGTTTTAGTACAGCAGCAATCCAAGACGGTCAGGGTTTTGGGCAAACATTAAGGAGTGAGTTAATAAGGTCAAATTTAACCATTTCTGCAAGTCCATTCTTTTTTAATTTCTGCAAGTCCATTCTTTTTTAATTTCTGCAAGTCCATCTTTTTCGATGAGGTAGAATTCCATCCTGAACTGTTCATTTTTTTCAAATTTCAAGGATTTAAGTTGTCTTAAAATGTGCGAAAATCTTGAGGGCAAAGTTCCATGGTCGAAGTTTTCATAAATCACCTGGAACCAGTGTTTTCATACTTGGTCAACTCAGAATTAGACTTGGTCAAATTGACCCTTCATCGCTTAGACTCGGCCCTTAAACCAGTTCAGGTGGTCGGTTTGGTATTGACATTGACTCGGCCGGTTCACTACCAAACCGGCCAACTTGGCTGAGTCCATACTGACTCGGCCGAGTAACTGAGGGACTAGACAGCTTGCACAGGTGACTGTAAAATTCTTTTTTTTTTTACAAATTTTTAACTAATCTAAGACTCTAAATCGTAGTACATTGGAAGGTCCCAGAAAAGAACCGTAGTACATTGGAAGGCTCCAGAAATTTTTGCCTTGGGGGTGCTGCCTCTGAACCCTCTGGCAGGGGGGCCTGGCCAGCCCCCTGTGACCCCCCTGGTGCATATGAACATTGCATTCAGGTAACCATACATCACTTTGTAGGAGAACATTGAAGATCTGGACATTGATTTTACCTTTTAACAATTTTTTGGACTCTAGAGGACATTTAAAGTCTTATTGATTATGTATTTTGTTTTGGATATGTATTGTTGTCGGCACCTTTTTGATATTCACCCTTACATGATATATACATGAGCTGATTTTGCATATTGTGTCTCTAATGGTTTGGAATCTTTAAAATAATTTTTTTTCATTAAAATTTTGATGTTCTATATATTTTTTAAGTAAGCTAAGTCATTAAATTCAAACTGGTCTGGGTCATGGCCTAGTCCGAGTTTTAAAAACATTGCCTGGAACTATGCCTTCCCTTAAAATTCTTAAATATTTTGTAGAGAATTTTCACTGGAAAAAAGTGACTTTGTCCAATTGTTAACTTACCTCAAACCTTAAGCACCAGACAGACTTGAGCACCAGACAGACTTGCGAAAAATGCCTATCTTGGAACTTTGATATAACAGGTATTTTGTCTGAACCTTGCAAAACATCGAGGTTCCACCTACATTTATGACAAGTCTGTGTTAGGCTTAAAGTTTGTTCCATTTTTTTTCTAGGTTGAGTTGGGTCTGCTACTATGCAATCTGTTTTTATTTTCCTCTGATGTGAGAGAACCTGACTGTAGTCTGGAAGAGGTTAGCAAAATCCAAATGGGAGAAAAAAAAGGCAAGTGGGCACTCCACTACGTAGCCCTAACTCCCAACAGCAGTAAAACTTGTTTGCGGAGCTAACTTGAAGAGGAGATTGGAAAATGAAGGAGAGCAAACACTACATGATTGAACAACCATTCTGTATCCCCACACAGCTGAAGTGGCTATATTGTGTTGCATGGCAGATGCTGTATGGCATGCTACAATACATTCGAATGCAGGATGATGTTTGTGATCCTGGTATTTTTAAATATATCAGTGGAGTTTTCTTTACCCTGGATTGGGATTTTCTCCAACGCCTTCTTTTCCTGTAGTTTGATGTGGATGTCTCTTCTGTTGTTGTTCGACATAGTTTATCTATAGTGGTTTTCCTGCAGCAGAGTCTTGATTTTTGTCGATTTGCTCTCACCTGCATAGATAAAGAAACACAGTTAAGCCACAAAATATACAAAGCAATTTGTCATAACTGAGGTTGAAGAAGTATGAGTGAGACCACTGCAGTTTCTGGGTTTAATCCCTAAAATTTATGAATCATGCAGCAAAGTGGTAAAGTTACCTGCTTTCTAAATCACTTGTATTGTATATCTTAATAGCAATTGCCCTTAAAGGGCTTTAAGGTGCAAACGTATTGTAAGATGATCATTGCCTCTAAAATGACCTCGAAAGGTGTAAAGATATGCAGGATATGAGAAGTAGGTATACTCAACTCAAAATTACCATTTCATCAAGTTGTATACAATATAGTTTCTATACAAGGCAAATAACATTTGCAGAGAGCAAGTATATCGTATAAATGAAAGATATTCAATTTGCAAAATCACCAATAAATAATTATTTATGAGGAAAAAAAGCAAATCACCAATAAATAACTATTTATGACGATGCATTTTTTTTTAAAGCAGCAAGGAAAATGAGGAGTGAGGCCATATTTTTTTTCAGTTAGCGAAATGACAGAAAATAATAAATCTCAGTACAGCAACAACCCAAGGTTGTTGGGTTTTTAGGTGAACAAACTCAACCTGACCTTTCCTGCTAGTTCATTTTTTTCCAAAAAGATAGAGTTCCATCCTGATCTGTTTTTTTTTTCAAATTTAACTATCTAGGTTGTTTTAAAATGTGCCAAAATCATCAAGGGCCAAGTTCCATGGTCCAAGTTCTCATCAGTTAGCTGAAATTATGACTTCTCATAAAATTCCAAAATTGTCTTCCCATAAAATTCCCAAATAATTTGGAGAAATTTTCAAAAAAAAAAAAAGAAGTTTGTCCATTTATTAACTTACTTGAATCAAACCTTAAGCACCAAACAAGCTTCCCATAAATGCATGTCTTGGAACTTTGATATAATAGGTTTCTTAATACTTGAATCAAACCTTAAGCACCAGACAAGCTTGCCATAAATGCATGTCTTGGAACTTTGATATAATAGGTTTCCTGTCTGAAACCTTGCAAACTTCAAGGTTCCACCTTCGTTAATGACAAGCCTGTCTAGTAATTAAAGTTTGTCCCATTTTTGTTTCAGGTTGAGTTGGGTCTGCTACTATGCGTTCTGTTTTTGTTTCGTCTGATTTAAGAGAACCTGATTCGTTAAATGGAAAAAAGTTAGCAAAATAAAAAAAGAAATTAATAAAAAAAAGCAAGTGGGCACTACACCATGTAGCGCTAACAGCCAAGAGCAGTAAAACTTGTGTGGGGAGATAGCTTGAAGAGGAGATTGGAAGATGAAGGAGGCCAGGGTAAACACTGCATCATTGAGCAACCTTTCTATATCCCTGAAAAGGTGAAGTGGCTAAATTGTATAGCATTGGATTGCCGATGCTGTATAGTATGCTACAAAACATACCAATGGAGGAGGATGCTTGTGGCCCTCCCTGGTTGGGTTTTTAAATATATCATCGGAGTTTTCCTTACCCTGGATCAGGTTTTTCTCCTGTGTTTCTTTTTGTGTAGTTTGATGTGGATGCTTTTTATGTTCTACATATTTTTATCTACAGCAGTTTATTGTAGGATAGTCTTGATTTTTGCCGATGTGCTCCCAGCTGTATAGATAAAAGAAACACAGTTAAACCACAAAATACACGAAGCAATTTGTCATGACTCATAACCGAGGTTAACGAAGTATCTCAGCTAAAAGGGCTTTACCTGCTGTGCAAATTGCTTGTATTGTGTATCTTACTAGCAATTGCCCTTGAAGCCCTTTAAAGTGCAAAGGAGAAGATCATTGCCCTTCGAATGATCTCGAATGGTGTAAAGATATGCATAATAGAAAGTGGAAAAACATGCATGATAAATTAGTTAGTATAAGAAGATCGTATAAAGATATAAAATGATAAACGTTTCCTGCATAGCAACACAATATTTAAAACTCAAAAGTAACAATGTGTTCATATTTGGACAGAGTAACAACCTACCATGTGGATTTTGTTTGTTTGGCTGAATTAATTTATATTTCATTTCATTATACAAGAACAAATACCATTTTCAACAAAATGCCTGCAAAATAAAATGATTTTTTTGGGTCTTTGTATAATGGTTCTACAAAATGCCTGCAAAATAAAATGATTTTTTTGGGTCTTTGTATAATGGTAATAAAATGTCTGCAAAATAAATTTATTTTATTCAAGTCTATATATATAATTGTATTAATGTATATTTCATTTCATATAATACTAAGAACAAATGCATTTTTCAAAATAAAATATTTATGTTCATTTGCACTATGAGAATGACTTGTGCTACGCAAACATGCTGCGCAAGTGTAGTTTGGGAGGTCTTCCTAATGCTGGCAATAGTACAACAGCCCTCCTTATCCCAATATCCCAAGTCCCTTCTTTCGAATCAAGCCCTTGCTTGGACAAAGTATGGGTGTCCATATTGTTTCTTATAAATATGGAAATAGGAAATGTCTTAAAAAATGTGTTCCAGCATTTTGGCTACATCGTAAGAAAATAAATAATAATAATTAAATTTTTATATGAAACCTAGTTTTAGAGAATATTAATAACAATTAAATATTAAATAAGTTTTAAAAGATTAAAATATAGTTTAAATGGAATAAAATGATAAAGGAGAAAAAGATTTTCGAAGAATTAAAAATAATAAAAAGATGCAAGATTTGATAAAAAATTGTTTTTTTAATATTAATTTTAACATTATTTATTAAATAAAAAAAAAAAATTAAATGTAATCATAGATTATATGTTTTGAACAAAAGAGATATAAACTTAATAAATTTTTTGAAAATATTGATGCAGAATATTTTTATTATTTAGGAGTGAATTTAAGGTTAAAGAAAGTAGGGATTAAGATACATTTTAAAAAGAAACTTTCTATATTAAATAAATTTATTTTTAAGTTAGAAAAATTAGGGGATTGTAAAAGAGAATTTTAATTATAAATATAAATAAAAACAAAAGAGTGAAAAATAAAAAAAGCTTCTGATTGGAAAAAGAGATTGGGACAAAAATGATAAAAGCTTTGGTAATTAAATCAACTAGTCCTTTGTTAAAGATTATTGTGGATTACTATGGGTTTATTTCCATTTTGTAGCTGAGGAGTAAAGAGTCAAAATTTATTTGAGTCTTGGAGCTTCCCTCAACAAACCATTTCCAAATAAAGAGATATTATCAACAAACAATATACAAGTTAATGCTATAGAACCAATATTTAACCTTTTCAGAGTTCCATTCTTTTGTGAATTGGTGACTAATTTGCTCAATCTCTCAGCCACAATGAGAAATAGCAGAGGAGAGAAGGGACAACCTTGCCATAGCCCTTGAGATAGAGTGAAAAAAACTTGAGGCCAAACCATTAATGAGGATGGAGAAAGAAACATAAGTAAGAGAACCCATGATACAATAACAAATGGAACACAGTAGCCTAGATTAATGAGAAAAAGATGAATGTACAACCATTTGACCCTATCATATGCTCTGGATGTGTCAAGCTTGGTCACCATGGCTTTCATCGTCTTTGTCATAATAGAATGAAGTGCCTCTTGAGCTACTTGTATTGCATCATGGACCTTCCTGTTGCTAAGAAAATTAAATTATTCTTTTGAGATTGTTTCTAAAAGGGACCCTTCCAATGTTTTAAAAGGGCCCCTTCCAATAGTCTCGGAGATGATTTCATATAGGGTGTTGCACAAAAGGATTGATGTGAACTCCTAAAAAGATGGTGGCTCTTCCTTCGTAGGTATTAAAGCTATGAATGTAGAGTTGTTAGAGCTATGGATTTTATCCAACACTCTTGATTCCTCCACAACTCTCGGCAAATATTCTTTGATAAACTCATAAAATCCCACAAAGAAGTCAATAGACCATCCATCTCCACTTGGGATTTTATCTTTTGGAATGACCTCACCGCATCTTTAAGTTTTTCCTTAATTACTTCCTCTGTTAGATCCTCATTTGTGACATCTTCTCTAAGCTAGTCAATGTGGTGCTATCCCAAACCACCACAAAAATAACATAAAAAAAGTCAATGGACATTTTATTACATTAGAATCATTTATAGTGTTAGCATATTTATTTAGAAACAAAAAGCGTCAACCAATGTACTTCAATAATACGAGGATGAAAGGACTCCTTTTTTATTACATAAGATTCCTTTCAATGAAAAAAAAAGAGCATTGCCTAATAGACTTCAATAATACAAGGAAGAAAGGACTTGAATCATATATGGTTTTAGCATATTTATTTAGAAACAAAGTGTGTTTTCAAGTAGACTTCAATAGTACAAAGGATGAAAGGACTCAATTCAATCAAGGTCCTATTAACGATTGCATTTTTTATGATGTTTGGTAAGTGTGTAGGGTTGCTTAGTGACCACATCCCTTGAATTTGTAGCAATGCAGCCCCTAGAAATCCAAGTGTTGTTATTGATCATTCTAATGGAGCATGTGTAGATCTTACTACAAATTCTTTGCATTTGTGATAGTGATTGGTGTGCAAGATTGCATCATCTAGATTTTAAAATTTGCAACATAGGATTGTCACACATATTATGATCCTTTTCTAGGGTGTGGAGGTCATATCATTCATATGATCCCTTTTCTAGGGTGGTGGCAAATTGATACCGTAGACCTCTTAACTACCATAAATCTTATTCGTTTGAGGTTAAATTGAATGGAGCGAATAAGGAGACCCAAGTAGCCTCAAGTCTAGATGGTCCTATCATCCATAATACAATAGAAAAATGTCTAATATTGAAGCAATCTAAAATATATCTTTGAGAGAGTAGTGCAACTCAAACCCAATAGTTCAAATGACTTTGGAAAATGGTTCAATGTTATTGATTATATCCATTGGCTTCGGAAATGAAAAAGAAAAACTCTAAATTCATTGAAGGCATACTCTTTTTGAAACAACCAATTCCAACTAACTTCCTTTGTAGTAGGTGCACTACTTAAGTAAGGCCTTGGTCAACCCATCATTACAAGTGTTGGGATAAAGGTCGTAGTCGATCGTTCATTACAAGGGTTGGATAAGTTATAATCTTTAATTAAGATGTTTCTAGAGTAGATAATTTGTAACAAACGAGCTTGGATTGAGAGCTGAATCTCTACCTCATGCACATATTTGGTTGAGATTATCCTAATGGATTGATTGGGAGATTTGATCTTTACTGTCTTTCAATTCTTATAGGTGTTAAGGGAACTAAGAGGGATTCTTGAATGGAGGCTTGAATTCTCCTTTTTGGAGCTTAAACTTACTGACAGTGGTTGGCCCAAGAGTATTTCAAAGAAGATTTATGTATTTAGTTTTGATTTTGAGATGGTTAAGCTCAAGGGCTAGATGTAACTCTATGTTTATTAGGTGGCTTGGGAGTTAAACAATCGCTTTGTAAGACAAAATTGATTGATGGCATATGCAAACGCAACCACACTATCCCACAAATGAAAGATATATCAAGGTATACCATCATCTCTCTTCTCCTAGTGTAATGTCCCCATTCAAATAAATTCATGACAGGAAAATTCCACCAATCCTACTAGTTCTCTAGGTTGGATGGAGACATTGGGATTTGGAATAAGGGGGTGTTGTGAAGGATTATACCCTATAGCAGGGGAAAGGATGCTATCAACGTACATGGGGTGATAGATAGATACATTATACTTTGCATTAATTACTGTAAACAAAATGAGATTAGGTTTAAAAAATCAGTACCTTGTTTATGGTGTCTGGTCCTAGCTTTCGCTCAATCTCCATAGTAATACACCTGCAAAATATACAGACCTTCCTCAGCGTATCCTGACTACAAATATATAATGATATTGAAGACAATATGACATTAACTATATTCAGAAATTCAATAGAAACAACATTCCATTGGGACGGGAAGGGTATCTCGATCTTTTATTGTCAAAGAAATGCAACCAAATACAGTTTATACCTGATTTGTTCCAAGCACTTCTGCAACCGAGTTTTGGGCTCCTACTCCTCACATTGACTTAGAAATTCCTTCAGCGTAACAATAGCTTCTTCTTCATTGGCCTTTTCCTCATGGCTTCCCCTTGTATTTATGGCCAAGGTAGGAAGTTAGATTCGTGAGGCAATTGAATTGGGAGGTTGGGGGAGTTACAGTACCAACCTCAAGTAATCCCAATTCGTAATCTTAATATATTTTTCCATTTCATCTTAATATGTGCGCAGGTATCACACTAGACAACTTGCGCCTAGGGCGCAGCTAGTGCTCTCCAAGACTAGTGCATACCACTTTTGAGATAAGTGCACGGGTCTGCTTTAGTAGAACCAGCGCTCAGTACACTAGATGTTAATTGTAAGAGTAGCGCATATTTTATGAAATATGCAGAAAAAATATAATTTTCAGCTACAGAGGTGATCTCAGCAGTAAATCATCTAAGGTCAATCCAGCTCTTCCATCCATAGTGTCATTTTGTGTGATCGACAGGGCAATGTGATCACAGACGGAGAAGTGCAGATTTGACCTATAACAGATGCCCCCTAATGTGTGAGGTCAGAGGGAAACGATGGCTGAAATACATTATAATTCCAAGTCAGGGGATGAGCAAAAACCACAGGACGAAGTCACAAAAGTACCTGAAAACAACGATCAAGGTCAACGAGCAATTACAATCTTGACATCATATAGATGTTCGGTGTGATAGAACATGATCTGCGATACATAACTGGGAGATGTATATATAGCATGGCCACTGAAATACAAGCGTGGATCCATGTCAAAGATAAGAGATCATAGCCATAACAACAAGCTGGATCTATGTCTCATGAAAAGCCAAAAAATGAGTGTGGCTCAATCTTGTACAGCTTGGGTGTTAACATGAATATGGTGATGCTATCAGAGTCCCAAGGTCTTCATCCAAACAACCCAAGGTACAGACCCTAACCATGTGAATAAATGAGCTATCGAACATGGGGGGTATCGTTTGATTACCGGTCATTGATGTATACCGTTAACAAACGCGAGGGCTTCCATCGATAATGATAATGGGGCCCAAGGTACCTAGTACGTTCCAACAACTGTGAATAAATGGACTTGAAGTCGAACACTTGAGGAACCTGTTGAATAAGGGACATTAATGTATTCCCATTATCCAACAGTAAGGGAAAGTGCCACTGATGACTGCAATCCCCAAGGTACTATCCGAAACTCTAAACTTCCTTCCCAGAGCATAATGAGTTGAAGTCGATAGGAAGAAGTCCGTTGGAAGGGAGGCCTTAAGGCATCCTCCATCATCCAACACGAGGAACACTCATAAGATTGAGCTGATTTGGAGTAGGACACATAACAAGAGGAAACATACTGACACCAGGATGGCCGACACATGAAGTTAAGGTTACTGCAGAATGGCCGACACAGGCTGTATCCTTGAACAGTGAGCACGACACAAAAGTGACTTAGGCAGCGTTTAACATGACGGGAGCGTGATATAAACATGTAATGTAGGAGACATTAGCAGATTCTCCATATGATTGGAAGAATAACCAATCGGAGGAGTGAAAAAATCTGAGATCGGGTTCACCCAAAGGTCAAAAACTGAAACCCTAACTAAATGATGGACTCAAAAAGGTGCTGTGTTCAAGGAAATAACTGACTAGCTGCCTTTGAAACTGAAAAGATGTCTGATACCCTTCTCTTCCCTTAGTCTTTTTTATCAAAGAATATCATTCCTGTTGTTTTAATGAGTCCAAGAAAGCAAACTCAATAGTCTTTCTTCATTTTTTACAGAGTTTGAAGAAAAGATAGATGAATACTCTATAACATTGATCCATGGATTTTAATATCGAGCCTGGATCGGTTCATGTTTATCGGTGTTTTCTTTTTTGAGGGTTCTGTAAAACTTAAACAATAACTCCATACACCTACTCGTGGATTTTAATATCGAGCTCGAGTTGGTATGTGTTCGCCGGTGTTTTCTTATTTAAAGAGTCTAAAAAACTTAAACAATACTCCACATACCTTCTCGTGGATTTCACATCGAGCCCGAGTAGGTGAATGCTCGTTGGTGTTTTCATATTTCGAGAGTCTTAAAACCCTAAAGAAGACTCCAAAAGGTCATTTTTTCGTACAGTTAGTCTCCTCACCTGAAAAAGTGTAAAACAACGAGAGAAGAACTTTTCTAGCCACGTATGACTAGAGTATTCATTTTTCGTAAATAATCCACAAAAGCTTGGAAAATGGGTAAACTTATACTTAAGCGGATGTCGCTTCAATTCCTTTAACGAGTATGAAAAGACAACTATACTCGGCGATCTTGTTTGTTTTGAAAAAGTCTAACAAGGGCTTAAAAAGACTTAAACAACTTCAGGGACACAAGTATCATGATCTGCCATATGATAGAATTCTAGACAACCAAGTTAGTGATATATCGCATAATCAAAAGAATTTTTCTTGATGACATAAGATATTGAACAATATGGTACTTAGTTTGACATGTCAATAAAGAAAACAAACCTTTGACGGAAAAAATATGGTGAAATTCTGCAATGTATACTTCACCTAATTCACCAAAACTCAAAAGACATTAGTGAATTAAATGAAACATTTAAAAACAAATTGAAACTATATCACATTTAGCAAAGTGGGTAAAAATTTAAAACCGAATATTATAAATAGTTTCAATTTAAAAACAAAATTTACCATTTCAAGTTTTTAGGGCAAAGTGTGGAGAGCAAAACTCAAACTTCCTTTGCTTGTTGCGATCAAACTGAGCTATCAAACTATCTTCTACCTCTTCCAAGTAAGTAATATCATCCTCCTCTTTCATTTGCATGCAAATTTATAGATTTTTTGTGGTCAAATTAATTTTTTATTGAGGTTTTAGTTTTGTTTCCGTGTGTGCGCGTGTCTCTTTGAAAAAGACTAGCGCACTCGACAAAAGTGTGATGGTTTAGTTACAAAGAATCTGCATCTAGGACGCTACTGTCTATCTATGACAGTAGCGCACACCGCAAGAAATAGGACAAAAAACAACGTTTGACCAACACAATGCATGATTTTGCAGGATGGTGCTTGTGTGGCGTGAAAGAGAACATGAGGAAATGGATCGGCAAGCTATGGGCGATCCATTAACTCTACATGCATTAAGAAGATGCGGGCTATTAAAATTCTATCGAACCGTCAATATGCGGGCGCAAATCCAATTGCTCGAGAGGATGGTAAGGTATTGGGATGCCAATGTTGGAGTGTTCAATCTCCATGGGGAAATTCTCGAACTTACTGTTGATGACATCTACTTTATAACTGGTCTCTCTCGAAGAGGAGAGGTGGTGAATCTCAAAGGTACCTCTCGAAGTGCGGGTGCCCTCTCCGTGCAAGATTATGTCAACACCTACTGCCTGTCGGGTACTGCAAAGACATGTAGTCAAGTATCCATAGCAAGTGTTGCAAGCTTTCCACTGAAAGTTATCTTGAGTATTCTGAATCGAATGGGAGGAAGCGCAACACAACACCTTGCTTCACGGAACTATATGCATGTGGGCACGGAATGCTTGTGTGGGGTTGTTTATGACTGGTGTTCGAGCTTACTGATGAACATGAAACTTCAGCTTACCGGGTGCAAAAATGGTACGATGAAGAACTTTGGTTACGGAAGTATCCTTCTGTACCTTCTTCTTTGAGAGGGTACCTGCATTGAGTCCGAGGATGGCCTTGCCCCCGCTCAATCCTCGTGAGCCCCTTATTACTCGTTGGGGAGATATCTTCAAGCGCCAAGGTGGCGGCGAGAGAAATCTCTCTTACAATGATGAGGATTACTAGGCATGGTGGGATCGACAAGTGCCGGCTTTAGAGCAGTTTCCATATGCGGGTATGGACTTCTGTCATGACCATGAGCTGGCTCTTCCTCCAGGATCTGCCTGGGGAGAGATGGGTAAGTTATGTTTTTTGAAAAATTATTTAATTTTTTCTTTTTTATATATATGATTTTTTTTTTGATGAGTTTGAGATATTGAAAGAATTGTCTTTTGCAGATGTTGGGCCTGTGCGTCTTGATGGACACCCTCGTACCTTTGTGCGACCAGGCATTATAGGGGCAGCTAATGCCATGTTGGTGAATATAGAGGGAAAGATGAGTCGATTGACTCATGACATCCCGACGTATAAGATCGAGCGGATGTCACTCGATATGCAGGAGAATGTTGTGGGTGTGCCTCCAACATGGATTCGGCTACTAAGGAAAGTAGCCAGGCTAATCATCTGCTACAGAGAGGTTGTGTCAGAGATGGCAGAGGAAGAAGAGGCCCCTCCTTCTCCATAGAGGACCTATATATGTATATTTTTGAGGTTGTTGAGCTCTTTTTGTATATTGATATGACACTGTGACAAACTTATGACTCAAACTCATATATTTTTTGATACGGCTTATATATACAGTACCGGCTTTATTTACATGTGTGTTCTTATCTTTATGCGTGAATTATTTATTATGGATGTGTATGATGCAGATGCCAATCTAAAACATAATTTGCATATGAATCAGCTAGTGCATTTAAATTTCTTAGAATGTGTTGATATGTAATGTAATCAAAATGTCTCTCAAGTAACTTAACTCGCAAGAACTGACATAGCAAAACAGGATCTCTAACTTGATGTTCACCCGTTAACTGGAACACAACTAGCTGCGAGTCGAGTCTTACCTCCAGATGTGAAATGCCATGGTAAAGAGCATCTCGGATTAACTCTATGACCACGCTATATTCAGCCACATTGTTCGTTTTGGGACCTAAACAAGCCCCTCCCGAAGAGACTAATTGGCCAGTCGGTGAGTAAATAACCCAGGAAGATGCAACCAACTGACGGGTATGGCAACTAGCACCATCAACAAATCCTATAAAGTATTCAGTCGACATCTGAAACACAAAGCAATAGACACATAAGACGTAACGTAACCACACGCAAAGCTAACTCTACAAAATGTACAGCTATAATACATGAAAAAGCACAGAGACCTAAGCGTAGTACTCCTTCAAGTAGAGCCCATTTCTAGGCTCCGGCAACTTATTACCTTCATAATCCGTCAACTTGTAAGCACCCTTCTTCAGAACCTTAGAGACTATGTAAGGATCGAGCCACATTGACTTAAACTTGTCAGCTCCTAAGGGTTCCTTGTCTTGGTCATAAAGCAAAACAAGGTCTCCTTCGAGAAAAACCCTAGGTTTGACAAACTTATCATATTGACCTTTAACTCGATTCTTATGTGCTTCGTTTGCTGTGAGCGCATCACGGCGTGGCTCATCAAGATGTTCTAGGTGCAACAAACGTTCTTCTAAAACTGAAGTGTCGAGGAATAGTTGGGCAGCCAACTTCAATGAAGGAATTTCGCATTCAACCGGAACAACTCCTTCTATCCCATGAACAAGTTGGAAAGGAGAGAACTCGGTGGCAGTCTTAACATTGGCTTGATATGCCCAAAGAGTTGGATACAACATGATGTGCCAGTTGGATCGACTAGCATTAACGGTCCTTTGCAAAATGGTTTTCAAAGTTTTGTTGACCGCTTCGACCTGACCATTCGCTTGTGGATAAAATGAAGACGAATGTTCCTGCCGAAAACCTAACATGGTGTATAAGTCGGTCATCATGTAGTTCTGAAAATGTCGACCGTGGTCGGTGACGATCTCTTTGGGTACACCAAACCAAGCAATGATCTCGTTAAATACGAAGTAAGCAGCCGTTTCCACCATAGAAAATTTGACAATAAGCATTCTTAACTCATGCAATGCCACCTCACCAAGGGGGATGATGTCATCTACTAGAATGTGATTGGTTGTTTTTTATAGTACATTTTCTTTGTTTTGAGGCCATTTTTTGACCTCAAAATTTCTCTAATGGCATTGCCTCGGCCCACTTGGTGAAGTAGTCGACGACAACAATGATGTGATGATGACCTCCAACAGAAACTGGATTACAATTCATGAAATCAATCCCCCACTTGGTGAAGGGGCCTGATGTAATCACAGGATGGAGAGGAGTTGGGTGTGCTCTCATATTTTTGGTGAAAAATTGGCATGGCTGACAGCGTTTCACAGCCTCCACACAATCTTTGAAGATCGTGGGCCAAAAATAACCAGTACGCAGTATCTTCTGGGTTGTTGCCAACCTAGATATATGACCCCCACAGGCTCCACTGTGAGCATCATTCAATATTGTTTCGACTTCCTCTAAGGTTAAACAACGACGTAAAATGGAATCTATCCCACATTTGTAAAGAGTATCAGAAATGATGAGATAGTTATTTGCATGGTTCTTCAGTTTCCGTCGTTCATCTCTAGAGAAAGTAGGAGGACACCTCAAAGTCTGGAGATATACTAAAATATCCCCATACCATGGGTCAGAAGACGCAATAAGGAGATGTGTTCATCCGGGAATGATGACTCTTCTTCATTGTGTACTATGTCACTAGGAAATTCAAAGATTAGTTCGTCGAAAACCAGTGACTCCTTTGACTTAGCCAATTGAAAAACTAGGTCAAATTCTTGCAAGATTACAATCCATTTATTGAATTTCCCACCGATGATACGTCGAGTAAGAACATATTAAAATGGGTTGACCTTAGCAATCACTGTGGTAGTTCGCAATAAGATATAGTGGCGTAGCCTCTGAACATGGACAGCAGCTAATGCCAAGTTCTCCACATAAGAATACTTAATCTCGGGAGTTATCAAGGCGCGCGACAAATAGTTAATGACATGCTCTTGGAGCTTGTCATCCTCCTGAACAAGTACTATGCCGATCGTGTATACGAATGCAGCCAGATATAACAGGAAATCCTTGGTATAATCTGGCGGCCTCAACAAGGGGGCTGATAATAATGCATTTTTCAAGGCCTCAAATGAAGTCTGAGCAGCCTCATCCCAAAGAAAATAGGCATCTTGTTTGAGCAGTCTCATGAAACCTTTTGTGATTTTGGCATAGTTAATGATAAAACGTCGTAAGAAGTTGGACATACCCTGCAGACTTTGAAGTTGTCTTAGGGTTCGAGGAGGTGGCAGATTTACTATAGCCTCAACTTTAAGTGGATCGACCATGATACCACGACTGGATACAATAAAACCCAGTAAATGTCCGGATTCGATGCAGAACACACATTTATTAGGATTCAATCGAATCTTGTAATATCTGCATCGTTCAAACACAAGTCTCAAGTGATCAGGATGATCCCGTCTCTTGCGAGATCACGCTGGGAGATCATCAAGATAAGGTTCAACTACGTGCTTGATATCATGAAAAGCGAAGTTCATTGCACGTTGAAAGGTAGCTCCAACATTCTTTAGGCCAAATGGCATCTTCCGATAAGCGAAGGTCCCCCAAGGACAAATGAAAGTTGTCTTGTGCTGGTCTTCAGGTTTTATCTGAATATGGTTATATCCTGAAAAACCATCCATGAAAGAAAACATTTCATGGCCTGCACAAGCATCAATAATCTGATCTATAAACGGTGTGGGGTAATTATATTTAGGACAAGCTTTATTTAGGTCCCGGAAGTCTGTGCAGACTCGAATGGTTCCTTGCTTTTTATCTACCGGAATAGGGTTTGAGACCCATTCCGTCATATCAATTGGATAGATGAATCCGGCTTTGAGCAACTTCTCGACTTCCGCCTTAATGGCTGCTGCTTTTATAGGATTGAGTGGACGGAGCTTCTGTCTCACAGGCTTAGCATTTGGGCAAGTTGTGATGACATGCTCTACAATGGCAGGGTCGATGCCTGGAATCTCCTCGTAAGACCAGACAAAAACGTCACGAAATTCCTTAAACAGATTGGTGTACAAAGTGATCTCTTCAGGAGAACAATCTGCCCCAATGAAAAGGTTTTCCACAACTCTAGGTTTGATGGAAATGTTGATCGAAATAGTTCTTGATATGTTTGCCATATTCTCTTCGGCATAAATTGCTTTTGAAGTAGAAGGAATAGCGGACAAATCAACATTACCACCGGGTCTCATTGAAAAATCTCCTCTCTCTATCCTGTCCAGATCGGGAAGAAAATAAGACCTATGGTGCGTGTGTTCCCAAGGATGGTCCAGGCCTATCATTGCTTCCAAAATAACCTCATCAGAGGGAAAAACAGTATCTAGGCAGTCAAAAGAGTGGATGGAGTCCACTGACCATGCCGGTGCATAGTCCATATCTGACTCGATAGAGACTAATGGAGTCACGATATGTTGTGTTGCATCATATTGTGAATCTAAGTAGGCCACTTCCGCAACAGATATGGGCACTACTGGTTCTGATTCGGTGGGGAGAATCCATGGATCCGTCTTTGGACAGACCATGAAAATACCGGACGATGAACACTCCTCAGAACCAATAAAATGAACAAGAACAGGTAGGTCAAAAGTGCCATTAATGACCCATAAAGCCCCGCTCCTAAACTCTCACTAGCTGGGTGAGACTGATCAACCAACGAAATTGTTGAATCCGACAAAGCCTGGTTGTTCTTCCGAGAACGAAATTTGATCAACTGTGATGATCTTTCCTTCTCGAGGGAACATTATCACTCGAAAAACGGTCGATGGCACTGCTTGCATTGCATACGTACAACTCCTACCCAATGTTATCAGAACCGGACCGGAACCGGCAAAACCGGCCGGTCAGACCGGTTCACAGGCTTGGCCGGTCCGGTCCGGGCAAAAAAATTTGAAAACCGGAAAAAGTTTCAAACCGGCTAGAAAACCGGCCGGTTCCGTACGGAACCGACCGGTCCGTACCCTGTCGTATGGCCGCGGCCTGCGGACCCACGGATTTCAAATTTAAAAAAAAAAAAAAAAACCAAAACCCTAACCTAAGCATCTAACCTAACCCTAAGCCTATCCTAACACTATTTAAAGACCCCCCCACCCCCTACATCACTCACACTATTCATTGCTCATCTTTTGGCATTCTTGAGAGGACGGTTTGGCATTCTTGAGAGGACAGTTTTACATTGTTTCTCAGCTGCGTTTTTTCATTGGTTTGCAACTACAGTTGGGGCACATTAAAGTGTGTTTTGCAGGGAGGTTTTGGAGGAGCTTTCCTTCATTATTTTTTGCAGCTGATTAAGAGCTACTACGTGGACTGTTTTGGAGGTTTTGAAGGCTTTTTGTGCAGAATTTGTGGACTGTTATAGCGGAGCAGTTTCTTCTTTTTCTCTTGGCAGCGACAAATTTCTCAAGCTTTCCTTCATTTCTTCTTATTTCTCAAAGGTATGTCAAGTCTCAAGACTTTTCTCTTTAAAATTTTTTTCCTTAGTTAATTAGTTATTAATAAATTAAAAATTGTATTTCTAGCTCTTGTTTGCAACTTTGCCATGGCTCCAAAAGAGAGGAAGGATGCGACATGGGTTCATTGCCAATTGGATGAGGGTGGGAAAAAAATATGCAATTATTGTGGGAAGAAAATAGGTGGCGGGGGTATCCATAGGTTAAAACAACACTTAGCTGGTGCTAGAGGCAATGTTGAACCTTGTAGGAAAGTCTCTGATGATCTTAGAGCAGAGATGCTAAGTAGTATTGAAGCCTACCAAGAAGAAAAAGCCAAGTAAAAAAAAATTCAAGAAGACATAGGGAGAAGTTCAATGCCATTTGAGGATGAGTTTGACTATGATCCTGAGGGTGGTGATCCTGAAACCCCTCAAGGTCATTTGACTAGTTTTGAAGAATCCTCCAGTTTTCCTGTTAGGGGGAGAGGTGGACGTAGAGCATCCAATTTGAACCTGAAGAGGCCACGTAATATTACTACCCCGACCAGCAATAGAGGGCTTGACTCTTTCTTTGTGCCCCGCACTACCCCTGGTGCTCAGCCCACCATTGATGCTAAATGGAAGAAGATGGAGAAGGAGGCTGCTTGGGAATGCATAGCCAGATGGTGGTATGATGCAGACATACCCTTCAATGCAACTAATTCTTCTTATTATCAACCTATGATAGATGCTATAGCTTCATGTGGTCCAGGCTTCAAAGGCCCTAGTTTTCATGATATCAGAGGACCCCTTTTAAAAAATGAAGTTCAAAGAATAGATGAATATCTGATGGAGTTCAAGCAGTGCTGGAGTAGAACAGGGTGCACAATAATGTCTGATGGATAGAGTGATGGAAAATCCCGCACTATTATCAATTTCCTGATTGCTTGCCCAAAAGGAACCATGTTTCTTAAATCTGTGGATGCCTCTAATCAGGTGAAGGATGCACAATTATTATTTCATCTTTTGGATGGAGTAGTTATGGAGGTGGGGCCAGAGAATGTTGTACAGATCATCACTGACAATGCCTCAAACTATGTTGCAGCTGGAAGGATGTTAGAGGAAAAACACCCCACCATTTGGTGGACACCATGTGCAGCCCATTGTTTGGACCTCATGCTGGAGGATATTGGCAAAATTGAGTGGGTGAAGAAGTGTGTGGAGCAGGCAAAATCAATAACCAGGTACATCTACAACCACTCATGGGTTTTGAGTCTTATGAGGAAGAACACTGGGGGTAAAGAGCTTGTTAGATCAGCCATTACACGATTTGCAACAAACTTTCTTTCGTTGCAATCCCTTGTTGATAAAAAAGCCAATTTGCGGAAGATGTTTTCCTGCGATGAGTGGAATGAATGTCAATGGAGTAAAAAGGCTGAAGGGAAAGATATAGCTGATAAAGTGTTTGAAAAAACATTTTGGAAAAAGGCAGAAGAGATAGTTTTATTTAGTGAGCCTCTTGTGAGAGTGTTGCGAATGGTAGATGGTGATAAACCCGCTATGGGTTTTATTTATGAGGCCATGGATCAGGCCAAAGAAGCAATAAAGAAACCATATGGTGATAAAAGATAGAAGTATTTTCCTATTTGGAATATCATTGATGACAGATGGAACAGACAACTCCATCGTCCTTTGCATGCAGCTGGCTATTACTTAAACCCAAGGTAAGAAATCTCTAAATTCCTATTCAAATTTCAAAGTTATAAGTTTTCTTTTAATTTCAAACATTAACTTTGAATATTTTTTGTCTTTGACTCTTTTGAACTTTGAACTTTTGAAGGTACCACTATACAAAAGACTTTGAAGCCAATGATGATGGGGAGGTAAAAGACCGATTGTATAGATGCATTGAGCGCATGGTTCCTGATGCCAGGATACAAGATGAGATACACAGTAAGCTACTGCAATTCAATGAGAGTATGGGTAGCTTTGGCATGAGCATGGCCATACGAGGCAGATCCAAGGATCCACCGGGTAAGAATTTTCAAAGTTTTCAAATTATATTATCCATTGTAAAGAATGAGTTAAATTTCCAAAGCCATTTGCTGAAACTTGTTTGCATTCAAATCTTATTGAAGCCTATTGGTGGGGTCAGTTTGGTGGGAGCTGCAGTGATTTGAAATTTTTTGCAGTTCGAATATTGAGCCAACCATGCAGTGCTTCTGGATGTGAACGCAATTGGAGTGTATTTGAGCGTATACACACCAAGAAACGAATCTGTTTGGAACACAAACGGGTTGAATGACATGGTCTATGTCCTGTACAATCTTAGACTGAGGCGTAACCAGTTGTTGAACAAGACACCAGCATCAGGCAACATAACCTTGGATGACTTTGATCCATCATCAGAGTGGGTTGTGGAGACTCAAGCACCAGTTTTTGATAATGAAGACCTTTCTTGGTTGGATTTGGACCCACCTCTAGAGGTTCCACCTTCAGGGACAGGGGAATCAAGTGGGGCTCAGAATCCCACTCCTGAAGAGGATGAGGATGACGATGAGGATGATGATGAGGAGGAGTCCGAGTAGTAGACTACTAGACAGTAGACACTAGTAGGGTAGTGGCATATGATCAGTTTATACTTTATTGTTATTCATTAGTACTATGGTTTATTTTTGGATTGTAGTGGCCATTTAGAGCCTCTTTGTTGATGTACTTTGGTTCAGAACCTCAGAGATGTATTGCACTAGGTGCTATTTTGGTTATTTGCACCCATATTTGCTATATATATGAGAAACTTTGCATATTTGTGTATTAATGGTTTGGATTCATATGTATGCACATGAATATATATGTTTTTTTAACAAAATATGAATATTTTATGTATTTTTTAGTCGGCCGGTTTTTTACCTGGTTTTTTGCCGGTTCTGGTCCGGTTTCCGGTCCGGTTCACATTTTGGGCTTCGCCGGTTCGATGACCGGTCCGGTTCCGATAACATTGCTCCTACCTAACAACAAACTGTAGTCGAGTGGAGCATCCAGTACTTCAACCTCTACAAACGCTAACTTACCAGCAAGGTCAATGTCAAATGATGGTAAGACTCCGTATGGATGGAACGATCTTCCATCAAAGGCGGTAAGCAGTGTGTTCGAGGGGGCTAATTCGGGTGAGCCCAAATCCTTCCAACAAGAAATGGACATTACGCACGTAGACACGCCCTCATCTACAACAGCTCGCCCAATGGTCTTGGGACCATGGACTACTTCTATTTGGAGAGAGACGTGGTACGGCAACTGGGGTTTGATGTTGGTCATATCAAAACGAGCAAGCATATTAGATGAGTCAACGCTCCTGATTACTGCAAGAAGTGCACTGCGTTGTAATGGAAAACTCTGCGGTACTTCCAAAGTGGACATGGCACAGGGAGTTTGGGCTAAATCCTCCACAACATTGTAGTTATGAGCAGCTTGCGCGTTAGGATTGTGCACAGCCCGTTTGAAGACACCTTTCGGAATCTTCGGCAGCGAATCTACTGGTCTCTCGATGTGGAGAGGGGTAGATGATTCGGGAACATCCTTATCTCTTTGCTGCGAGTCCGGATTATAGTTTTTGGCTCGAGTTTGTAAAAGCATGTCCGAATTAACCATGTTAATAAACGATTGATCAGCTGATGAGGCATGAGGGGTGCCCCCAGCATTGGAGTTTCCAGAAGCTGAACCTTGTCCGTGAGGGAATGGGTCTTTTAAGACAGCTGGTTTCTTCTCACGGAGTAGCTTTTGGGCTTCTTCCATCAGAGGGCATTGATGGGTGAGATGGTCCTCCTTGCACAACTTGCAAGGGAACTTCACTTTCTTTTTATCATTTTTTCCCTCCTTGGCATTTTCTGTGTTTTTGGGCTCTTGGTGGTTCCCCTCCCCTTTCTTGCCCTTCTTTTTGTTGTTGTTGGGATGTCGAGGGCCCTTTTGATTTGTCTGCACTTGTTGTACAGATTATGTTTGCGAAGGGGAGGTTGCAACTGAAGTTGCTTCCGCAGCAGATTGTTAGACAGATAAGGAGTGAACCTGCTTAGTTAAAGCTTCAAATGCTGCATAATCTATTGAACCCACAATGCCATCAGCATGTGGTTCAGGCTTGGGTTTCCCTAGATCTATATTAGATCTCGGTGCATCTGGAATGATCTCGTACAGGATCCCAGATTGAGCATAAACAAGGTCAAGTTGTTGGGTCCTGAGAATGGCCTCTTCCTCATAAGACACTCCAGAAGTTGCTACTTCCTTAGAAATGTAAGGAAGGACTGATTTCAAATACCACTCTAATAGAAATTCTGGAGGAATGTCAGCTTTAATGAGCCTCTTTCTCCTTCGCCACTCCTGAATGTGGTTAGATAAATGAGTAGCTTTGTTCTGTCGAAAAGTTGACAGAAGGTCTGTACCGACATCATACCGGACAGGGAGTTGAAAGTGATTAAGAAAAACTGTAGCCAGCTCCCAAAAGTTATCATAAGCAGCTATAGGCAGTTCCATATACCATTTAGCTACAACACTAGTCAAGGTTCTCTGAAAGAGCCTCAATCTGATGGAATCGTCGTTCAACGAATTAGAAGAGCACCAGAGATGAAAAGTAGTGACATGGTCACCTGGATCTTCCCCAGTCTTGCCTTCAAACTTTGGAATGTCTGAAGGTAGCTTGGTTGGGACAGGTGGCCATGCAGGGTGATGCTGCACCGGATCATTTGTTTGTTTTGAAAGATCTAGCAAATTCAAGGTTTCCAGAAAAGGTAAATGAGGTCTTGCCAATGGCATTTGGTTAGCAGGACTTTGGTAGGTGGAACCACCTAAATCCTGACTTGTGTACTGCTGGTTGGGGTTGCCCCCAGCCACTGGTTGTGAGGTAAAAGCATTGCTAAAATTGCTCCAACCAAATGAGAGAGGGTTGCTTCCTTGAGTGTGTGTCCATTGCAGCTGGGTGTTATCCCCTCCGTAATGTGGGTTAAACGCGTTACCACCTCCTCCACCAAACAGTGAAAAAGGGATACTCCCTACATGTATATGAGATGTTTGCACATTGGAAGGATGTACATTCTGACCTGTGTAGCGGTTAAACCCAGGCATGGATGTAACAGACGACACGGGCATCGAGCCTACTATAGTTGTGGATGGAGTGGGCATCGAGCCTATAAAGGGCATGGAGGGCATCGAGCCTATAAAGGGCATGGAGGGAGCTATGTGCCCTCCAAACCAAGGAAAACCTTGACCGAAAGGAGCAGTTTATGGAATACCCTGGGATTGTTGCATGAAAGGAGATGAAGTAAACGGTACTGAAGATATCCATGTGACAGGGATATGAGAAGGTCCAACAGTTGCACCAAAAGGGGTAGCTGTTGTCGAAGGTTGAGAACTAGACATACCTATGGAACTAGTGCTAAAACTGACAGAAGGACTCAAAGTAGATGTAGCCTGCAACGAGGTAGATACCGATGGGGCTGCGAAGGAATGAGAGAGAACTTTCGAAACCATAGCTATGGTAGGAGTTTGGGGAACTCCAGTTTCATCTCCGGAACTAGCCATGGAATAACCAGGGGTAAACCTGTACACACTATACTCGAATTGGCCTACATAGTCTACAGTTACAGGTAATGGATCGTTTGGTCCAGTCAAGGGAGGGTTAAATTCTTGAGAAGTTAAGTCCTCAACCTCAACAGTATCAACGACTTGTTGATCCTGAATTATGATCTGTGGTTCTCCAGGTGGTTTAGTTTCGCCCGTAAGTTTGTATGAACCACGGGAATTAGTCCTCCGACGTCGCGGTGGCGGTGGAGGCTCCACAATGAGTGGTGGAAGGTTTTGCAACCTTCGTTACCTACGGAGAGGTTGATCCTCCACAACTATATCAAAATCAAACTAAGCATGAAAACCTAGTGGCCACTAAACGACTGGGAGCAAACAATATACCACTAAAAAAATGCCCTAAAGTGATCAAAACAGGCAAACAAAGCTAATACTCTCAGAAGTTAGTTTGGGATGATGAGGGCCGAGAACAAACCAATAGAGTATAGAAGGTCAGTTACGCGACTTCCAATGGAGGTCCTCTGGGTGCAAGCGTTTGAATCAACAAACCGCCCTCCCGGGATTACTGCAAAGGACTACCTTCCGCGTCTGTCCTAGGTGCAGTGGAAATAGCTTTCCACTATACCTATGTAGAGCCCTAAGGTTAAGATACTAAGGATACCACAAATACGAAAATACCTCGGGAAACAGTCGCCAGTCTAGCCAAGATGCATGGGTAGGGTAGCAAAGCCCGAAATCCAAAAGCAGTTTAAAGTATTAGTGGACCCCCGTACGCGAATCAGCTCTGGTTTATGCTCGAAAGGAAAGTGAGAGGGTATCCTCGGCAGTTCCAGTCTCACACGACCTCATGCTTAACTCCGGTTTGAGTGGAGCGTTCAGATGATACTTTGATATAAGTGGGTTTGCCTAAAAGATTGTCTTACTACGATTATTGAGCAATGAAATTGATTTTGGGCAGTTTAAAGTGATCTACCCCAAAATCCTAGCCTAAGCTAGTTGATGTAGTGTCAAACCTAAAAAAAAAAGTTGCTAATTGATTTTATTAAATGTTCTTTTTAGAGGCTACTTCTTACTCAAAAAGGGTAGTGAAGTCTGTGGTATGCTTACGACAGAAAGTAGAGTGCGTACAAATGATGCATAAAAACTTCACAAAGATTTTTTTTTTTTTTTTTTTTTTTTTTTTTTTTTTTTTTTTTTTATTTTATCTTCTCAAAACAAAAGATAGGCAATCCTAATCATAAACATTTTTCTTTTTAATTTTCAAAGCAAATAGCAAAACAATCTATCCTACCTCGAAAAACAATGGCAAATCTCACAACTAGGTTACCAATTTTCAATTTTGATATTTTCTTCTATTTGTAAAAGAAAATGAATCTGAAAAAGGAACATGCAAGATCTATCAAGAGTGTGGGTAAAGATAAGAGGCCTAATGGTTTATAGCAATCAAATCCAAAGACTGACAAAGACTTGACCGACAGAGTTGTTTTAGTGAAAAAACTCTAGATTTGGAACAAGATGCAAAAGAAAAAGAAAAGCCGATGCATGCAACGGAAAAACAAACCCAACGGTTGCTCCTAAGCATAAAAAACCAAAGAAAAACATCCGCCAAATAGGTATGGTAGGCAAGCAAACCAAAGCAACTCTACCACCACACAAACTCAAAATGAAAAAGTTATCAAGAAAACTTCAAACAAACTCAGACTAACCTGAACCAAAGTTTAGAAAGTATCCAGCCAATCAAGTCTTCCAAAAACACCCAAAAGACTGTAACTGAGGTCAAACCCTAACAAATAAGGTGAAACTCAGTAAAAGTGCGCAGGTACTGTATCAGACAACAAGCGTAGAGTGCGCAGGTCTGTAGGGATACAACACGCATCTAGGGAAAAATATGTGCTATTGTGACTAGCAGGGAGTCACGCACAGTTCCAAAAAGACCTTAAAAAAACAGGAAAGACACCTAAAAACCAAGACTGAAGTAGGTAAAGCAATCGATAGGGACTCTCAAGAGGCTGCACTAAGACTCAAGAAGACAAGGAAGTTTCATCAACAGTAAAAAAAACAAAGCAATTACCAAAAAGTAGACTTCAACCAACCAGAAACTAAACCCTAATGTGAAAGGTTCAATCTACAGGAAAGTATGTTTTTGTCTAGCCTAACAGCCAGCGCCTGCAACTAAAAGTGCGCAGGTAGGTATGAAAACAACTCGCATCCAGATCAAAAGTGAGCCTCTGTATGCACAGAAGACTCGCGCACAAGGACTAAAAGGTAATAAAGAGATTTGCACAATCAGACTAAAATGAATCAAGGCAAAAGGAAACAACCAGGCAACCTATACAAACCTCACAGAAAGCCAAAAAACTGTAAAAACTGAAAGAAAACCTAAATAAGGTCCCCAGAGCAGAAACAAACCAGTGCTCCCCAGTGGAGTCGCCAGTTCTGTTGTGAAGGATTATACCCTATAACATGGGAAAGGATATTATCAACGTACATGGGGTGACAGATAAATACATTATACTTTGCATTAATTACTGTAAACAAAATGAGATTAGGTTTCAAAAATCAGTACCTTGTTTATGGCGTCTGGTCCTAGGTTTCTCCCAATCTCCACAGTAATACACCTGCAATATATACAGACGTTCCTCATCGTATCCTGACTACAAATATATAATGATATTGAAGACAATATGACATTAACTATAATCAGAAATTCAATAGAAACAACATTCCATTGGGACGGGAAGGGTATCTCGATCTTTTATTGTCAAAGAAATGCAACCAAATACAGTTTATACTTGATCTGTTCCAAGCACTTCTGCACCCAAGTTCTGGGCTCTTGCTCCTCGCAATGACTTAGAAATTCCTTCAGCGTAACAATAACTTATTCTTCATTGGCCTTTTCCTCATGACTTCCCCTTGTATTTATGGCCAAGGCAGGGAGTTAGATTCGTGAGTTAGTTGAATTGGGAGGTTAGGGGAGTTACAATACCAACCTTAACTAATCCCAATTCGTAATCTTAATATATTTTTTCATTTCATCTTAATATGTGTGCAGGTATCACACTAGACAACTTGCGCCTAGGGTGCAGCTAGTGCTCTCCGGGACTACCACATACCACATTTGAGATAAGTGTGCGAGTCTGCTTTAGTAGAACCAGCGCTCAGTACGCTAGATGCTAATTGTAAGAGTAGCACATCTTTTATGAAATATGCAGAAAAAATATAATTTTCAATTGAAGAGGTGTGATCTCAACAGTAAATCATCCAAAATCAATCCAGCTCTTCCATCCATAGTGTCCTTTTGTGTGATCGGCAGAACAATGTGATCACGGACGAAGAAGTGCAGATTTGACCTATAACAGGGGGTAATAAATGATGTTGGGACATTAGAATGGCATAAATATTTAATAAAGGACATAAATAAATAAATACAAGGGAAAATCAAAGTGACAATTGATCATGAAGACACATGGAGGTTGTGGGACCCACACAAGCTAGAATTTCTATGCCACATGGCATCCTCCTCTTGCAATTTTGAATCCATGGGAAGTCTAATGTTCTTGGGATGAGTTGGAAGGCTCATACACTTGGAAATGTGCATCATAGGTCGAATTTGGATGGAAGTGTAACTCACATGGAAGAGGAAGAGTCAAATGAGAGGTTCTTGGACACTTGGGCTAGATTCCCTAACATCTATGACAACAATGATGAAGATGTTATGACACCTATGACAAATTGCAGACCTAAGGGATGACATCTTACCAATATGACATGTCAGACCTAAAAATAACATATAAGTGAGATCTCAAGGGAGTTAGAGAAGGCCAAGAGATGCCTACTCGAATTGGTGGAAGGTGGAAAGCTAGGAAGTGGAAGACATGTGGCAAACTTGAATCACTCCCAAATTCGAATTGGCTTGGAGTGTATGGATGGCATTGGAACCTTAAAAGGCTAAGGATGTTTATAAAACACAGGGATGAAGTAAGAGAGAGGATTTTGATCATTTTCATAATTTGCATTTGTGAAGAGAGCTAGTGGAGTGCTTCTCTACTTGCCTTAGTCAATTTCGAGGGTGAAAGATTCCCATCCTAGTTGGTAGTGGGAAAGGCCATTCAGACCTTTAATGAGAGCTTCAATGGAGTCTTTTGTTGCAGGTGTAATCTACAGGGCAGCTCGTGGTCACTCTTAGTTTAGCTCATTCCTCCAACCATTTCAAGTTTTCTTGGCATATTCATGATCCTTGAGGAGAGACGCATTGGGTGAGCTATTGTTCTCTTTGGGGGAGATTCTAATGCCCCATTTTTTTTGTCATATGATGTAAATGCTTTGTTCTTCACATTCAGTACTCTATCAAGTCGAGAACCCAAGTGGAATGATGTAAATCTGATCATTAATGAACAAATGGTGCCATTTTCCCCACTATGTTGATATATGCCAATGAAATGTTGATAAATTCAAATGGAAAAGTGAACCACTGATAAATTTATGATGTATGTACTGTTAATAATGTGTTATACAAGTTTCATGTTCAGTGCATAAGTTTTTTGAGTCATTTGGTTCAGTTTCATAGCATTTGGAGAAGTTTTCCTATCATTTTCCCCAAGGTCGAAACTAGTATTTTTGTAGATGATTGGAGAGGGTTGTAGAAGACTTAATAACTTGAATGGAGATGCATATGAGCCTATATTGATTTCCATTAGATTTCCCCTGCCTCTGTTCAGAAATTCGAGAGGGTCCCATAGCGTTTGGAGAGCCATTTCCAGCATCTACCCAAGGGGTGATTTGAACCTCAAATTGCTAGTCAAACTCCCTACTTTGGCCAGAACTTAAACGAGAGTTGCAGAAGCCTTTTGAAGACTCTAAAGCATACATAAACCTCATATTCATGTTCTAATATCATCCATACACCTTCTGTAACAATTTAGGAGCATTTGGAGTCATTTGGAGGTTAAGAAACCAATACTGGTCAAAGGTCGAACTAGTGGAAAAAGTTGAAAATTTCACCATTTTAATCAAATTAAAAAAAAATAGATATTACAAGTGGTATCAGAGCATGGTCTTGGCACCTGATGTGGTTAACCATTCATGAAGACAAGGAGTCAAAGAAATATTCTACCACCCTTAAAACTTGAAATTGAAGGTGTTGTTGTTGAAGAGGAAGAAGTAGGAGAAGAAGAGTATCTTGCTGAAACTATGACTAAGGATGAGAAAGGACTATCTGATGATAAGGAGGAATTTACTAAATTCATGAAACCATTCTTTGAAGACATGAAAAAACATATGATGAAAGGATTCGAATTGTTAACTAGCCAACTTGGAAGCAAAGGAATAATAGGAGGCATCAGTAGTTCACATTCAGAAGAAAAGAAGACAATGGGTGAGCATATTTTCTCAAGCACAGGACCCCATAATAGACCTAATGAATTTCAGAGCACACCAAGGCCTACTACACCTAAATTTCTTGTGCCCAAAGAAGAACCTAACACCCAATCTGATATGAATGCAATGGTGGCAGAATGGGAAAAATTGAGTGAAGATTGTAGAATGACTCTACCATTTGATCAATACTTTGTTGTTTCAAACAAACTAAAAAAGAAGGAAGATAATAGGGCTCTATTCCAGAACAAAGAATTATATTGTGCAATTGGTAAAATGCCACTTCCCACTTTTGATGGTTCCTCTCAAAGCTGCTAACACTTGGGTGCAAAAACTAGATGTGTATTTTCAACTGAATCCAATGGTGGAAGAGGATGCCTTAAAAATGGCTATTTTGCATCTAGAAGAAGATGCCAATGAATGGTGGTTTCATGGTCTGAAAACTTTGGGACATGATCAGGTTACTACCTATGGAGAATTTTTTGACAGGGTATTAGAGAGATTTGAGCAAAATGACCCAGAATTACATTTCAAAGAACTAGCCCAATTTAAGCAACTGAGAACTCCTGCTGATTATATGATGGAATTTCAAAAATTATCAGTCAAGGTGGCTGATGTATCTATGGGAAGGTTAGTATTGTTATTCACTGAAGGTTTGGCTAAACCCTTAAAAGGTTTAGTTAAAGCTCACAAACCAACTACATTAAAGGATGCTATGAGCTTGACTAGAGATCTCCAAAATGTGCTTCCTAGAACAAAATTCCCCCCCAAGCCTAACTTCAGATTTGAAAAGAAGCCTTGGAAAAGAGATGCAATTGAAAAGAAGCCTTGGCAAAAAGATACATTTGAAAAAAATAAGAAAGTGGGACTAAACAGGGAATAACTTAGAAGAAAAAAATTGTGCTACACATGCTTCCAACCATGGGCACCGGGGCATAAATGTACTAAGGGAAAAGTTCAATACATTGAGGTATTTTCTGATAATGATGAGTATGAAGGGGGTATGGAGGAAGAAACACATATTTCAAATCAAGAAGAGGGATATGATACATCAGAGGAAGGGAAACAAGAAGAAAATTAGCCCTCACCTGGCAAAGCAAGAATGACAGTACTTTCAGCAATGCCTCGTTATCACACTATTCGATGCAAGGGTGTGGTACTAGGACAAAGGGCCTCAGTTTTGGTAGATGGAGGAGCCACACATAACTTCATTGATGCAGACATGGTGGAGAGAAGGAAGATACCTATTGAACCATTCGATGGCTTCACAGTCATCATTCCAAGTCACAACACTATGGAGTGCAAAACATGGGTTCCAAAGCTGCAAATCACCATACGTAATTACACTTTTTTATAACTTTTATGTGGTTGATGTTGCTGATACTAATGTTGTTTTGGGAGTGTAATGGTTGTACTCTATAGGGGAACATACAATGAACTATCAAATTCCTAAAATGAAATTCCAAGATTCAAAAGGAATACAAAGGGTTGTCAGAGGGCAACGCACCTATCCGAATCAAGTGGTGACTTCACATAGTATGAGGTCTATATTGAGGCATGGAGATATTGAATGGGCTGCCGAATGTTTCATCACCTCTCCCAAGCCAAACATAAAGGTTGTTGAACACCCAAAGGAGATAGAGCAACTCCTACAAAAATATGAATTTTTTTTTAGAGATTTTCCACATGGTAGACCACCTGATAAGGGGGTTGAGCACAGCATTGTTTTGGAGGAGGGTACTTCACCCATCCAAATACCACCCTATAGACATCCAAAAAAATTCAGAGATGAAATTGAAAAGGCCATCCAAGAATTCCTAGAGTTGGGACTCATTAGACTAAGCTCTAGCCTTTATGCTTCTTCAGTAATGTTGGTGAAGAAAAAAAAATGGAACCTTGAGGATGTGCATAGACTTTAGAGCTTTGAACAAGAAGACAATCAAGAATAGGTATCATATTCCTAGAATTGATGAGCTCATGGATGAGCTATTTGGGGCCAAATATTTCTCCAAAATTGATCTTAGATCAGGTTACCATCAAATTCGAATGAAGGAAGAAGATGTGCAAAAGACTGCTTTTAGATGCCACTATGGCCACTTTGAATTTCTTGTTATGCCTTTTGGATTAACAAATGCTCTAGCCACATTCCAAGCATGCATGAATAGGATTTTTTGCAAGCAGCTCATAAAATTTGATTTGGTTTTCTTTGATGACATTCTCATTTACAACAAAACTTGGGAAGAGCATTTGCATCATTTAGAGGTTGTGCTGAAAATTTTGCATGAACAGTCCTTGTTTGCTAAGTTGTCTAAATGTGAATTTGGGATGAAGGAACTCTTGTATCTTGGATACATTATTGGACAAGAAGGAGTGAAAGTGCACATGGAAAACATAAGGGCTATCCTTGAATGGCCATCACCAAAAAACATCACAAAATTAAGAGGTTTCATTGGAATATGCACCTATTATAGGAAGTTTGTGAAAGGGTTCTCCAAATTGATTTCTCCACTCATTGATTTGACAAAGAAAGATGCTTTCAAGTGGGATGAAGAGGCTGAAAAGGCCTTCCAAAAAATGAAAGAGGTAATGAGTAGTTGTTCAATACTTGCATTACCTGATTTTACTAAACCTTTTGTTTTTGAATGTGATGCTTCAAGTGAAGGGATAGGGGCTATCTTAAAGCAAGGCCAACACCCTATAGCCTTTGAGAGTAGAAAGTTGCAGCCACATGAAAAAGCATTACTCCATCTATGACAAAGAAATGTTGGTCACCATTTATGCATTGGCCAAGTTTAGACAATACTTGGTGGGAAACAAGTTTGTGGTGAAAACTGATCACCACAGTCTAAGGCACTTCCTCACCCAAAAAGATCTCAATGAAAGACAACAAAAGTGGGTAATCAAGATCCAAGCTTTTGATTTTGATATTGAATATGTGAAAGAGAAGAATAACGTTGTAGCAGATGCATTATCTAAAAGACCTTCTTTTTCTCTCATGGACATTGCAAAGGATTGGAAAAACATGTTAATGGTTGAATATGCCAAGAATAGTTTTGCTTGTGATGTGTTAGATGGGGTCAAAGGGGATGATAACTACAATATTTTGAATGGGCTGATATATTATAAGGGCATAATTTATTTGGTTCAAAATTCAAAACTCAAGTACAAAATTTTGCAAGAAGCACATGATTCCCCACTAGCTGGCCATCCGGGGATTTTCAAAACTTATAGGCAATTAAGGCAAATGTTTTTTTGGAAAGGGTTGAAGGATGATGTTCTGAAATATGTGAATGAATGTAAAATATGTCAGCAAAAAAAAAACTGAACTCAAATGCCCAGCTGGTTTATTGCAACCATTGCCCATTCCAAAAGAAAAATGGGAGAGTATCTCAATGGACTTCATCGCTGGTTTGCCCAAATCACTGGGCAAGGATTGCATATATGTGGTAGTGGATCGACTGACCAAATTTGCTCATTTCTTTGTTGTTACATCATCTTTTAGTGTTGCACAAGTGGCTGATATTTTTTTAAAGAAATCTTCAGATTGCATGGGCTCTCCAAGAGCATTGTAAGTGATAGAGATAGTAGATTCATGAGTGTTTTTTGGAAAGAACTTTTCAGATTGGTGGGCTCTCAATTGACTCCAAGCACAAGCTATCATCCACAAACTGATGGCCAAACAGAGAGGGTGAATCAATGGTTGGAAGGGTACCTAAGGAACTATGTGGGAGAGCAACAAAAAGCATGGGAAAAATGGCTACACTTGGGTGAGTTTTGCTACAACACCACCTTTCATATGTCAATAGGAATGTCTCCTTTCAAAGCATTGTATGGTTATGATGCACTCACTTTTGTTGAGAATATATTTGGTGATAGTAGAGCTCCAAAGGCTAAAAATTAGGTGGAAGAGAGGCAATAAATTTTAAAGCTTTTGAAAGACAACTTGCAGGTTGCCCAAAATCAACAAAAACAATATGCAGATCAACATAGAGAATAAAGGACCTTTCAAGTCAATGATTTGGTATATTTGAGGTTGCATCCATATAAACAAACATCCTTGAAAAAGAAGGGAGCAGAAAAGCTAAAACCAAGATACTATGGCCCATATAAGGTAGTTCGGAAGGTTGGGGAGGTAGCATATGAGTTAGAACTTCCAGAAGGAAGTTGAATCCACAATGTATTTCATGTTTCATGTCTCAACAAGGCTATTGGTCAGCCAATTGTCATTCCAGAAACACTCCTTCCTTTGGATGATGAAGGTCAACTCACACTTGTTCCAGAAAAAGTTTTGAAGACAAGGGAAAGAAGATTAAGGAGCAGAACTATCAAAGAGTACTTGGTACAATGGAAGGATCTACCAAGTGAAGATGCCATATGGGAAGAAGAACAAATTTTGCAGCATTCAAATCTGAAATTGCTTGAGGACAAGCAATCTTGGGTGGGGAGGACGGTAATGTCCCCATTCAAATAAATTCATGACAGGAAAATTCCACAAATCCTACTAGTTCCCTAGGTTGGATGGAGACATTGGGATTTGGAATAAGGGGGTAATAAATGATGTTGGGACATTAGAATGGCATAAATATTTAATAAATGAGATAAATAAATAAATACAAGGGAAAATCAAAGTGGCAATTGATCATGAAGACACATGGAGGTTGTGGGACCCACACAAGCTAGAATTTCTATGCCACATGGCATCCTCCTCTTGCAATTTCGAATCCGTGGGAAGTCTAATGTTCTTGGGATGAGTCAGAAGGCTCATACGCTTGGCAATGTGCATCATAGGTCGAATTTGGATGGAAGTGTAACTCACATGGAAGAGGAAGAGTCAAATGAGAGGTTCTTGGACACTTGGGTTAGATTCCCTAACATCTATGACAACAATGATGAAGATGCTATGACACCTATGACAAATTGCAGACTTGAGGGTTGACATATAACCAATATGACATGTTAGACCTAAAAATAGCATCTAAGTGAGTGCTCAAGGGAGTTAGAGAAGGCCAAGAGATGCCTACTCGAATTGGTGGAAGGTGGAAGGCTATGAAGTGGAAGACATGTGGCAAAACTTGAATCATTCCCAAATTCGAATTGGCTTTGAGTCTATGGATGGAATTGGAACCTTAGAAGACTAAGGATGTTTATAAAATACAGGGATGAAGTAAGAGAGAGGCTTTTTATCATTTTAAGAATTTGCATTTGTGAAGAGAGCTAGTGGAGTGCTTCTCTACTTGCCTTAGCCAATTTCGAGGGTGAAAGATTCTCATCCTAGTTAGTAGTGGGAAAGGCCATTCAAACCTTTCATGGGAGATTCAATGGAGTCTTTTGTTGCAGGTGTAAACTACAGGGCATCTCATGGTCACTCTTAGTTCAGCTCATTCCTCCAGCTCATTCCTCCAACCATTGCCAGTTTTCTTGGCATATTCATGATCCTTGAGGAGAGGCGCATTGGGTGAGCTATTGTTCTATTTGGGGGAGCTTCTAATGCCCCATTTATTTTGTCATATGATGTAAATGCTCTGATCTTCACATTCAGTACTGTATCAAGTCAAGAACCCAAGTGGAATGATGTAAATCTGATCATTAATGAACAAATGGTGCCATTTTCCCCACTATGTTGATGTATGCTAATGAAATGTTGATAAATTCGAATGGACAAGTGAAAAACTGATAAATTTATGATGTATGGACTGTCAATAATGTGTTATACAAGTTTCATGTTCAGTGCATAAGCTATTCGAGTCATTTGGTTTAGTTTCATAACATTTGGAGAAGTTTGCCTATCATTTCCCCCAAGGTCGAAACTAGTATTTTTGTAGCTGATTGGAGAGGGTTGTAGCAGAATTAATAACTTGAATGGAGATGCATATGATCCTATATTGATGTCCCTTAGATGTCCTCTGCCTCTGTTTAGAAATTCGAGAGGGTACCATAGCATTTGGAGAGCCATTTCCAGCATCTACCCAAGGGGGATTTGAACCCCAAATTGCTAGTCAAACTCCCTACTTTGGCCAGAACTTAAAGGAGAGTTGCAGAAGCCTTTTGAAGACTCTAAAGCATCCATAAAACTCATATTCATGTTCTAATATCATCCATACACCTTCTGTAACAATTTGGGAGCATTTGGAGTCATTTAAAGGTCAAGAAACCAATACTAGTCGAAGGTCGAACTAGTGGAAAAAGTTGAAAATTTCACCATTTTAATCAAATTAAAAAAAAAGGACATTACACTTAGCCTCTTGTTGGCACAACTAAATCTCAATGTTACCTTGTTAGAAAGCTATGACATTCTAATACCCAAATACTAGTAAATATTTCTTTCTTAACAATGTTTGTTGTGAATTTTGCTTATTATGTCGTACAAACAAAATGGGGTTCATTAGAAAGACTAAATATATTCATTTTATATATCACATTAAAAAAAAGTACAACATTGCCAAATCTTCTAGGCCTAATGTTTGAAGTTTGTGCCTCTACTACCTCATCCTCATGTTCATGAGGGTCATGAGGGTGGATGTATAACTTCTTTAAAATATTCTAGAGTAATTTTCCCTTTCATTTGGTTATCACAATAAGCAAACAAATTGTCCACTAAAAGGAATGAAGGTAACAAAGTAAAACAATAAACTATAAATTGGGTATCCATACCAATGAATCAATTGTGGAAATGCTCTAAAAACATTAAGTTTATAATATTGGGATTGGATGTAAATAAAGATAATGAGAACTTAGAATAGAAAGTTTCTCTCGGTATAAAATTTCACTCCATGAAAAACACTATGATACAAATGATCCATGTAGACATGAGCATTCCACAATATGGGCACTAAAACCACCATGCACCATGTTACCGTTCAAACTAGCAGGGTAGGCTTGCAAGTGAAAGGCAATCACATAAGAGATTTGGACTTCTGTCACCTTTGTCCAATCTCCTAACTTATTTGGGATCCAATGTTGTCCCAAGGGGAGAGCCCTTTAATGTACTTGCCAAGTAGATGCCAAATTCCTTCCAAACACCTTAAAGCATAGATCAGTGCCTCTAATGGAGTCAAACACAGAGTAATAGAGAGAGTTAGGATGGTGCTTGTATAGTAGTTTTGACAGTTTTTGCAGGTCTATTTAGGGTTTAAAAGACAGGCCTAGGATTTAATGCCCGAAATTTTAGGGCCGCGATAATTTAGGGCCAAAATTTTGGGGTCACGAGAATTTAGGGCTGTGAAAATTTAGGGCCGAAATTCTGGGGCCGCGATAATTTAGGGGCGAGATTTGAGAGCCGAGATTTTAGGGCCGCGAGAATTTAGGGCCGAAATTTTGGGGCCGTGAGATTTTAGGGCCGAAATTTTGGGTTCGTGATAATTTACGGCTGCGAGAATTAGAAATCAATAGATTGATGAAGGTCATATTCAGTTATACTGAAATAGTTTGGGCATTTTCTTTTTGTTTTACTTATTGTTTTGGCTTGGATCTAATTTTGTAAAGCAATGGGATTAGATACATGATATTTTTGCTAGTCTCACGTTGATGACTTTAGTATTCAAGCAACATAGTATTGTCTGATAGCTCTTATATTACTTCATGTTTTATTGTATGTGTTGATAGTCACAGATACAAAGTACTTTCAACACTTTTAAATTTTTTAGATCACACTGATTATCAAAGGGATAAGCATTTCTTGTTGTTTCTTTGATTCAATCTATGAATAGCAAGAAACTCTTTTTTTTCGATTGAAAAAAATGAGACTTTTAATTAGTGAAGGTTGCAAAAGACTGTGATCTTGAGATATTGATCTAGGGAGAATTTAGCATGTCAGTCTTCTTCTTTTTTCCTTTTTTGAAAGTAAAGTTAATTTGGGCATAATGCTTATCTATTAATTTTTACAATTCAACTAGAAAAAAATTATCAAATTATTACCACATTTTTCTTTGGAGGTGAGTATTAAGCAACGTTGTTGCTAATTATACTTGTTTTAAAATGCATTATACATCTTCAAGTCACTGTGATATTTTGATAATAATATTTTATGGATTGCCATTATTTCGTTGTGATATGTTGATAATGATAGTTTATGGATTGCCATTATTTCATAATATTTATTACGATGGGTACAAGCGTTGAGAAGGGAGAGTGGATTTTATAATTGATCAATTATTTTCCTCATACACAAGTTTGATGGTTGAATATTAAAAACATGTGATGTGCCAAGCTCGGATGAATACATGAGTAGTCCACCAAAATTCAACGATGAAAAGCTAGAGGAACTCTCCTCTTAATTACAATTTTTGGTTGGCAAAAATAAGAGGTTTTAGAAAAGGAAATCCAATATAAAGGAAAATTTAAATAATGCATACATTGCATATTTTGGTCTGGTCTTTGAGGGGCTCCAAAATTAAACACTTCTTTACCAAAGGAGCATGGAAGAAAAGGCCACGTATTCTCTCATAAAGAAATGTTCATTTTATAACTAAATTATAACTAATTGAACATTTAACATTTAGTGGCAACAATCAGTGAGCTTTTCCCTAAGAAAATCAATGACCTTTGCGAAAAATTAATTTAAAGCTTATTTTTTAAATTCCAAAATGTAACATAATCTATGTGTATACCAAATCCTTTCTAAGAGTAAAATTTACTTTCAATCTCCTAACAAAGAGCACTAAATAGGTTATGCCTTCAAACCAAATCTACCTAATCTATGTTAACCAAAAACGTTGAGATGTTACTTTGAAACATAAATAAGTTAAAGTTACCATTAAGTAATGAACAGAAAAAGTGGACAATAGGAAGCTAGCAGAGCAAATGCATGACAATACAAAGTTGAAATGAGGTGATCACAATGAAACCCTAGATTGCAACGAATTGTGCATAATTCAACAATGCATGTAACTTATATCTCCAACTGTTGTGTGTTTTGGTGACTATGCAATGTCTTATCTCAAAGTAGCCCGAGCACCCATGGAATACAAGAGTATAGACGCAAATTAATCATATTCATTCTTTATAAAAAACTTGATTATTATATTGATATATTATATTAGGCAGCTGAACTAGAGTTACCTTCTTACTGGGCCGATATTTGGAATCTATGGATTTCGGATATGCTTAAAGGTTTTATCAAGTTAAAGTTGGTTCCAGACTCCTTGGTATGGACAGGAAACCTGGAGGGAGGGAAATATGCTGTAAATATTGCTTATAATCTTTTTTGGAGAAATGCTACTACAACTGAATTGTGGTGGTGGAAACCGCTCTGGCAAGATCGGGTGCCTCAAAAGCACAAGATCTTTATGTGGCTCATCATGAAAGGGAAGGTGTTAACATGGGACAAATTGAGGAATAGAAATGTTGCAGGTCCTAGCTGGTGCAGCCTTTGCAGGGAAGCAGAAGAAACAAGTGATCACCTGTTTATGGAATGCCCTTTCTCACAACACGTATGGAAAGGTCTGGAAGATAGTTTACAACAGGTTCGCCTTTGGAAACAAGATAGCATTGAAAGGAACTTTCATCACTGGTTTACGGAACCGACGCTTAAATATATCATATGTATTCCTTATTTAGTGTTGTGGAGTATATGGAAGGTCAGAAACGCAACAATTTTGAAGAACACTCATCTTCCTAGGTTTTATGTTATTTCTAATGTAATAGCTAACTATAAGCTCTTCATTGACAAAGATAAAACTAAAAATCCGAGGATAATGAAGGAAATGGTGATAAGAGCGGTAAATACAGGATATTTTGATGGTGCCAGCGAGGGATCCGAAAAATTATGTGGACTAGGGGGACTTTTACAGATACAAAACTAGGGGAAGATAGAGTTCAGAGCAAATAGAGGACATGGCACTAATAATAAAGCTGAAGGATTGGCACTGAGATTACTGATGCAGATAGCAAAAGAGGAGTCAGTCTCTTCACTACACATCTTCGGGGATTCATAAATCTGGATAAAAGCAATGAAATTGGAACAAAAAATCTCTAATTTGAATCTTATAGGAATCGTACAATATCTAGAATTAATTTCGCAGTATTTTGAGGTAATAAAATATAGTCATATATAGAAAGAACAGAACGAAAAAGCAGATGAGCTTTCCAAAGAAGGTCTTCTTCTTCCATTAGGTGTATGCGAGATAATCAGAATTTCGGGAGGACAACAAGAAATATCAAGAAAAAATATGGACTTCATGGTCTGACTGAGGGATACTAAAGTTTCTTTAAAGGAAAAGGTTGTATACAACTATGAGGTTATAATTTCTGATCATTACAAGCACAGCAAGAAGTTTTGTTAATTTTTGAAGATAAGTTTTGAAATTTTGAATTTTGAATATGCTGGGCAATGAATTGTAGTTTGATTATGTGGAAAGCACTCAAGTAATTTTCGAAATAGTGCAAGTGCACCTGATGAATGTAATCTGTAATTCTTATGAATGAATAGATTATGACTTTTTTTTATGGAAACAAAAATTATTATATTGTAATCGAACAAAAGTCCATTTTTTTTACTTTAATAAAAATCTATTCCAAAGTTTAATTTTATAACTTGAAAAATAATAATTTTGTATTTTTCTTTTTAATTATTTATCTCTTATTTTGGTCATTTTTTTTTTCTTTAATAAAAATATATTCCAAAGTTTAATTTTATAACTTGAAAAATAATAATTTTGTATTTTTTTAATTATTTATCTCTTATTTTATTGGATAGGTGGAAGTCTGATATGATGTTGAGGTGACAATTTTTTATATTATTTATATCAAAAATAGATAAAAAGATAAAAAATTTAAGAAAATTTAATTATTGTATTTTTTCTTCATTTTAATTATCCTTTCAAACTTTAATGATTTATTAATGAAATAAAAATAGAAAAGACTTTAATTTAAAACATTGCTCCGTATCCAAATTCCACGTGACCGGGTCATTAAAGTTGGGCGGCTTCTATGATAGCTGAGAGACCCAATCACAAGATACAGATCTGATTAAGGTTCAATTCGATGATGTATAAATAAAGAATTTTATATTTTCAAAAATTAATTTAAATTATTTTTAAACATATTAAATAAAAAAATTATAATAAATATTTCATTATTCATAAAAAAAACTATAAAAAAAAAATTATAATAAATATTTCATTATTCATAAAAAAAACTATAAAAAAAAAATTATAATAAATATTTTATTATTCATAAATTTTTAAAACGTTATAAATGGTAATAAAATCTATCTTATATCTATTCAAACGAATTATGTTAAAAAGTTATAATAAGATTTGATATTAATAAAGATAGATATATATTAATTAAATAAAAATAAAAATCTTATTATATAAAGGTTTTTTAAGTCCCTGCCAAGAGATGGTTTAGAACATTGTTTGACTTTATATTAGTAACCATTTTTTTATATAGTTTTATAATGTATTTTTAGTCCCAGCCAAGGCAAGGACTATAGTGATCATTTAGTTTTTCAAATTATTTGACTTTATATTAATAATAAACTAAATACCCTTACTATGAGGGTAAATTGTTAGATTAAAAAAAAAACTAAAAATTTATAATTTGGTTTTTAAAAAAAATTAATACCTAGCACATCAATACAATTAAAAAACATAATAAATAAAGAAAATTACTTTGCATAAAATGATTTGATAGTCAAATATAACTACCATTGCTGTAGCCCGGTGGGCTAGCTCAAGTGGTTGAGTGTTGTAAGTTGTGAGCAGAAGGTATCGGGGTCAAATCCCTAGGTGGTTATACATTGCTACATAAGGGCCTCACTTGATGTCCCCATCGGGTTAGGCCCCGTAATTATGGCCGATGATTTACCTTGGGTACCATCCTCAAAATGAGAGGAAGTACCTGAGGGTTTCCCCATGACATGTTCCAATGAAAAAAATAACTACCATTGTTGTATTTGTTTGTTTACATTGCAGAGACCGTAAATATAATAATATATTGTACTTGTTTGTTTACTCATGCCGACATCAGTTTGGGTCCTGAAAATGATGAATTAGAGTGGGCCTTTTAGAATTCTTCGGGAGCAACTAAAACTGGTCAAGCCTACTTATCAATTGTCTCCTCCTTTATTCATCCTACTCATCAGTGGTGGCACACAACTGTTTGGCAGTGGGAGATACCGATTAAATCAGGTGTTTTTTATGGATGGCTTTTCACAACTGCATTCTTACTGGTGAAAACTATTGGCATAGAGGAGGTTTGGGACCGACGACATGTTCTTTTTGCTACGCAGTGTCATATACAGTGGATCATTTCTTTGCTCAATGCCCGGTTACTCTACATATTTGGGATGAAGTCTCTACTAGATTACAGGTTGTGGGACAGTGGACAGAGAATTCTCTGGCAAAAAATCTATATCATTGGAAAAAATCACATCGTAATTATATTTACTTTCTCACACAATTTATCTGGGGGTTATGGAGGTATCGGTGCTCGATACTTATTGGAGGTACTATTTTCTCTATGATGGGAGCTGTCAATTATATTTCTTTTTATTCTACTGGTGCTCCATTGGGTATAGCGAAGCCAAAAGTGGTGATCTCCCGGGTCCCTACTTTCCCATCTCACTTACCAGTGGTTTTTTTTTACTGAGCAGAACAAGGTGGATCATGTGGAGCTGGAGTTTTTATAATGACTAATCATGGTTTACATTATGAATTGAGTATGGGATGCGGTGAAGGAACTAATACACGTGCAAAACTTCTTGCCTGTTGAGGAGCCTTAGTGATTGCCAAAAGAAAAGAGATCCCTTCTCTTCAGTTACTTGGGGACTCCTCAGCCATTATAAATTGGCTCAGAGGAGCACATCGACTTCAGATTTCTCTATTAACACATTGGCAAAGACATATTCGGGATCGGATTGGTCTTTTTGAGGAGGTCCATTACTCACATAATTCAAGGGCTTTCAATGAGAAAGCAGACTTCCTTTCCAAAGCGGGCTTGAACATGGCTGAAGGTCGGGCACATCTTCGTGGTTATCGGGACCATTTACCTGTTTAAGACACTCGGCTGCGGCTATATTGATCCATTACCAGTTAGCGGGGATTATTGTTGTATTATCTTTTTGTTTTTGATAGTTATTCAGATAAGCACTATAGTATTTAGATCTATCAGAACTATATTAGCTGAATTTTTGGAGACCCTAGAGTCTGGAATTTTTTGCTTTAAGTTACAGGTAATCATTTTGAGGTAACTAGTTTTTGTTTGTCAGAAATATTTGTGACATACGTATGTATTTGCATGAATGTAACTTCTTTGATTCATCTAATGAATAGCAAGAATTTTTTTAACTTCGGTAAAAAAAATATAATATTAATGCCTCGTCTACTTCGCCATTGGAGGACAGCCAAGATAATGTTAATATATTTATTGGACTTTTTTAGATGTGGAACGATGAACTCAGTGAGACATTAGGTGTTGATTACATTGGCACAACTTTGAGCCTCGTGTGGCAAACAAAGGATATTGGAGGAAGCCGAACATAAAATAAAAGTAACTAGCATGCCCCCAAAACGGGGGAAATGAAACGCCGAAAAGAATTTCAATATGTTGTAAAATGAGAGAAAGTTGTATGTACTTAGACAATATAATTTTGTGTGTTTGAAAGCAAGTCTAGCTAATATATGGTAGGGATTGTAGTCGATGAAATTGAAAGGAAAACTATGTTGCAAGTACTAATAAGCAATAAATAGAAACCCATGTAATAGATATAAAATAAAATGAATTGTACATTAATTTTTCATACCAAAATGAAGGCGTAGTAAAATAAATATATCATTATTTCCACCGCTAAACAAAGTATTTTAGTTTTATTCAAATTGATGACGTTATTGGTCATCTCATAAGCTAAGTATCGTATCCATGAGAAGGCAAGCAATGGCGAGTTTTCGGATCCTCCATTTATTCAACATAATTACTTTACACCTTGCACGCTATAGACAAAATTCCATCACTGAGGTGCCACATGCACTGTCTTCTCGATAACCTTCAATCTTACCGGTCATTTGACTATGTATTTTACTGAAAACGGTTGCTTCTTTTGTGCCTTTATTTTCCATTTTCCAGTTTTAGCATAATAAGTTCCATGCAAATGGCATTCTGCTTTGGCTTGTGAGATTTTTCCGTTAGAAACTAGAAATTTCTGTTTATTTTCGCACAGGACACGGATGAATGGCTCGTGATCACTTGTCTTCCCTCTTACGACAGAGGCAAGGAGCTCCCAGTTAGAAGATATATTAGATTTATACATGGTGATAGACTCGAAGATGTCATTATTACAGGTGGAGTATAAAGATAAATTGATCCTCAATGTACGTCCGTTCACAATTGAGACGAGCACATGGTGTTCGTCGCAGGTGCAAGATGGTCGGCTCGTGCAGACTGGTGGCTACAACGACGGAGATCTGGTCGTCAGAATATTCAACCCGTGCGACAGATCCAACATCTAATTAACTAACGCATGCAAAGTTTTTGCATTTCCATTTAATCATATAAATATCCAAATCAATGGCAATATAATTGAAATTTAGCGAGGACTATCTACTTATGAACAGTTCTTTTTAAAATTCAAAATTTGATCAGAAAGGACGGGCAATATGCTAAAAAGATAAACACTCTACTTTTAAATACAATAGACATGGACAATTTTGTGTAAATTTCAAAGATCATTCGAGTAATGTTCTAAGCAGTTTATATATGACAAGTTTGTTTACCTATAAAGGTTAGTAAAGTGAAGCACTACATCTCATTTATTTTTTACAATTTAGTGTAAATAAATACACTTCTCTTACATCGTTTAAAAAATACATCATCAAATGGACCATGATCCATGAGATTGAATAATTTTGTAGCTATTATATTATTCATATAGCTCAAACTCAATTTAAAATAAAATCATGAAATAAAATAAAATTGGTGCGATTGGTGGATGAATTTGTATGTTTCATGTCTCACTGAAAAATGAGATCACATGATATATGTCTTACACAACAAATTGGTTTGGTAATGTTGGTATCTAAGCACTGAACTTGTGTATTGGAAATCCTCCTAAAAATGTTTCAAAGAAATTTTTTTAGATGTATAATGTTTATTTAGAGAGAGGTATAAAACGTTTTATAGCTAGTTGTAGAAACCTTTTGTTATGGAAAGTGAAATTGGAGTTTTTTTGTTATACGGATTTGGAAATTAATTCAAATTGTATAACAGTTTTAAAACATACCTGAACTCCCCCATGACCACATTAACCTTATACTTCTCAACCGCGACCGAGAGAACCGCATTGGTAAAGAGTTGGGGATGAACTTGCGCAGTCGTCCGAGGGGTTCCAATGGTTACATGATTGGAAACACCATCACCATCGACCCACGATGGAATGAGCTCTGATTTCCTTGATTGCAAAGTGGGGTTGAGCTCCGATTCAATAAGAACATCTCAGTTGAGTGAATATCTTCTTGGCTAAAGACTTGATTGGTAACTCAGTGGTTACCTGCATACTCAGGGGCTAAGTAGCCAAAGGGTCGACAAGGTCCTCTAAGAGCCAACCATGGATCGACCCTTGCTGCCATGCGGGGTCGCAAAATCCTCTAAACAATCTATAGAACCATGAAATCGCCGCTCATACGATCAGCTACAAATCTCTGCAATGCTCATACGAAGAGCTGCTTGATTGATGATTGATCTGGTGCCACGATCTTGTGATGGGTTAGATGCGCGTGGAAGGTTCATGGATTCATTGCAATCTCGAGCTTATCCTTGGCATGCTACGGGAGTGATGGCAACGAGTCTCACCTCATGCATCCCCGGCTTCCCTCTATTCAATTCATGGCTGAGGTTAAGACATAAAACTCAATTTAACTAATATACCTCAAAGCCAACACATAAAACTCAGAGAAAAGGAAAACAAGAGTTTGTTTTCTTGTCAGAAATTAAATCTTTTTACAAATTACAGAGATCTTTAACCAGTTATCGATCTTCTTAGACGAAACTTGACATTTCAACGCACAAAGCTTCTTCTAAGGACCTGATATGACAACTATAACAAGTAAGCTAAACTTTCTACTATTTGCATTTTTTAAGTTATTTTTGTTGGAATTTCTCGATGAAATTTTTGTTGAAATTGCCATTTTCATTTTTCCTTTTATGCACCATGTTTTTAGGCTTTGGAAGAAACAGGTGGCAACACTCTATAACCTAGTTGTGACTTTCAAAATTAGGAACAATGGCAGGCGCGTGGAAGAGATGTGGAGATTTGTGTGACCTATGCGACTATGAAAGAAAGCCCCAAGTGAAATTCTCAGCGATGACCCTTCTTAGCAATTTTTTATCAGTGAATTGGTGAATTTCAGATCAGTCACAACCTTCAAATTCGGATCTATAAAGGATTGAACAACCGATCTGCGGTCTGCATGAACACAAGACCTCGCCTCATGTGATCTAGCAGTTGAATCTGGTGTAATTATTCAGATCGACCCCACAACCACCTGGTGCAATGCATTTTTTAACTTATTTTGTTGGAATTTCTCGATGAATTTTTTGTTGAAATTGCCATTTTCATTATTCAAATTGCATTTTTTTATTTCAGAGACATATTTATAGCATTATAGGATTATGTAATTCCAACCGTCTAAAAGTGCAATTCCAAGAATGTCAACAAATTTTTGGTTAAAAAAAAATAGATTCAAATAATAAATTCAAATCAATAGTGCAAAAGTCATAAGAAAGGTCATGCATCATGCAAATCAAAGAAATACTGGAAAAGAATAACATAGTGTTGAATGGGTGCAACTATCGATACGGGTGTAGCAAGGGTAATCAACATTAAATTATTGATATCTTTATCAAGAAGAAGTTTTGAAGTGACTGCGAGTCTGACATGAAATAGAGGAGCGCTTGCTTGTGAAGGGTAAGATGTGCCACCTGTGAAGACAATGCCACAACCTGGAAAGCTACATATTGATACACATATCAACACAAAAGGCAAGAGATAGGTGCCTCCTCGAATTTCCCTTTAGGTTTAATCTAACTAGATCAATCATCAATACTCATTTTGGTTTATTCTAGCTAAGACAATGAAAGGTGGCTATGCTCATTTTTTGTAGCACTTGGATGATTGAAGCTTTGATGTAGCATTCACCAGGTAGTTTGCTCCTGTCTAGATAGCATTGTTATTAGTTCCTTTTGTTAATTCTTCATCTGTGTACTTTTAGGTAATCTTGTTGTGTGGACGATTACAATCTCTTAAGTTTACTGCTACCTCTGTATTTGATTACAATTATCTTCCATTAATGTTTTATTGGGATAAGTTCCAGCGGGAACCACGACGCTGGAGTTCCATTTCTTGGCTTGTCTATAAAATATCTGTACAGACTAGATAAATGTTCATTCAATCTTGAATTTTTGGTTGAATCTTAAATACAATCTGGCCAGAAGAGACGGCGCTGAATGAATGGACGAATTTTATATTATATTGACGGAGACAGAGTCTGAAGAGTATGAATATTATATTGACCGGAATATTGGCAATAACAGCGAGTCATTTGGCTGATTAGGTAGGTTTGTTGTGCGTGATTTCTGAAATTTGTTCACCTTAACTAAATGAGCTTAGCATTCCATGAAAATGCATTATGATCGATTCTTTTTTATCATTTTACTTGTGAAGAGCCACTCCGGAGGATAAATAAAATCGCTAGTTGGAGCCCTAAGAAAAACATCTCTGAGAAATTCGTCATGCTGCATGCCTTTTTGGATTTGTCGTGGAAAACGCCTCTGTTTTTTTGCACATTCTGAAGCAATCTTACAATATTTAGTAGATCTTATGCTTGTATTTCCTTCCAAAAAATATTCTACGGAATCTGACATTCTTTCGAAGCTCTTATGCTTGCACTTTCTACAGAAGAAAGATCGAGTGAGTATAAATAATTTCATGTGGCGGATCTGGTAGAAGGGCATATGCGGGGATATATTGTGTCTGTACGTTGTGACAAGAGCAAGGAAGGTCCTGTGACTCCACGCAGTTCCAAATCGCCGACAGATGTTGTGGTTATAAGAGTTCGAAGGCTGTCGATGAGACATAGTTTTGTAACCTTCTGTCGTGAAGGGCAGACAATGAGTGATTTCAGGTTGGGAATAGCTACACACGAAATGAGTCATCTGAATGATAATGATATTCCCCAGGACTAGTGGAATGGGTAGAGAAAGCATGGAGGGATCGAACCCCCGATCAGTTACTCGTTTTTTTGCCCCCAGGAATATTTCTCATTATCAACATCCGTTACAAAAACACTGAAACGTTACACTGTAATCCAATAAGAATTGAGGATACTCACCAAAGAATCCAATTCTTTGGATCTTCCCACGAGAAGGATGCCTACAAAGGAAATGAAGGGAGAGAGTTTAACAACCAAAGGGTTCGAGGCGGCCAATAAACCTCCAGAATGACCTACAGAGTCAATCTCTGTAGTACAAATTTCTTCAGGGAAAACGTCCACAGGAAAAATACAGAAAAAGCTGTTGAGAGAGAGGGCCAAACATCTTTGCCCAACTTCAACAGAGGGAGCGCCTACCCGAGCTGTCGGACTAAGCCAGCCGCATCGAAACAACAAAATCAGCCATAGTTTGACAACCATCGCGAGCACTACGTTGTCGCTCGAGCCCGGCTTTGATTAGAACGTAGGCTATCTATGGTACCCGTCTTTCTCGGAGGGGTTCACTGACAACGAAGGAGCTGGCGCATTGGGCAGTATTTTTTCATTTACTGCAAACTATTATCACTATTTATCTAATACATATTTTGGGTTAAAAACTATTTTCTCTCTTTTCACATGTAATAATATATTTTATAATTATTTTATTATTCCATAACAATTAAAGGATTAAAGGAATTATATCTTTGATATTCGATAGTTATTCTAGTTTTCAAGATTAATATACTAAGATATTTAAAAGAAAACTTCAGTACTAATTTATTTTACATTATGTTTTACATAAGAGACAGGTACTAAGCAACTATGTTGCTTGCTTGTTTCACTTGTCTATTTTTATATTATTTCAATTATTTTTATATCTTTTTTATTTTTATATCCTTTCAATTATAAAAATGTTTCAATTATAAAAATGATAGACAGATTATGAAAGATTGAATTTATAAAATATATTAATAAATTTTATATTCATGAAAGTTTTATTGATGTTTACTTATTAACTCTTTTAATAAATATTTACAAGAATAAATAGATAATAAAACTAATATCATTGCACCAAGAGGAGCCAGGTGTTCTACAACCCAGTATGGGGGAGATGTTGTTACGTAACGCAACATCATTATAATTAAAAAAATTCATTGTGGTTCATAAAATAAAAAATTAAGAAAATTAATTAAAAAAACCATGTATGGTCATTAAAAAAAAATATGAAAAGTAATTATAAAATCCATGTCCAAAATATAAAATTAAAACTTCAATTGGATCTACCAAACCCAAATCTATTAAACAAAAGATGTATCAAATTTCTTGAGTTTAAGATTAAAAAAAGCTACACCACAAAAATATCGGTGCTTCGGATTTAAGATGGATCTATGCTAGTAAATATTTTCTTTTTAATAAATATATATCTTATAAAAAATTATAAACATAAATTTAAGGCAGAGACTAACTCATTTACAGCTATTTCCTTGTTTAGTATTTATATAAAAAAAAAAATTTACTTTTTCCATATAAATATATTAACAACAATTTTATAATTTAAAACTATAATTGTTTTAAATTTTCTTAAATTATCCAAAAGTTTATATATTAAAAACTTTATAAATATTATATAGCTTTAATGGAATAAAATTGAAGTTTTATTCTATTATAATTTTTAATATTTTAATTTATTAATATTAATATTTGTATGAGTAATTAAAGGTTTATGAAGATCTTTATTATTAAAAGTAAACATATGAAATGTTCATTAAATGTATCATTATAGAATAAGTAAATGCATAACAAAGTTATTTAGTGTAAATCTCTTTAAAAACATTTTGATTAAAAAATATTTGAAATTTTTCATGTAAAATAGTTAATTTCAGGATGTTGTTAACTTTTCTAAGAAAACCCCATAAAACTAATAAAATTATGATTTACTCATAAGAAATTAAATTTGAAACGGACTATAATTATTATCATTATTAATAAGAAAATTAAAGCTTAACTTCTTAAATTATAGAATTGGAAAATCAACTCGAAGTTATTTGCACGTTAACAAGCTAATTCCGTGGTATGAAATTTCATCAACTAATTACACCGAAGGCATTCTTTAAGGGGTCGACTCCTCTCAGGCCTTCGTCGTCTGTCGATGACCTATGAGGAGCCGCCGCCTGTCATCTGTCCACAACACAACGTATGCCACTTGTCCGATGATTTTTTTTCTTGATTTTGTGGGGTCACCTCTGTCCAACCATCGTCGCCTTGTCAATTTTTCGCATGCTCCAACCCCTGTCTGCTCTTCATCTTCACACACCCCTCTGGACCCCAACTCCTCCAAAGATGTCAATGTTTCCAGATATTCACAAGTTTGCTGACAATTATGTCGTTGCTCTGATTTCAAAATTAACATTATGGAACAATCCACGATCTATAATAATCTTTACATAGCAGATCCAGTGCACTCCATATGTCGTCCAAAACTAAAGAAATTTCTTATTCTTCAGAGTTGCAGACAACTTCATCGTCTGGGTATCGGTATTAGAAGTACCTGACAGGTCTAATTTGATTTCCTCAGCAATCTGACGCTGCAAGTCTAATATTTTATAGTCTTGAGAGACTGTTACCCAGATGACAACATCAAAGAGATGACTGACCATGTAAAAGTTGTAGACTGATTTGAGCAAAGATGTCTTTCCAACCCCGGCCATACCATACACTCTGATCACTCGAACTTGTGGAGCTTCCCCAGTAATCCAAGTCTTGAGCTGATTAGTAGTAGCTTCAATTCCAGATCCTACAAAACCACCGTCTGGCACAGATTGAAGTAGTTCTTCTGACTCAAAACATCCACTAACACTCTGTCCCGCATCAACCCCCTTTTGCTCTTCTTCAGCTTCACACATTCATCTGTCCACAAATCCTCCAAACATATGAGGAGCTGCAAAGATTCCTACCAAATGTTGACGCGATATACCATAAGAAATATATTTACATATGGCTCATGATTCTTATCTACAAAATCTTTTGAATTCGATTAGGACATTTAAAAAATTGAACCCCAAATTTTAGTGAATAATATATGAAGGATTGATTGATAGAATACCTATAGATCATTGTGCAACAAATCATCAGTATTGTGATTACTGCAACAAATTATTTGTGTCCAACGATTATGGCCGAAAAGACAACAAAACGTATAATGTTGAGTTCTCAGTGACATCTCCGTTTAACTTTCTCATGGGCGAAGAGGTCTCGCCACATCTCTTCCCAAATATCTTAGGTGGTCTGTTCATGCTTATTTATTTTATTCCAACTCTCTACTTCCACAGTTTCCATTGGACAATTGGCCATCATGTATACCATCTCAAACACAACTGTCTACGTCCACCACTTACACTGACACTTGGTTTGCAGATTTGAAATCCCAAACTCTAGAGCCATGCATTGCAATGGGAAACACGCGGATTTCCAATACACATCGAAACAGCCACAGACCAGGGTATTTTCTCCAGCCGCCGGACTCGAAAGGTTGCGCTACAGTTTGCAAACAACCAGACAAGCTTCTTCGCAACTTTTTTTGTTGACATGCTTAAAATGAGAAACACTAGTATTAAGACAAGTTACCAAGGAGAGTTTCGAAGGGACTGTACCAGAATCAACTAAAGGATTTTTCCATGGAGAATCGTGAACTGATATTATTGTAATATCATAAGATAATACAATAATGGGGATCCTGGTATTCTTACATGCCAACGCTGCTTAAATTAAATAAATTCATCTTCCCCAAGGGCATTTCCCAGCTTCTGTACCCTTTCCTCTGCAAGTCAGTCGATGGCGTTTTTTGTTATTGGTTTCTACCCAATTTCATATTTGAATACTGTACCCTTCCTTTGCAGCATGTACTGCTTGTGCTACGGACTTAGCTTTAATGGAATAATGCCACATTTCTTTAATGGAATAATCTTTCCAAGCTGTCGTTCACCCAACACGTAGCAAAATTCATGAGACCCACAAGATCCATCCTTCAAAAAGAATGACAAGATTAATTTAAATTGTACCAGACATTCCTGGGCTGATTTAATGTCAATCTCAATACTAGCTAGCCTCTTCAGATGTTCTTTCAGCAGGCGCTTGGAATCATATTCTCTAATCTTCTTTCTAGCCATCTTCAGCTCTGATTTCTCTATAATTCAAATCAAAATCTATGACGGACCATGCTTTCATAAAAACCTAGATGAGAAAATGGTTATCTAAACGAACCTTAGTGCTCAAAGAGGCAAAATCAAATTTCACACAAATTGAAACGATAAAAAAGCCAAGGTTTAAGTCACGGGGGGTTCAATGAATGAACTTGTTACATAGCACGATCGTTCGCATGATATTAAAGAATATCCCTAATTTCACTAAATATTGGAAAATGCCTCCTAAAATTATATTGTTGAACCCCCCTCCCAATATGTTTTTCTAATTAAGAAAACCTCTAGTTTCACCACATATTGTAGGTATCCATTTTTATCAACTCATTTTTAATACCCCCTTTATATCATATTATCAAGTTGTAACAAACAGGAGCCCTAACACATCTTAGTCTAAGCAAACATGATGCTAAATAAAATAATAATATAATGTTAATAATGATCCCACTAGGATTATAGGGGCAACTAATCAATTTGTACCATTGGATATTGGAAGACCCAATAAAATAGTACTAGAGAAGGAAAAATGCATAAAAGGTAAACCAATCAAGAGATCAACATAATGATAGTTCAATAGTTAGTGCAATACTGAGAAAAGATGAAAATTGCAGATGTTTCACACCACATCCTATGAATCTACCAATTTTATATCATGTAAATACAAGTATAGCCATAGAGAGCTCATGTTTTCTATAAGATTAATAAATTAAACTCCATAATAATGCAAAATTGAAACCCTTTCGTGGATGAACTCACCTACCTTCCTATCAAAACAAACATCATTGGTGTTTGAACCCAAATGAACATAGAAAATTTATGTTACTTTCCAATAACACTATATGATCATATGCATAGCTTGGATTTGGGTCATTCACAAGATGCAATGAATTGCCTCCACTTACTCTATATTTATTCTTGCAATCAAGGGAATTAACAACATTTAGTTACCTTTTCCTGGTTTATATCTAGTTTTTTTTTTTATCTTTACAAGAGAGGGAAAGATATCCATTGTTAGGTTTCAAGCATGCAATAGTTATAAAGATACACAGATGGTGAAACTTATATGATACCATTTCATGGTAACAATAACACATAGGGTATGTAAATAAGGATTTAGATTTTCATCTTTTTTCATGTCATTTTCAATACAATATTAAGACGGATGCCTTGCATATAAGAATTGAAATTATAATTATGAATGTACCAAATATAAATCAATCTAACAACTATTCCTAACTAACAATGTGAAAATGTTAAAGAAGAATACAAAAAGTTAAAAGAAATAATTAGTCGAGAAAGATTGATCTAATTTTTCTTAGTTCCAGTGAGCCAAGAAAGATTGATCTCACTTTTGTTGGTTATTGTGGAGCAAGGTTTAATTGAATCTCAATACCCACCTAAACCCAAACCTAAAAAATGACTAGTTATATCTTTTAGTCGAATGCCTACAAAAAATACAATACAATTGTTCAACTTCGGAACTCTCGACTGGCCACATCTCTTAACTTAAAGATGAAAAACAATATAACATCAATTCAAGCCACGCCTAAATAAGCTATTAAATGAGGATTGCTCAAGGCCAGTAATCCAAAGGGACTTCCATCGATATTATCATTGGTACACTATTATCATATTTATGCAAAACTTAAGATCATAAGCAATATCAAATAAAAATGGAGGGTCCTTAAGTTTTAGGTGGGTTGAATTGAGCCCATGATTTTGGAGGTATGAATCCATCCCACAATTTGGATTTTATTCATCATCCCACCAAAATAAAATAACCTCCAATATTTATATTACTATGTCAAATTAAAAACCCTCCTTGGCTCCTTAATATGGGGCAATATATATTTTTAGTTTTTTAAGAGTACTCAAACCCCTAAAATGAATGGACGTGATATGATATTGCTTCGCTAGTGAATCCCCCGTGGTTTAAGTCAACAATTTTCAACGGAAACAATGTGAAAAAAGGCCGGTGTTTAAATTTGAAATACCTCTGAAGACGAACTAAGAATATATAAATATCCCACGGATGCAGAAATTTTAAACGGGCCGTAGATGAAATTTCTGGTGGAAATTTATGGAAGCATGTTCTGAATTTCGCATGTTTTGTCGGACTCATGGTGTATTTATGTTAGGAGCGGTTTTTTGCACAGGATCATGCAATTGATTAATATATTGATTTCACAAATAATTTTGCGATTTTGCATAGCCTCTTGATATACTGATTTCACAAATAATTTTGGCAGAAATTATGCAAGTGGCTTCATTTTATTATTTAGTTAGTTTTTTTAAATTGAAAATCTGCGGCATGAGGATATCGACCATATGTAGCTATAAATTCTTTAACACTCATGGTAAGAGATTATTAGAAGTCAATGCAATGCCTAACCAGAAAATAACATTCAAGCTCAGATTTCTCTGTTTTCACACTCCTCTCTTCTGCTTCTCTCTGCGCTTCGAGTAATGCCATGGCCAAGGAGATATCAATCGATACTACAATTCAAGTTTTCTGTTGAGCGATACTTAAGAAGGATGCAGGTTATAACATGGAAATGAGGTAGGACAGAAGGGTGAATCTTTTGCACTCTGGTCTCCACTTATGTATCCAAAATGGGAAATTGGAAGACATCAGGTTTAAAGATTCCTTTGAAAGGTGCAGTTTGGTCCTTTATTTGATCCGATCCTTTAGAAGGAAGTTGAGTGTTGGATACACTACTGGATGTGGGTATTAAATAGCCACAAATTGAAAAGTTACACAACCATAGTTTAAGCCGCCCTCGAGGAAGACCCTTTGTTTGAACCCCTACTCTAAATGAAGAAGCGGCGAGTTGCAATGTGTTATATTTAGTCTTTGCGGTCTATCTTGAACCAATTGATCCCATTAAAGTCTAGAACCATGACCTTGGGGCTTAACGTACACGATACAAGGGATGCTTTTACAGACAGGCCTTTTTAAAAGAAAGAAGGGTCGGGGCTTGGAAAAGCTCGAAGCTAAATTGCAGTATTTGCAATTCAAAGATCTGCCATTTTATAGTAAGCTAGCAATAAGTGCCTAATGTATTTAGTCGAACGTCGGATTTTGTTTCTTAAACATTTGAATTAAATTATTTATAAAAATAAAAATGAATTATCCTCATGCCCCCTAAGCGGGTCCGACAAAAATTGCTCAAGTCCTCATCTCATCTAAATACGGTTTCCATAAATTTCTTCCCCGTAATGTTAATATGCAAGGGTTAAACTCACCAACGAAAATGGCATGTTCCATTTATTATTAATGTTAACTTAGAGGGTGGATTATTATTGTTAAGGGTTTGGTAATAATTCTTGCAAGTAATATCCATATGGTGGTTTTAAGGTGAAATGCATCACTTATTTCTCCTGTGGTGGTTTTAAGGTGAAATGCATCACTTATTTCTCCTCGTGGAAGAATTGAGAGCACACACCATAATATTTACACTATCAGACCCATCCATTAGCATATTCATTTTAAGCACACATTGTAGGAAATCAAAACTCAATTTGAAAACATGAAAGCTTAATAAAGAGCATTATTGTTGTATAATTAGTTACCTCAGATCAATATCCAAATCTAGTCACAAATGTTGTAAGCCCAAGTGGTCAGGTCAAATTGAAAAAACGCCTTCTTACCGTTCTAGGAAAAAAACAGCATACGTCCCATGAGGGATCTAACGTAGCCCACGATTAGAATGAGGGAAAATCTGATATGTTAGCACAAATTGTTTGTTACTGGGTTTGGATGCTTCACTGCTTGTTCCCAATAACAATGGAGGTCCACGAACAAGTCTCTTTACACATTCCAATCTAAGTTTGGGAGAGACTCTGCTGCATTTTCTGCTATGCGCTCTCACAAGACCCTCTCAATCTACTAAGGTAACCATTATTACATTGTATTTTTTCAAGTTTCATGCAAGGGTTAATTTTAATTTCATTCTTCTTAAAAGAGTGAATTAAGGAAATAGTCTCTTTATATCTATTTTATTCTGTAATATCTTTATACCTTCCAGCTAAAAACATTTAAAAAAGATTGCAACACTTTGCTCTATCAGAGCCAAAACAAATTCCTTATAGTACGAATAGATGAAACCGAGTTAAGTCCTGGAAGATTGTCTTTTGATTTTATCTTGTGATGCTTGCCTTGATTATTAGCTAATTACAAAAGGATTGCCTACCTTGTTTTTTATTTTCTGCAGGATTTTGCTAGAGTGTCCCCTATTTTCGATTCAACATAGTCTCCATATTTCTATAAAGGAAGGTTTCTCTTTATACATTATAGTAATGAAGTAGATCTTTGTCGGTAGGAAATGAAAGCCATTCATCTCAGATTTTAGATTTTATTGTTGCAGGGTAATTATATTGTCTACGTACACATAAAATTATATTGTCTACGTACACTCAATTTTTTCTCATTTTACAACATATTGAAGTTCTTCTTGGTGTTTAATTTCCCCCGTTTTGGGGGTATGCTAGTTTTATCTATGTTGCATATCAATGAATGCATGGTGGCACAAATGGAACCAACGCACACTTTGCAATATACAATCACTTTCATTACATGATTACTTGGATTGTAAAGTCCTAGTAATCTTCCTTCCTCTCCAATTTATTATGAAACGTGGTAAGCAACTTGCCCTATTTCATTTCCTTTTGTTTTAATTGGAACAAGTTGGATTTAAATATATTTTAGTGTATGTCAATAATTACAGTATTAAGAACACACTCTATCGAGAGACTTTTAATTAGTGAAGGTTGTAAAAGACTATGATCTTGAGCTATTGATCTAGGGAGAATTTAACATGTCAGTGTTTGAAAGTAAAGTTAATTTATGCATAATGTTTATCTATTATTTTTTACAATTCAATTAGAAAAAAAAATCAAATTATTACCATATCTTTCTTAGGAGGTAGTACTAAGCAACTTTGCTACTAATTCCACTTGTTTTAAAATGCATTATACATCTTCAAGCTGCTCCACTTGTTTTAAAATGCATTATACATCTTCAAGCAGCTGTGATGTTTTGATAATAATATTTTATGGATTGCCATTAGTTCAATAACCAAAGAGTATATAATGAACACGTATTTATTCATGTACTACATTCCATGTCCAGTTTGCATGCTAAAAATAATCACATGTTCATCATCATTAATAATCCAAAATGGTAAAAGTCATATACTATTCACACTTAGGGAGATTCAAATACTCACTTAACAATATTCTTAATCAGTTCAACTAAATCCCACAAATAGTGAGCAAATGAAAGGTAAGATACATCACATTTAGGGTTTTAATTATTGAGGTCAAAGTATGGGGACATTAAAGTGGTCGTCTATCACCAACTACATATAACATGCAACATTTTTTGGATTTATGACATCTATTCCTGGGATGTCGCATTATATTACTATGCAATACAGATTATGGATGGATATTCATCAATTACCAATGTTTTAATGACTCTACAACTGGGTAGATAACGCTCGCCCCTCCAAACAATGCTTCTATAAACTCTCTCTCTCATGATGTTCATCTATCATCGATGACAAACAACACTCAATGCTTTCAAATTTATGGTATCCATCAATTCCCAAAATCTTAAAGACTCTATAACCAAGTAGATAACACTCACCAAATATAACCACTTTATCTCACAAATAAGATATAGAGGTAGCCTACTAGCCATCATCATTCTTCTCTCACAAATGAGATCTTTATAGCCCATCATCATTCTTTTCACAAATAAGATATAAAGGTAGCCTACTAGCCAATAGCCATCATCATTCTTTTCACAAATAAGATATAGAGGTAGCCTACTAGCCAATAGCCATCATCATTCTTGTCTCACAAATGAGATCTTTATAGCCCATCATCATTCTTTTTCTTTCCTAGCTGGCATAACTAAATGTCAGTACGACTTCCATTTGCTTTCCACTTTATCTTCACTAGCATGACGCGCTTCCCGATTTACCTGACCACCTCGTTATATCTATCTACTTTTTTTCATTTGCCTTTCATTTCAATCCTCGCCGTTTTTCTTTCTTGCTTTCGTGAGGGTTTTCTATAGAGAGACGGGAGTTGCAGGGACAACCACTCGAATCGGAAACTCAGAAGTCTTGACGTTGTAAAATACAGGAATTAATTAGGGTAGCCGCCTACATTAAAATAATCATTGAGTAGAAGCTCAATATGCGGATGCAATTATCCATCCTGTGTTTAACAATGTCAAGCTTTATGAGCTTCTGTTGACGGACAAAAGTTGGAGTGTACGTTAAGCCCTGCAAAAGCATGAAGCGAAAAGGAAACATGATCCACTGACAGTTGAAAATCGCAGAATAGGTCTCTTCGACGTTTCAGAGCTCAAGCCGTGTTACCTAATGGGTCAGGTGTGTAATTCTATTTTAACTTTTTATTGTAGATTCGATTTTTTAAAGCATTTTTGGGGAAACTTTTCAGGCGCTTTTTCACAATGGGAAAAAATTTCACACTTTTTCACATTTCTTAGATTGTTTTTCGAGTAAACGTTTGGGTACCTAATCCGAGCATAGCAAATCAAACTACCTAAACTAATCTCTAAACCTAACATCTTAAGCAGATTTATTAAGTAGTTGTGAATAGATTTACCTCAACCCTAAACAACCCTAGTAGTTGCTGGATTAGGATGTATCTCTTTTTATTAGAAGCAGGAAAAATGAGGAAAAAGTTTCATCATGTTGCGGCCACCTTGCCTAAAGGATCCCCATAAATCCTCATACCAAGATTGTAAGCCAGTGAAGGGCACATGAAGTTGTTTTATCAGAAGTGGTTTTACAGCCAGAAGTGGTTTTACCACATACATAGGTAGTATTTTGTCAGTGGGTATAGCAGAGGTACCATTCAGTCAGCTTTACTTTCCTGTGCTTGGGTTTTATGGAAGACACTTCCTCCTGTAGAGCCTTACCTCCAGATTAATAACACACTGCTTACTTAATATTAAGTAACCCCATAAAATGGCATAGGGGGTTCAACTTCCACTCTGACCATATGGGTCCTGCTTTATATGGGGAAGTGTCACCCCTCAGTAGTGACTGCTGACCTTGCTGGGTTGTAGTCAGCAGACCAGACGCAGTTTAACCGCATACTCCAGGGAAAAGATTATGATGTATCTATGCCTTTTTATGGTTTATAGTTTCACTCTTCACTTTATTTTATTACTTTTTTTATGCGAGGGAATTAATGAAATATAATAAATCTCCTTTAGCACAGCAGCAACTCAAGGTGGTTAGGTTTTTGGGTAAACTTTAACAAGTGAGTTAATAAGTGGACAAACTCAACCTCACCTCTCCTGTCAGTCCATTTTTTCCAATGAGGTAGAGTTCCATCCTGAACTGTTCAGTTTTTTTTTTCAAATTCGAGGATCTAGGTTGTCCTAAAATGTGCCAAAACCTTTGAGGGCAAAGTTCCATTGTCGATTTTTTCATCAATCTCCTGGCACTATGACTTCCTGTAAAATTCTTAAATACTTTGTATAGAATTTTCACTGGAAAGAAAGTCAATTTGTCCACTTGTTAACTTACTTCAAATCTTAAGCACCAAACAGACTTGTAATAAATGCCCGCCTTGGAACTTTGATATAACAAGTTTTCTGTCTAAACCTTACAAAACATCAAGGTTCCACCTACATTTATGGCAAGTCTTGCTGATGCTTAAAGTTTGCTCCCTTTTTTTTTAGGTTGAGTTGCGACTGCTACTATGCATTCTGTTTTTCTTTTCTTCTGATGCGAGGGAACCTGACTGTAGTCTGGAAGTGGTTAGCAAAATCCAAATGGGAAAATGATATAATAAAGGCAAGTGGGCACTCCACCACCTAGCCCTAACTCCCATTAGCAGTAAAACTTGTTGCAGAGCTAGCTTGAAGAGGAGATTGGAAGATGAAGGAGAGCAAACACTGCATCATTGAGTAACCATTCTGTATCCTTGCACAGTTGAACTGGCTATATTGTATTGCAGATGTTGTATGGTATGCTACAAAACATTCCAGTGGAGGATGTTTGTGATCCTGATTGGGTTTTTAAATATATTATTGGAGTGTATTTATCCTGGATCGGAGTTTTCTCCAGTGCCATTTATTTTGCAGTTTGATGTGGATGTCTTTAATGTTGTTGTTTGACATAGATTATCTATACCGGCTTTTCTGCAGCAGAATCTTGATTTTGCCGATTTGCTCTCATTTGCATAGACAACAAAAACACAATTAGGCCAAAAAATACACGAAGCAATTTGTCATAACTAAGGTTGAAGAAGTTTGAGTGAGACCACTGCAGTTTCTAGGTTTAATCCTAAAAAATTATGAATCATGCAGCTAAAAGGTCTTTACCTGCCTTTTAAATCACTTGTATTGTGCATCTTACTAGCAATTGCCCTTAAAGGGCTTTAAGGTGCAAAAGTAAGATCATCGTGTCTAAAATGACCTCGAAAGGTATAAAGATATGTAGGATAAGAGAAGTAAGAATACTCAAAACCCAAAATTACCATTTCATCAAGTTGTATACAATATAGTTTCTATAAAAGACAAAATACCATTTGCAGAGAGCAAATATATTGTATAAATGAAGGATATTCAATTTGCAAAACCACCAATAAATAGCTATTTATGAGGATGTATCTTTTCTTAGCAGCAAGAAAAGTGAGGAAAGGTATTCATCATGGTGAGGTCATCTTTTTATTTTATTTTTTCAGTTAGTGAAATGATAGAAAATAATAAATCTCCTTCAGTACAGCAGCAACCCAAGGATGTTGGACTTTGAGGCAATTTGCAAACCTGAGGCATGAGTTAATGAGTGAACAAGCTCAACCTAACCGTTCGTGCTAGTCCATTTGTTTCCAATAAGATAGAGTTCCATCCTGATCTGCTTTTTTTTTTCCAAATTTCAACCACCTGAGTTGTTTCAAAATATGCCAAAATCCTCAAGGGCCAAGTTCGATGGTTCAAGATTTCATCAATCAGCTGGAACTCCCATAAAATTCCTAGATATTTAAAAGAGATTTTCCACCCAAAGCAAAAGTGAGTTTGTCCACTTATTAACTTACTTCAAAGTTCAAACCTTAAGCACAAGACAAGCTTGCATAAATGTATGTCTTGGAACTTTGATATAACAGGTTTCCTGTCTGAAACCTTGCAAACATCAAGGATCCACCTTCATTTATGACAAATCTGTCTAGTAATTATAGTTTGTCCCATTTTCGTTTTAGGTTGAGCTGGGTCTGCTACTATATGTTCCGTTTTTGTTTTAGTCTGGTGGGAGAGAGCCAGATTCATCATGTGGAAAAAGTTGGCAAAATAATAAAGGCAAGTGGGCACCCCACCACTTAGCCCTAACAGCCAAGAGCAGTAAAACTTGTCTGGGGAGTTAGCTTGAAGAGGAGATTGGAAGATGGAGGGCAGAGTAAACACTGCATCATTGAGCCACTGTTCTGTATCCCTGAACAGCTGAAGTGGCCTAATATGCATTGCATTGGATTGCCAATGCTTTATAGTATGTTGCAAAACAATGTTGCACGACTCGGACTCAACAAAGACTCGGCTGGCATATGACTCGTAGACTCGGGAAAGACTCGGGACAGACTCGACAAATAGAAAAACAAATAAAAATATTGTGTACATTTTTGGCACAAAAAAGAGTTTAAAAGCATTTCCAATCCATATAAGCTATAAAACTACAATTTATGCAATAATTCATAACATTGTCTCCTAAACTATGATTATATGACATAACACAATCAATTTTTGTATGCAAAAATTTAAATAGTGATCATAAACCATAGTGTTCATAAACCATAAAGTGATCATAAACCACAGTGTTCATAAACCATAAATATAAACCATAAATCATAACCATAAACATAAACCATATTGATTTAAAAATCAGATTGGTGTAAGTTCAAAACACTGTCTCATAACAAAAATAGAAAACCAAAATAGACAATGTCTCCATGTATTCGAGTCTCATGCCTAACCACGAGTACCCCTACAATAAGTCATTGAGGAGCTAGTGCCAACATCGGTAGACTGAAGCAACTGTGACCTAGGTGTATTTGGAGTTTCCATTTGAGATGGTAGACTAGAGGGATCCTGAGTCTCCTCATCAAGCCGGCCAAATCATCAGGGAACTCCTCCTTCACAACCCACTCAGACTCTAAATCAATATCATCCAATAAAATTGGATCTAGGTCCTTCGGTTGCATTTGTTTTGTGAGCATCCGAAGGTTGTAGTAGATGAAAACCAACTTTTCCAACCTCTCATGCTCCAACCTATTTCGCTTTTTGCTGTGGATATGCTCAAATACCGACCAATTGTGCTCACATCTTGAAGCGCTGCAGGGTTGAATCAGAACTCTGATGGGGAATTCTTGTAATTGTGGTGCTTCAGAGCCACAATCTATCCACCAATGGGCTGTCAAAGTTAAAAACAACGACGATTACAAGTTTTGAAATGCCAAAATTGAAAAAGAGAACTATCAAATTTACAAGGTAAGTTCTAAGTCTAACAATTTAGTTTTTACAAATTGAATCTTACATGGCATTTTCTTGTCCTTGAGTCGTTGGGTTGAGCTGAATCCAAATATGCTAGATGCTTCTTTGTACATATCATGTTGCAAGTTGATTTTGTCCTGAATTTCTGGATTCGGGAACATCTTCTCAATGCATATCATGACACCTCTCATCACCTCTTGATCTCTTTGAATGCTAGAATCTGGATGATAGAATAAGCTTGGATTGATATATGCTTTGGCTGCATGCAATGGTGAATGTAGCTTCCTGTCCCACGTGGAATCAATATATGGAGATATTTTGATGAATCCCCCTTGTAGAATGTCTTGATGGCCTCTTTGGCCCTATCCATGCCCTCATAGATGTATCTCATTGCAGGTTTCTCTCCATCCATGATCCTCAAGACTTTTACAAGTGGCTCGTGAAGTTGACAATCTCAGTGACTTTCTCCCACAGACCATCTCCTAAGAGAGACAACTTCACAGCAACTGCATCTGGCTTTGTGCTATCTTTCCAAAATATCCATTCTTGGCTACAAAACATGTCTCAAAGAAAGGTTGTGGCAAACCGTGTGATAGTAGGGCGACTTAGTTCACCCTTAGTGTATCCCCTCATAAGGCTCAACACCCAAGCATATTTATAAATGAATCTGGTTATTTGTTTGCACATTTCACAACTCCTTGCACCCATTCCATCTTCCCAATGTCCTCCAACATCAAGTCTATGCAATGGGCAGCACATTGACTCCAAAAAATGGTGGGGTATTTTGCAGAAAACAACATTCCAGCTGCCACATAATTTGCAACGTTGTCCATGACTACCTAGACAACATTTGTTACCCCGACTTCCTCCACAACATCAGACAACAATGATAAAATTAGATTTGCATCCTTTACATGCGAGGATGCATCAATGGATCTTAGGAACATGGTTCCTTTAGGGAAAGCTATAACAAAATTGATGATTGTTCTACCTTTTTGATCCGTCCACCCCTTTGATCTATCCACCCATCAGACAAAATTGTGCAACCTGTAAATTTCCATGACTTTTTAATGCTCTCCAATTGTTCCTTAACACACTCGAGCCCCTCATCTAGCTCTTTCCCCCTGAGTGCATTATAGGAGGGGGCTTTGTATCCAGGGCCAACAACTACAATGGCATCTACCATGGGTTGATAAAATAAGTCTTTGCATAGTTAAATGAAAAGCTGTTATGGTACCAAAACCTCCTCACTGCCATATCTGCCTCTTTCCTCTTCTTTTCATTGAAGCTCTCCAAGGATGGTTGAGATCCCGGAGTTGTGTGAGGAAGGAAGAAAGAAGAAGTTACACTTCTATTTACTGCAGCGGCTGAATTGGACCCTCCTATACTTGGACTTGCATTCGGTGGTGCCATGATAGATCTACCTATCATGGAAGTTTCAAACTTGTATCTTGCCCTCTTTTCACTCTGTTCTCTAATGGCATCCAAAGCAGCTACCATTTTTGTTGTGACTTCATCGGGGCATTTTTCACAAACTGTCACATCTTTGCAAACAATTCTTGCTAGATGGTATTTCATCATGTTTATGCCCCCAGACATTTGAGAGGAGCATAAATTGCAATTGACCCTGTGGTATTCATCGGGATTCACCCTAACACAATATTTCCATGCCGGCTCAAGAGGCCTTCTAGCCTTAGGTGCCATGGAATTTGGATTGCAAAAAAAATATGAGTTCTAATTTGGATATAAAATTAGAAACTATATCTGGATTGCATTTTATATTAAATATCTGGATTGCATTTTATAATTTGAAACTAGAACTATATTTAAATTGAAAATTGAAACTATATAACATAATATAAAACAAAATAAAATTAAAATAGCTGGCAGATTTAAAAGTGGACGCAAGGTGGGGAATTTCACTACTTGATGTTGCAATTTTTGGAAGCCCCTTTAAGTGGCAAGTGTTGGCCTAACCTGTTGTGGTGTTTCCTCTCTCTTTTGTTTAGTGGCTTTGTTTGCTTACCCTTATGTCATACCCAAGTTAAATTACACTTGTGCTGGAAATAATTGCTATGAGCATTTTTTGCAGTTTTGTTTCTTTTTTAATGTGTAGCATTTAATATTATAACTCCGTGTTTTGTCATTTTCTCTATTCTGCGTGTTAACATGTTGCAACTTGCAAATATATTTGATGAGTGAACTTTGCTAGGGAGTTGCAATGTTCACTCATCAACTATATTTCTAATTTATGCAATCAGTTTAAAATAAATTGGAAATTTCAAATTTCTACAAGATTTTGAACACAACTGTACACTATGATATTCAACCATTTGTTTATAACTTGATTGTTATGAAATTTATAGTCTTTAGTGATTGAGGATATATATATATTATCGTATTTCTGTTCTCTCTCTCTCTCTCTCTCTATACATATATATATAAAACAAAACATAACAACATAGAAAATAAAAAATATATAACAAAAAATTAACAAATATAAAACACACAACATAAATAAAAATTTAAAATAAAAAATAACAGAAATTATTAAATTAATTAAAATCAAAATACAAAATATATAACAAAAAATATAAATGAAAAATAAAATAAAATACAAAATATTAAAAAATATATAACATACAAAATATATTGTAAATAAAAAAAACTATATAGTAAATAATATAGAACAAAACAAACCAATAAATAACAGAAATTAATTAAAATTAAAATAAAAAATATATAACAGAAAATTCATAATAAAAATATATAGCAAAAAATAAGAATAAAAATATATATAACAGAAAATATATAATAAAAAAAATATATAGCAAAAAATATAAAGAAAAAAATAACTGAATAACAAAAATCAAAATATAATAAAATACAAAATATTTTTTTTTTTAAGCAAAAAAGGTAACTTTCATTCTATTAACATAATCAAAGAATACATACTAACTTCTTTACAATATCCAAGTGCTCCATGAGCTACCAAAAAATACCACAGAGAAAAATAGGTGTTGAATGAGCCAACCCTAAGCTCCCAGAAAGTCGGTGCTAAATGAGCCATCGTTAAACAAAACAACCCAACCATTACCTATCTTGATATCATCAACGATTCTAACACAGATATGAGCCAAAGTTTCTAAAATACCACTCGGCCGAACCAAAAATCTAGAGACCATCATCAGAACTATCACCAAGCAAAAGACTACTATTCGTGAGATTACAAAATTCGTTCCCCTAGAAAACATAAAAACAACAGACAACACTAACCCAACCCAGAACCGAAGCCCCAGACAACTATCAAAGCCCATCAAAAAGGAACCAGAAGCCTGCAAAAGACAAAGATGCACCAGAGCCGGAAGAGAATACCGCCGAGCCATACCACGCCGCAGGAGACAAAAACAGAAGAAGTGTTAGGTTGATGGGCCCGCCTCGTCATCACTTTGCACCATAACAGGAGCTATTGCCACCTCCCCTTTATCCAAAGGAACTGGACCCCGAGGAGTAGCTTGCTGCTTTGGCACATCCAAGTATGTAATGCCCAGTTTATCCGCTAGCAGGTCCAACTTCATATGGATCCAGTTACAGTTCTCCGCCGTGTCCTTGCTAACATTCTCCAGCCTCTTGAGCCAAGGAGAACCAGATAATGCATCACCACGAGTATCCAGACACTGGGCAATTAAGGTTTTGGTCACCCACAGGGTAACAATCGCTCGATTGTACAATGCCATGCGACCCAGAGTATTCCCCGGGTCATGGATCCAATTTGCCATGGCCTCCACTTCCTTCGGTAAATCAACCTCCCCCACCAGACGCCATAAATCGGCTTCAATTTCCTCCACCTCCTGCCTTACACCCGGTGGAAAGAACCGGCGAAAGAAAACAGCTGTAGCCGCCGAACTCCATTGATCCCTACTCGAACCAGTACGAGGTGTAGCACCTCCCCCCAAAATGCTCGTCTCACTAGAGGTATTTTTGCCTCGCTTCATAGCCCGACCTTTCGGCGGCATGATGTTCTCACTCTTGCAGATCCTCTGCAAATTAACAGCCACAATAAACTTGCTGAACGTTTCACAAGGTAGAATTCGCCTAGAAGCTTTGTTCTTGTAACCACCTCTACAGTCCATATTTATGGATGAGCCGCCTCCTATCACCATTGAATTCGGCATCATAATCCTGACGTTGTAATAATTAACACAGACTTCATCATTCATACCCATCGTCCTTTGCTGGTCACAAAACTCCATCATAATCTTGCAAAGGCTTTGCCACCTTGTCTTTCGCATGCTGCGAGTTATCCGAATTGAATTCACCATCTGATATAATATCTCCACGAACCTTAACGATCGTCCTTTGGTACATCTTCCCTTCGTTCCATCTGTCCCTTTGATACGAGATGTGTACCCTCCAAACATCAATCACCGGTAGTGGGGCAAACTCTGTCGTCAGCTTTCGCCAACCAATCCTTATGATCACACTCGGCGATTTTAATGCACTTATCACGACACGTATCTGAGGGTAAATCCGAGACCTGCCCATCCCATCGTTCATTCACTTGCACGACACCCTGATTTGCCAACTCATCAGCCAAACAGTTGGCACTTCTTCTTACATGTCGGAACACGATGGAATTAAATCCTCTTATCATGGTTTCCAGACACGTTATCTGCCACGCCAGACGCCACGAGGTGGCAACCTTCACAGCTTGAGTTCCATTTAAGAGTTTGTTAGCCGTCTGTATGAAAATTTCAGAATCACCTTCCACAATACAACTATTAAAGCCTCGTCTGGTAATTAGCTTAAGCCCTTGAAGCAGAGCTTCACACTCCGCGGCGTTATTAGTTTCGTTGCCTATATTGCCATAATAACAGAACTGGATATGGCCTTGGTTATTTCTCACCACCCCACCATACCCTGCCATTCCCGGGTTCCCTTTAGAAGCTCCATCAAAATTCAGTTTGAGCCATCCCAGCTGCGGCGGAGACCACTGCGTCGGGCTTTCCTGCGATTTGTTTGCAATATAATGAAGACCAATAAACTGGGGAAGACCTTTGATGCCCCCAGGTATGTAATAATCTAACTTCGTTGTCAGGGCCACTCAGATCTTCCGCATTCCATCTCGTGAGTTTCAGGGTTTCAGTTATTTCCTGCTTAAGACCCTCCCAGACGACCTTCCAGGTATTAAGTTTTTGTTTTTCCTGAAACAATCGATTATTTCGTTCTTTCCAAACCTCCCAGAGGAGGAAACCTGGATACAATTGCCAGATGCGATTTAGTATGTTCCCTTGAAAGGGTTTCCCATTCCATTGCCTGATGGTTTGCTCAGGATTTGTCCTGACCCGAGCAGTCCTTCAAAAAAATCTGGCCCCTTCATTCCACAGTGCTGAGGCAAAGCTGCATTCGTCAAGAAGATGAACCATTGTCTCATTATTCTGACCACAGAGAACACAAATAGAGGGACCCTCGAAACCTCGTTTAACAAGTTTGTCCCATGTTAGAATTCGGCCTTGTAGAACTAACCAGAGAAAAAGAGTAATTTTGGGCCACAACTTGGCTTCCCACAAATGTTTCCATATCTGATCCTCCTCTAAATTGTCTGAACTGGTCTGTAAAAGGTAAGCTTCTTTAATGGTAAACCTCCCTACCGGTTGATGACCCCACCGAAGGACATCACTGCCTCCCTGGATTTTAACTTGTCTTTGTTTCACAATATCATAGATCTGCCTTCCTGTTTCTTCCCCATAAGAGAAATAAAATACAAAATATTAAAAATGTATATAACATACAAAATAAATTATAAATAAAAAACTATATAATAAATAATACATAATAATAAATAAGGTTTAAACCAATAAATAACAGAAATTAATTAAATGGTCGTCTGCGTTTAGCCTGGGCGGCCAGGGCTTGGCCCAGCCGCCCTTTTCCTCTGTACATAGCCGTTGTTGTTGCAGGTTTTTACTGAAGGGCGGAGCTATTCTTCCGGTGGTGGCGTCTCGTGGTCTTTACAGGGGCTCTTTGCTATGGCGTTTCTCCTCCAGTTTTTAAACGAGGGTTCCTGGATGGCTGCTCTTTTTCGCTGGTTTAGGAGGCCGCTGAGTCTGCTGCGGTGTCCACAGCTGCGGATCTCCTGCACCTCCGTTGAGGGTCGGCTCTGAAGGAGCTACATGTTCGTGGAGGGCGCAGTGCTAAGTGTTGTCGCTGGTCTCAGGCGGCAGTCACCGTGGGTTTCCATGGTTTCTTGGAGGTCGGCGGTTGTCGTTCTTGAAGAGCTGTGTACCCATCTCCGGATCTTGAGGACTGCGGTCGGCTTGGAAGAGCTGTGTTTTTCTTTTTTCTGGTTTGTGGATTTCGTGGATAAGATCGGTTTCCTGCTCATTGTTTACAGGGTTTGCTGCCTTTTCTGGGTGCTGCTCACATTATTGTCGCTGCCTTCCTGCTCGCTGCAGGGAGCTCTGTCATATCCCTCTTTATTGAGGCTGGACTGCCTTTGCTGCTGGGAGGTAGGCGGTTGCGTACGAGAGTGGTGCCTGAGGAGTGGAGGCAGATCCTGGGAGCTGGGTTTGAAAGACTGTTTTATTCACTGGTTTTTTATCTTTTTTTGGGCGTTTGAGGGTTTGTTCCCGAGCCATGGGAATGTAAATATGTGACAATGTAGGGATCTATGTGATCCTATTACATGTGCAGAATGTAATTTTCTTCATCTTTTTGAAATAAAATTACAGACTTTTTCCAAGGAAAAAAAAACAGAAATTAATTAAAATTAAAATTTAAAATAAAAAATATATAACAAAAAATATATATTAAAAAATAAACATACAAAATATATTGTAAATAAAAAAGCTATATAATAAATAATATATATGAAAACCAATATATATTATAAATAAAAATTATATATAAATTTTAATTAAAAAATTAAAATTAAAAATATATATATATAACATATAATTAATATATAATATATATAACATATAACAAAAAAATATTAAAAAAAAAACAATGCACCGAGGAAAGTCGAGCAGCGAGCTGCACTTACCTGGAAGAGCCGGCCCGACGTCGAGCTGCACAGCACCGGAACGAGAAGGCCCGCACGCCTTCGAACTGCACAGCACCGGAACGAGAAGGCCCGAATTGTGTCGCACGAACCTCTGCCCAAACTGCACCTTCACGAAACTCTGCCCACATTGAACCTTCACGCACGAGGAGCACAAACACTAACATGAACTGTAGCTTCACACCTTCACCGGCTCACTCTCTGCTCGATGCTGTGATGAACGGATGAGGGAGAGACTGTTTAATAGCCTTCTTCCCTCTCCGTTTCCCTCCAAAACCGGGAAAAATGGCGGGGCGGCCATAAAATTTGGCGTCCATCCATGCCTTTTTCCCTCGTGCGAGCTTGCTGGCGAGTTCAACGAATCCTTGCCGAGTACACCGAGTTTCTGCCGGTTCCGGCGAGTGGGCGAGTCCCTTGGCCGAGTGTCAGCTGGTTACCCGTTTCGGGAGCTTGCTCAGGGAGACTCGCGAGTCCCCAATGAGTGGTGCTTCACTGCTGCAAAATATACCAATGGAGGAAGATGTTTGTGACCCTCCCTGGTTGGGTTTGTAAATATCTCATTTGGAGTTTTATCTACCCTTGATCAAGTTTTTCTCCAACACCATTTTTTTTGTGCAGTTTGATGTGTGTTTTTTATGTTGTTCTACATATTTTTATCTATAGTGGTTTTTTTCTTTAGCAGAATCTTGATTTTAATTTGCTCTCAGCTGCATAGATAAAAAGAAACAGTTAAACCACAAAATACACGAAGCAATTAGTAATAACTGAGGTTGGTTGAAGAAGTATGAGTGTCACCACTCCAATTTCTAGCTTCAATCCCTGAAATTTATATATTATGCAACTCAGAGGTCTTTATCTGCGTTGCAAATCGGTTGTATTGTGTGTATCTTACTAGCAATTACCCTTGAAGCCCTTTAGGTGCAAAGGCATTGTAAGAAGACCCTTAGAATGATCTCGAATGGTGTAAATATATGCTTGATAGGTAGGTGGAAATGCATGTATGATAGATTGGTTATTGTAAGAAGATCATATAAAGACTTTCCCGCAGAAAAACACCCAATATTTGAACTCAACCATGAAAGAGTTTTGTTAAAAAGTAACAATTTGATGCAGGAGCATCTTGCTCCCATTTAAATATTCAAGGTGTTAATAATACTTTAGGGTCCTGATATTTCCCAAGGTAGTGGGTCATTGCAAGAATATTGTAAATATTAGAGTTTTCAAAGTAGGAGTAGAAAATTCTAGAGCAATGAGGTGTCAAAGTCATTAGTTAAGAAAATAATTATTGTAACTGAATTTGCACTAGGTGGCAGAATTCGATGTGGCTTAGTTCATGGTTATCAAGAAGATAGGACCGAACTCTATCTTTAGCAATTAGTTGCCAGAAATGTAGGAAGATTGTTAGGGTTTGAAAATTGAAAACATGGATTTCCTTTCGGTATATCAATGTAAGCCAACAGGCATTTTGGAGCAGAGATGACCCAACAGTGAATATGAGGCCATGGTAGCTGAGTAGGAATCTCAGAAGTTAGGTCAGGGTTTTGTTAAGAATGTACAGTTTCATTTGATTAATGAAAGACAGATTTTCCATTCCTGTGTTGAGTTTATGCATTTGTATGAATGTTAAATGCTGTTGAATATTGACTTACATGAGAAATCTCTTGTTAATTGTACGTGATCCTTATGGCAGAGTAATCTATATTTGATTAGGTTGCTGGTGAGGAATGAAATGACTGATTTCGTTTATGATGAAGAGGAATGGGCATAATTTCTAAGTATGAAGTTCCAGATCTCTATATTAGGGTAAATCCCTTTGGAAGAATCGATGATAGAATTGATTTAAGGAAGAGAACGATGGGATGTGTGTTGATGGCATTTGTGCCAGAGGATATCCTTCTATTGCAATTGTTTGGGGCGGGGATTCGATTAAAGAACATCAAGTTCCTATGTGTTGTTGTGTTCATTTGCGAGATGTGATGGTTCCAAAGGAGAGTGTAATCATATTTGGAAAATGATGAAACATGGAGATCGCATTTGTAGCTACGCTATAGGTAAGAGATTGCTTATTTTATGTGATCATACAAAGTCAAGTTCCAGTTATTGATTAGTAAGGTGATGCCAGAAGATTCGATCCCTTTGGATCTAAATTTCCTTTTCAAAATCAAACGGAGTTCCATAAATCACTCCTTGGGGACAGAGCGTTTTACCTTTGATCAAGTAGTTTGTTTTCTAGAATTTAATTGATTACATTGGAGGCATGAGATTTGAATTGCCATTGGAATGCGTGGAAGAAATTTCTTTTATGAAGGCTTGAATTTCAAAGTGAAAAGGAAATGAATGAAGGTATAAAGAAACATATGAAAGTAAACGTATGAGTGCTTAATCCATGAGAGATGATTAGTGGAAGGAGAGAGCATGAGTGCTCATAAATATATATTATATTTTCTTGTGAGCATGTGTTGGTACCCATGGAATGTATGAAGTATGCAAGATGTAGGAACAGAGTATGAAAATGGACCTAGACCAATTGATAGCATAAAACACTGGGTATTGACTGTTTTAAATACATAAATGGCTGAATTCCTGAGCTGAGACTGGTACAGAAAAAGAAATCTGCAGGTGAAGGCCAGACTGATAATGCTCGTTGAGATAATTCCAGCAAGCACTTTGGTGATCTAGTAATCACTATTGGGTTCCAGTGAACAGAGGTAAGCACTTGATGGTATTGAGCAATGGCTCAATGATCACGTAAGGGTTCTTCTTTTTGCTATGGATACAAGTTGTTAAATTCCTGTAAGTGTACTTTTAATGAAATCAAGTTCAGATTTTCAGTTACAAAGTGTCAAGGTTCAGTTTTAGAGTTGTGAAGTCATGGATAGAAATGTGTTCGTGAAATGGGGACAGGGATTATCATAGAATAGAAAATGAACCTGAGAATGTAATTGAATATCCCTGAATACTTAGTTGGTGTTTAAACTTGAAATTGAGAACATGATCTGAGGATCCAATACGCACATGAATGTATTCAAGTTCATAGTTGCGGGAACATGAATTTCCTGTAACCACAGTTGAGGGGAAGCAGTTTGGGAAGAAAATTTTAAGTATATGATGGAGTGCTGGTGGCATTAACAGCCTACCAGCATTTTGTCTGCATCAATTGGTATCAGAGCAGGAACATCCTACAGGCAGAAAGAGACAACTCCAGCTAAGGAATAGAGCTGGGAAAAATTGTTTCGAAGTGGTGTTGAGGGTTAAGAAATATTACAGAGATTGGCAGCAAAAGAAATCAAAGTTCTTAGAGGGACAAATCTACTGAGATCTGACAGGTAAATGGTCTTTAGATTTTAACATTGTTAAATGTGCATGTAGCAGCAGCTGATAAGTTATTTCAGCAGAAAATCGCAGCTTTGAAGCAGTGATAGAGGAAGAAAGTAGAGGCTTCCAAGTGAAAGAAAAGTGTGGTAAAAGAACCTTAACAGTTCTAGCTGAGTTTGGAATGAAGGAGGACAAGTGATGTTCACAAGAGAAGGTGAGAAAAATTGCATAAGCCTAGAAGGAGCAAAGAAGAATGCTCAGGAGGTTCCAGACAAAGAACCAGTGTTACCAAAAGATCAAGTACAGGAAAAGAAGCTTGGTGAGGTACTTATAGCAGGATGAAGTAGAAATGCTATTGGAGAGGCTTTAGTGCAGCTCACAATGAGTATGAAGAAACTCAAGGATAGGGAGGAGAAGGTGACTATTGATAGTCATTGCAGAGGTTCAGAGAGAAGCCATAGTAGAGAGAAAGAAGATGCCAAAGCAAATGGCATAAGGAAGAAGATGAATGATGAAGAGTATGACAGAGAGATAGCTGAGATTAGAATCCATCTTGATCTATTGATGGAGCTGCTACAGAGGAGTGAAGAAGACCAGAGGTGTGGATGGACTATGAGGAAGAAGGTGAAGTGGCATAGGCTGCAAGTGAAGTGGGAGCATAGGTTGAATGCTCAATTGAAGGAAGAATTACGCAGAGCAACTGTGTATCAGGAAGAAGTTCTGGTATGTGAACCAGAACATGGACCATTGCTTGGTGAGGATGAGAATGAGAAACCTGTTGAGGGTTTCATACATTGTCTAGGATACCAACATGATAATTTGATGGCAAGACCATCTGTTGGGGCTGAAGAGCCTTTTGATTTTAAATCTGATAATTGGTGTGTGAATGCAGGGTATGCAGGTTTAGATGAGGGAGAGTTGCCTCATGAAGGAAATAATACTGAAATTCCAAACAATGGAATTGTAGAAGGAATTCTAGTACCAGAAGGAAGAAGGAAGAAACTTAGACTTTGAGGAAGATTAGGAACTTAATGGATGTTCCATGGATGATGAGGAATTGAAGATGATGCTGGTAAAGAGGTATTGTATTTCTGAGGCTAATGATTGGTGTATGCATGCAAACTATGAAGTAGATGAAAGTGGACAGTTTTTTACAGCTGTCATGATGATTGGTGAAGGTGATAAGGTCAAGTGTGATGAAGAATGCCTTCCATAGGAAGATAGTTTTGAACTATTGCAGCAGAAGAAGTATATAGATGCATTTCTTAATGGAGGAAAGGTTGAGTATGAAGACTGTGATACAGAAAAGGATGAGAATAATGATTTTCTTGATTTGGCAAGAGGGGACAGAGGAAAGGAAGAAGAGAATTTAGTTACAGATTTGAAGATTGTTGGAGCTGAAGACAATCAGGATGAAGAACAACCATTGAAAGTTGTTACAATAAGCAAATAAGGTTGCATAGAGGTTGCAAATCATAAATCTCCAGAGGAAGGGCTACAGGATTGGCAGCTAGATGATGTAGTTAATGAAGAGAGTGTGGAGATTTCAAAAATAATTGTCAATGAATTCATTGACTTGTATGAGAAGATGAAGCTTAGAGAGCTTGAACAAAGGATAAATTTTCAGTTGAGGATAGAAGGACTTAGAGGAGTTGAGCTACAACAATGGAAAATTGTTGGAGAAGAGGTTATTTGCAAACCTGAGAAAGGACCAATCCTGGGAGAAAGTGATGAAGATGAAGAATGGAGATCTGAAAAAGATCTTTTGAATTACTTGAATAGTTCAAATCAACAAGAGAACTTGATGTCTAAAGCATCAAATGAGGCGACAAAGCCTTATGATTTTAAAACTGATATATTGTGTATGACTGCAGGTTTAATAAATAATGGACAACCATTGAAAACTGTCACAGAGATGGAGAAGAATGGGCAGAATATGAATTCTGTTCGAAAGGAAAATGAGATAGCATTATCTCATGAAGATTGTCAAAGGAGGACTCATACACAATCAAAGAAGAAAATTTCTGAAAGGAAAGTGCATAAATCTGTTTCAGCAGAATACGGGGTGGATTTGGCTCATGCAGACAACCAAAAGAAAGAAAGGTATAATGAAAGTCTTACATCAGAGGAAAGAGATTTCATGGAAGAATTAAAGCTCTTAGACGATTGGATGGCAGAAGACACCCATGCTGCATATGACATGGATGATACATATTCAGTCCAAGGTAACTGTTACAATGGTACTAGCACCAGTGTACCTGCACAAGTGCCCCAGGGAGAGGGTGTCTTCTTCTTCCTTTTTTTTTTTGGTTGTTCTGACCAGGAGGGGTGTTTAGCCAGCTCATTCTGAGGTAGGGGCATGGCTAGACCCTTTGGCTTCTCTTCTGGAAGTACTATGGCTTAATGGCATCGCTGACTGCGTCGTGAAAGGGTTTGAAACCCTGAGGTTGGTGTCCGGGTCTTCCAGGGGTGGGTCACTGGGTCACATGACCCCAACCCTGTTTCAGCACTCCAGCGGCAGTTGTTCCAGCACTGAGACTCACTCTTACCTTCCGGAGCACACCCAGCACCCTCCTGGTCCTCCAGTTCAACAGCTCCCTTCCTCTAGGCCCTCCTTCAGAGGACGACGTAATCCTCCTGGAAGACTGTTCACTTGCTAAAAAGGGGAGGCGTTGAGGGTTTTCATCACTGTTGGGGTTAGTTGGGGCATGACAACCCCCCCCCTGTACAATCTGGCCCTTCGTTTCGTCAAATTTGGCCTTGTTTATCCATTTTTGCTCAAGTAGGAGTCAAATATGGGAAAACACCCAATTTACCCACTACTTTGATTATTTTTATATTATTTTAATTCTAATTTTAAGTTGACATTTTTAATGTTAAATTTACCTTATTTTGTGCAAAGTGAGTGTGTGATCATATAAATAAGATCTCCTCACTTCATTTTTAGACATCAACTTTTGGGATAAGATCATTATGTCTGCTATTTGCCCTAACTAGGGCTCTTTGAAGAAAGGCACTCCTTGATGAAGGTTATTTTGCAAGTTTGAAGCATTTCTTGGAAGTCTTTCTTTTGTTCATGCCATTGCTAAGGTGAAGCTAGAGTTGTTTGCTTAACACATGCACTTGGAGGTATCTATACTTTTTTATGTTTGATGTCTTTATGTCAATTGTATGAAAGTGATGCTTGTTAGGGTTTGATGGAAGCCATTGTTGCTTCATCTTTTTCTTGATTTGCATATCATTTTCGTCATTGGTCACCATTGCAATCAAGCTTGAGCTTTAGGTCTTCAAATCTTGCTTAAGCTAGGCTTCCTCTACGAATCCTAGAGATCGTGGAGGTGAGCTCTAGTTAGCCAAGTTTGCCAAGTACTATCTCAAGGAGAGTCTCTCCTCTCATTGATGCCCTAGGTTGTGGTGACTAGCTCTCTCTCGATGCCCTAGTTGCTCAACTACATCATAAAACCCTAATTTATGAAGTTGTACATTTGTGAATATTATTTGCTAACCTAGTTTCTATGTTAAATCAGTCTTTTATTTTATATTTGCTGAGTTTATGAGTGCAATGATTAAAATTTTCTGAGTTTGTTCTAGGTTTTAATTATTTGTTTTTCTGATTTAGTCTTTTAATTTTATTGCTGAGTTAATTGTGCAAGAATTATTTGATTTTTTTTTTATGTTAGTTAATCCTGAAATTAGTTGTTATTATTATTGAAAAAACCTAAATCTAAACTTTAAAAAACTTTTGCAACTCGGCTTCCCTCATTGGCTTGTTCAATACCCCTACAACCTCCTTTCCATCCTGTGGCTGCCCTTTTCCACATCCCTTTTCATCTACACAGGTCTGCAAATGGGATTTGCAGCCCTTGTGTGCCCTTAATTCTCTTCATCTTCCACCTGTACAAAACCTGCACGCAAAACACAAACATAAATCTAAAATTGAGAGTTAAAATTATATTATTATTTAAATGCCGAGATAAACAAAACAAATAGTTATTACTGCTGTTGCTAAATCTTTTATGATAAGTTAATTGGTATATATTTAGCCTTTTATATTGCTGGTTGTGAACCATGGTCACCTTCAGATCTGAATTAATTAATGTGATTGCATATTGATGATAATATTCTTAACTGGAGATGTTACATGCAAATTTGACAATGACATGTTGAAAATGTTTTCATCCTTTGTTCTTATATTTGATCAGTGATCTAATTATCTGCTAAACGGTGATTACAGTTGTGGTTTGCTTGTTTACTTTACCATGTTTATCGATCGTTACCTAATACATTGACAAGTAGATGTTCATATTCACTTGTTGGATCTATATATGAGGTCTTTGTATTGATTTTATCCTTTCCTTTTTTGACCTTAAGTGATAATGATGTTTTGGGCTATCTATTGGTTATAAATTGTTATGCTACGTGCTCATATCGCAATAAACTAAATAACATTGACAACTACCACTTAGTACATTTTTGGGTTGGTTTATTGGCAATATAGTCTTTTGATCCAATATTGATTATTTTAATGCATGCATGCCTCGCCTATACATTTGATTGAATGATCTAATTGATATACATCATTGTTGGACAATTACCTTCATTAGCATTTTGAAATACATCTTTAATACATACATTGCATTTTGGGTTAATGTTTATTGGCGATATAGTCTTTTGATCCATTATCGATTATTTTGACATGCATTTCATTGGTTCATCGACCTAAGTTGTACGTTGACTCCATTAGGCATTGGTCTAACTACAGGATTGCATAGAGAATACATTGTGTGGTTGTCTTAGTGTTCTTGCAGGATTGCATAAGGATACTTCTCCTTGGAGGTTTCGACTTCCGAAGAAGTTAGAACAGTGACCGAGGTGACATTGGGTCACTCTTCTTATTTATGCTTACTGGGAATTAGCCCTGCTAATTTGCCCGGTAACAATAACTTTGCTAAATTATTTGAGAAATTGAATTTCTTAGCACAGAGAATAGAAATTAAAAAGATGCATATTCAGTATGAGGAATTGAAGCTGGAAGAAGAAATTGTCTCAAGAGACAATAATGGCGATGAAGCCACAAAGTATAATCATCAGGTTATCAAAGGAGAGATGTTTGAAACAGAATTTAGTAAGAGTTTTGTAACTCTTATACCGAAGGAAAGTATGCAGCAAATGGAAATGGAAATGGATAGTAAGTTTCAGTCAAGAACAGAGCTGGATCAAGTAATTGAGGAAATAAGGATGCTGATGTTGAAAATGTTTGAGAGGAGGCATACTAATGTGAAAAAGGCAATCAACAGCAGGAAGCAATTGACTGTGCAAGATATTTTCAGCAAGGTAAGTGGACAGCTACAATACAAGGTTTGGAAACCTGGAAGAAAGAAGATAACAACAAGAGATATTCTACAACAATATGACGCAGCAAGTGATCAGATACAGTTTAAAGTTTGGGATCCTGGAAGAAGGCTTATGACTAGGAGGTCATGATTTATTTTTTACCTCAGGACTTTGATGCAGGAGCATCTTGCTCCCATTTAAATATTCAAGGTGTTAATAAGACTTTAGGGTCTTGATATTGCCCAAGGGAGCAGGTCATTGCAATAATATTGTAAATATTAGAGTTTTCAAAGTAAGAGTAGAAGATTCTAGAGTAATGAGGTGTCAAAGTCATTAGTTAAGAAAGTAATTATTGTAACTGAATTTGCACTAGGTGGCAGAATTCGATGTGGCTTAGGGTCCTGATATTGGCCAAGGGAGCGGGTCATTGCAAGAATATTGTAAATATTAGAGTTTTCAAAGTAAGAGTAGAAGATTCTAGAGTAATGAGGTGTCAAAGTCATTAGTTAAGAAAGTAATTATTGTAACTGAATTTGCACTAGGTGGCAGAATTCGATGTGGCTTAGTTCATGGTTATCAAGAAGATAGGACCGAACTCTATCTTTAGCAATTAGTTGCCAGAAATGTAGGAAGATTGTTAGGGTTTGAAAATTGAAAACATGGATTTCCTTTTGGTATATCAATGTAAGCCGACGGGCATTTTGGAGCAGAGATAGCCCAGCAGTGAATATGACGCCATGGTAGCTAAGTAGGAATCTCAGAAGTTAGGTCAGGGTTTTGTTAAGTACAGTTTCATTTCATTAATGAAAGACAGATTTTCCATTCCTGTGTTGAGTTTATGCATTTGTATGAATGTTAAATGCTATTGAATATTGACTTACATGAGAAATCTCTTGTTAATTGTATGTGACCCTTATGGCAGAGTAATCTATATTTGATTAGGTTGCTGGTGAGGAATGAAATGACTGATTTCGTTTATGATGAAGAGGAATGGGCATAATTTCTAAGTATGAAGTTCCAGATCTGTATATTAGGGTAAATCCCTTTGGAAGAATCGATGGTAGAATTGATTTAAGGAAGAGAACGATGGGATGTGCGTTGATGGCATTTGAGTCAGAGGATATCCTTCTATTGCAATTGTTTGGGGCGGGGATTCGATAAAGAGCATCACGTTCCTATGCGTTGTTGTGTTCATTTGCGAGATGTGATGGTTCCAAAGGAGAGTGTAATCATATTTGGAAAATGATGAAACATGGAGATCGCATATGTAGCTATGCTATAGGTATGAGATTGCTTATTTTATGTGATCATACAAAGTCAAGTTCCAGTTATTGATTAGTAAGGTGATGCCAGAAGCTTCGATCCCTTTGGATTTAAATCTCCTTTTCAAAATCAACGGAGTTCCATAAATCACTCCTTGGGGACAGAGCGTTTTACCTTTGATCAAGTAGTTTGTTTTCTAGAATTTAATTGATTACATTGGAGGCATGAGATTTGAATTGCCATTGGAATGCGTGGAAGAAATTTCTTTTATGAAGGCTTGAATTTCAAAGTGAAAAGGAAATGAATGAAGGTATAAAGAAACATGAAAGTAAACGTATGAGTGCTTAATCCATGAGAGATGATTAGTGGAAGGAGAGAGCATGAGTGCTCATAAATATATATTATATTTTCTTGTGAGCATGTGTTGGTACCCATGGAATGTATGAAGTATGCAAGATGTAGGAACAGAGTATGAAAATGGACCTAGACCAATTGATAACATAAAACACTGGTTATTGACTGTTTTAAATACATAAATGGGTGAATTCCTGAGCTGAGACTAGTACAGAAAAAGAAATCTGCAGGTGAAGGCCAGACTGATAATGCTCCTTGAGATAATTCCAGCAAGCACTTTGGTGATCTAGTAATCACTATTGGGTTCCAGTGAACAGAGGTAAGCACTTGATGGTATTGAGCAATGGCTCAAGGATCACGTAAGGGTTCTTCTTTTTCTTATGGATACAAGTTGTTAAATTCCTGTAAGTGTACTTTTAATGAAATCAAGTTCAGATTTTCAGTTACAAAATGTCAAGGTTCAGTTTTAGAGTTGTGAAGTCATGAATAGAAATGTGTTCGTGAAATGGGGACAGGGATTATCATAGAATAGAAAATGAACCTGAGAATGTAATTGAAGATCCCTGAATACTTAGTTGGTGTTTAAACTGCAAATTGAGAACATGATCTGAGGATCCAATACGCACATGAATGTATTCAAGTTCATAGTTGTGGGAACATGAATTTCCTGTAACAACAGTTGAGGGGAAGCAGTTTGGGAAGAAAATTTTAAGTATATGATGGAGTGCTGGTGGCATTAACAGCCTACCAGCATTTTGTCTGCATCACAATTTATTTATCTGCAGGCAGAGCAACAATCTACCATGTGGATTTTGTTTGTATTAATGAATTAAATTATATTTCATTTCATGATACAAGAACAAGTACAATTTTCTACAAAATGCCTGCAAAATAAAATATTTTTCAGGTCTTTGTATAATTGTCTTAAAATACCTGCAAAATAAAACAAATGTTTTCAGGGATTTGTATAATTATATATATATTTCATTTCTTGATACCAAGAACAAATACATTTTTCAAAATAAACGATTCATGGTTCATTTGCACTATGAATTGGTGCTACACAATCATGCTGCACAACTGTAGTTTAGGAGGTCTTCTTAATGCTGGCAATAGTTCATCAGCCTTCTTTATCCCAATCTGCCAAGTCTCTTCTTTCAAATCAAGCCCTTGCTTGGACAAATTATCAGCGTCCATGTTGTTCTCCCTAAAAATATGGAAATAGGAAATTTCTCCGAAAGTGTGTTCCAACATTTTAACTTTGTTGGTATTTTATGTAGCTTCGGAAGATATTCTTATGTCGGCCTGGAAGATCCCAGAAAGTTCTAGAAAGGAAATCCCCTCGGAAAGTGTTCTAGAAAGCCTTGGGAAGCATGGAAATAGAAAATGAAGGTATAAGTAAGGACGGCTATATCTCATTTACACATCAAGCAAGTTCACATCAAGTTAGTGAGACAAGTACGCAAGAGAGAGAAGCAACAGTTGGAGGAAGACAAATATCTCGGGTTTTATCTTATCTTTGTATCTGGGGTCTCTTTCTATAAGAGAGCTTTAGCTCTTCATTGTATTGACATTGTACTTTGTTGATGAATCTATACTGAAGAAGTTCTGCTGCGTTTTCTTCCCCAAAAGGGTTTCCTAGGATAAATCTTTGTGTATGCTGTGAATGTCTTTCTTTCAGTGATCCTTATGCATGCAATTATTATGATATGATATAAATTGAATTAAAAACTAAAGAATTCTGAATAACATAACTACTTAAGTAAAATCTCAACATGGAATCATAGTAGTGCTGAAAGAAGTCGTTGCAACAGCTGCAATTGCCGAAAGTTGGAAAATAGGGCTTCTAGTTTTGGCCTGTTTTGTCCATAGATATGGAATAAAAGAAGGTTTGCTCAACTCGCCTTGGGATGGGCGCATCTTCTCCCTTGATCAGATTCTCCAGATTCAAAGTTTGAAAAATTAGGGTTTCCTCATAAAACCCTAGGTTGGACGTTAAGCAGTTTTCAAATTGACATTGGAGCTGATTTTGGCTTGTGGAGATCACCTTGGCACAACGCATTGACTAGTAAGTCCAAATTCCATTTCTAAAAATTTTCATCTCTGTCATATTTTTAAGCTTGGACAAAGTGAGGAACAACACAAAGTTTGATGAGAAGCTTGAAGGGGTTGATAACTTCTGAGCATGGAAGTATAGGGTGCTTCTCATTTTAGAAGAGAATAATCTGGAAAAATATGTTGAAGAAGAGGTTGATGAGCCAAAGGGAGATGAAGCTAAGGCAAGGCACAAGAAGAACATGATTAGGGCAAAGAGAATCATTGTAGATTCTATCAAGGATCACTTGATCCCTCATGTCTCATCATTGAAGACTCCGAAGCAGATGTTTGATGCCTTGTCCAAGTTGTTTGAAGGCAAGAATATCAACCGGAAGATGACATTGAGGACACAACTCAAGAATGTGAAAATGCAGAATTCAAAAACCATTCAATCCTACTTCACAAGGGCATCTCAAATCAAAGAACAACTTGAAGCCATTGCAAAAACAATTGATGAAGCTGAGATAGTGATGACTACATTGAATGGTCTCCCAAGGTCTTGGGAATCATTTATTCAAAGGATTTGTTCCAGAAGGAAGCTAACAAAGTTTAGCAGGCTATGGGAATAGTGCACACAAGAAGAAGCTAGATTGGTAGTAAGAGAAGAAAAGTTGGGTGATGATGAAGATCAAGCACTAGCAGCACATGCAAAAAAAGGGAAAAGCAAGAAAGAATCCCATTCCCGCAAAAAAATTCAGAAGACAAAAAAGACACAAAAAGATTACTCAAATTACAAATGTTACAGCTGCCAGAAGATGGGACACATTGCAAGAAACTCTCCTCACATAAAAGATCAGATCCGAAAAGGAAAGAATAAAAGACATCATGCTCATGCCGCAGAAGATGATGAACTTGTTCAGAAGAAAGCAAGAGAAGATGATTCAAGTGAAGAATATGTGTTAATATTAGCTCTTACAGGGACAATCACTCATGGAAGTAACACATGGCTTGTTGATAGTGGTGCTTCTAAGCACATGACCGGTTACAAGAAGTCTCTCACAAATTTGGTCCAGAAGGATCCACCTCATAAGGTGAAGCTCGATGATGATTACCGGAATCCCATAAAAGGGGTAGGAGAATCCTCCTACAAGTTGGATTTCAGAAAGCCTATGAAGATGAAAGATGTATTGTATGTACCTAGTTTGAAGAAGATTCTCCTCTCCATCTTAGCATTAGAGGAACGTGGATATAGAGTTGATTTCGTTGATGGCCAAGTTCTCATGTGACCAAAGGGAAAGAATATTGATGATGCTATCGTGATTAGTGTTCAAGAGGGAGCCCTGTACAAGCAGAAGGGACAATCATATCAAGCATTGGTACATAGCAATGTGAATCTGAGTGAGCTATGGCATAGAAGACTTGCTCACATACATTACAAAGCATTGCTGATCATAAACAAGATGGTTATAGGTCTACTAGAGATTCAGGTGAATCATGATGGTATATGCAAGGGATGTGCACACGGCAAGAACGTGAAGAGTCCATTTCCAAGTAGTGACAACAAAGCAAAAGGAATCTTAGACATAGTACATTCAGACGTGTGTGGACTGATGTCATCAACATTACTTAACATGCATGTATTTTATGTTTCATTTATTGATGATTGCTCATGTAAAACTTGGATCTATTTCTTGAAAGCAAAAAGTGAAGTGTTTAGTAAGTTCAAGGAATTCAAGGCCCTTGTAGAGAATCTCTCTGAAAAGAAGATAAAGACATTAAGGTCAGATAACGGAGGAGAGTTCACATTAGATGCATTCAAGACATTCTGTATAGAAGTTGGGATTAAGAGGGAAATGTGCACTCCCTACAATCCTCAACAGAATGGCATGGCAGAAAGAAAGAATCGGACGATAATGGAAGTAGTGAAGGCTGTGATTCATGATCAAGATTTACCATTGCAGCTATGGGCAGAGGCAGCCAGAACAACTGTATATGTGCAAAATAGAACTCCTCACCATGTTCTTGGGAACAAGACGCTAGAAGAGATGTTTACAGGAGAGAAGCCAGAGGTCAGCCACCTGAGGATATTTGGATGTCCTGTATATGTACATGTTCCCAAGGATAAGAGAATGAAGTTTGATCCTTCAGGAAAAAATGGTATATTTGTTGGATACAGTGAGTCATCAAAGGCATACAGAGTCTACATTCTTGGTTACATGCAGATTGAGACTAGCAGAGATGTCACCTTTGATGAGGATGCAACTTTTAGTAGATCGAGGTAGACTCATACATATGAGGTCCATGATGAGGGGCTTGAAGCTCCTAGAGTCATAGATACTGGTACATAAGATGATGTTGTACCAGAAGAGCATGTTCCGGAGGATCATGATATGGAAGAATTGCAGAGACTTGTAGATCCACCCTGAGAAATGATTACATATAAAATGTAGTGCTCTGGTTTGCAGCAGAGCACTATGTCCACTGTAAGCTAACTTTCTTATGTATTAAGCTCATTCTGAGCTAGTTTTAGTAATAAAAATCTATGATGTTTCAATTTCATTTCTTACAGTCCAATCAAGTACATTCTTTTTTTTGTTCTAGTCATTAGCGGCATACATATACAAATATATTCATTTTCTATTCTAGTCATTAGTAGCATACATATGCAAATGTAAAAATAACCAATTATCAGGATTTTCTTTCAAGTATATTTCAGCTCAAGTTAGAAATAAATAGCAAGAAGAATACCTGATCCTAGTAGATGGTAGATGGCCTCCAACAGAACTTTTCCAACTTAGCCTTTTAGTACTTAGCAAACCGACTGGATAATCCATCCTGCCGACCAACTCTGATCGTGCTGGCCCTAGGAAGTCGAGAAGACCAGCTTGGGCTCAGAAGATTATTCAGGATGCAGAGAAATATGGTGCTCCAGATGGGCCTTTCAGAGAGAGCAAGAGACCTCAAACATATTCCAGCTACAAGGCATTACTATGTGACATCATTGATGCAAAGCCTTCTAATTATGAAGAAGCAGTTGATAAGAAAGTATGGAAGGATGCCATGATTGAGGAATACCAATCCATTATGAAGAATGATGTTTGGGATGTGGTTCCGAGATCGAAAGGGAAGTCAGTGGTGACTTCCAAATGGATCTACAAGACGAAGCATGGAGCAGATGGCAGTATCAAGAAGTACAAGACAAGGTTTGTAGCTCGTGGTTTCTCCCAGAAAGAAGGAATAGATTATGAAGAGACATTTTCTCCCGTGGCGAGATACACTTCGATTAGAGCTATACTTGCAATAATTGCAGTGATGAAATGGAAGCTACATCAAATGGACGTAAAGACAACCTTTCTGAATGGTGTAGTGGAAGAGGAAGTGTACGTGAACAGCCACAAGGATTCGAGACACGACAGGCGGACACATGTGTGCAGGTTGAAGAAGGCCTTGTGTGGATTGAAGCAGGCACCCAGGACGTGGTATGGCAGAATTGACAATTTTCTGATGAGCTTGGGCTTTAGTAAGAGTAAAGCAGATTCCAACCTTTACTACAAGGTTGTGAATGGTGGACTGGTGATATTACTTTTATATGTGGATGACCTGTTTCTAACAAGGGACGAGAAGCTCATCGTAGGGTGCAAGAGGGAGCTCACTACAGAGTTGGAGTTGAAAGATCTTGGTATGATGCACTATTTCTTGGGTCTAGAGGTGTGGCAGAGACAGGACGAGATTTTCCTTAGCCAAGGAAAATATGTTGTAGAGATCCTAAAGAGATTCCGGATGATGGATTGTAAATCCATGCCTACACCAATGGTAACGAACCTGAAGTTATTGAGTGATACTTCTTCAGAGACAATGGATGCCACCATGTATAGACAGACGATTGGTTCGTTGATGTATTTGACAAACACAAGGCCAGATATATGCTTTGTGGTGAACACATTGAGTCGGTATATGGTTGAGTCGAGACGCATTCACTTGATTGCGGCAAAGCATGTGATGAGGTACCTAAAAGCAGTGTTGCACATATCGGCGATATATTGAATATATCAGATATATCGCCGAGTTAAACCCCCATCCGATATATCGGATCTTAAATATCGTGAGATTTCCGATATTTTCAATGTGTCAGGATACATTGAATATATCACAATAAATTGGGAATATATCGCGATAAATTAGAAAATATTGGACTGTTGACCGAAATTGCTAAAAAATTGCCCGGAATTGTGTTTTAAGTCTGTAGGTTGGATTTTTATGAAGTTAGAGTAGATGATTTCCAAAGTAAATGAGGTCATGGATTTCAAATTTTCAATACATTAATGTTTCGATATTTGAACTTATTATCGACAGAATTTACAATATCTGTCCTAGATCCTTGCCCTATCGGACCATGACCATGATCAATGTACATTATGCCATCCAACACCAAATGGACTAGTTATAGAGGTGAGTCTAGATTTGATGGCAAATTTCTACAATGATATAAATTTTTTGAAGTTGAATTGAAAGATTCTAATAAGTCCTTTCTCCACCCTCTTTGTCTACATCATGTCATCTCCACTAAAATAAAGTTACATTCATGGCAAAGGTTTCATTAAAGTCTTATGAATTTCATCTTCCTTGTGTATTTCATATAGCATACAGTTGACAGCAGGGCAACCTGTATCCCTCATTCATGTTGTTATCTCTGAGTGCACTATCATCTTCGTAGACAACCAATCAGGAGGGGATTGTATCAAGTCCTTTGTGCTTTCTTCCAATGCAAAGTTTTTGTATCATCCTATCAGGAACATATTTCAGAATTTTCAGTTTAGTAATGATATATGACCATTTGACATCTTATGCATCTTATTTATTTGTTGTACCGTCATATTTATGTAGCAATGTGTATTTGATGTTGTTGTTGCTTTATATGTTTTAAAAATTGAAAAAAAAAGAGTATTTTTGTATTTTTTTGAGGTCTTCCAACATTTTCTGATATTTTCCGCCAATACTACCGAGAAGTTATATTTCGGACCCTCGTCGATACTTTCCCCGGGACGATATATGCAACACTGCCTGAAAGGTTTAGTTGACTATGGACTCAGATATGTTTCGGATCGTGAGATAAGACTGCAAGGCTATACTGATTCAGATTGGGCCGATAATGTCACAGATTGGAAGAGTACATGAGGATGCTGCTTAAGTTTGGGATCAACTATGATCTCGTGGCTCAACAGGAAGTAGACTAGTGTGGCACTCAGTACGGCCGAGGTAGAGTATATAGTAGCATGTTCAACTAGTAGCGAAGCTGTGTGGCTTCGAAAGTTGCTTGCAGGACTGTTTGATCTAGAGCTAGAGGTGACTTGTATTTTCTGTGACAACCAGAGTTGTGTAAAGTTGTCTGAGAACCTTGTGTTTCATGACAAGTCCAAGGCTCCAAGCATATCGAGATCAAGTACCATTATATTCAAGACATGGTGCAGAAGGGAGATGTAAATCTCCAGTATATTGCGACAAACGAGCAGATAGTCTATGTGTTGATTAAGCCTCTGTCAAAGATAAAGTTTGAGTATTTCATGGACAAGCTTGTCGTGGTGCAAAACAACTTCCCTCCCTGAGAGGAAGAGTTGAGTTACAAATGCGATTACAGGGGCAGTAGCAGATAGAGTGTAGCAGCAGCGGGTAGTCATTCACGGGCACGTTACCGAGTGAGGCACAGGTCGGCCTGATCTCGCACAGGGTCAGGATACCCAATCTTCGGGGCTGGAGGACCAGGTCATGTGGACTGGTGGATACCCAACTTTCGGGCTGGAGGGCCAACCTGTGTGGGTTGGAGGATTCCCAGCCTTGGGCTATATGGTTGGTGTGTGCCCATTGGATTGCCTAACCCTTGTGGTTAGATTCCCAGTCACTGTGGGCTAGATGTCGGTGGTGCCAACCAAAAGGGCTAGCTTTCAGGCTAGTTGCCCAGTTCTGTGTGAGTTGGATAGTTACCTAGATTCTGTGTGAGCTGGATAGTTACCTAGATTCTGTGTGAGCTGGATGCCCAGTTCTGTGTGAACTAGATGAAGTCCTGTGATGACATAAGGTCCGAAAGGACGTTGAGACCCATAAGGTCCGAAAGGACGATGTGGTTGTACCCACTAGAGAGATGCTATGTATGATGTTGAGGCCCCGGATGCATGACGTGGTTGATATCTTGCTCGTACAGAACTTCTAGTGATGGATAGATTCGCGGAAGATCAACAAGTAAATGGTCAAGTACGGGTCAGTGGAAGTAGTATTGAAGATTGTGTCAGAAGAATACCTTCCTTGCTAAGTGGGAGTGTTGATATTTTATGTAGCTTCGGAATATATTCTAATGTCGGCCCAGAAGATGCCAGAAAGTTTTAGAAAGGAAACCCTCAGAAAGTTATAGAAAGGAAACCCCCCCGGAAAGCTCTAGAAAGGCTCGATAGGCATGGAAATAGAAAATGAAGGTATAAATAAGGACGCCTATATCTCATTTACACATCAAGCAAGTTCATATCAAGTTAGTGAGACAAGTGTGCAAGAGAGAGAAGCAACAACTGTAGGAAGACTAATATCTCGGGTTTTATCAATCTTTGTATCTGGGGTATCTTTCTATGAGAGAGCTTTAGCTCTTCATTGTATTGACATTGTACTTTGTTGATGAATCTATACTGAAGAAGTTCTGCTAGGTTTTCTTCCCCAAGAGGGTTTCCCAGGATAAATCTTTGTGTATGCTGTGAATATCTTTCTTTCAGTGATCCTTATGCATGCAGTTATTATGATGTGATATAAATTGAATTAAAGTCTAAAGAATTCTGAATAACATAACTGCTTGAGTAAAATCTCAACAAACTTGATTGCACAGGGGTCTCAAACCAACCTGTTGCATACCAAAAGATCCAATTGCTCCTTTCAAAATTCTCCTCCATCACCAGAGCTCTTTTGATGCTTCTGCTTCATATATGGCCTTATATCCCAAACTCACTGTGAACCTACCCAAGGATAAATTTTTGGACCATACCAAAGTGTCCTTTTATCTGATTCTAATGACACTTCACCTCAATTTCTTAATATATTCCTAATTCTAATGGGTACTCTACCTCAATTTTTTAATAATTCCAGCTATCTGTATCTTGACCTTTCAAATTCAAAGCCTCTGGAGTCTGTCCCCAACTAGCCTCGCTGCCATAAAGTGGTTGTCATTGGGTCTACTACATCTGCAAGGAATTTTTAACCTTGACCATTAGTGATTTTGTCAAAGCATCAGTATAGTTGAATTTGGCCATTGCACTCTATCCATGGATCCCTTCCAATATTAGTTTTTTTTTCATCACCTATTCTCCATGCAAGCCAATTCCTAATCAGGGGAAAAGAAACAACTAAGGCTTTCCAAATGAAGGCATTAGTATAGGAATCAATCAGACATTGAATCCAATCTTCAAAATTCTCCTCCATCACTAGAGCTCTTTTGATGCTTTTGCTTCATATATGGCTCTATATCCAAAACGCAATGTGAACCTACCCAAGGGTAGCTTTTTGGAACATACCAGAGTGTCCTTTGATCTGATTCCAATAGCACTCCACCTCAATTTCTTAATGTATTCCTAATTCCAATGGCACTCCACCTCAATTTTCTTATATATTCCAACTATTGCACTGCATCTTGGCCTTCCAAATGCTATGTCGTTGTCCCCAACTAGCCTTGCTGCCATAAAGTGGTTGTCATTGGGTCTACTACATCTGCAGGGACCATACCATTTAGCCATTATTAAGCCCTACCATTTAGAAGGTATACCATTAGTCGTGGGTATCTATAATTGTCTTTATAGAAGAGTGTAAGCCACGTGAAAGGCCATTATCACAGCTCTATGGGAGTGTGAATACAAATCCAGCTGTCTCCCCAACTTTCGGTCATCAGGCTTTAGGCCTTGATGAACCCCATGTTTTCCATCCTTTTGTCTACCTTTTTGTAATACCCTGGAAACTACCCCCTTGTGAGTTAAGTCAATGATGGCCAAAGGCCAGAAAATAAGCAAATAAGCATTTGGGAATGCCAACTCTAAGAAACACCAATGAAGGAGGGAAGAATTCTTGAGGTACTGTGTAGTGGAGAAGGGAATTGCTTCCTAGTACACCCAAGGTACTGTTAATAGAGAAGGGGTATATTCCCGGTGTTATGTTGAGTTGAAGAGGAAGGTGCACAGAATCAAAGAGCAAAAGAAAGCCATGGGCATGGCGGAGCTCTAGATGGGTCCGATAAAAGAGGGGGAAATTCTTACCCTTATATTTTTTACTTATGTTTTACTTTCTAAGAACGAAAAGTGTTTGAAATGCATGTTACAATTGACATCTGTTGTATTTATTTACGTTGAAATAAATAATGCATGTTGAAATAGTAATATAAGTTGAAATAATTGAATCTCTGTATGAAGAGATGAAGATGATGGTAGAAGTCATCTCTATGTGTAAGCATATGCAAGCATAAAATGCATGATATGTATAAAGCATTCTTAGCGAAGAATGATATGACTGGTATATTCATATAAAGGATGGCCTGAATTATTACTATCTTGGCTTAATGAATTCGCGGTGATTGATTGCACAGGAAAACTTTGGTTCGGAAGTTGTTGCTGCTGTCATAAAATTGTTAAAACAAAGTGAGAAAAACACACGAATTAAAAATGGCCGCTGGTTAGAGTTCTCTCGGCATTGCTAAAGAAATGTTTCAGATCGGCTAAAGATCTTGAAGGTACCTGTTATCACCAATCTTGTAGTTGCCCCTACAGATGAATCCAAGGTGGATGGTAGAGGAGACAGGCAACTAAAGTGGTGAACCAAATGAGCCTTAGTTCCCAAAAGGATGGTTGTCACGCCAACCAAGGCACTCTTTGCTTTAGCTATCAAAGCCAAGATAGCAAGGGGGAGACCCATATCTACTCCTGATAGGAGAGATCAACCCAATCACCAGATCAAATCAATCTGATGAAGTACGTAGGGTGATAGGTATGGAACCCTAGAATTAAGGAAGTAGGACCACTGTGGAGGCTTAGGAAAGGTGTGATATGATAATGAAAGATAACACACAGTGATTCTAGGATGAAGTATGATTCCAGGATTCAAAGCTAGTTTCAAATGGTCAAAATCAACTTCCTTGGGAAACATGACCCTTAAAATAGGGAAAGTGTCCCAAATCAGAGATCTGACAGTTAGGGATTTCTAGCTATGCTTATGCTTGATAGATGGATATGACAGTATCTAAGTGTGCAAGCAACCAGACAGAGATCAACCCACAGAGAAACCAGACAACCTAGGAAATTCGTGAGGGCTTGGGGAAGATCAGTGCCTTGGGAATTGGGCCAAATGGAGTCGGATGTCCACCAAAATGTAGATCAGGGTTGTCAAGGTGCAAAGCAAGGTGGGTTTGAAAGATCAAGGTCATCCAATGGCTAGATCTCAGTAGATATGAGATCCAAGATGCATCACCAAGTGACCCAAGTGGGGCACAACCCTCAAAATGAGGAATGGGGCCCACAAGGTGAAAATCAACAAGGTGAAGCACTAGGGGTAGATTATCAAGTGAGAGGAGTGTGAATCAAGTGGGATCTCACCTACCCAGGTCTTGGAACTAGCAAAACTCACCCAACCAAGGAGTGCGACCTCACTTGGAGAGGCTAATGTGCCTTGGGAAAAGGGTCAAATGGAAGCCAATCCACACCAAACTATAGATCCGAATTGTCGTGGATGGTATAGAGGTGGGTTTTCAATATCTTACCCAAAAGCCTACTAGATCCAAGTAGATCTGAGAAAATGTAAAATGAGGGTTTTAATTAATGGGGGTTTTAATGACTTAAACAAATGGATAGATCATGGAATGAGAAATTTACCTTGAGATCATACTTGTGTGATGGATGAGGTTGCCATGTTGTAAGAGGAATGTTCCCGCAGAGATCAAATGAGAGATCTTTGAGTTTTCTTGCTTTGAAGTGATGCCCTAGCCCACACGTGCGCCCTCCTCTACCTGTCAAACCAAGGAAGTTGATTCAATCAGAATGATCAAGCATAGAGGAAATACAAGCGAATAGCAAATAATAACATGAAGTTGAAGGTACAAAGACAGTAATACTCCCTATTACCGATGAAGAAACCCAAAGAAGAAGCAGGGAGAGTCTTCCCCTACCAATGCGTCCTCCTTGAACCAATTCGGCCTCCACCTGTAGATGAGAAATACATGGACAAAAATATAGCAAGATAATCTCCAATAACCCAGTGCAAAGGAAGAACAAACAGTGGAACTCCAAAAGCATTCACCACCACAAGACAAGTAGATGCAATAGTATTTTTCTATTCCAATAATCCAGAGCCAAAAGTCCCTTTTACAATGAGGAGCTCTCTCCTTTAAATAGGATGGAGAGACACCAAAACCCTAACCACCTTTTGAATGGATGGCTAAGATTAAAAGATCAAAGTGATCTAATCAATGGTTGAGATGAGCTCAACAATAAAGTACATGGATCAATATAATAACATAATACATTAATGGACCAAATCGCCCTATGAGAGGGGGTCCCACCAAATGTCAATGCTAAAACATAAGATCTAGCTCATGGTGGGTCTAGGGGGCAATATCTATCCTCCCTAGTCAATCCCCATGGCACAATAATATAAAATAATCAAGCTAGACACCAAATCGTGCCTCTCTGGAAAATCGTGAGCCTTAGGAGGCTCCAGAAAACCATAAAATGTGTCGGAGAAATGAGTGTGGGTCCCACTGGAAGCTGAAACTGCTGGAGAAGGTGTGGAAGACATCCCACTCATCATCACAAGTCATCCCATGCCAATCCCTTGCCTCAGTAGCCATTTTTACCATTTCTGATCTGCCTTGGGAAGTGTGAAACTGCCCAAACTGCCTCCTGGAGTGCCTGCGTTGTCAAGGTGAGCCCACCAGGCTTTCTAGGAGGGGGGTAATATGGTAATATCAAGTGGCTGGACCACCCCCTCCATGCATAGTGCCCTAGGTGAACCCACCAAATCCCATCACTACTCTAACAGGCCAAAATTGCACTAGGATAGCCAACTGAGGCTAAAAATCACTGTAGCTTCCCAGAACTGAAAACAGATTGCCTCATTGGACTCAGAGAGCCCAAATCTATCCAAGATGTGTACTCATACACCATATAGATCTCTGCATGATCAAAAATAAATATCCATCATATCCGATAGATCAAATAATAATAATCTGTAAAAGTGCTGAAAAGCACAAATCATCATCATAAGCCTGAAACCACTGCATAGAACCAACTGGTGACCTGTACCAGACCATATGTCATATCTTTGTATCATCTGAGGTCTGCCACATCATGTCATGTGGTTGACTTTTGGTCAAACTAGGTTTGACCAAGTCAACATGACCAAAATATGACTTAGGCTATCATCAAACTGCTGCAAGTGTCAGAGGTTAAAGCATGCTCTACAATTCATTCAAGTAACAATTACAGCAAGAAGTAATCATTTCACTGGCGATCTAAATCAAATTTATAAAAGGTCTTTAATATTATTTATGACTCAGACTAGACTTTCAGGACCATACTCACTTCATAGTTGTGATCAATTTGCTAGTGAAGGGTGAAGGCTAAATGTTAAAAGGCTAGGCTAGGGGTTGACTACTGACTTGACATTGTGACACTTTGGAAATGGAAAGGGAATACACACTATAACATATGCTGGACAAGCAGTAACACAGGGGATGGAAGTGTCTCACAGATGGATAAGTTGTTCAAAGAGTGCTTATTCAACTTAGGCACCATGTCTACTTTTATAAAAGATGATCCAAGTTCATTATGATCCATTGATTTCATTTCATGGCCTTTTTGGCCTACATAATCCTTCGGATCTCAGGTGTGCTAAGAAGCACAACTAATCGCAGCTTGCATCCAGGGCATGTTTGTACATATACATATAGGTCAGCAATCGTTTAGATATGGAGTTTAAGAACCATTGCTTTTTTGGACCTTTCTTATACTCTTCAAGGAGTATTTTTAGCTTTGCATTGCTCTTGCCCTTTACTCACGTGTGTTGATAAACACATTCCAGAGTTTACAGTTTCCTGGGCGAATTTACATAAGTTTCCATAAGTAGTACATGAGCTTTCAGTTTTAGCCAACACATCTTAAGTGACTAGGGGGACTTCGTACTAGTGCCAAACATCGGGACAACTAACCAGAATGATTTAGGACTACAATCCAACTCACCGAAGATAAGTTCTGTCACCAACTCAGAGCTGAGACACAAGAAACAGGGAAGCTTATCCAACATAGAGGCTAAAGTGGGGGAAGGTCCTCAATGCCACTAGTCAAGTAGTAAGTCAGGGTAATGAACAAACTAGGAGGTAATGGATGGATGGAGACAGTGAATAATGAGACCAACACTAACAAGCCAAAGTATGGGGGGAATGATCACCTCTATTCTCCCTAGGGAGGGTAAAACCAATGAATATGGGTAGTGAACTTCTAGGTCTGCGTAGAGACAATATAAGATATATAAAAGTACAACCAGGTCCACATATCTATATGATCGCCAAATCATGATACTAAATGCTAAGACATGCTACAAGAATGAATATAAAAGCAATATAACCATAACACCAAAATATACTTGCTGAGTCATATACCTGAATGCTCATAATCTGAACCAACATCTGTCCTCTGAAACTGCTGTTGTAACTCTGGGCAATACTAACTGCTCTGCATAAATGGCTAAATGGCTACATCGGTCATCTCTCTGAGTGTCCTGAAGCTCAGTCATGGCATGGGGAACAAACTGCTGTCCATATAATAATCATGATCCATAATAGATGCTCATCTCAGCATCTCAATGTAAGGGAACTGGCTGAAAAGTGTACTAGAATCTGAAAAATAGAGTATGGTAGCTTGGCTACTATATATGTGATAATAGTACCCAAGCAAGGGTAACAAAGAAGATGATAGGTGAATGAAGAAATTCCTGAAGTGATCAGTCTATAACAAGAGCTAGCAGGCCAATCAAGTTGGAGTAGCATGATGAGGTCCAATGGACTTGGTCCGGTTTTGAAGAAACAATTTGAAAGATGTGGTGCAGGAGAAGCACCTGCAACTTTTTTTTGTTGTTGTTGTAAATTTTGATGTATATGAATATTATATGTGTCCATTAGTGTTAGACACTGAGGAGGGTGTTTGTCCAAGCGGAAGGGAATGTAATACCCCAGAAACTACCCCCTTGTGAGTTAAGTCAATGATGGCTAAAGGCTAGAAAATATAATGTATTATGTAATGGACATTGACAATACTAATATAAAACCACTGACTGCGTGGTGAAACGCAGAAGAGATAGGACACGTGAATTTGCCAGTGAGGATTAAGGGGCTAGAGTCTGGCCTAGGAGGCTTATCATATGACCCTAACCCTTGTTTAAAAAGGAAAAGATAACTTAATCCTTGCTAAAGTTCCAAACCTCATAGATTATCCTTAAACTTGTTTAAGGATTAGGGTAAGATCCAAAAAGAAATAAAAATTAATAGTAAAATTAAAAATTAAAATAATATATTAAAATTAAAAATAAAACTAAATTAATAAATAGTGCCAAAGGTCTCTCGTAAAAGTAATTTTTTTTCATGCTATAGTAAAGGGGGAGGAAGCCATTCGAACCAAGGGGTCTTTGAACCATAGGAGCCGCCCTGAAACTAGAGTTTTAATCCAGAGGTGGAGAGAATACCGAAGAGTGGAGGCATAGTTTTGCCTAGAGAGATTCCTGGAAATTTTTGCTAGAGGAAATCAGAGCCCTGGAGAGTCAGGAAGAGTTCAGTCTGATTGAGAATTGCTAAGGTAGAATGAACTAACACCGTAAACACTGAGCCTGTTAATAAGACTCCTTTTCCGGTGAATTCATGGTATCCAGCTCGGGGGGTAGCACTTGAAGTGCCTACGGATGGGTGGAGCGTGGAAGCCATACAGTCAGTTGCACATTGCAATATAATTCAGATAAGTACTCTGCTGGAATTGCTAATGTGAAATTTATGGTTATGGATAATAGATGGAAATTCAATGGAGAATGAAAATTGACTGTTTTTTTTGTGAATATACTGTTGTTATGATGTGTTTGGGTATGCAAACCATATGTTTGTTTAAATTCCTGAGTTGGAATAAATCTGTGAGTTACGTTTTCTGTAATCATGAATACTAAGTTTACATGCCAAGAATTTGTGTAAAATCCAAAAAATCTCTGTTCTTCGCTGGGCAAATTCGTTTAAGTATGAATGAATGAAATTGTTCTTGTTATTTATCCTCGACTGGGCATTTTTCCTTTGTCGTGTAGTGGTTGACAAAAATCTCAATTTCAGAAATCCGTTTTTGGAATGGCTGTCCTGTTTGCAGAGAAAATGCATTCCAAACGGGTGTTATTCTTTATGGAAACGGTGGTTTGGAAGCTGAAAAACATATCCCAGCTATTGTATATATATCCAGGGGGTGTTTTCATATATCTGGCACTTGCATGCAGGCCTAGACTCATTTCTAAATTTCCATATTTTATAAATTCCGCCTAGAAGTATTTATTCCTGTACATTGTTGTCATTATGTTTTAGAATTAATGGGCGAATTTTGGGCAATTTTAGAGTATTTCCTTTGTTGTTGGGGTTTTGGGATTCCCCATTGAAACATCCCTGCTGTCATATATGTGCTTGGGCAGGTGTGATGCATTCCAACATGCATAGTTATGTTCAGATTTCATTTTCAGAATTATTGATTATGCAAATCTGCCCCATACATTTTTGTTTACCTGGTGTTATGAATTTTTAGAATAGAAATGTAGGAATGGGAATTAGATGCTCATAAATTAATTATACTATTTATTGTATGGCTGTAGTATGTCCTTGTTCTCCCAAATTGCAGGGTAGTTGAAGAGTAGAAGGCCTGTATGCATTATTTTTATTGGCCTAAGTTTATATCAGTTTGTTTCTTTCATTAAGATATTTGGAAATCTTTGGTTTGGATATCATTGTTAATGGGTTTTCTGTTAGTAACTTGCGTGAAAGATTTATATGTGGCTGAATATGCATATTTGTCTTGTCGAAACTATCCTTCGACATTTGCATATATTGTGTTGACATAAAGTCATTCAATGTGTTTAAACAAATGTTTATAAAAATCTATGTAAAAATCTATGCATGAGGAATAAGGAATGCCTGTAATTGGTGTTTTCCAGTTTTAATTTACATAGGAAAATCTTGCAACATTCTTCTCCAAGGTCTGAAGGAAAATTAGGGAATGGTTGAGTCATTCCGTTCCCCACCAAGAAGAAATTATGTTTAAAAAAAACTTGCTTGAAGGATGTATTTGTTGCTGGAAATGTATTTCCAGACTTTGCACGGCCTATGTTTGCTAAAATGTCTTAAGAAGACTTAAAGAGATTTGCACATGAGGAGTATGTAGAAATGTCCCAATGAGATAGAGATGTGGTAGTGTGTTCCAATAGTCAATAGTGAATTGTTGACAGGGCAAATGTTTGTCGGAAATCTTGAATATGTGTTAATATTGATTTCTAGACATGAATTGTAGACTAGTTTGTAATAACTAAGTTGAATCTCAATAAATACATTCTAGGTCATGGTGATTTTTTGGTGGAGAGATTCGGAACATGCTCATGGAAATTCTCAACAAAAATCTCAAGAACCCAAACCATAGATTTGGAGATATTAATTCTTTATCAACGTAGTTTTGGAAATAATTGCGCTGAGAGGCGCTCTACAGCCCAGTATGGGGGAGATCTTGTAACATGTAACGGATGTAACATGTAACCTTTGTTGAATATAATAAAATGTAAAAAGAAAAAGTAATAGTATGGGGGAGATATTGTAACATTTCAAGAAATTGGATCCCTCTCGGTGCTTCATAGATACGGGTTTAAGATGGATCTATGCTGGTTAAACTTAGAAATGTACATGCAGCCTTAAAGAGTCGCGTAGTGTTAATGTATACATTACAAGTGATAACTGAAGAAAATATGACAAATCTGCCCACTCTGATCACACACACAGAATTTTGTCAAACTCTTAAGGAACCATCGATATTAATCTTCTACAGGCACCCAAGTAACCACACACTTCACTGGCAACTTAATAAATCCAACCATAAGCTAATATACTGTTCTTTAAGCAATTTTAGCAGCGGGAAAAACTTAAATCAACAGACTGTCCAATAATTTCATGTACAGAAATTAAATATCAGCAGATTGTAGAAGTGGAATAACACATAAATTTTTGGTCAAAAATCGACCCTGGAAAAACCCCACCTCCTGGGGAAAACCAGCAGCAAGAGATATTATTATTCTGAGTGAAATAAATGTTACAGAACAGCTATATCTTACAGTAACAAAAGCACAGAACCAGAACCTTGGAAAATGTGCCAAACCCACATTTACAGTCTGTACATTCTCTGTTCAGTCATTTGAGCAGCCTCCTCACTCTGATTCTTCCTTGAAATCTGTGTACAAAGTCAGCCTCTAAAATCAGTGCACAATAATACTAACCCAGCATTATCACAGTACCTTAATTTCAGTGCCAATCTTCAGCAGTACAACTCTTTGATTTCTGTGCATAAACCAGCAGTATGCTCCCTTGGAAATTATGTACAGACAGCATTAAATGCTGTGTCACTGTCTTGGGAAGCGTGCTCACTTCCTCAACCTGAGAAATGCGTCTCTCCTATTCTGTTCTGTCTTCATCAACAACAGCAAACACTTCTGGGAATGTGTGCCCACTCAGCAGCTCTTTCACCTAGGAATGCATGCCCACCATTCAGCTCAACAATACTTTATCTCTTGCATAGAAACTCGTGCCCTCTGAGAGACTCCTCTCTCTCTTGGAAATCGTGCCTCTTCCTCTCCTCTTGGAAATGCTTGCCTCTTCCTCACTTTTTTTCCTTGAGATGTGTGCCAAATGAAGTCCAATCTCCTTTTATTTACCTCATTAGGGTAACTCTCGTGACTTTTTGAATTCTATGGCTGAGATCAAATCTTGATCTCAACATCCATGGCTGGGATCTAATGTCAAGCTCACTTAAGTGAACTATACTCTAAATCTTTTTTATTCGAAAAGTCACATAACCCTAAGTAATATAAAAGTCACTTTATAACTTAAAGTAACAATTAAAAATTACATCTCACTTTTAAATTGAAAGTCACATCATAAAGTATAAAGTCACATCATAAAATAACTTTAATAAAAGCTCATAAAGTCATTTTATGAATATTAATGAGACTTCGTAGTTTTGGACCCCTTCACCTAGGCACCTAATGCACGAATGCCACCGAGCTATCAACTGCTAACAATAACCAGCATGTAATACAGTTGATTCAATTGTCTGAAGAGGCAAGAGGCATGTTTATTGAATTGATTTGCATTATGATATTAGTGTACATTTCCTGTTATTCTTGATGGGGTTGGGGCATTACACTTTTCCTTCATATCTGCATCCTTTTTTATTGACATCCATCCTCACTTTCAGCATTCACCATTCCCTTTTCAACATCCACTGCAAAGGTAAACATTTAACTATTAATTGGCATTTAATTGGTGAATTGATAAGTATATAGATGTAATTTCGTAAATTAACATGCAGGACGAAGGTCTGCTATAGACAAGGTGTCGAAGGTCTTGTTGCAGAACTAGATATCAAGTCCAGAATAGAGTTCCTCCTCTGCTGCAAAACCAATGCTACGTATCCTTGGTGATTACCACGCTAACATTAATAATTAAAAGCTTATAGAAAATCCAAAGCCATAAACAACTTCTTGCCCTGAAAACGTGATCGCAGCATAATGAGATCAAGGCGAGGTTCTATGTGAGCGTAAATCCGCTTCCATTTATTTAGGGTAAATAGAGGCGTATGATCCACACTCTGTAGTCGTTTCCTTTCTTTTAAGAGCAGTTCACCCAATTTCCTGCCAAGATGACCGTGATTGTGACTTTAATCGCTCACAGAAAGAATGGGTTAGTTAGGAAAGTCTTTTTCTATTATCTAATAATAATTAGTAATTAAAAGGAATGAAACACTAAGTTAATCGACTTAGAAACTTTTTGGAAGCTTTTCCATGTTTATATAACGTGGAAATTTACAAATATCATTTAGCGGTTGAAATGTCTTTTTTTTTAATGAAGTTTATATCTGCCATATAAGATGATTTAGTGGTGTTGTAAAACATATTTAAAATATTGATTAATTTATTTTATTAACAAAATCAATGTTTTACATAAATTAAAATAAAATAATAAATCATATTCATATATATTGAAATAAATTTCATATATGTATCTATATAATCAAAATCAGATTATCAATTCCATTTATAACTTTTATTAGGAGGCATCATTAAGCATAGAAATCTGAATTGTTTCTTTTGTGGCACTGAATTACTTGGTGAATTATATTAATGACCAGCAAGGGTGATTAACGAATATAAATTAACATACATTTATATCTATTAAGGGTCGAGAGGGATCAATTCCCTTGAGGTTTAAACCTCTTTTAAAGTTTTGAACATAAGGATAGGTTTGTGGATTTGATTCCTTTTGACGTTTGATAGAGCCAGAGTTAAAATGGATCTATGTTGGTTTAAGATAGTAAAACGGATATTCTCTTGATTCATGATAGTTGCAATTTTGTTTCAAAATCATCGGACATCTAAAAGGGGCGAACTACTTCAGTTACGCCAAGTGTAGTTTAATTACTCTGCCTTTATATTTATGTTGTTTATTACAACAACGACTTGATAATCTTTTATTCTCAAGTGCGTTTGTTGTTAGATGTATTTAATGCCTTTATATTTATGTTGTTTATTACAACAACGACTTGATAATCTCTTATTCTCAAGTGCGTTTGTTGTTAGATGTATTTAATAGTCTGTTATGGGATTATGCCTTTAAAAAGACAAAACTCATTTCATGTTGAACGCATGGGAAAGTAGAGGAAGTAATGAAAGGATTGAGTTTTTGTTGTAAACTTTGTTTATGATAATTAAATAAAGCAATCTTGTTAATGAGTTATTGAGAAGTATTATTGCTGAGTTTAGTGATTAGCTGCTGAAGTCCTTCCAGCTTTGTTGCACAGAGGAAGGGCCCACTCTGGACGAGCAGGTGTTGTGTGTTGTTTAGTTTATTTATAGTCTAGATTACTACAGTTTGTTCATTTATTTTCTGTATATCGTTGCTACATAACTATGTTGCAACCGAACTGTTAATAACACATTGCTACAAAACTGTTAATAACACATTGCTACAGAACTGTTAATGACACTTTGCCGCGAAACTGTTAATGAGTTACCTACTACAGAGTTGTAATTGCATCAATGAATATGTATGCTACTACTCATATGGATGGTGATAAATGTATGTTTGGATGTTTTTTATTTTCATGGTTGAGTTTATTGCTTTCTTTTAATTTAATTCAATTTTACTTTATCTGCCTACTGCAATGGAGCAAACCCAAGTATTAAGGTTGAGGTGAATAAAAAAGGTGGTAAGATAAGAAGAACACCATAGATCGTAGTTGCTTAACAAATTGGTGGTAAGGCTAAGCTGAGAGAAGAATTGGGTTTTTGGGTAGGTCGTCGAAGCATAATAGAAATCGTAATTACAATTGCTTCTGAAGCTTTGCAAATACTTTGCATTATACTCGCAAGCATACCAGCTTTGGGTTGACAATTCAATGTACTAGCAGCTAGATTCCCTCTTGGAATTAATAAGGTATATAAACAGCTTGTGAGGCATGTCCACCCTAAGGCCTCATCTAGATTATCAAGCATTTGGTCTGGTACACTGCTTACCTTGACCATTCAGTGATTCCGTCAAAACATCGATTTAGTTGAATTTGGCCATTACACTCTATCCATGCATCCCTACCAATATCAACGTTTTTCCGTCACCTATTCTCCATGCAAGCCAATTCTCAATTAGGGGAAACGAAAGAACCAAGGCTTTCCGAATGATTAAGGCATTAGCACATGATTTAACCAAACACTGAATCCAATCTTCAAAGCTTCGAGGGTCTATATATTTCTCAATAATAACAATGTGCTATACCCTTCCTGTTGGATAAGTCTCCACGGGTTCGCGAAGCCTTTACCAAAGTCATATAAGTTTTTAATATCCAACCTCCCGCTAATTATGGTTTAGCAATTCTCCTCCATTTTACCAGGAATACCATCTTTTTTCATTTTCCTAGTCCATAAGGAATATAAGTATTTCTTTTGGATGTTTTCCAACATTTCAACAAGGATATGATACATAGAATGTCAATATACATGAATTGCTTTTAGCATTGATTAAACCAGAGTTGATCTGCCACCTATAAACAACCATCTCATACACCATGAGGTCATCTTCTTCTCTAGTTTTTAAGGCAGCCAAAATCCAATCATGAAAACCATAATCATTTTGTTTCACCATAAAGCTTAGGTACTTAAAACCTTTGCATAAAGAAATACACTTTGAAATCAAATAAGCTAATCCTTGCTCAACTTTGTTAAAGGTTATTGCTGATTGCTATGGGTTTATTTTCACTTTTGGAGCTGAGGAATAAAGAGTCGTAATTTCTTCGAGTCCTAGAGCTTCCCTCAATGAACCATTTCCAAATAGAGGGACATCATCTACAAAGAATATACAAGTTAATGTTATAGAGGCAAAATTTAATCCTTTTAGATCTCCATTCCTTTGTGAATCAGTGACTAATTTGCTCAATCCCTTAGCTACAATGAGAAATAGCAAAGGAGAGAAGGGACAACCTTGCCATGCCCTTGAGATGGAGTGAAAAATCTTAAGTCCAAATTATTAATGAGGATGGAGAAAGAAACGTAAGTAAGAGAACCCATGATCCAATCAACAAAAGTGACACAATAGCCTACATGAATGAGAATATGATGAATGTACAACCATTTGACCCTATCATATGCTTTGGATGGGTCAAGCTTGATCACCGTAGATTTCATTTTCTTTGTCTTGATATAATGAAGTACCTCTTGAGGTACTCCTTTCATTATGAATCTTCTTGTTACTAAGAAAGCTAAATTATTTTTCTCAAATTGTTTCTAAAAGGGCCCCTGGAGAATTTTATATAAGGTGTTGCAGAAAAAGATTGGTCTAAACTCCTTAAAGAATGATGGTTCATCCCTCTTAGGCATCAACGCTATGAATGTCGAATTGATAGAGCCGTGAATTTTACCACTCTTGATTCCTCCACAACTGAGTAAATATTCTTTGATTAAAAAATAGAATCCTGCAAAGAATTCAATATACCATCTATCCAAACTTGAGCTTTTATCTTTTGGAATGACTCCACCACACCTTTAAGTTCTTCCTTGATTACTTACCCATTATATCCTCATTCATGTCATCTTCTATAAGCCAATCAATGCCAGTGCTATCCCAAGCCACCGAAAAAATAACAGAAAAAGGTCAATGCACTTTTTATTACATCAGAACATTTACAGTGTGACCATATTTATTTGAAAACAAACAACATTTTTTGTTGTTGTTGTAAAGTTTGATATTATATTACACTATAAGAGAAAATTGTACATAAGCAAAATATCCTATGGCTTGTTGGGTTTTGCAGTTCATGTATGAGTAAAGATGCAGTAAACAGAGATAACTGAAAGCACAATAAAGGTTGTTTGAGGTTCTTAGTTGTCATTGTATTCCCCCACGGGTTGGAGGTTATGGCTTTCGTAATAAAAAATGAGGTATACTATAAGTCTAGAAAACATGTGAGAAAAGCCTTCAAACATAACATAAAACCAAAGCCTTCTAATTTGTATCATCATCAGAGAGAATTACCATCGGTAGGCTAGAGCTTGGGGTTTCTCGTTTTACCTCGCGAGGAGCAGCAACCATACCAGCCACGAAGTCATTGTTTAGCACCAGAGAGCGAGCAGGTTTGACCTCACAAATCTCCTTTCCATTGAATTCCCTAGCCAAAGTATCGAGTTTGCAGTTGATGTTCTCGTCTGCTGTAACTTGGTTCTTAGCCAAGTGTCGAATGCCATGCTCCACAACTCTGAGCCAAACTTTGACAGAGGGACCCAATTTATCTCCCTGCGTGACCTCGACCACACATTTGTCGAATGCCATGTAGAAAAGGGCTTTCATAGTCCAAAACATTTGTAGGGTCCTTGTGTGGCGGGTCTCCTTGGTTTTGGAGGATCTCGTATCCTCCACTAATTCCCTCAAATCCTTCATTAATTTTTTGTTTGAGGGCCTAGGATTCCCATCCCGACATCTCATTTCCATGCGCATAGAGCGCTCCTTAGCCTGTTGGATAACTCTTTGCTCATAGAAACACTTGTCCCTTTCCATATCTCGCGCGGCCCTCGGCATGTGGGTCCGCCTTGGGACGTTTGTAGTTTGTGTACAATAACCTTAGTTCACACCATTGCAGGACCTGCGCGAGAGACTCTGCGTGAAGGAGGTCTTGTTATCACATATATAGTAGCCGGGCTACCATACATTATTTTTCTGATGCCAATACACTATTCAGCCAGTTCCCTTACATTTGAGATGCTGAGATGAGCATCTATATTGGATCACTATCAGATTATGGACAGCAGTTGTATTCCCCATGCCATGACTGAGTCTCAGGACACTCAGAGAGATGACCGATGTAGCCATTATACCATTGGTACAGAGCAGTCAGTAGTGCCCAGAGTTGCAACAGCAGTTTCGGAGGATAGATGATGGTACAGGTTGATGAGCATTCAGGTATATGACTCAGCAGGTATATCATTGTGTTATGGTTATATTGCTTTTATACTTATTCTTATAGCATGTCTTAACACTTAGTGTCATGATCTGGCGATCATATAGATATGTGGACCTGGTTGATCTTATTATATATATTATATTGTCCCTACTCGGACTTAGAAGTTCACTATTCATACTCATTGGTTCTAGTGTTGGCTCCATTATTCATTTCTTCATCCATCCATTGCCTACCTTTTAGTTTATCACCCTGACTTACTACTTGACTAGTGGCATGGAGGACTTTTTCCCCACTGTAGCCTCTGTATTGGATGAGCTTCCCTGTTTATTGTGTCTCGGCTCTGAGTTGGTGACAAAAACTTACCTATGGTGAGTTGGAGTTCCTTGGAATTCCCCCTAGTCACTAAAGTTGTGTTGGCTAAACCTGAAACTCTTAGCGTTGCCATGAATACAAAATCTGGAAAATGAAATGCTATATCTTGTATGAAAAGCCCATTCATGCAATGTGTTTCTAAACACACATGAATGAAAGGCATGCCAAATAAAAATGGCCATGAAAATAAAATATTATATCTTTTGGAAATGTAAATGCCTAGGTAAACAAGCTGTCCATGACACACCTAGAAGTGCTCAGGTAAACAAGTGCCTTAAAAACACACCTGCAGCAGAAAGCCTAAAATAAATGTAAAATCTATGCAATGTGTTTATAAACACACATAGACCAAGGCTATGGAAACTTCAGGCCCAAAAAGCAATGGAACTTAAATGCTATATCAAAACAATTGCTGGCCTTATTTGTATTATGGATTGTGCGCATCTGTTAAAGGTGAATAAACCCTCTTTGAACAACTCATCCATTTGTGAGACACTGCCACTCCCTGTGTTGTTGCTCATTCAGCATATACTATGGTGTATTCCCTTTCCCTTTGCCAAAGTGTCACAAAGTTAAGTCAGTCAAGTCATCCCTTAGCCTAGCCAGTTATTTTAGCCTTCACCCTTCACTAGCAAACTGATCACAGCTATGAAGTGAGTATGATCCTGAAAGTCTAACCTGAGTAATAATAATAATTAATGACATTATATATTTGGATTTAGATCGCCAGTAATGATTACTTTGTGTTATAATTGTTATTTGAATAAGTTGGAGAGCATGCATTAACCTTTGACACTTTGCAGCAGCTTCCGATGATGGTCTGAGTTGTATTTGGTCATGTTGACTTGGCTAGACCTAGTTTGACCATGGTCAACCATGGGACATGAGATGGTTGGACCTTATGATGATATGGATAGATGAGATATGGTCTATGTACATGTACATGATGATTCTATGCAACAGCTACAGGGTTATGATGATGATTCTTGATTTACAGCAGTATTTGATCATTTATAGATTATTATTATTGGCCATGTTCCGGTATATTGGATATATATTTTGATCATGCAGAGACTCATATGGTGTATGAGTACACATCTTGGATGGATTTGGACCTTCTGAGTCCAATGAGATAGTTTGTTTTCAGTTCCGGACACTTACAGTGATGATTGAGCCTCAGCAGGCTATACTAGTGCAGTTTTGGTCTGTCGGAGTCCCTGTCAGAGCAGATGTGATTTTTATCCGGTTGACCTAGGGCGCTGATGATGGAGGGGGTGGTCCAGCCACTCGTTTTTACCATATTACCCCCCCTCTCGGACACACTGGTGCCCTCACCTTGACAGCGAAGGCACTCCAGGAGGCAGTTTGGGGCAGTTTCATGCTTCCCGAGGCATTTCAGGATTGGTAGAAATAGCTATTGAGGAAATCGATTTGGGCTACTGAGGCAATGTTATGGCATGGGATGATCAGTGATGATAGATCGAGGTCTTCCACACCTCCTCCAGTAGTTTCAGCTTCATCGGGGCCCGCATCCATCACTTATGGCACTTTCTGAGGATTTCTGAGGTCTTTTTGAGGCCCACGACTTGACCATGGAGGCACGATTTGGTACACTGGGGATTATTTTATGATTATTGTGCTATGGGGATTGACCAAGGAGGGATAAAATTACCCCTTGGACCCACCATAAGCCTCTTATTATATTTTGTCATCATGATTTGGTGGGATTCCCCTCTTCTAGGGCGATTTTGTCCACTCACATAATATTTTATTAGTGATCCATGTATTTTATTGTTGAGCTCATCTCAAATATTGATTAGACATTTGTATCTTTTAATCTTAGCCACTCATTCAAAAAGTGGTTAGGGTTTTGGTGCTTCTCCTTCCTATTTAAAGGAGAGAGCTTCTCATTGTAAGGGGTCTTTGGCTCTTGGATTATTGGTATAGAAAAACTTTCTTGTGGAAATTCTTGTGGTCTCCTTTGCATCTGGTGTTCTTAGATGGTGATTGGAAAGTCTATTGCAACCTAGCATTTGGAATTTGTGGTAAGATCTATCTTTTTTTGGAAATCATTGTTTGTCTACAGGAGGGCGACTTCAACAAGGGCGATTTTGCAAGGCTTCTTCAAATCGACTTTCTTGGCATTCGCTTGTATCAGGGGGTTATCATTAGCATCATTGTGATCTATGCTATCTTTCTGTTACTTCTCTTGTGGCATTAGTCTTATCTCTTGATTACATCAAATCTGATATTGTTGACGTTTGTTGTGCAGGAGAGAGGGCGCATTGGCTTCTTGGACTAAATCGATTTGCATAGAAAACTACCTTAAAGCTTCTCAAATTGATCGGGTTTGCATAGATCATCATCATCAAGGCATCTACAAGGTTACCCAGGTAAGATCCACAGGTTTGTTTCTCTTACCTTGATCCAATCCATTGACATAGCTCATAAATTGATAAAACCCTAAATATTTCAAAACCCCCATTTTTTCAGATCTACTTAGATCTAGTGGGTTGTTGGGCATAATATTGAAAACCCACCTCTATAGCATCCACGGCATCTCGGATCTATAGTTTGGTGAGGATTGGCTTCCGTTTGACCCCCTTCCCAAGCCAACTTAGCTCTCCCAAAGCAAGGCGCACTTCTTGGTGGTAGTGAGTTGACCTACATCTAGGTGGTGGGTAGTTGAGATCCCGCTTGATCCTTAACCTACACATCAAATAACCTACCCCCAAATTGTTACTTTTCTGATTTTCACCTTGTGGGCCCCATTCCACATTTTAAGGGATTTAATCCCCATTTTGGACCACTTGGTGCATTCAAACTCAGATCTAGTAAGATCTAGCCGTCGGATTGTCGTGAAATTATAGATCCACACTCCTACTTGATTGACCTACCCGGATCTAAAGTTTGGATGCCATCCGATTTGTCTTGACCCACCTAACCCACATTTTAGCCTACTTGGGTAAAGTCGCACCACTTTGGAGAAGTGAGTTGACTCACTTCTAGGACATGGGTACTTGAGATTCTTGTGGATTTGGAACGGGAATAATTCAAAACCTAGGTCTAGTGTGTCACTTTGTCAAATCTTGCCTTGGGGATAGCATTCCTTGTTTTAAGGGATTGTGGTCCACTTGGGTCAAACCTAAATCTAGACCTATCCATCCATTAAGACTTCAATTGCCCACTTATCTCATGTAATAGGAGTCCTAAACCACAAGTCAACCCTACTTTGACTCCATTAACCCAATTCCCAAGGCACTGGTTACTCTCCAAGTTAATTCGACTTTCCTAGATTGTTGGATTAACTTGTGGTTTGACCTTAGTATGGTGAACCAAACCCTTGATGCCATCATGTATCATGGTCAAGCTTGTCACTTGTACTAGTTAGCCCCAATTCAACCCCTAAACTACCCTGCATTGGACACGGTTCCCAAGGCAGTGGATTTTCCAACATTGAACTAGTACTCTAATCCTAGATCTCATTTCAAATATTATAAGTCACTCTCACATCAACAATGAATCAAAAAGCTATACTCTTTGAACCCCTCACCTGTCTTGTGACTTCATCCTAAGGTCTAGGATAAACCATACACCTTACTTCACTTAGAATCAACTTGATTTGGTGTCTTGGTTTTGATCTCTCCTGTCGGGAGTAGATCGGGTCTCCCCCTTTGTTGTCTGGGCTAGATAACATAAAGTGAAGGTTGCCTCGACTGGCGTGACAACCATATATTGGAGGTCGAGGTGATCGTGGTTGCACCTTTTGAGTTGCCCTTCCCTATTGCCATCCATGATTGGATACATCCATAGGGGTAACTACAGTTTAGGTGATAATAGGTCTGTCACTGCGAAGAAGGAGGAGCATAACAACAGAAGAAGTTGCAGAAGCGAGAGTGCAGAGACACTACCGGTTAGAATAACAACCGAGGAAAGTCCATCTTTGTATTTTTTGCCTTGGCAACTTTCCCATTATGCAATCTTCCCTCCCATCATGAAACGCATTGGAAAGAATGGCCATGAAAGCTGCCATAATGAGCCCTTCAGGATTTCGTACCCAGAACCAGGTGACGAGCTGAGCAAAGTACCAAACGGAGCCGAGAGTCATCATAAAGTGATTAAGGTCGTGATTGATAAGGTGGTGGGAGTGGCCACCTACCCTCCCACATGCACTTTGCTTAACGCACCACTGCATTCCCCCTATGCATGGTAGCTTCTAGATGGCACCCATCGTGGGGGTGAAAACCAACAACGTTAGAAAAACGTCAATGCACCTTTTATTACACTAGAACATTTACAATGTGACCATATTTATTTGAAAACAAACAACGTTAGCCAATGTACTTCAATAATATGAGGATGAAAGGAATTTTTTTATTAAATAAGATACATTTATAGTTTTAATATTTTTATTTATAAACAAAATAATACAAGAAAGAGAGGACTCAAATCATTTATGGTTTATAAGAATAAAGTGTGTTGTCAAGCAAACGTCAATAATACGAGGATGAAACGAGTCGAATCGATCAAGGTCAATTTATGTTTGGAATAGTGACTACATTTATTATGATGTCTGGTAAGTGTGTAGGGTTTCTTAGCAACCACACTCCCTTGAATTTGTAGCAATGTGACCCTTGGAAATCCAAGTGTTTCTATCTAGTATTATTCTAGCACAGCACGTGTAGATCTTAATACAAATTGATTGCATTTGTGATGATGATCAGTGAGTATATAGGGTTTTGTCATCTAGATTTTAAAATTTGCAAAATAGGTTTTGGCACCCATATTGTGATCCTTTTCTAGGGTGTAGAGGTCATATCATTCATATGATCCCTTTTCTAGGGTAGTGGAAAATTAATACTATAGACCTATTAATTTTCATAAGCTTTATAGGAGGTTTAAATTGAATGACGTGAATAAGGAGACCCAAACAACGCCAAGTCTAGACGACCTTATGATTAATAATACAATTCTAAAATGTCTCAATTATTGAAGCAATCTGTGATATATCTCTAAGATAATAGTGCAAATCAAACTTAATAGTTTGAATGATTTTTGAAATAGCATAGCTACATGGTATTGCTTATCATCCAATGGCTTCAAAAATGAAAAAGAACAAACTTCTTCCAACTAACATGCCTTGTAGTAGGTACACTGCTTAGCCTAAGGCCTTGGTTAACTCTTCATTACAAGGGTTGGGATAAAGGTTGTACTCGACCCTTCATTATAAGGGTTGGATAAGTTATAAACTTTAATTGAGACATTTCTAGAGAAGATAGTCTTTAACGAGTGAGCATGAATTGGGAGTTGAATTTGTACGCCATGCACATATTTGGTTGAGATTATCCTAGTGGGTTGATTGAAAGTTTTGATCTTTACTCTCTTTTTATTCTTACAAGAGTTAAGGGAACCAAGAGGGATTCACGAATGGAGGCATGACTTACCCTTTTTTCGAGCAATCCAGTGACATTTAGCTCAAGAGTATTCCAAGGAAGATTTATGTATTTGATTTTGATTCTGAGATGATTAATCTCAAGGTTTAGATGTAATGTACTCTCATCCTTATAGTGGCTTGGCAGGTAAACAATCGCTATGTAAGACAAAATTTATTCATGGAATATGCAAATGCAACCACAGTGTGCTACAAATGAAATATCAAGGTAGCCCCATCATCACTCTTCTCTAAACCACTTGTTGGCACAACTAAATCTTAATATTACCTTGTTAGAAAGCTATGGCATGCTAATACCTATATGTTAGTTAAATATTTATCTTTAGACAATGTTTGTTGTGAATTCCACTTATTATGTTGTACAAACAAAATGGGTTTCATTAGAAAGATTAAATATATTCATTGTATATATCAAATTTTTGAAAAAAAATTACAATGCTTACAAATCTTCAAGGTCCACCGTTTGAAGTTTGCACATCTACTCCTCACCTCCACCTCCACCTTCATGAGGGTGGGGGTACAACTCCTTTAAAATCTTCTCGAGCAATTTTCCCCTTCATTTGGTTATCGCAATAAGGAAACAAATTGTCCATTGAAAGGCATCAAGGCAAGGAAGCAAAATAATAAACCCTAAATTGGGTATCCAATCCAATGATTCAGTTGTAGAAATGATCTAACAAAATTCACTCCATAACATTGGGATTGAATGTAAATATAGATAGCGAGAACTTACAATAGAAAATGTGTTCTCAATAGAAAATCCCACTCCATGAAAAATAATATGACACGAATGGCCCATCTAGACTTGAGCCTTCCACAAAATGGGCACTAAAACCAAAATGCACCACTTCGACATATGGAGATCCCACACAATGTTCACCATGGAGACTAACACTCCCACAAACACTAAAATTATAAGCCATTGAAGAATTGATGGAAGGCTCAATTTTGCACAGTTGAACTCATTTATATGGTCCTCATGTTCAAATGAATTCTCTCCTTCCTCATTTGGTTCTCCAACATGCTTGTTCCAATGGTCTTAATGATGTTGATCGTGCACCATTGCACCGGATTCTACTTACCATATTCACCTCTATATGCCCCTAAAAGGGTTAATGCCATGAATCAATGATGTGACAAATGGACCTAACCTTGTAGAAGTCTGAGTATGCAGAGAGAGACAAGGTAGAGGATCATTTGCATAACAAACACTCTTAAGACCCTCGATGCATTTAGACTAAAGTCATGGAACCTTTTTGTGATAATGGAATACAATTGGTAGTTCTAGATTCATTTAGTCTCCTTTGCAACTGCCTTGGTTTTTTTTTTAACAGAAACGTGTAAGAGACTTTTATATAAAAGGTGAAATAGAGTTACAAAAGATTACAACCGAACTGCTCTCTAGGGAGTAGAAGAGCCATGCATGCGTGTTTGATTTCTGCAATTCTAAACTGTTAATGATAAGTACCTATTCTAAGAAGCTTATAACTCCTTACATACGGTCCTTTACATACTGTCCTAAAGAGCATTGCTTAACCCGTGATAAAAAATAAGAGAGTTCTACAAAGGCTTCTAGCCTATAAATCTGGAACTTCCGAACAGAGCTTGAAACGAACCAAAAATAGTTATAACAGAGCTGCGACATAAGATTTAGATAGTAGAGTTCGAGTTACAGCTGAGCAGACTCCACGTATTCTCTTCCCACGCCTCCTTTGATTTCCTCGGATATGCTTTTGATTTCTGCAGGCATACTGTCTAGCTTTGCTTCCACCACCTTGGCAGTATCATGAACTGCAGAGATGCTTGCCTTCAGATCAATTGAACATGGACATCTTTTTTCAAGATTTTCATCCAATTTGGAGACTTGACCATTGAGTTTCGTACTGCTGCTGCGAACCTCTGCGTTTGTGGTTTGGACCAGAGAGAAAAGATGAGAGAAGGCCCTTTTCAGCTCGTAGTTCTCATTACGAATGGTTCGTATTTGAGCTTCCATTTCCTTCAGATATGTCTGAAGCTCGTCTGCAAACTGGAAAACCCCATCCCGCCTGTGGGTGCGCTGATGCCTTGTCCCAGAAAGTCCGCGTTGCTGAGCTTCGACGAATTGGGATGCGCCTTGCTAGGACCAGCACTGTTCCGATCGGCGTCCATCGCATGAGCCTGGTTCATAGTGTCGAAGTTAATTCTACCGTGCTCAACTATCTGCTTCCTGCAGAGGACACATTGGAGCGTGGAGAGGCCTGGGACATAGCCTTCTACCATGTTGACGCAGATGAGAGGGGCCTCACAACCAGGGCGCTCACTGCTGAACAAACTGTTGCTTCTAACCTTGCTAAAACAGGTGCAGAGCTCGAATGAGGAAGAAAGACAGCCCCGTCCTCCTTAAAAACGGGCCCACCTCGAAAAACGAACGAGTTTAAACCCTGCAGGGAGGCCATGTGGGTCGGGAGTGTGAGATGATCCAGAACCGTCGAAAGGACGTTGGAGATGACGTCAAAATTTTTGCTGATTGTGATATAAGAAGGGCGAAAGTTGGTTAGTTTTGGGCTTGTGCTTCTAAACAAGCAGCCAAGCCAAAACCAAATGGTTACGAGGAGAGTGAGTCTGAGCATTAGGAAACAAAAGGAAATTACGGGACCCAAGCAAACCCATGAGTTTGCTGATTGCAAACCAGAATCCCACAATCGAGCTTGACTCCAATGTTTGCCATTTTATCCACGTATTGGTTGTTGGATCTCAGTAGATGGAGGAAGTTGATTGCTTTGTATTCCTTGACGATGTTGTTTAGCAGGTGGTGTGTTTTATTAGTAGGATTCTTTCTGCTTTTAGACATACTTCTAGCTTCCCTGATAATCAGCATAGAGTCGCCAAAGACAACGAGATCCTCAATTCCATCGCTTCTAGCTAATTCCAGACCTTTGATCAATGCTAGCCATTCAGCTCTGTTGTTTGACCTTTTACCAATTCCCCATACATAATCTTTCATCTTAATTCCTTCAGAGTCATAGAGGACTCCTCCCGCACCTGCCAGCCCAGTCATTATAAGGTGGTTGTGCTATCTATTATTCTGCACATTGTTCCAACAATGAGATTGTTAAGCTCTAGTCCAATGCAAGGCATAAGCCATGGATGTAATTCATCTTCAGAGTAATATGATGGGATTGCATGACTATTCTACACATATCCTTATTTTTATATGTTATCTAGATGATATATGCTTTCTAATGAATCACATATATGACATGCTTCCTAATTGAATGAGATTAAAGGATAACTAATGGAATAGCACCCTTGAATTCATTTGTGTGGTCCTCATCTTTAAATGAATTGTCTTCTTCCTCATTTGATTCTCCAACATGTTTTTGCTAGTGGTCATAATGATGTTGATCTTGCACCATTGCACCGACCTCAACTTACCATATTGACCTCTATATGCCCTTGAAAGGGTTAATGCCATGAATCAATGATGTGACAAACACACCTAAACTCATTGAAGTATTACTTTGTAGACAAAGACAAGACAGAGGAGCATTTTCAAAATCAACACTCTTAAGACCCTCTGCACATTTAGATTAAAGCCATAGAACCATTTTGTGATAATGGAATGCAATTGGTAGTTCTAGATCCATCTAGTCTCCTTTGTAACCGCCTTAGTTGTTCTATAAATATGTTTGCAATGGACATTATAAGGTGGTTGTGCTATCTATTATTTTGCGTAGTGTTCCAACTATGAGATTGCTAAGCTCTAGTCTAGTGTAAGGCATAAGCCATGGATGTAATCCATCTTCAGAGTAACATGATGGGATTGCATGACTATTGTACTATATATTTATTGTTATATGTTATCTATATGATATTGCATTCTAATGATTCATATATATGGCATGCTTCATAATTGAATGACATTAAAGGATAACAAATGGAATCTATGCTTCCCTCATTTCCTAATGCTTTGCACATGAATTAAATGAAAACAATCAAATGTACATTGGGTGAGACCTCCTTCCTTTAGAAGTTTGAATATGCTAGCATACTGGACCACCTTGAATACACCTTCCATTAACCCAGGGTCTCAAAAAAACCCAACAACATGGTTCCATTGTTGGTGCCTTAACAAATCCAGAGCTATGGATAGGCAGTTGAAGACAACAAAAGCTAAGCTTTGACCATGGCTTGAAGCATATACGCGTGGATTTGCATGCCAAAAATGTGTGTACTGGAACGAAGACATTGAAGGGTTCAAGGACAACTACTTGTTTGATTGTTTGTATGAACTCTTTTGTATTGAATTCCTAATGAACTTATATAAATCCCTAGTAAGATTCACATAGCATATTCAAGATGGTATTTGGTGCCAAGATTTGTCTAAAACATTGAGAAACTATGACAGATCCAGTCATATGACCATGAATTGACTAGAGCTGTGGATTTTTGGTTCAATGGCATTGTAGAATAATAAGCATAGGATTTCACAATTGAATGTCATTAATCATTTATTAAAGTTCTAGACTTCCTCAAGAAAGGACCTTTAGAAGGTTGATAGACGAAAGTCTAGTGTGGATAAAGATGTTGTGAGTGGAATGAAGGATGTTGTTGAACTCCACTAAGATGGAAGCATAAGCCCTATGTGGGGGATTGGAGCCATACGAGGGACTTGATGCTCGCTTTAAAGATTCAAGCTATCTAAAGTTTGGCTATGATGGACACATAAAAGTTTGAAAGTGAACGGTAGATGCAATATCAAAGGTGCACATACACATATAATGTTGTTGGTGGGAAGAAATGGAGAAGATCCATACCTATGAAGATTCCTTGTGAGGATATACAATGCTGAGATGCTTCTAGAGTGTGGAGCGATGTAGAGGATTAGAGAAGCACATAAAGGAGCTTTAACTGACCTTAATGACAATGAGAAAGAATTTGTATTACCACTGAAGATTGACATGAGGGAGTTAGCAAAGTTGGAGGGAACTTCCAAAGAAATGAGCGTAGAGTAGCAATGGATGCAACTACACGAACACTTGGATTGCAGGCATAGAGACGCTAGCCAAGATTGCTAACCTGAAATTGTTGTGGAAGTCGTGGGAGCGCAAACTAAGGAGGAGGATGTGTTGGAGCTTATATCACTATTGAGTTTTGGATTTGCAAAAGACTAGGTTATTGAGAAGGAGGCAAATCATAGTAACAATGATGCTAGGCCATTATGTTCCCTACCCCTTGCATCTTTTGTTATTAGTCAAATCCCCATTACTATTGTTGCGCAAAGTACAATTGTGGTCATTATTAGTAGTTAAAGTGTACCTATGATAATATCAATGAATAACCTAGGTGTGACTATTGGAAGAATAACCTAGGTGTGACTATTGGAAGTAGTTGATAGTGTAAATTGACCTTATGACACTTCAAACTTAATGTGAAACTAGAATGGTCACTCTAAGCTTAAAACCCCTTTTATCTCAATGAAACTACTTTCGTAGAGAATCCAACAAGATTCAAGAGGTGGAGGATGCTTGTCGTCATACACTTATTAGTACAAGGCAATCCCCTTTTAATTTTTTTACTATTTAGATTTTTTAATATTTTAATGACTTGTGTGGTTTTGTTTTGAATGATATTTTTTACCAGGAACAAAACTTAAACCATTGGTTGACATAAAGATAACAAAGAAAATTATGAAAATGTGAATAACTAAGTGCTATACAAAGAAAGAAACTGTTGTAAAGTTAAATGCATAGGGTATAAAAAGATAAAAAAGTGTATAAAAAAGGAATTCTATTAATTTTATTCAATATCCCATTTATTTTTGTATTTTATAATAACTACTTGAAACAAAAGAATGATTAAAAAATAATGCGGAAAATTGGGCTGACAATTAGTTCATTTATTGAAAAGATAAATCCATACAATGCCACTATAAGTGTAATATTATCCTTCAAGCCTTAGTGAAGGCTAGGATCATGAGCATAAGTGTAATATTATCATTCAAGCCTTAGTGAAGACTAGGATTATGAGCATTTCAAAATTGTTCATGATGTTTACAAGATTATACAAGGACAACCAAGCTAATATGAAAGAAAAGAAAACAAAGAGGAAAATTGGACGTTGAATGAATCAATGATAATTAACCCCAATGTACCAATTGCCCTCTGCACATGCAATTCCAGATTAGAACTAGTGCAACTCGATAATCAATATGGTAAAGTTAACCAAATGAACAATACTACCTTAATGAAAACAAGTTTAAATCAACCTTTTTTCGTATTCTACCACTTTGAATAAATCCTTGCTATCAACAAAGAATTGTTAAACCCTGTAGAAAAACTATCGTATGGAAAATGAATACAATGTATACATTAATCTCTTTGGCTCATAAGCATACCAATTGGTAGCAAAAAATTAGAACCTTGTCTCTACTGCTTCACCCTACATATATAAATGTATTGGGTAGTGTCAATTTGTTTATGATAAGTTTCTAGAACATATTAGAACCCTTAGGAGAACTCGAGCCTAGACTCTTAACTAAACTCTTAATTGACTAGGGTGTCCATTAAATTAGGAGAATCAAATAAATTAATGAAATAAAAGAAAAAACAAAGCAACAAAATGGGTGTAAATGTCATTCATATTTTTCCTTTTGTCCACATGCACAACTCAGTTGTAAACAATTCATTATTCATACTTATGTGCAGCTTGATTGTGTAGGTTTCGAACCTTGATAATAAACTTCCTCTAGCTCAAGAAATTAATAATCAATATGGTATTGCTCATAAATATGCTTTTATGTGTTGCATGTCAACCGTGATCCCCCTTTGTTCAATTGTAATGAGAGCTATAAAGTTTGAATGTGCACTAATAATCTCATTTGGAGTTGTTGCGTGGCAATCGATTTACTCAACGATAAAAATGATGCCGATTAATTATGGACAAAGATTGTTCCAAAGAGATGTTTGTAGATAATACCTTCCTTTTTAGAGCATGTCTCTCTTAGGATGTTCATATCAATGCCATAAAAGTCATTGACATCGTCAATGAAATCGTTATGTACACTAAATAATTTATTTTTATTTTTCTTCGTGGAACCTCCAGTTACAAGATTTCACTTAAGAACAATTGGCTTTGCTTCAAAAAAAAACAAAAAAACAAAATAGTACTTGGTTTCGATGTAACCCTTGCAGCTTTTCAATATGCTATACTAGTGACCCATTGATTCATCTCTATCGACAACAGTCTCTAGGTCTTCATGCGTTCACAAACTTTGTGGCTCTAGGTAAGCTCTAATGCCATATCATGAAAATCAAACACAAAGAAACCAAGATTAACTCAGAAAAGTTATTTGTATTGTATTACATAAATGAGAAAGCAAATTTTTTTATTATAAAGGGATACAATTAGGTGGAGCAATCCACTTTATGAACGTTGGATAGATTGAGAAACACAATAAAGTGAATAAAGCATAAAAACACAAAATAACTTAAAGTCAAAGTGACTTTATTAATGATTATGTCTAATATCTAATTAACCACAACCAGACCCCTTACATTGGAAGGAAGGGCTTGCTTGGGTGCTAGTGCATGCTATTTACTCGTAGTTGCTTATATACGTTCTTATACCGACCTCTTATTTATATTGGCATGTGATATATTTAGAATTGATTGTGAGCAATAATGGATTTTGATAGGAAGGAGGGCCCATGGGATAGACAAGTGGCTTGTGTGGAGAGATCTTACACTTGCATGCATGGATGAAACATATTCCGAGAGAGGAGCCAGGATCTAGAGGATGCTCATATGAGGTACGAAGGGGAGGAGAGATTTACTTTCACAATTATAAAAAGTAAAAAAATTATCCTATTATTTCTAAAAAGACCCCTTTTAATGTTCTACCTATAGTTTTTGGAGATGATATTAAATATGATGTTGTACAAAAAGATTGATTTGAATTACTGAAAAGATAATGACTCATCCTTCTAAATCTATAATAGTACCATGAATTTTACTCACACTCATAATTCCTTCACAACTCTAAGCAATTTTTCTTTACAATCCTGAAAAAAGTCAATATCATCCATCCAAATTTAAGTTTTTATCTCTTGAAATTGTTCAACTATACCTTAAGTTCTTCATTGGTTACTTCCTCATTAGATCCTCGTTCATGTTATTTTCTATAAGCCAATAATGACACCTATCTCAAGCCATAACAAAAATAATAGAAAATGGTTGGTGCACTTTTTATTACATTAAATCACATACAATGCTAGCATATTTATTAAAAAACAAAGAGCATTGTTAAATGCACTTATTAATGTGAGGATGAAAGGATTATTTTATTATTATATAAGAATCATTTACAATTGTAGCATATTTATTTTAAAATAAAGAGCATTGCTTTAATGGACTTTAATGATACAAGGATTAAAGGACTTAAATCAATATAAGGCCCAATTATGTTTGGAACAATCATTTATGATGGATAAGTGTGTAGGGTTATTTAGCTACCATACTTGAATTTGTAGTACTGTGATCTTCGGAAATTCAAGTGATACTATCATCCATTCTAGCAAAGCATATGTAGATTTTACTACAAATTGATTGTATTTGTGATGATGATTGGTAAGTGTGTGGGGTAGCGTCACCTACATTTTAAATTTTGCAACATAGGTTTAACTACCCTTATTATAATCCATTTTCTAGCATGTACAAGTCATGGTCATTAATATGATCATTTTTATAGGTTGGTGGCAAATTGATAATCATAGGCTCGATCTTAATTCCCATAATCTTGATTGGAGTATAAATTGAATGGAATAAATAAAGAGACCTAAGCAGGTTCTAGATGGTCTATAATTCATAATACTATAGAAAATGATCTATATTATTAAAGCAATCTACCCACATATTTGAGAGAGTAGTGCTACTCAAACCTAGTAGTTTGAAATGCTTTTGGAAAATAGTTCAATGCTATAGCTTATAATCCAATAGCCTTAAAAATGAAAAAGAACAAACAACTCTAAAATCACTCAAAACCTACTCTACACACCACTTCCAACTAACTAGCCTTGTAGTAGGTATATTGCACATGGAAGACTCTAATCAACCCTTCACTACAAGTATTAGAATAAAGAATTTGGTCAACCTTTCATTATAAGAATCCAAATAATAATAATAATAATCTATTTTTAAGATCAGAGTTAGACACCAATTTGATATATAAATCCCTTTGTTTATAAAGCAAGGGATCCCCTCTCTAACTACAATCCCAGTTACATAATATACGAAAACATCTCATTGACATAACTAAAACCCAATATGACTTCCATGATCTTTCATGTCCACCTCAAGCTTTCGACTTTATCCTCACCTTAGCTGCCCACCTTGTTATATTCATCCACTTTATTTCATTCGCTCGTCTCGATCCTCGCCTTCTTTTCTTTCTTGCCTTCCACGAGGGTTTTCGCTCAACAAGCTTTCGCCTTTATCCTCACCTTAGCTGACCACTTTTTTATGTTCATCCACTTTATTTCATTCGCTCATCTCGATCCTCGCCTTTTTTTCTTTCTTGCCTTCCACGAGGGTTTTCGCTCGAGACCGGAGTTGCATGAACAACCATTGAAATTGGAAACTCAGAAGTCTTGACATCGTAGAATACTGGAATTAATGAGGGTATCCGCCTACTTCAACATTCATCGAGTGGAAGCCCAAAATGGGGACTACAATTATTCTTCCCGTATTCACAATGTCAAGCTTTATGAGGTTCTGTGGACGGACAAAGATTTGAGTGTATGCCAAGCCCTGTGAATGCACAAAGCGAAAAGGGAACATGATCCGCCAACACTTGAAAATTGCAGAATAGGTTTCTTTGACGTTTCAGAGCTCAAGCCGTGTTACCTAATGGGTTAGGTCTATAATTTTATTTTAACTTTGTATTGGATTGATTTACCAAAACTTATATAATGTTTGATTGCTCTGTAGTTATCACAGATTTTATTAGATTTCTTTTTTCATCTATTGAAGTATATTTTGGGATTTTTGAATGAATGGTGTTCTTAATAAACTAAGCATAGCAAACCACTTAACTAATTCTTAAGGCTAACATTTTTACCAGACTTATTAAGTGATTGTTTATAAATCTACTTAACTCTAAACATTCTAGTAGTTACTGGATTACTGGATTAGGATGTATTTTTTTTTATTACAAGCAGGAAAAATGAAAAAAAAAATCATCATGGAGCGCAAGCCCATTAGTCCCCATAAAGGGATTACATTGATTAAGCCAGTTGAAATATTTCTGTGCTAAACCGACTTGCAACCATTCCCAAAAGCCTATCCACATCTTAATAATAGTACTTTTGTGGCATCTGCACAAACTTCAGCTCCAGACTTCAGGTGGAGTAGTTAAGGACTAACTGCAACTGAGCAACTCAACTGTAATCAGCCAACCAGAAGTAGTTTTACTACATACTCGAAGTGAGTGGTTTTTCAGTCGGTGGGCATAGCAAAAATACCATTCAATCAGCTTTACCTTCCTGCGCTTTGTGTCTTATGCAAGATCCACTTCCTCCTGTTCAGCTTTACCTTATCTCAGACTAGTCACACAACGCCTACTTAATAACCCCATAAAACGGCATAGGGGGTAAGCTTCCACTCTGACCATATGGGTTATGCCTCATATGGGGAAGTGTTACCCTCTGCAGTGGCTTCTGACCTTGCTGGGTTCCCCTAAAACGGCATAAGGGGCAGCTTCCACACTGACCATATGGGTTATGCCTCATATGGGGAAGTGTTACCCCTCAGCAGTGGTTGCTGACCTTGCTGGGTTCTTGTCAACCAGTTAGAAGCAGTTTAGCCTGGCATTCCAAGTGGAGGATTAGGATGTATCTATGCATGCTTATAGTTTATTTATATTTTATAATTTTTAGGTGAGGGAAATGGTAGAAAATAATAAATCTTCTTCAGTAGAGAAGCAACACAAGGTTGTCTTATTTTTGGGCAAGGTAGGAGTGAGTTAGTAAAGCCAACAAACTCAACTTATAGTTTATTTATATTTTATAATTTTTAGGTAAGGGAAATCGTAGAAAATAATAAATCTTCTTCAGTAGAGAAGCAACACAAGATTGTCTTATATTTGGGCAAGGTAGGAGTGAGTTAGTAAGCCAACAAACTCAACTTTGTGTTGTTTGATTTTTGGCAAATTTTAAGGAGTGAGTTAATAAGTGGACAAATTCAATCTTGGTAAGGTTCCATTTTAATCTATTCATTTTTATTCAACCTTTTCTGTCAGTCCATTTTTTCAAGATGATGTAGAGTTCCATCTTGATCTGTTCATTTTTACTCAACCTTTTCTGCCAATCCATTTTTTCAGGATGAAGTACAGTTCCATCTTGATTTGTTCATTTTTTTCTTCAGATTTTAAGGCTCTTGGTTGCCTTAAGATGTGCCAAAACTTAACCTTTGAGGATAAATTTATATGATCAAGTTTTCATAAATCACCTAGAACTATGACTTCGAGTAAAATTCTTAAAGATTTTAGAGAAAATTTTCATAAAAAGAAAGTGAGTTTGTCTGTGTGTTTACTTACTTCAAACTTTAAATACCAAATAGACTTGCTATAAATATAGGTGGCACCTTGATGTTTTGCATGGTTTTAAATGACAGATTTGTTATATGAAAGTTTCAGAAACCTTGATGTTTTGCAAGGTTTTAAATAAGAAACCCGTTATATCAAAGTTCCAAGACAGACATTTGTGACAAGCCTGTCTGGTGCTTAAAGTTTGTTCCATTTTTACTTTTGGTTGAGTTGGATCTGCTACCATGGGTTCTGTTTTTGTTTTTGTCTGATGTGAGAAAACCTGATTAGTAATCTGCAAGAGGTTAGCAAAATCGAAATGGAAAAATAAAAGAAAAGCAAGTCGGCACTCCACCACGTAGCCCTAACGGCCGACAGCAGTAAAACTAGTTTTAGGTTGAGTTGGGTGACGGGTCTGCTATTACGCATTCTGTTTTGTTTTCATCTTATGGGAGAGAACCTGATTCGTAATCTCGAAGAGATTAGCAAAATCAAAATGGGAAATTAATTAAAAGAGTCAAGTGGACACTCCACCAAGTAGCCCTAAAGAGGCAACAGCAGCAAAACTTGTCTGCGGAGCTAGTTTGAGGAGGAGATTGGAAGATGGAGAGCAAACACTGCATCATAGAGCAACCATTATGTATCCCTGTACAGCTGAAGTGGCTATATTGTGTTGCATTGCAGATGCTGTATGGTATGCTACAAAACATCCCAATTGAGAAGGACGTTTGTGATCCTGGTTGGTTTTTTAAATATATCATTAGAGTTTTCTTGACTCTGGATTGGGTTGTGCTTCGGGACCATTTTTTGTGTAGTTTGATATAGATATCTTTTATGTTGTCTTTAGAGAACGTTCTCTGCAGCAGAATCTTGATTTTTGCCGATATAAATTCAAAAAACACAGTTAAGCCACAAAATACACGAAGCAATTTGTCATAAATGAGGTTGATAAAGTATGAGTGAGACCACTCTAGTTTTTAGGTTTAACCCCTAAAATTTAAGAATCATGCAGGTAAGAGGTCTTTACCTGCCTTGTGAATCGCTTGTACTTTGCAACTTACTAGTAATTGCGCCCAAAGAACTTTAAGGTGCAAAGGTAGTGTAAGAAGATCATTTTTTTTTTCCTGGAAAAAAAAGCGTAATTTTATTTCATCTTGCGAGTACAAAATTACATTTAGATAGCGCAGAAAGGCTTCAGCGAGCCCTATCTAGTAGCAGCTTTTCAGCTTCATATAATTTCAGGTACCAAGGCACCTCAGAAAAATCCAACAAAACTAAAACCCTAATCCGGGCAGCCATGAATGGCTCAATTACAATGACAAAAAAACCAGCTCCTAATGTGTTGCAGAAAAACAAAAGGAAAGAAGCAAGAAAGAAAAAACGATTTATCCAAAACGCTTGAAATGTTGCAGAGCCACTGGCTTCAACAATGAAACCCCAATCCGCCGCAAGGAAGCCTCTCCATGACAGATAGTCGTAGTGATGGCTCCCCTCGGCAAAGAAACCGCCGCCGTCTCAGAAGAGCACGAGCCCGCCGACAGTACGCCGAAGTCTATCGGCAGTCCACCACCGCCAATGTTGGGAACCCATTCTCACTCAATCGCTCGCCATCATCTTCGAACCAGAGCTTGGATTACCCCAATGCGCGACATCCTCAGCGATCCCGCCGCCATCAAGGAAAAAACCCTGTCGCTGCCAAGGAAGAGACCTGCCGCCGCCAAGGAGGAAAACCTACCACCGTCAAGGAAGAAAACCTGTAGCCCGCGTGCCACAGTCCTCCGTAGCCTCCATCGTCACGAGCCGAGGATGCCCAGTCCCGGATCTACTCCACTCATCACGAAAACCACCGCCGCTGCCACTGGGACGCAGGAGGAGCCACCCAATGGGTCTCCACGCGAAGGCACCGCCACCGTTCCAAAGCGTAGGATGAAACCAACCCTACTGTCGGCCAAAGACAGAAAGCAAAACGAGGGAGGAGGAGGAAAGCGGCCATGGAGGATCCATGGCCGCCAAGTTCAAACCGGGAGCCGACTTTCAAACCCTAGTTGCAGAGCGAAAAAAACCCCATCCGATCTAATACCCTTGATTATGATTTTTAGTCTTTAATTTCTATTATTTGCAATATTAATAATATTAATTTACAACAAAGCAATCTGTGTAAGAAGATCATTATCTCTAAAATGACTAATTTAAATGGCAAGACTAATTTAAGATCTAACTAACAACACAAGAATAAAAAATCTAATAGCTTACTTGATGAGATAGGACCTTCCTTATACTCAGAAATCTAAATTTCAAAACAGACTGCCTCTCAGAGGCAAGTCAATCAACTGGAACAAAACTGACCCTTACTTGAGGGTTAGTACATATCTGAGAGAGAGAGATAATGGAGGATAGGTTTCTTCAATATCAGATGCAACACAATAATTAAGCTAGTCAAAGGGAGAAAGAAACAAGGGCATCTCCAAAGCATAGTCCAGGTCATATCAGACCTCATACCAACAGCAACAGCGCTGAAAGTCTCCCAACAAAGTCACAGTGTCATATCAGACCTTAAGTCAACAGTAGCAGCCAATGGAGTCACCTAACAAGGTCACGTTGGTCACTTACAGACCTCAAATCAGCCTCAACAGGCAGTGCCCTTCACAAGCAACCCTAAACACAGTAGGTCTGAACCAAAAAAGTCAAGTAGGGAGTGGCTTTCACAAATGACAAATGGCAGCCTTTAAAACCAGTCCACAAGGGTAGCGACCTAACCAAACAATCCACAATGAACATCAAAATAGTCCACAAGGCTAGCGATCTACCCAAACAGTCCATAAGGAAACACAGTCAAATAAAGAATAACAAACTTACCAAGGTCTCGGTCTCCCATAAAGGTGGACAAACTAGGCAGCAGCAGACCCAAAATGAAAGATCAAACCCTCAATTTTTTTACAGGGAGTGGCAACCTTTAGAAGATAGATCAAGCTCTCAAAAAAATTCTTACAGGTGGCGGCAACCTCTAGGAGATATATCAAGCCCTCAAAACAATTCTTACAGGTGGCAGCAACCTCTAGGAGGTAGATCAAACCCTCAACACAAATATTACAGGTGGTGGCAGCCTCTAGGAGGTAGATCAAACCCTCAAGACAGTCTTTACAAGCAGCGACATCTTTCTCATGATAAAAATCAGTCCTAAACAAGAATGAGACTTCAAGTGAGACAACCAAGAGGAAGGAAGAACAAAACTAAAGAGCGCCTAGGCATAGGACAAGAAGAAACCCTACTAGTCGTAGCTACAATAAACCCTAGATCGTAAATCATATCTGAAAATGCCACTTGAAGATAATGCATAATGAAGGGATAGACTTGTATTTAGAATCTCTTAAATACTTCTACAAGGATCCCTTCTAAAACTCCATTGACTTAGGGTTAGGTTAAGAAATATTTCAAAATAAGAAATGTTACCCATTACAATTTAATATTATAAAGTCTTTAGGAGTGGGTAACAAGTTAAAGGTAAGGTGACATGCTCTAGGGGGCGCTAGCATATAGGAACAACAAGAAGGGGTCAACACAACACATGTCCACCATAAATCAAGGAAGGGTAAATACCCCTCAAACCAAAAGACCAAAGATGTAGCCATAAGGTGGGAAGACAACCCTTCTAACCACAAGACAAGGTGGTAAGACAAACCTTCTAACCACAAGACCAAGAACAGCAAGGTGGGAGGACCAAGGGTGTACAAACAAGGTGGGAATACAACCCATCCATCTCTCTCTCAAATGTACAAGTGTTCCATACTAACTGAAAGTTCATCATCATTGTATAAGGAAGGTCCATACTGGACGATGTGATCATGTGGTCCTCCTGACTGCTCCTGAGGTCAAGTGCCAGTGACTCCATTAAGGGGTGGCCAATCCCTTGAGAAGAACACCTAGCTCAACCATATCGAAGACATAGGAGAGGAGGGAATCACACATCATCATCTTGGTTAATTGACCAAGATCCTCCATTCATAAAGAATGGCTCTCATCCCAAGGTTGAGCTTTAGTCCTAGACTGAATCATTTTGATCAACCCCCTGGTCCCTGACCAGGTCCTCCATTCTCTCGGAGAATAGTCCTCATCCCTAGGCTGAGCTTTCAGTCCCAAACTGAATGTTGATCAACCACCTGCAGGACCTTCTTGGTCCTTGACCAAGAATTTGCCTTGTCCCAGACCAGGATGTCTTTGTCTCAGCCTGCAGGATCTGCTTGGTCCTCGTGACCAAGAAACTGTGTGGTCGTAGACCAGAATACCCTAGAGACAAATAGGGGTTGTAGCCACATGCTAGGGACTTTGCCATGGCATCAATCTGCTTGTCCTAGACCAAGAACCCCAGGAGACTACTGGGGGCCCTAGGGTACCTTCTAGGGACTTACTCTGCCTGGTTAACTGACTAGGAAACCTAATTAACTGACTAGGGTGCCATCCTCCCTAAGAATGGGTCTCACATCTGCATTAACTTTAACACTCCCTCTCAGCAACAGTAATCTTGTCTCAGAAGTACCCAGACTTCGTCGTGGACATGGGCTTAGTCAACACATGGGTAATTTGTCTATCTTACAGAACATACTGTACCATGTCCCATACATAGTGATATATACTCTCTATGTGTTTCGACCTGTCATAGGATACATGATTTTGTTAAATATACAGCATCAGGAGACATTCTCCAAACCAATCTTGTGTAGCCAAGATTGATCCTCCCGTATAGAAGTGAGCACTTTGATTGCCTTCCGTGTAAAGGTTATTCCTCCCATATAGAGATAATTGATCAAAGTAATGATGTTGTAAAGTCTTGTTGGACAAGGATCCGGACTTGTGTGTATCAAGTCGTGATTATCATGTGAACCTTCTGTATAAAGGTATCCATTATATGGACCTCCCGTATAGAGGTGAACCTTCTGTATAAAGGTATCAATGAGATGGACCTCCCATATAGAGGTGGACCTTCCGTATAAAGGTCATGCTTTACTTGTTAAAAGCATTTAATGTTGTGTGATATATTATTAACCATGATCACCAAATTGCTATTAAGTCTCCTTTAGAGATTGATCACCTCTAAAGTGAATTACTTTAGCATATGACCATTTGGTCCGGAATAATATAATATGATCACATCAACTGATAATTCTTCTTAGTATAATGTAATGTGATGGATAATTAAAGTTAGCACATATTGACTATGCAGTAAGAGATAAATAAATAAAAGATAAAGCATAGAGATCAAGAGAAATCGAAATTGCCCATGCAGACACTTCATCTAATTCAAGAGAACTCGAATTATTAAAGCTTCAGTTATAAATCTTCAGTTAAGTATCCATGCTTCAGTTAAAGCATTAGTTAAAGATATGTCTCAGTTAACTAAAGAACTCACCGTGGTCACTTCAAGTAAATCAATCATCATGATTTTAGTTAGCTAAGTGTTAAATAAAAGGGACTAGTTAACTAAAGTATTTACACTTTAGTTAAACTAAAAGATGACACTTCAGTTAAAGAGAGTTAACTAAGTGACAACAAAAAAGATCTAGTTAACTAAGTGTTATTGCATGACGACACTTATGTTAAACTAAAAGATGACACGTGAGTTGTGACACTTGCATGTCGACACTTAAGTTAGCCACCTAACTAAGTGGGGAAGCTTCCAGTTAAGAGGCGAATTCATCCTAAGCGACAGCTCAGTGAGGTGTCCATTGAATTAGGAGAATCAAATAAATTAATGAAATAAAAGAAAAAACAAAGCAACAAATTTGGGTGTAAATGTCATTCATATTTTTCCTTTTGTCCACATGCACAACTTAGTTGTAAATAGTTCACTATTCATACTATGTGCAGCTCGATTATGTAGGTTTCGAACCTTCATAATAATCTTCCTCTAGCTCAAGAAATTAATAAACAATATGGTACTGCTCATAAATATGATTTTATGTGTTGCATGTCAACCATGATCCCCCTTTGTTCAATTGTAATGAGAGCTGTAAAGTATGAATGTGCACCAACAATCTCATTCAGAGTTGTTGCGAGGCAATCTATTTCCTCAACGATAAAAATGATGCCAATTAGTTGTGGACAAAGATTGTTCCAAAGAGATGTTTGTAGATAATACCTTTCTTTTTAGAGTATGGCTTTGTTAGGATGTTCATATTAACGCCATAAAATTCATTGGCATCCTAATGAAATCATTACATACACTCAAGAATTTATTTTTATTTTTCTTTGTGGAACCTCAAGCTACAAGATTTCACTCTAAAAAATTGGCTTTGCTTAAAAAAAATAAACAAAAAACAAAATAGTATTTGGTTTCGATGTAACCCTTGTGGCTTTTCAATATGCTACACTAGTGATCCCTTGATTCATTTCTATCGGTAACAGTCCCAGGTTTTCATGCGTTCACAAACTTTGTGGCTCTAGGTAAGCTCTGATGCCATATCAAGAAATCAAACTCAAAGAAACTAAGATTAATTTGGAAGAGTTATTTGTATTGTATTGCATAATTGAGAAAGCAAAAAATTCTTATAAAGGGATACAATTAGGTGGAGCAATCCACTTTATGGGCATTGGATAGATTGAGAAACACAATAAAGTGGAATAAAGCATAAAAATACAAAATAACTTAAAGTCGAAGTAACTTTATTAATGATTATGAGATTTACATTCACAATTATATCATGAACTTTCCTGTTTTTGAGAAAGCAAAAATCTTATCGTCTGATTGTTTCTAAAAAAGCCCATTTTAATGTTCTACCTATAGTTTTTGCAGATGATATTAAACATGATGTTGTACAAAGTTTGAATTTGTCAAAAGATAATGACTCATCCTTCTTCGGGATTAAAGCTATGATAGTGCCATGAATTTTACCCATGCTCATAATTCCTTCACACCCCTATGCAATTTTTCTTCAATAAAATCATATATAGTATAATCCTACAAAGAAGTCAATATACCATCCATCCAAATATAAATTTTTATCTTTTGGAATTGTTCAACCATACCTTAAGTTCTTCATTGGTTACTTCCTCATTAGACCAATATGACTTCCATGATCTTTCATGTCCACCTCATGCTTTCGACTTTATCCTCACCTTAGCTGCCCACCTTGTTTATATTCAGCCACTTTCTTTCATTCGCTCATCTAGATCCTCGTCTTCTTTTCTTTCTTGCCTTCCATGAGGGTTTTCGCTCGAGAGACCTCTTTCATTTGCTCATCTCGATCCTCGTCTTCCTTTCTTTCTTGCCTTCCATGAGGGTTTTCGCTTGAGAGACCGGAGTTGCAGGGACAGCCATTGAAATCGGAAACTCAGAAATCTTGACATCGTAGAATACGGGAATTAATAAGGGTGTCCGCCTACTTCAACATTCATCAAGTGGAAGCCCAAAATGGGGACTACAATTATTCTTCCCGTGTTGACAGTGTCAAGCTTTATGAGCTTCCGTGGACGGACACAGATTTGAGTGTATGCCAAACCCTGTGAATGCACGAAGCGAAAAGGGAACATGATCCGCCAACACTTGAAAATTGCAGAATAGGTTGATTTGATGTTTCAGAGCTCAAGCCGTGTTACCTAATGGGTTAGGTCTATAATTTTATTTTAACTTTGTATTGGATTGATTTACCAAAACTTATATAATGTTTGATTGCTCTGTAGTTAGAACAGATTTGATTAGATTTTCGACCGATCTTGCTGTGTAATCTTGTCTACAAAGTAATATCAAAGATCATTGCCTGTAGGATCAAATCTGTACTTTCTAGAGGTCCCTCGCTGGAGCAATATGGGTTTTTGGATGACCGATAGATTCTTGATGCAGTGGGGGTGGCCCAGGAGGCGATGCATAGCATTAAGTCCAAAGATATTCAAGCCTTAATTCTACAACTGGATCTTACGAGGGCTTATGAAAATGTGAGCTGGTCTTTTCTCAGGCTGGCACTTGTCCAGATCGACATTCCTTGGGCCACCATCAAATGGATCATGGCCTGCATTTCATCGGTTAACTACTCTATTCTAATTAATGGTTGCCCTACTGAATTTGTTAGCTGCTCGAGGAGACCACGCCAAGGGTGTCCTCTTTCACAATATTATTTCTGATAGTAATCGAGGGTCTCAACAGATTGTTACTATAAGCCAAAGATGACTCTTGGATCACTGGGATTCAGGTATCGCCTCATATCTCTATGACCCATCAATTCTTTGTTGACGATGTGGTGTTATTTGGGTGTGCAGATGTTCAGGAATGGAGATATGTGTGGCGGATTCTTCATCTATTTTGTAGCTCCTCGGGCATGAAAATCAATGAAAATAAGTCTGAATTATTAAAGCATAATCTGGAGGGTATGCAACTCACTGCTATTTCTACTATCCTCCCTTTCAAGGTTGTACAACTTAATGCTGGTACGAAATATCTCGGTTATTTTCTTAAACCAAATGGGTATAATATTGCAGACTGGCAATGGGTCTTAAAAAAATTTGATAAGAGGATCTTTCACTAGCAGTGGAGATGGTTATCCAGTGGGGTACGTCTCATCCTTGCAAAATCTGTTTTACAAAACCTGGGGGTTTTCTGGTTCTCTCTCTGCAGAATCCCTAAATCTATATTGTCCAGTATTCTTTAGAAGACTCATCAATTTATTTGGTCTGGAAATGGCAATCAAAAGATCCACTTAGTGGATTGGAACAAAGTTGCTCGACCTTATGTACAGGGGGGTTGGGCCTTAAAGAATATTTACCACTTCTCTACTGCATTATTGGCCAAGAGTTTAGGCGTGCATTATCCGTTGATTGTTTATGGGGCAGTATTTTAAAAGACAAATATTTTGGTAAGATGTCTACTATACAATGGATTAGATCCAGGAGGAAATCTACAAAGGGTATCTCAAACATCTGGGCTGGTTTACTCCTTTCCTTTCCGGTGATGGCTGATTGGCTGGCCTGGGCACCGTGGGACGGTTGTCATATCTTGATTGGCGAAGATCCAATTATTGGGGTCCTTCCCCTTATAAGTTGTCTACTGCTCTGATTCCCCATCTCAGATGTAGAGGATACTATTACCTCAATCATATTCTGGTTAATAATTGTCCGACGAAGTTATTTCATTGCTGGTTGAGTGCTTCACAACTTGGCTTGGTGGGCGCGATGGCGGTTGAATGACAGTCATATATTTTGGACCTGTATTGTGCAAATATCAGAATTATAGTAGATAATGATCAGTTACTCTGGTCTTGGAATTCAAATGACGGCTCTATTACGGCTCAATTGGCTTACGAGGCAATTTACTCTTATACCTTTGTGGAAAGGAAGTGGTGGCACAGCGTTTGTTGGACCTGGTGTATTCCATTAAAAGTGAATTTTTTTACTTGGTTACTGTTGGAGGGGAAGATCCTCATTTGGGAAAACCTTAGATCCTCATTTGGGAAAACCTTCAAAAGAGGGGTTTTCTTGGCCCGAATATATGTTCTCTTTGCCACCAAGATGCAGAAACCTTTTATCACCTCTTTGTTGCTTGCCCATTTACTGTCAAAGTCTGGTCTTTTATAGGTGATCCTTTTATTCATTTACAGCAGGGGCCAGATTTCACTATACATGGGTGGTTCAAAATCTTGTTTTCTGTTAATAACAGTTTGGGGTGTCTGGCCTGTCTGGTGGCGTGGGAGATATGGAAATCGCGTAATCGGTTGATCTTCAACAACATTTCTTCTGAGCCAACCAGGGTGGCTTGCCATATTCTATCGCTCTCATCTAATTTTAGCGTTACTTCACAGGTGGGGCATCTTGCAGGAAATCGTGACCGATTAACTTGGCCCCCACACCTTCTCCAATCTGGAAACCGTTCGAGGTTTGATGGTGCTGCACTTGTCACTTTGGGATGTTGTGGGGCTGGAGCCTTTATCGAACTTGATAATGGCGATCAGATCATGCTATGGATGTGTGGCGGCAGAGGTACTAATACAAAAGGGGAACTCCTGGCATTATGGCTTGTTCTTTTTTTCTCTACAAAGGCCAATATCTTTTTGGAGCAGGCGGCTGGGGATTCACTAGCTATAGTGAATTGGGCTAACAATGATGTCATTATCAATGCATTAGACCTCAACTCATGGATGGATTAGACCAGACTTCTCTTGGGTATTTGCCCCCAGACTTCTATTGTTCACATCTTTCGGGAACAAAATGCTACTGCAGATGCTTTTGTCTGCTGAAGGGCGCATTTATTATGAGTTCCATGCAGGATCGGACCAGCCTACCTCTGGGTTCTGGAATATTTTTCCCCTCTAGTCTAGTTACCTTTTTGATGCGTTTTTTTTGTAGAACTTCTATTGTACAGGGCGGCCTTAATAGTTAATACTGCTGTTTTATTTAGTGCCAAAACTCTTTGAGGATAAATTTATATGATCAAGTTTTCATAAATCACCTAGAACTATGACTTCTAGTAAAATTCTTAAAGATTTTAGAGAAAATTTTCATAAAAAGAAAGTGAGTTTGTCTGTGTGTTTACTTCAAACTTTAACTACCAAATAGACTTGACATAAATATAGGTGGCACCTTCATGTTTTGCATGGTTTTAAATGACAGACTTGTTATATGAAAGTTTCAGAAACCTTGATGTTTTGCAAGGTAAAGTGAGTTTGTCTGTGTGTTTACTTACTTCAAACTTTAACTACGAAATAGACTTGACATAAATATAGGTGGCACCTTCATGTTTTGCATGGTTTTAAATGACAGACTTGTTATATGAAAGTTTCAGAAACCTTGATGTTTTGCAAGGTTTTAAATAAGAAACCCGTTATATCAAAGTTCCAAGACAGACATTTATGACAAGCCTGTCTGGTGCTTAAAGTTTGTTCCATTTTTACTTTTGGTTAAGTTGGATCTGCTACCATGGATTCTGTTTTTGTTTTCGTCTGATGTGGGAAAACTGATTAGTAATCTGGAAGAGGTTGGCAAAATCGAAATGGAAAAATAAAAGAAAAGCAAGTCGGCACTCCACCACGTAGCCCTAACGGCCGACAGCAGTAAAACTAGTTTTAGGTTGAGTTGGGTGACGGGTCTGCTATTACGCATTCTGTTTTGTTTTCATCTTATGGGAGAGAACCTGATTCGTAATCTGGAAGAGATTAGCAAAATCAAAATGGGAAATTAATAAAAAGAGTCAAGTGGACACTCCACCAAGTAGCCCTAAAGAGGCAACAGCAGCAAAACTTGTCTGCGGAGCTAGTTTGAAGAGGAGATTGGAAGATGGAGAGCAAACACTGCATCACAGAGCAGCCATTATGTATCCCTGCACAGCTGAAGTGGCTATATTGTATTGCATTGCAGATGCTGTATGGTATGCTACAAAACATCCCAATTGAGAAGGACGTTTGTGATCCTGGTTGGTTTTTTAAATATATCATTAGAGTTTTCGCTGTCGGGACCATTTTTTTGTGTAGTTTGATATAGATATCTTTTATGTTGTCTTTGGAGAAAGTTCTCTGCAGCAGAATCTTGATTTTTGCCGATATAAATTCAAAAAACACAGTTAAGCCACAAAATACACGAAGCCATTTGTCATAAATGAGGTTGATAAAGTATGAGTGAGACCACTCTAGTTTTTAGGTCTAACCCCTAAAATTTATGATTCATGCAGGTAAGAGGTGAATCGCTTGTACTTTGCAACTTACTAGTAATTGCGCTCAAAGAACTTTAAGGTGCAAAGGTAGTGTAAGAAGATCATTATTTCTAAAATGACTTTGTATAGTAAAAATACTCATAATTCTATAAACTTCCATTTTATTACCAAGTATTTATGTAAAAGTAAATAACATTTTTGGATAAACTAGTGAAGTAAAAATAGTAAAATACTCATAACTCTAAATTTACATTTCATTACTAAGTATTTATGTGATTTTTAGATAACAAATATATTGTATAAAAGAAGGATATTCAATTTGCAAAATCATTAATAAATAACTAATTATAAGCATAAGACTTTATAATACACTATATTATATAATACTTTAATTGCACAAAATCCTTGCACAACAAAGTTATTAATATTATTTTAGAAATAAATATGAAAAATTAAAAAAAATTCTTGTTAAATAAATAATGAAACATAATGATAATGAAAAAGATACAATTTGATGCATTTAATAAATGTTGCAATTTTTAATGTTGGACAATATCCTTCATCAACAAAGGCATTAACATTACTTTAGAAATCAATTATACTAGGACTTAGATAATCCATCACAGAGAGTTCTCCTAAAGATTTATGGTATAGAAATATCTTTATTGGAGCCTTTCCTGAGCGCTCCCGTTCCAAAATGAAATCCTTTACAATAAAATGAAGGAAAAATTTATGAACAATAACAATAATTAAGAAGTGATTTTATGCATTTTTTATTATTTAATAAATATAACTCATCAAAAATAGCTTAAACTAAAATGATGTATTCATCTAATTATTTTGCAATAAAAATTATGTTTGTATAAATAAGTTATTAAAGAGTAGCCTAAATCAAAGCACAAGTTTTTATGCAAATAAAGTAACACAATTTAACATAATTTTTATTTAAGAATAAATAAATAAAATACATATCAAACGGGTTTAGATGTCTTGGTATGGTTTTCCAATTGAAAAAACCAAAGTGATATGCTTAATGCAAGTGAACTTAGATTGGATTAAGAAAGATGGAAGGGGTCTTCTTAAGGTTTGTAATAGTAAACCAGCTGCCTCTATCCAAATTTTCTAGGTTCCTTCTTCCAAATCAAGCCCTTTTCTCTATCCAAATTTTATAGGTTCCTTCCTCCAAATCAAGTCCTTATTTGGACAAAGTATCATCTTTCATGTTGTTCTCCTTATAAATATGAAAGAAGGAAATGCCTTTGAAAATGTATTCCAACAAATTGACTCGTTCGTATAGAGGTTGCAAAGCTACATCTTGCATACCAAAAGACCCAACTACTCAATCGATTACCAACTTGGAATCACCAAATGAAATCTTTGAAATGCCATTCTCCCTTGTCAAATTTAGTAGCATAGCCAAAGCCTTCCATTTTGCCACGTTGTTTGAGCTCAACGTAGTGCCTATGAAGGAAGTTTTATAGTGGCACAGTCCATAAAAAGCAACCCATAGCATTTATGCCATTTATATTTTGTTTTATAATAACTTAGAAACAAAAGAATGATTAGAAAATAAGGCTGGAAATTGCGCTAGCAATTAGTTCTTTTATTGAAAAGATAATTCCATACAATGCCACTATAAGTGTAATATTATCCTTCAAGCCCTTGTGAAGGCTAGGATCATGAGCATTTCAAAATTGTTAACGATGTTTACCAAACTATACAAGGACAACCAAGCCAACATGAAATAAAAGAAAATGAAGAGAGAAATTGGACTTTGAATGAATCAATGATAAGCCTAAATGTACCAATTGCTGTCTGCACATGCAATTCCAGATTAGAACTAGTGCAACTCGATAACCAATATGGTAAAGTTAATCAAATGAACAATATTACCTTAATGAAAACAAGTTCAAATCAGCCTTTTTTCTTATCCTACCACTTTGAAGAAATCCTTTCTATCAACAAAGAATTGTTAAACCCTATAGAAAAACTATCGTATGGAAAATGAATACCACTATATACATTAATCTCTTTGGCTCATAAGCATACCTATTCCTAGCAAAACATTAGAACCCTGCTTCACCCTACATATATATATATATATATATGTATGTATTGGGTAGTGTCAATTTGTTTATGATAAGTTTATAGAACATATTAGAACCCTCTAGGAGAACTCCAACCTAGACTCTTAACCAAACTCTTAATTGATCAGGTTGTCCATTGAATTAGGAGAATCAAATAAATTAAAGAAATAAAAGAAAAAACAAAGCAACAAAATTTGGGTGTAAATGTCATTCATATTTTGCCTTTTGTCCACATGCACAACTCAGTTGTAAATAGTTCACTATGCATACTTATGTGCAGCTCAATTATGTAGGTTTCGAACCTTCATAACAATCTTCCTCTAGCTCAAGAAATTAATAATCAATATGGTACTGCTCATAAATATGCTTTTATGTGTTGCATGTCAACTGTGATACCCCTTTGTTCAATTGTAATGAGCGCTGTAAAGTTTGAATGTGCACTAACAAATCTCATTCAGAGTTGTTGCCAGTCAATCTCTATCCTTATCTTTAAATTTTCATCTTTTGGAATTGTTCAACCATACCTTAAGTTCTTCATTGTTTACTTACTCATTAGACCAATATGACTTCCATGATCTTTCATGTCCACCTCATGCTTTCGACTTTATCCTCACCTTAGCTGCCCACCTCGTTATATTCATCCACTTTCTTTCATTCGCTCATCTCGATCCTCGTCTTCTTTTCTTTCTTGCCTTCCACGAGGGGTTTCACTCGAGAGACCTCTTTCATTCGCTTATCTCGATCCTCGTCTTCCTTTCTTTCTTGCCTTCCACGAGGTTTTCCCTCGAGAGACCGTAGTTGCAGGGATAGCCATTGAAATCGGAAACTCAGAAGTCTTGACACCGTAGAATACGGGAATTAATAAGGGTATCCGCCTACTTCAACACTCATCGAGTGGAAGCCCAAAATGGGGACTACAATTATTCTTCCCGTATTTGCAATGTCAAGCTTTATGAGCTTTTGTGGACGGACAAAGCTTTGAGTGTATGCCAAGCCCTGTGAATGCACGAAGCGAAAGGGAACATGATCCGCCAACACTCGAAAATTGCAGAATAGGTTTCTTTGACGTTTCAGAGCTCAAGCCGTGTTACCTAATGGGTTAGGTCAATAATTTTATTTTAACTTTGTATTGGATTGATTTACCAAAACTTATATAATGTTTGATTGCTCTGTAGTTATCATCACAGATTTGATTAGATTTCTTTTTCACCTATTGAAGTATATTTTGGGATTTTTGAATGAATGGTGTTCTTAATAATCTAAGCATAGCAAAAATAGCAAAAATACCATTCAATCAGCTTTACCTTCCTGCGGCTTGGGTTTTATGCAAGATCCACTTCCTCCTGTTCAGCTTTACCTTATCTCAGACTAGTCACACAACGCTTACTTAATAACCCCATAAAACAGCATAGGGGGTAAGCTTCCACCTCATATGGGGAAGTGTTACCCCTCTGCAGTGGCTTCTGACCTTGCTGGGTTCTGGTAAAACGGCATGGGGGTCAGCTTCCACTCTGACCATATGGGTTATGCCTCATATGGGAAGTGTTACCCCTCAGCAGTTGTTGCTGACCTTGCTAGGTTATAGTCAACTAGTTAGAAGCAGTTTAGCCTCACATTCCAAGGGGAGGATTAGGATGTATCTATGGCTTGGGTTTTATGCAAGATCCACTTCCTCCTGTTCAGCTTTACCTTATCTCAGACTAGTCACACAATGCTTACTTAATATCCCATAAAACGGCATAGGGGTAAGCTTTCACTCTGACCATATGGGTTATGCCTCATATGGGGGAGTGTTACCCCTGTGCATTGGCTTTTGACCTTGCTGGGTTCTGGTAAAACATCATAGGGGGTCAGCTTCCACTCTGACCATATGGGTTATGCCTCATATGGGGAAGTGTTACCCCTCAGCAGTGGTTGCTGACCTTGTTGGGTTCTAGTCAACCAGTTAGAAGCAGTTTAGCCTCGCATTCCAAGGGGAGGATTAGGATGTATCTATGGCTTGGGTCTTATGCAAGATCCACTTCCTCCTGTTCAGCTTTACCTTATCTCAGACTAGTCGCACAACGCTTACTTAATAACCCCATAAAACGGCATAGGGGTGAGCTTCCACTCTTACCATATGGGTTATGCCTCATATGGGGAAGTGTTACCCCTCTGCAGTGGCTTCTGACCTTGCTGGGTTCTGATAAAACGACATAGGGGGTCAGCTTCTACTCTGACCATATGGGTTATGCCTCATATGGGTAAGTGTTAGTCCTCGCAGTGGTTGCTGACCTTGCTGGGTTCTAGTCAACCAGTTAGAAGCAGTTTAGCCTCGCATTCCAAGGGGAGGATTAGGATGTATCTATGCATGTTTATAGTTTATTTATATTTTATAATTTTTAGGTGAGGGAAATGGTAGAAAATAATAAATCTTCTTCAGTAGAGAAGCAACACAAGGTTGTCTTATTTTTGGGCGAGGTAGGAGTGAGTTAGTAAGTCAACAAACTCAACTTTGTGTTGTTTGATTTTTGGGGGGTCAGCTTCTACTCTGACCATATGGGTTATGCCTCATATGGGTAAGTGTTAGTCCTCGCAGTGGTTGCTGACCTTGCTGGGTTCTAGTCAACCAGTTAGAAGCAGTTTAGCCTCGCATTCCAAGGGGAGGATTAGGATGTATCTATGCATGTTTATAGTTTATTTATATTTTATAATTTTTAGGTGAGGGAAATGGTAGAAAATAATAAATCTTCTTCAGTAGAGAAGCAACACAAGGTTGTCTTATTTTTGGGCGAGGTAGGAGTGAGTTAGTAAGTCAACAAACTCAACTTTGTGTTGTTTGATTTTTGGCAAGTTTTAAGGAGTGAGTTAGTAAGTGGACAAATTCGAGTTAGTAAGTGGACAAATTCAATCTTGATAGAGTTCCATTTTGATCTATTCATTTTTATTTAACCTTTTTCTGTCAATCCATTTTTTCAAGATGAAACTATTCAAGATAAGTAGAGTTTCATCTTGATCTGTTCATTTTTACTCAACCTTTTTTGCCAGTCCATTTTTTCAGGATGAAGTACAGTTCCATCTTGATCTTTTCATTTTTTTCTTCAGATTTTAAGGCTCTTGGTTGTCTTAAAATGTGCCAAAACTTAACCTTTGAGGATAAATTTATATGATCAAGTTGTCATGAATCACCTGGAACTATGACTTAGAGAAAATTTTCATAAAAAGAAAGTGAGTTTGTCTGTGTGTTTACTTACTTCAAACTTTAACTACCAAACAGACTTGCCATAAATATAGGTGTCACCTTGATGTTTTGCATGGTTTTAAATGACAGACTTGTTATATGAAAGTTTCATAAACCTTGATGTTTTGCAAGGTTTTAAATAAGAAACCCGTTATATCAAAGTTCCAAGACAGACATTTATGACAAGCCTGTCTGGTGCTTAAAGTTTTTTCCATTTTTACTTTTGGTTGAGTTGGATCTGCTACCATGGATTCTGTTTTTGTTTCAGTCTGATGTGGGAAAACCTGATTAGTAATCTGGAAGAGGTTAGCAAAATCAAAATGGAAAAATAAAAGAACAGCAAGTCGGCACTCCACCACTTAACCCTAACGGCCAACAGCAGTAAAACTAGTTTTAGGTTGAGTTGGGTCTGCTATTACGCATTCTGTTTTGTTTTCATCTTATGTGAGAGAACCTGATTCGTAATTTGGAAGAGATTGGCAAAATCAAAATGGGAAATTAATAAAGAGTCAAGTGGACACTCCATCAAGTAGCCCTAAAGAGGCAACAACAGCAAAACTTGTCTACGGAGCTAGTTTGAAGGGGATATTGGAAGATGGAGAGCAAACACTGCATCATAGAGCAACCATACAGTATCCCTGTACAGCTGAAGTGGCTATATTGTATTGCATTGCAGATGCTGTATGGTATGCTACAAAACACCCCAATTTAGAAAGGACGTTTGTGATCTTGGTTGGTTTTTTAAATATATCATTAGAGTTTTCTTGACTCTAGATCGGGTTGTGCTTTCGGACCATTTTTTGTGTAGTTTGATATAGATATCTTTTATGTTGTCCTTAGTGAATGTTCTCTGCAGCAGAATCTTGATTTTTGCCGATATAAATTCAAAAAACACAGTTAAGCCACAATACACGAAGCCATTTGTCATAAATGAGGTTGATAAAGTATGAGTGAGAGAGACCACTCTAGTTTTTAGGTTTAACCCCTAAAATTTAAGAATCATGCAGGTAAGAGGTCTTTACCTGCCTTGTGAATCGCTTCTACTTTGCAACTTATTAGTAATTGCTTTATTTTTTAGGTTTAACCCCTAAAATTTATGAATCATGCAAGTAAGAGGTCTTTACCTTTGTTTTCATAATGAAAAAGATCTATACTTGATATTGAAGTATAAGTGATTACAGAAAATACCATCCAGACAGTCCTCTGCCATAATAGATCATGACCACAACTGTACCGTAAACTCCAGACAGCGATCAGAAATACATGAAACACTACATCCCATAGCAACCAAATCAGTGAATCTGGCACATACAAAACCGATCCAGGATATACCAATCCTCCAGTAGAAACAACAGGAAAACATATAGAAACTAATAGAAAAAGGGAAAATTAGTCAAAGAATACCAAAAAATACTCCAGTCCAAAAAATAGCCAACGCAGTGGCATAATGAAGAAGGAGTATGACGTGAAATACAGCCGACCAGATATAAAAAAATTCCAAATAAACGAGGCCACAAAAAATAGTAAAATGCTAATGTGGGAAAATCTACCAGAAACCCGAGGCAGGCTGAGTCACACCGCTGATAATTTCATAATAGATCCGACCTTCAACAGCCCCCAGTCCACGACGAGAGAGTGCATCGGCAACACAGTTATGTTCACGAAAAATATGAACAATAGCAGTCATGGAGCATATGTCCATAAAGTGTCTAGTATGATCCAACCATGAGTTAAGGGCAAGAACATTGATGACAGCCGCAGAGTTGGCCCAGTTGACAATCACCAGAGAATCCCCCGCTGCCTGAGCCAATAATATGTTTGCCTTCGAGGAGAAAAAAAGAACCATCCATAATGCCAAAAGCTCACCCTTTTAGTGTTGGTGCCTCTACCACCAGACATCCAAAGCAGGATTTGATCACCGCGTGACAGTTCAATAAATGCTCCTGCCCCACAGAGCCCTGAAGAAGCAAGAGCAGCCCCATCAAAACGAGCACGGTTGCCGGAACTGAGTAAATGAGAAGGAAAGGTAATGCGATCCCGAATACCCGCAGCATGACTCTCCCGAGCAGACACATTAAACTCCGTTGATAAAGCCTGAATATGACATGCCACCCTGTTGGGCTCAGTGAAAATATTATCAAATAACAGCCGGTTTTGTGCCTTCTAGATCTCCCACGCCACAAGGCAGGCTAAGCACCCAAATTCTGAATTGACCGAAAACAAAGTCTTGATCCAGTCCTGTAATGAAAAATCAGACCCCCGCTGAATATGAATAAATGGATCACCGAAGAATGACCAGATCTTGACTGTATAAGGACAACCCACAAAGAGATGATAGAAGGATTCCTCATCACGGTGGCACATAAGACAAATATTAGGGCCCTGAAAACCTCGCTTTTGAAGATTACCCCAAATGAGGATTTTCCCGGCCAATAAGAGCCATGTAAATATTTTCACTCTTAATGGGATACGCCACACCCAGCACACACTGTACCACCATTGCCAGTCTACTAAATTATTATAACATAATGCTTCATATGCCAATTGAGCCAATATCATACCATCATTTGAATTCCATGACCAGAGCAATCTATCATCCGACTCCATAATGCAAATATTAGCACGGTATAGGTCCAAAATGAAAGACTTCCATTCAGTAGCCATAGTGCTCACCAATCCAAGCTGCTCAACGCTAATCCAACAATGAAATTTTTTTGATGGTCCATTATAAACCAAAATTTGGTTGAGATAATAATAACCTCGGCATCTAAGATGATGTATCAGAGCAAATGACAGCTTAAAAGAGGAAGGACCGCCAAATATAGGATCTTCCCCGATCCGAATATGTCGATCATTACCAGGCACCCAGGCCAATCAATCAGCCATAACAGGGAAAGATAATAGTAAGCCCGCCCAGATATTGGATATACCCTTTGTTATTTTCCTTGTAGATCGAATCCATTGGATCGTAGTCATCTTGCCAAAATATTTATCCTTTATTATACTGCCCCAAAAGTATTCAACCGTCAATGCACGCCATAAACTCTTTGCCAATAGTGCAGTGGAGAAAGAAAAAATATTCTTTATAGCCCATCCTCGCTGTGCATATGGACGAGTAAGTTTGATCCAATCCACTAAGTGGATTCTATGTTTCCCAGTCCCAGACCAAATGAAACGGTGAATTTTCTGGTGGATGGAGGACAATATAGATCTAGGAATTTTGCACAAGGAGAACTAGAAAACCCCCATGTTTTGTAAAACAGATTTGGCAAGTATGAGGCGACCACCACTGGATAACCAATGCCACTGCCGGTAAAATATCCTCAGATCAATTTTTTTTAATAGCCATTGCCAATCAGCAATCATATACCCATTTGGTTTGAGAAAATAACCAAGATATTTGGTGCCCGCATTTAGTTCATCGATCCTAAATGGAAGTAAATTTGAAATAGCAGTGAGTTGTGCATCCTCCAGTTTATGCTTCAATAAAATAGATTTCCCATTGTTGATTAGCATACCCGAGGAGCTACAAAATAGTTGAGTTATTTGCCACATATGCCGCCGTTCCTGTACATCAGCACCTCCAAACAGCATCACATCATCAACAAAGAATTGATGAGTGATCGAGTAAAGTGGAGATACCTGAATTCCAGCGATTAGTGAGTCGGCTTTTGCACTGTATAACAATCTGCTATAACCTTCAATGACGATCATAAATAATAATGGGGACAGTGGGCATCCTTGGCAGAGCCCCCGCGAGCACCGAATAAAACCTGTAGGACAACCATTGATTAATATAGCAAAGTTAACTGATGTTATGCAGCCCATAATCCATTTTTTGGCCACCCATGGAATACCAATCTGAACCAATGTCAGCGTGAGGAAGGACCAATTCACATTATCATAAGCTCGCTCTAGGTCCAGTGGAAGGATGAGGGCTTGTAAATCTTTAGATTTAATACTATGCATCGCCTCCTGGGCCACACCCACTGCATCCAGGATTTGCCTACCATCCAAAAACCCATACTGTTCTGGTGAGAGCCCACAGGAGAGTACAGGCTTTATCCTACAGGCAATGACCTTAGATATAACTTTATATACAAGGTTACACAGGGATATCGGACGAAAATCCATAAAGGATGATGGATTGGATACCTTAGGAATGAGTGTTACAAATGTGGCATTTAGAGTACCAGTCACCTCACCCAGTATTCTAGTTTCTTCCACCATCTCCAAAATTTCTTGACCCATAACGTCGAAGAAAGCTAGGAAAAGTTCCACGATCCAGCCATCTGGACCGGGACTTTTGTCTTTTGCAAAGCCACACAAAACTGAATAAATCTCCTTTAGTGTAACCAGAAGAAAAATGTCATTGCCCTCCTGCTCGGAAAATAGTCGAGGATACTTACTTACAACCTTGATTTGTTTAGCAATATAATATCCACCAGGATCACGATAATAATCCATAAAGTGAGAAGTAGCCTCCCCTTGAAGATCCTTCAATGTCGAAATATTCTCCCCCAGCCGGTTCTTCAAATTCCATATAGAATTACCTATACGTCTGCTATTAGCAAATCTATGAAAAAATTTGGAATTTTTATCTCCCAAAGATACCCACAAAGCCCTGCTCTTCAAACGCCACTGAGCTTCATCCCGATTCAGAAATTGTAGTTTGCAGCCCTCCAAGTTTGTCAATAATGTACGTGCATTCCGGAAGTGGACCGCCATGATGAGTAGCATTTATTGTAGAGATTTGTGAATCAATATCAGAGATTTCCAGCTTCTCTGCCTACTTATGACCTTTGTCCCACTTTTTAACAGACTTCTTTAAAATGCCCAATTTATGTGTAAGTTTCAGTGACGGAGAGTGGATACCATCCACCGGAGTACCAGTCCACACAGATCGCATGAGATCACTTAACGCTGGAATCTGCAGTAGGGTATAGTTAAACTTAAATGGATATGGGATCCGATAATGAGTAAAAAACCAACCATGATCTATATTTGTACAGATTCTGAACCAAATTATCATTCAGCATAAAACGATCAAGTTGTTTGGATATCCTCTCAGAACCTGACCGCCCATTACCATGTAGGACTTAAAGGGACAGGCACAATGTCATTCAAGCCAATAAGTGAAGTTGGTCTTTACCTGCCTTGTGAATCGCTTCTACTTTGCAACTTATTAGTAATTGCTTCAAAGGTATTGTAAGAAGATCATTATCTCATATTTCTAAATTTCCATAATTCTAAAGTAAAAATATTAAAATATTCATAATTTTAAATTTCCATTTCATTATTAGATAAATTTCCATAATTCTAAAGTAAAAATATTAAAATACTCATAATTTTAAATTTCCATTTCATTACTAGGTATTTATGTAAAAGCAAATAACATTTTTAGATAACAAGTATATTGTATAAAAGAGGATATTCAATTTGCAAAATCATCAATAAATAACTAATTATAAGCATAAGACTTTATAATACACACTATATTATATAGTACTTTAATTGCACAAAATCCTTAAACAATAAAGTTATTAATATTATTTTAGAAATAAATGTTAAAAATTAAAAAAAAATCTTGTTTAGATTATATAGTATTTTAATTGCACAAAATCCTTAAACAACAAAGTTATTAATATTATTTTAGAAATAAATGTTAAAAATTCAAAAAAATATTGTTAAATAAATAATGAAACATAATGATAATGAAAAAAATACAATTTGATGCATTTAATAAATGTTGCATTTTTTAACATTGATAATATCCTTCATCAACAAAGGCATTGTCATTACTTTAGAAATCAATTATACCACGACTTAGAATAATCCATCCAAGAGAACCCCTAAAGATTTATGGAACAGAAATATCTTTATTGGAGCCTTTCCCTTGCAATAAAATAAATGAAGGAAAATATTTTTAATGAATAATAACAATAATGGAGAAGTGATTTGATGCATTTTTTATTATTTAATAAATATAACTCATCAAAGATAGCTTAAACTAAAATGATGTATTTATCTAATTATTTTATAATAAAAGTTATATTTGTATAAATAAGTTATTAAAGATTTGCCTAAATCAAAGCACAAGTTTTTATGCAAATAAAGTAATACAATATAACATAATTTTTATTTAAGAATAAATAAAAAAACACATTACAAAGGGGTTTAGATGTCCTAGTATGGTTTTTCTTCTGAAAAAACCAAAGTGATATGCTTAACGCAAGTGAACTTAGATCGGATTAAGAAACATGGAAGGGGTCTTCTTAAGATTTGTAAGAGTAAACCAGCTGCCTCTATCCAAATTTTCTATGTTCCTTCTTCCAAATCAAGCCCTTGTCTCTATCTAAATTTTCTAGGTTCCTTCTTCCAAATCAAGTCCTTATTTGGACAAAGTATCATCTTTCATGTTGTTCTCCTTATAAATATGGAAGAAGGAAATGCCTTTGAAAATGTATTCCAACAATTTGACTTGTTCGTATAAAGGTTGCAAAGCTACATCTTGCATACTATAGAGGTATCAAAGCTACATCTTGCATACCAAAAGACCCAACTACTCAATCGATTAACAACTTGGAATCACCAAATGAAATCTTTGAAATGCCATTCTCCCTTGTCAAATTTAGTAGCATGCCAAAGCCTTCCATTTTGCCACGTTGTCTGAGCTCAATGCAGTTCCTATGAAGGAAATTTTATGGTTGTCACTAAAGTAGATGATCCCATTAGCTCCACACTCACTTGTAGTTCTGTGGCAGGTTTCATAAAAAACAACCCATGGCTAAGATCTATCTATCCCCAAGTTGTGAACTTGTCTCTGGGATTTTGTCTTGGGAGTTACGTCAACACAATTATGTAGACATTTGATCCAACAATGGACTTAAAATGGAGGTAAATCCTTCTTGTTGAAAATCCCAAAATTTCTTGCTAACCATATGGCTCTAGAGGCAGCCAAAGGAAGATATTTGTGTACTTTAAGAGATTTATTTTAAAACCAATGCTTCATATAGTCAAGAAGAGAATCTATGCCAAGAACCCTAGCCATTTGCTATGAAATAAATTGCTTCCAAACATCTTTTGTGTAGGAGCACTGGACTAACAGGTGATCTTGTTCCAACTCACACTTATAGAGCACAAACCTACCTAGCCCTTTCTTGGCCCTTTCTAGTTGAGCATCATGGGGTAAAACTTTATTTGCCAACACTATCCTCGTAACAATTATTGATTTCAAGGGGGCTCTAACTTTCCAAATTCTTCGTCGACAAGCTACTTCTGGTGCTTCTACTTCATACATGGCCTCAAATCCTAGATTAGCTATGAACTTACTCGAAGATGGATTTTTGGACCATACTAGAGTGTCCTCCTTTGATCTAATTCTAATGGCACTCCGCCATAATTTCCTAATACATTCTTGTTGTTGAATTGCATCTTGACCTTCCAAATGTAAAGCTTTTGTTCTTAACTAGCATTGTTGCCATAAAGTGGTTGTTGTTGGGTCTACTACATCTATGAGTACTCTTTTACCTTGACTATTTAGTGATTTTGTTAAATGTTGGGAGAGTTGAAATTGGCCATTGCAACTTTTCCATGCATCCCTCCCCAGTTTATGTTTTTTCCATCGCCTACTCACCATGCAAGTCAATTCCCAATCAGGGGAAAAAAGAACTAAGGTTTTTCAAATGATTGAGGCATTAGCATGCGATTTGATTGGAGACCAAATCCAATCTTCAAAGGGTCTACATATTCCTTCATTAATGATAATGTTGTGCCATATCCCTTCTCCCTAGGTAATTCTGCACAAGCCCTTGGTTGCTAAGGCTTTACTGAAGTAATGTAAGTTTTTAGGCCCCAACCTCTAGCCTTTTCCATCATTCCAACTAGGATATAAGACCGAGTGGCAATATACAAAAAATGCATCAAGAACTAATTTAACAAGAGTCATCAAACCATTTATAGACAATGATCTCATACACCATGGGGTAATCCTCTTCTCTATTTTTTGATATAGCCAAATCCAATCATGAAAACCATAATCATATGGTTTCAACAAAAATCAATAAATTGGAAATCATAAGTTCTAGTAATTAAATTAGTTAATCCGATTAGATTTTAAGATAACAATATAAGTTTCATCTCTTTCAACTTTAATAGAAACAAATAAGGATTACTGAAAGAACAACCATGCACAGAAACACAAGAACACAAAGAATTTATCCGAGGAAACCACAAGGGAGAAAACCCAACAACCGTCTTATAGAGATATCAGTTCAAGATACAAAGTACATCCAGATACAATAGCCAAGATGAAGATAAACCAAAATAGAAAACTCTCCAAAGATAGAAACCCCAAAATTTGCCGCCTTCTCTCTCTTGCGCACTTCCTTGATGATGAGGAGTGAACTTGCTTGATGGGAGAAATGAATGAGGCGTCACCCTTATTTATACTTGATTTTTTTATAACCTTTTTCACTGGGGCTGACTTCCTTTATTTGCATAATAATAAATATTATTTTTCTTATTCATTTGGGGCTGACTTGTGAGGATGCCTCACGTAGCTATAACATCAACACTCCCTCTTAGCTAGGGAGGCATCATCATGCTAGAACACATCTGGATATCATTTGAGCATCACAACTATCTTGAACATCTCTGTATCATAAGAAAGGCCTTCCGACACAACTCAATTCATCGAGAAGTGTCAACAACTGAATCCAGTCCATCGGGGAGTCAGATCATCACAGATCAACTTAGTTCACACAGAACATCGAGGAGTCCACATAGAACTCATATCAGTTCACATAGAACATCGAGGAGTCCACACAGAACTCATATCAATTCATATAGAACATGGAGGAGTCCACATAGAACTCATATCAGTTCACACAGTACATGGAGGAGTCCACACATAACTCATATCAGTTCACACATAACATCGAGGAGTCCACACATAACTCATATCAGTTCACACATAACATCGAGGAGTCCACACAGAACTCATATCCGTTCACACATAGCATTGAGGAGTCCACACATCTCTCTCTCCCTCTCAAGGAGAGACACATCATTCTCCCAGTCTCAGGGAGAATGTCACACCGATGCTGCAACCATCAACACTGCCTCTCATTGAGGGAGGCATTCTCCACCACTCCAAGTCGATCACAGAAGTACACAAACTTCACTCTAGGAAGAGGCTTGGTGAGAATGTCGACAACCTGCTCATCTGTAGGAATATACAGGGGCTGAACCGATCCTCTTTGCACCATATCTCTAATGTAATGGTATTTGATCTCCACATGCTTCGACCTGTCATGAGATACATGATTCATTGAAAGCTTCACACAACTTAGATTATCACAGTGAATCACAGTAGACTCTAGCATCTGATCAAACAATATTGCAAGAAGTTTCTGAATCCATATTGCTTCCCGAGCTGCAACACTCACTACAATATATTCAGTCTCATTTTTACTCAGTGCTACTGAGGTCTACTTCCAGCTGCACCAAGAAATCACGGCAGAACCCAAACTGAAGTAACACCTGGAGGTGCTCTTCTTATTAATAACACTTTTTTCCCAATCAAAATCCGAATAGCCTTGTAATCTCATATCACTACTGGAAGCATATCTCAATCCATATCCCACTGTGCCACGTAAGTACCTCAGAACATGCTTCACAGCAACCCAATGTACTTGTCTCAGCTCACACATAAACTGACTGAGAGCACTCACTGCAAAGCAGATATCTGGTCTAGTATTAACGATATACATTAATGAACGGATCAACTGTCTTTGCATGGTGGGATCTATCAAATATGAATCGAAATCCAAGTCACTTAACTTCTTCAGGTTCGCCTCCATGGGTGTGGCCATGGACTTACAGTCCATCATTCCAAATCTCCTCAAGATATCAACATTATTTTTCCCTTGACTCAAGAGGATCTCATCATGTCTCTGCCACACCTCTAATCCCAAGAAATAGTGCATCAAGCCAAGGTCCTTCATTTCGAACCCAGAGGCTAGCTTCTTCTTGCACCACTCAATGAGTTTCTCAACTCCAGCGAGAAACAAGTCATCAACATAAAGTACTAGGATCAATGGCTCACCATCCACAACCTTGTAGTAAAGGTTGGGGTCTGCCTCACTCTTGGTGAATCCTAAGCTCGCCAAGTATCCATCAATCCTGGCATACCATGCACGTGGTCCCTGCTTGAGTCCATGTAAGGCCTTTTTCAGTCTGCACACATGGGACTCCTTCCCATGAATTACGAAACCCTCTGGCTGCTCAATGTAGACTTCTTCCTCGATCACACCGTCGAGGAAGGATTTTTTCACATTCATCTGATCTAAATTCCATCCCATAGCTAAAGCAAGTGCTATGATAGACCTAATGGTCGTGTATCGTGCAACCAGAATAAACATCTCTTCATAATTGACTCCCTCTTTCGGAGAGAATCCTCTAGCCACAAATCTTGCTTTTGTTTCTCAATGCTTCCATCAGCTGCATGTTTGATCTTGTATATCCATTTGGAAGTCACCACTGACTTCCCTTCAGGTCTCGAAACAACTTCCCACACATCATTCTTCATGATGGATTTATATTCTTCCACCATGGCATCTTTCCACACTTGTTGGCTGGAAACCTCCTCATAGCTGGAAGGCTCATAATCAATGATGTGGGACATCAATGCTACATATCTTGAAAATCTGTGAGGCCTCTTGCTTTCCCTAAAAGCACCACGGGGATGTGCAATTTTCTCTTCATCCTCCAGAGTTTGACGACCTAAACATGCCTCTTCCGTCCTACAACAATATCTCCAAGAACATTTGTCGGTTCTATTGGATCAACAGGATCAACATGATCAATCAAATCTACAGGATCAATTGGATCTACGAGCTCCCTCTGAGTTGCTGAAGAGGGAGGGGGAGATGATACCATCTCCTTTGGAGCTACTTGCTCCTCACTGTCAATCTCCATATGAGATTCTCTAGTTCTTATGAAGCTTGCCTCCTCTTCGAAGGAGACATCCCTGCTGAACTCAATCTTTCTCTGACCTGGAATGTAGATTCTATAAGCCTTTGAAGACTCACTGTACCCCAAAAATGTACCCTTCTTTCCTGAAGGTTCTAGGTTTGTCTTTTTTTCCTTGGGTACATGAATGTATACAGGACAGCTAAAGATACGCAAGTGTCCAACTTCTAGCTTCACACCTATGAAGGCTTCTTCTAGAGTCATGTTCCTCAATATCTTACGAGGACCTCTATTATGGACATATACTATGGTACTAGAAGCTTCTGCCCATAAGAACATAGGTAGATTTTGATCATGAATCATAGCTTTGAATTCCTCTACGATTGACTTGTTCTTCCTCTTTGCAACCCCATTCTATTGAGGGTTGTACGGAACAATATTCTCCCTCTTGATTCCTGCTTCCTTACAGAAATCACTGAAATTTGAGGAGGTGTACTCGCCTCCATTATCGGACCTTAGAACCTTAATCCTTTTCCCGGATAGGTTCTCAACGTGTGCCTTGAATTCCTTGAACTTGTTCAAAATTTCTTCAGATTCCTTAGACAACAAAAGAATTTTGCAGAGGTGATGATGTGTTGCAGCGACGGGGGAAGGGCTATTCGTGAGAGTCACTGCCTAGAATATGGAAGGAGGTAGCATTGTATATCCAGAAATATCTGACTTGCGAAGGAAGATTCCAAGTAATTTTTTCCTATCACCTTAAACTGCTCACTCACATTAGGCATGGGGAACGGTTAAATATTCCCTACTTTATTTTAAGGTCATTGTATTTAATGGTGAAAGCCACGAGTGGTGCAAAACATCCCTTGGCGGCATTGACACACCATGGATTGGTCAAATTGCTGCACCTCGATGATCTGGATGACATCCAATTATCTTGGGACCGATTATTGAACCCCCCTAAAGAAGATGAGCAACAGGAGGATGAGGAAGATGAATCCCTGGAGGATGAGGATGAAGATGAATCCCTGGAGGGTGAGGATGAGTCTGAAACTCCGGAGGATGAGATGAGTCTCAGTTGGATGGGGAAGATGAAGAGTACGAATATGATAATGAGGAAACCCATATAAGTGACGAAGGAAGTAGGCAGCAGGAGGTTGACGAGCAGGAGGAACAGGAAAATGAAGAACAAGTCCATGAAGGTAATGGGACAGAAGAGATGGAAGAAGAATTTCAACAGTCAGAAGGGAATGAAATGGATCAAGAAGATGATCTTGAGGAGGAAAGCGACATTGAAATCATTGAACCAATGCCTCGACAGGAAGACTGGAATCCATGTATTATCTAGGAGGAACAACCATCGACACCTTCAACACCTCGACAAGGGAAAAAGAGGGTCACTGATTTTGTGGCCTTCTTTCCCAGGTGGAGAACGAGGTCGATGGGATTGGAACACATTGACATTGAACCATCGGTTATTGTCCCCATAGTTGTTACACAAGAACCAGCTCTGGGTATGGAGGAAGAAATTAGGATGGCCATGCAGGATACAGAGGGAGAAACAACTGTGGAAAATACCATGCATGCTCCACAAGAACTAAACATAGGTATCCAAGATGAAATTATCATGGCCCAGCAAGGTGAAGAAGTACCTCTTACTGAAGCTCCTAGCCCAGCAATAGCAACAACAAATTGGACAGAGTATCACAGGCAACTGCTGAGACAACCATGGTGAGGGATGGGGATGAGACAGAAGCAATGTTATCGGAACCTAACTAGTCATCGAACTGACGAAGCCCAAAATGTGAACCGGACTGGAACTGGAAAAAAACCGGTCTACTAAAAAATACATAAAATATTCATATTTTGTAAAAAACATATATATTCATGTGCATACATATGAATCCAAACCATTAATACACAAATATGCAAAGTTCCTTATATATATAGCAAGTATGGGTGCAAATAACCAAAACAACACCTAGTGCAATACATCTCTGAGGTTTTGAACCAAAGTACGACACTGTACGGGTCAGTCGGTTCCGGCTAGTTCCAGCTGGTTCCGTACCCGGTCTGGACAAAAATCCGGTTCAACCGGTTTTGGTCCCTGACCGGACCGATTACCTCTGTAAACCGGTCGGACCAGTCGGTTTTGCCGGTTCCGATAACACTGGACAGAAGCATCTCAAGGGTTTTCTCTAGTAGTATCAATGGAAGATGTCATGCCAGTTACACAAGAGCCTGGTAGGGCTGAAAAATAAGTTGAGAACACCTCTGAGCCTGTTGTAATAGCACCCGAGCCTGTAGTAATAACACCTGAGCCAACTAGGGATTGCAATGTAAAATGAGAGATGGGAATACTCATGACCTATAGTAACAACTCCTGGGTTAGCCGAAATGTGTAAGGTAAAACAGGAACCTGGCGAGGAAGGGAAGAAGGACAAGGTTGCCTCCTTGACTGATAAGGTGAAAAGATTAAAAAGGGCCAACCAAAAGCTAAAACAAAATATTCAAGAATTGAGGAGGCGTCTTAGGAGTTCTCATGAAGCCCTTGGATTGGGAATTCTGGTTGATGTAGCAAAAGCTATGGAAAAAGGGAAACAAGTTGTTCAGGAAAATCAAAATGAGGAATGTCCTTCTGGTGTAGCTCGAACGACAGAGAAGAGGGAACAAGCTACACAAATAGAACAACACAGGGGAACTTATGGGGCTCGAGGAAGGAATAGGAGAGAACAATCTGTTCATACTAAGTAGTGCTCTGGAAGTAAGTCAGTGGGGGGAAAAGATGAATCTACACAAACAAACTTATTCTCCCCTATAATGTTACAGACTGAAAGGGATGAGTGGAAGGCTAGGGCTGATTCATTACAGAAGAGCACAGTGCCTTTAGTAGAACACAAGCAGATTTTCTAGACTTTGGAAAGGAAGGAATGGGAAGAGTTGGCCCCATATATAGAAAGGGAAAAGGAATGGCATGAAAATAAGAAGAAAATGAAAGCAGCTCATAAGGAAAGTAAGAAGTTGCAGGAAGAGAAAATGAGTATGAACACACTCATATTTGTGCTGCTAGGATGTAGAGCACCTTCCCCTGCATACGCTATGTTTTTAAAAGAACAGTTCCTTCTCCTTCAATTGGCAACATTCGTAGAAGGAAACAAGCCCCATATTTCAAATGAGGATTAATTTTGGAGGGTTTTTCTGCATATGGATGAACTAACACAACATTCTCTATGCAAATTTTATTTGCATAATTTTATTCTGCATGAAGACAGAGATTGCAACCCTGTGCATTTTATTGGAGATCTTCAGCTAGGAGCTTTTTTGTCTTACATGCTCAATCAACTTAAGTCAAAAACATCCCAGGATAGTTATGATAAGAATCAGGCTGCATGTGATTTATTTGTCAGGGGAGAACCTTTGGATGCAAGAATATGCATTCAAACTCAATCCGACTTTTGGAGGAATTCATGTGTAGCCATGAAGGTTATCTCTATTCAGAAGGAAGTCTTGGGTCAATGTGTGCATTGCATCAATGAGATTTCTACTGATGCTTTGAGACATAGCAAAAGGAGATGGAATCTCTCTCTTGTGGAAGTAAGAGTGAGGGAACCTTTTGGATTCCCAAATTTTAACAGGGCAATGGACAGACTGAACACATACATTGAAGGTATTTAGCAGAAAGGGGCAATATGGATTGGGGTAAGGTTTCACTTCACTATCATATGGTTTCCTGTGGAAAGATACAGACCCATGTATGATCTGACTGCAGCAGAGAACATGTGGTGGTTAGAAGTAAGGATTTTAGGTGGGTTCAGGTTTGTTAAGGAGCAGACACATGCTGCATATTCACTCAGCTCCTTACATGCATCTCATGCCAGGGATAACCGAGACATCAATTGGGATGCATCAGGACAAGTTAGGGGGAGATGTTGGGCCCATGAAATACCCTCTTTTTGACACTTAATACACTATGTTCCCATTTCCTTTGAGCTTACTTTTGTCTCATTTTTGTTGATAATTCTTCCATAATCCATGATTTGACTTAAGGTACAACCTTTGGACATCATGATGTTTTAAGTTATGAATTGAGCATTTAATTTGGTCTTATGGTTGTATTTTTCCTACTAATCGAATCAATTAAGAAACTCGTGTGAAGTAGGGCAGAAGCAGGAGGATCGAGATCAAAGATGACACGTTGTTACTCTCCCATGGATTTAGGAACTCACACTGCTACTCATACTTCGGGATTTGGTTGTCCCTCTATGAGATCAAGAGTGAGATTTTATAGCGCTAGTTGTACAATCAACCTCTGTTCGATATGTTGGAGTAACAACTCCCAAATTTATATGGATCTTTGTACTGTATTGTGTATTTTTTAACAAAGAGTTGTAACAACATATATGACGAGTAACAGGATAATATGTAAAGATTAAACGAACAACCTTGATAATCTCTGATTCTCAGGGTGTTCAAATAAGGTGGTTGTTACTCGAGGAATTGTATAAAGAGATGCACTCTGTAGCCTACGGGTTTAGGCAGAATTTAGAGAGAAAGCTCAAGATTAGAGGAGAAAAGAGTGTCAATCTATAACATTACTGTAACTCATTCATTTTAATAAAAATGCTCTTTTGATCCTCTGAGTTTGTAAGTGTGTGTTGTAGCCTTGGTTAGGAGGAAGGGCCCCCTTCGCTAGGCTATGCTATTATGGTTTGTTGTTTTCTAGTTTTATTTACAATGTGTTGTGGATGAATTAATAGTGTGTTTATTTATTGTTGTTACTCAATTAGAATCCGTGTTGTTTCTAACTTTCATAAAGGAATTAATTGCAATTGTTACTCGAGTGGATTCATAAGTGGTTAGCGCAGAATAGTCCTTGGCGCCAATAGATCTGTTAGAGATGCTAATTTAAAGAAATTTTGATTCGATTCATTTGCTGTTACTCTGTTACTTAGTTAATTTCAGATAGATTAGAAGGTATGATTAATTAGCACATCATAGTTTTATTCTGGGATTGAAAGATTCATGTAGGATTCTTGAATGGAATCAAGTGGATGAATTTGGAATTGTTAGAGTAATTTATTTCAGCAGAATTCTTCTCAGGATTGGTTAAAATAGAAGATTGGTGTGTTGTTATTCATTTTTAAATCAAAAGACTTTGAGATTATTTCTTAGTTACAGTTGATGCTACTTCATCTCATTAGCTGCATTTCAATTAATATTTCTCACAGCATTAGGAATGAATTGTACCTGCATATATTTTGCAGTAGTCTTGAAAGTCATACACTCTCGGATTGATAATTTATGTAATTGTTGGTTGGGTTTTTAATTAAAAGGATTTATTTTTTATCTTTTGTTTTTTCTCTCATCTAAATTTTCTGCTCCATATAGAGTAGTATGAACCCATTATCTCAAGATGAAATGTCGTCTACCGCCTTCTTCATGAAAGTTCAAACAAAACTAGGACAGGATTAGAGATATAGAGTAGTACTAGGTGTGTGAGTCATCTCTGATTTTGGAAATCCTCCCATATCGTGAAGGCATGCGAACAGTGCACCCATGTCAAATTTCAGTGCATACAGAAACAGTTTGAGGAAATTTCAACATTGGCCCCATTCATAGAGGTCATTGTTGCCCATGTCTACTCATAATATAACAATGTTTTTAATTTAGTTGTTTCTTTTGACGTGGGTTTGAGATGTACATTCTCACACCTAGTGCAAGCTGGGAAATAATGTCGATAAAAAGGTACTTCATGATAAATTGCACACGCTTCATCAATTATTTATTGTCTTTGTTTTTTGCTCTCATCTAGGTTCTATGATCCATATAGAGTAGTACGAACCCATTATCTCAAGATGAAATGTCGACTACCGTCTTCTTCATCAAAGTTCAAATGAAACTAGGACCAGACCAGAGATATAGAGTAGTACCGGGTGTGTGATTCATCTCTGAGGCCTCCCATATCGTGAAGGCATGCAAACAGTCCACCCATGTCAAATTTCAATGCATACAGAAATAGTTTGAGGAAATTTCAACGTTGGCCCCATTCACAGGTTACTGATGCCCATGTCTACTCACATTATAACAATGTCTTTAATTTAGTTGTTTCTTTTAACATTGGTTCAAGGCACACATTCCGGCACCTAGTGCAAGCTGGGAAATAATGTCGATAAAAAAGTACTTCGTGATATATTGCACAAGCTTCATCAGTTATTTTTTGTCTTTGTCTTTTGCTCTTATCTAAGTTTTATGCTCCATATATAGTAGTACGAACCCATTATCTCAAGATGAAATTTCGTCTACCGCTAAAGATGATTGGTATAAAGATGAATGAGCTTCACTTAGTTTCGAGAATAATTTATCTCTACTGAATAGGGCCAACCACGTGAAGGTGGAAGCTCATATGGCCCCTCCCCTCCCCCTCACAACACTCTTAATTCCCCAATACCCAATATACAAAATATAAAATAATCGAAACCAACATACTAATTAGATTCAGGCATAGAAACTACCAAAACAAAAATTAATTAAGGTAAAGTAAATTATCATGTGTTTGTAAATGATAATTTTGCTTTAGCATGATGACGTACACTATGGCCACTATTTCCAAAATTCCAGGTTTGACATGATAAACAACATGTAACGTAGGATATAAAAAATGACATAAAACTTAAAAACATGTAATAAACCCACATAAGTAAATTATTTAAAGAGAATAATTCATACGGATTAAAATATATAGCTATGTACCTCATCTAACTCAACATCTGTATCATCCTTCTTTTGTATCTTCTTCTTCATCCAACTTGACATCTATATCATCATCCGATTCAGAAACAGTGTTGAAAGGAATGGCGATATCATCATCGTCATCACTGTCATTTTCGAGCATATCTTCATCGATATCATCATCAAGAACTGGTACATTTTCTCCTACACCTGGTTCATCTTCTCCATCTTCTTCGTCTGTCGCCCCATCTTCCTGCTTCGGCTCTGCATCATCTTCTTCTTCAATATCATCTTCTTCCTCTACAATATACTTTACTGGCCTGCCTCTTGGATCATATCTAACAACAAATGACCAATCCCTCTTACTTGGAACCTTTGAGTAAAAGAGTTGTTCACATTGCTAGGAAAAACGTAGCGATAATTTTATTTTCAAACACTGTTGTTTTAATCATCGGAAAACCGTTGACATGATCCATAATAGTTCTATCCTCATCACCTCCATGCAGTAGTAACCTATACCATTTGACATTAAACAAAACTATTTTGAATGAACTAAGGTCACACTCAATTATATCATCCAAATACCCAAAGTAATTATTTTCAGTTTCTTGGGGATGTCTATTTCTACTAGATGAAACATCAGTGACCTAGAATACTGCAATTATCGCACCATCAGAAATTTTCATGGTTTCATCCAACTGTTTGATACGAAATTTATGGCCATTGCACCACATAGCATTTTGGTGTTTCAACTGCAATATGTGAGACATGTAAAAGATTGATTGACAATTAATAAACATATTTATATAACTTGGAAAGTACCTGAAAAAAACACACCTGCAATCACATTAATATAATATAAAATAACTGAATAAAATGGGAAAATTTGCTTGCCTTTCCATCTTTCAAACCATATGCTAAATCTATTTCCCTCTGTGTAACATCGGCATCTCCATTACGACGAGCTTCTCTAACCAATTCAGATAGTTGTTGCCATGATAACCTACCACCATGACATTCTTTACATCTGTCAATTCATACCTTCATCCAATCGATATTGTTTGCAATGTATAAATGTAGTGCCTCCCAATTCGATGATGTGACTCAAAAAATCATAATTCAAAAATATTAGATATTAGTTATAACCATGGTAAATATTAATAAATGATGAAAGAATAAGTATTAAATGAATATGAACATATACACAAATAAACAAAAAAGTTATATGTATTATAAATCTCCATAGTTTAATTACCTCTCACTTTCTTCATTCTACCTTTCCCCAACAAGTGCTCCCCTTCAAAGTTTTTGATGGAGTTCACATCCCAAATACAATCCACTGCATGCATAGTTGGTGTTGATAACTTAGGAAGATACCCACTAATATACACCATGGATTGATATACCATATCCCTTCACCATAGAACCCTTAGGATGTGTTCTTTGTCTAACCAAAGCTTTCAATGATTTCAAGTGCCTCTCCACCATCTACATTGACCTTGTGTGTACAAGTCCACACATTTCAATCTCCTCAACTTGGTGTATGAGCCAGTGTTCTTGTGCATTGAAAAATGTTGGAGGTAGATACTTTTGCATTTCACACATTAGCCAAGGAATTTCTCTCTTCCAATACTTTATATCATCTTGATGGATTTCTTTCAATGACAACCATCTACAGATCATGACGCAAGAAAATAACATGTTTCAACAAAACATAATATATATTACAATACAAGTAAAACATATGTCATTAAGTACAACAACAAATTGAAAAAAACATTTTGCATGTAAATTATTCACAACTACTTACCTCATGTATTTGCTGAGATCATATATAAATTGTTTGACGTTGTTGTCAAAGTCATTTGGGAGAGATAGAGGTAGAACATACTTTAACAATAAAAAAGAATCATTATTTATTTCAAAAGTAAACAAAAAAATATAAAAATCCTAAAAGATATATACAACCAATATATAAATATGAATACCAAAATTATTACCTTAATGAAGGTATGCCAGTCATGGGTTTTTACCCCACCAAATTCACCTTTCCTTGTTAAGATATTATTTATGTTTGAAGCAAAACCCATGGGAATTTAATTCTTTGAATCACCTCTTTCACATCATTGCTTTGTTGCTCTGTTAATAACCACAAAACATTATTTTGGTATCCATCGTTATTTGATCAGATCACACTTTGCATTGCATGATTGGCTTCCTGAATGTCAGTACAAATTTTAACATTTTTTTTTTATCCCTCCTACCATCTATGATTTGTCATAATGTTTCTGTCACATTCTTCCCAATATGCATTGTATCAAACAAATGGGCTATTTTTAGCTACTCATAGTAGGGCAACCTCATGAATTGAGTGGAATAACATTTCATTCCTTGAGGAATCCCATTTTTACTACCTTCATGACGACGACCTTGATGAAGCATACAAGAAATCACAACAATAATTATCAAACACGATAAAATATATTTAATAATTAAAATAGAATTTCAAATTAAAAACATTACATATACGATACATAAACAAATTGCGTACCTTGACAATTTCTATTATAATCCAACCTCCGTAGGTGAGGTGTCATTCTTCGTGGTTTTAATCCAGTCTCTTCTTTCCCATTGAAAAGATGATTTTCAGTAGTACGAAACCTATGGGTCTTCGAGAGGAAGTGCCTATACTCATCAAACACCATCTTTCCTAAAGTTTTTGAATAATGATACTTCATCTTAGGACTACAAACTAGACATGCAAATTTACCCTTTGTTTGAATACCTACAACAGATGGATTAATGTCAATTATACGATAGATTATTAAAAAACATTCATGATATCTTCAAAATAATTATATAGTATTAAAGTGCAATGGAATGTTACATACCATAAAAATGTGTTAGTCCTGGGGCATCATGAATTGTCCATACAAGCATTCCACGGAATTGAAATCTCTTCTGCCCGATTGGTTTACATATGTCATACACAGTGATGCCATTTCATAATTGTATTAGTTCATCGATAAGAGGCTCGATATATACATTCATATCTTTAACTTGGTACTTACCTAGTTGTTTGAAATTACACATGATTACTACCATGATATGTATATGTAAGTAAATAAATAAATAAATGATATTATGCCAAAAACGAGACAAATGAAAATGTTACATTCAAAAAATTAATATAGACAAATACTTGGAACAATCATTGTCAACATTATGTGCTCCCTCTTTATTGACACCCAAGGAGGAATGTTATTGTTGATAACAAAAATAGGCCACACTGAGTAAATAGACCTAATCTCTATGAATGGATTAATACCGTTAGCTGCCAATGAAAGCCTAATATTACGAGGTTCATCTTTAAAATCTGACCATTTTTCCTCAATTTTCCTTAATGCATAATCATCTGCAGGCATTCGAAGAACACCATCTCCACTTATGTTCCATGCATGGTAATCCATAAACTGTGTTATGATTTTGCACATGAACAGTCGCTGCAAATGTGGAATTATGGGAATATGACGAAGAACCTTTCGAGGCACCATTTTTGTTACTTGATCTGTTCGATATATACTAATATGGCATATTGTGCATTAAGTTTTGGACGCATGTTGTCCATAATATATATTATGATCATTAGGACATGCATCTATACTTTTATACTCCATTCCAATGTCTTTCATAATAGCAAGTAATTCTCGATATGTGCGAGGTAAAATATTTGACGACGGTAACATAAATTCACCTAACAATCTACAACATAAAAAATAACTAGTTAATGTAAATTAGAATATTAATCATAAATATTGCATTCTTATTTAAACACATTAGCTAACACTAAAATGAAGGGAAAAAAGTCAACCTTTATGTATATCTGATGAAACCTGTTACATACCTTAGGATCTGTGTCATACAAGTGTTCGACAAATGATTCATAACCTTTAAGTTCATCAGAAGCAATGTAGCAGAGAGAAGATTTGCTCTTGACCCTTTATAAAGTCATTTATTTTCCTTTTCGATCAAATTAGGTTCATCGTAAATACCATCAATGTCCCCATCCTCATATAGCCGACCGAACAAGTCTTGGATCATTTGATTTGTCCCATCATCTTGAACTATGCTATGGTCGTCATCTACTTCCATGGGATCATTAACTTGATCTTCATTAATCGCTTCAGGTTGCTCAACTTGTACAACATCATTTCTACTGCTACTAGTAGCATTCTGCGAAAAGTTAGGGGGCAACTCTAACTTTATAATTACAAACAATCATGCAAAATTAGTGCATGTATAACAAGTACTAAAACAATATATTTTTTACAAATACAATCAATATTAAAACAGATAATGAATATATATAGAGTTAATTACCATTGGACGATATTCATTCAATTCTCCATCCATGTTCCCATATTTCCTACAATGTTTTTTAGTTGTTGCTATTAAAATTCTCTTGGGACGTCTCATAAAACAAATATTACAAGGGCAAAAACATCTATCGTCACCCTTTTCACCCTCTTCATTTCTTTCAACACCTCTAATATTTTCTGACATTCTTCCCACAAAAATATGGTAATGATTATAAAAATAAATCTTCTTTTTGTTCGACAAGAAGACCTTACACCATTTCTGAACCCTTGTTATAGCAAAATTGTCGCAACATCTTTAAAACAGAACATATTTATAATTTTTGGACGCTGTAATTCCGATGAATGTTGACCAAGTCAAAGTTGACTTTTTCAAACAATGGGTGACCGTTTGGAAAGGGAAACATCTACTATTTGGATCGTCTCAATTGCAACCTAATGTCCAATAACGTCACAAGACAAAGACTGTTTTACCTATCGTCGAAATAGCGACGTTATGTTAGCAACTGCCTCAATTGCGATGAAAATAAATATATTGTCGCAATAGCGATGATATCGAGAGGGATTAAAAAAACTTGAAAATTTTAACATTTATTATGAATTTTTCGATGGTACGGCCAATTTAGTCCGTACCATCGGAATCCTTTCGTCAAAATTTTTCCAAGATGTACTAGTGACTCCAGTTAAGATTTTTTATTTGATTTGTGTACTTAAATAGTTAAGCTTAATATTTCTCTAGGTTAATGGTAGAACACTTGTTTACAAGGAGAACATATTTCTATAGGTTAGTTAAGCTTAATGTGTACATGTACTTACGATTCTCATTTCCTATGGGATGTCAATAGACCATTAGTTACATGGAGAAAAATGACATCTGTGTATCATTTATTATGGATGTATAGATGTATTTTTATTTATCTAATGTATTTATGTGTAATAAAATATGTTTATTGATTAAAATATAATGAAATTTGCTTAGAAAAAATGATAATGAATATATTGTTTAATAATTAATTAATTAACATGGGTAACAAGTGTGGGGGAGGGGAGGGTCATTACTGATCTCAACGGAACATAAGAGATTCAGTATTCATGGGGGATAAGCACCATAACTAATACCTATTTTGGTATATATGCCTTATACCTTGGATCAGATATTGTCAAAAATCTAAGAATTACTCAACTCATGAACTTTGGTGATTCTCTTCATGTCATGAAACAAGTTCGTCAAAGCACCTGCTCTAGAAATCAAATGAAAAATACGCTTTAGTTGAATTGCCAACAATTTTTGGAGTGTTGTAAGACAAAATTTCCTGCATATTCGATGACACAATAATTGTCTCATCGATAAGCTTGCCAATAATGCAGTTAAATTGGATAAAGGAATGCTAATTCATAATTCTGAACCCCCTTAGAGGAGTTGGATTCCATAGACAATGGTTATGAAGGAAAACCAAAAATATTATATAAGCTATGGATAAAGGGAATTTTAAAAATTATTATGTAATTTAAAAAAATCTTGGGTATTAAGTGCATGCAAATATTTGTTCATTCAATTCACGCAAGCGAAACATCATTCCATATCGTTCTTCTAGATCTACATGCAATGGTTGATGTTTATTGGGTTAAATATTGTATGGCGTACATAGACATTAACCACCATAATGGTGCGATTATTCCAGACTGTTCAAGTCAGGAAAGGTTGACAAGGAATTGGATTACTGTTCCCAAGCATAGTTTGTTGCGTTCACTCATTTCCATAAGTGGTCGTATTGGCTCCCTTCATGTTTGGATTCTCTGCTGGGCTCTTCCTATTTCAAGTGGATGTTGGTTTGAAGGTGGTACATGAGACACCTGGAATAATCCTTCTTTGAGTGCACTAGGGGGGGAATGGAGAAAGCAATGGCCTATAGGAGTGAGGTAAGACCGACCAGGAAAGAAATTGTAAGCTTAAGGAAAACCTTGCACAAGATGAAAGCGCAACTGGATAGCGTGGAGCACACATTGGAACATTTGAGTTGTCATATGGAATTAGTTGACCAAAGCCAGACCTGTTTGGAGGCTAAGGTCGATACCCATGTTGAAAAGTTGGCTAAGTTGTCTTTGGAAAGTGAAATTCATCATTCTCTCCATTAGGAGTTTGTCGGATGTCAATCCTGTGTAGATGAGTCTTCGAGCTCACCGCAATTAGATACCAAAACTATTCAACAAACTGCTTTTGTTAGGTTTGAGGATCTAGGCCTGCCAATGCTAGAAGCAATTGAAGACAATTTGATGGTCAATGAAACCCTCGGGTCTGATATTTTTGTCTCTTTTATGTTTTGTCGTTATGTTTTTTGTTGGGTCAACTTATTAGGAGTTACAATAAAACAATAGGCTAATTTGGGACTTTCAGTATCTTATGCCGGTGTATAAGGTAGAGGAAATTTTGAAAACCTTGCACCTTCAAGATAGGGCATTTTGTTATAAAATAAATTGTATCTTTTTGGGTTGTTTGAGGATTTTCCTCGACCTATTTTAATACAAAATCCCATATCTATTCCTATTTTAAAAATAATAATTAATTAATTAATATTTGATAAAAAAATTTAGGGGTGGCAAGCATCAAGGGGGTTAACTTTGACCTCAAAGGAAATCAAGAAACTACATTTGCATGGGGAATTGGTGAGACCACAAACAATCATGTTGAAGCCTTAGCCCTTTGGAAATGAATATTGATTACGAAGGGGCAATAAATACAAAATATCACATTTGTTAGTGATTGGATGATTGTCATTTGTCATATGATTAATAAAACTTCCCCTAAGGAACCACATATGCACAAGTTGTTGCTTCGCATGAAAAAAATGATAGAAGGATTTATAAATGTTGAGTTTTATCACTCCTTGAGGGGGCTAAACTCTTTAGTTGATGCAATGGCCAACAATCTCTACAATCTACCTTTAGAAATTGTTTGCAAAAATTGTGGCGGGGGAGGTCTATTGCAACATCCCATAAATTTAGTATCCACCTCCCAATTGTTAATGATCACATTAATACACCTAGGCAAGTGGCAAGGCCATGACAACATGCATTTGCATTTGATCAACAAGATAGGTAGTTGTGCTTCTCATTTTAATTTGTGGGTGCTCTCCATTATGAAGCCTAGGGGGATGGATGGTGTAGAACATGTGGCATTTATACCATGAATTGGATGGGCATTTGGAAAACTAGATATGGTATTCAAAGGAGGGCATTGAGGATTAGCTTTCTCCTCCATATACTGTGTTTGAGCAGCATACATTTGGACAGTGCGATTGGTTGTTTGGTATCAAATTATTGTTCTAGATCTGGAAGCATTTCTTCTTTTCAGATATCTTATAACACGACTTTATTGCTTGGTGGTGGGGAATGAGACCCTTGGACACATTCTCAAGCAAAATCTTCAATTTTAGGCATCAAACTTAGGTATTCACTAGCTTAATCATATTTATTTTTGTGGTTAAAGAAACTCTTTCGAGTATGTTAGGTATAATACTTTCATGAGAGGTTATGTGGGAACAACTAAGCATTTCGCAACAATTGTGGGCCTTTTAATTGTTCACCCAACTTGGTTGTTTCAAGAGGATTTCCCCAACACTCTATTCTACACCTCAAACAATTAAGGGATCCTTGGGACTCTATTTTGTCAATTGAATCAATAATTTGTATAATGGGCAATCTCAATCATCCAAACCACTATCTTCACTGTGAAAACTCCTCTCTCCAATATTCAATGATGTGAATGACACTATGATGACAGTGAAGAAAATATGGAATTGGCAATGGGAAGGTGGGAAGTTTGGAGGAAATAATGGGAACATAACTATACAAGGGGCCTACTCAAATACAAATGATACGGATGAAAACTCAGTGGGAAAAACACAAAGGGAAAATTATGCTTTTGAAAGTAGGGGAAGAGAGAAATTGAGGAGGAAGAAGATATAATAAAGGAATGCAAGAGAAAGTACAACACTTGGCGTTGGAGCAAAATACTATGTTTGAGGAATTGAGGAAGTTCACATCCCCAGTTGTTTGGATTCCTTTAGACAAGCTCAAGCAAAGGCCATGGAAAAGGATACAATTGAATAGGAGACTGAACATGCTAAGAACACAAATCCCTTTCTTTTATAATCTGTGGTGGGATGAAGGAATAACACCCATTCTAGGCATGGTAACAAAATTGTTTGAATTTCCTTATGATTTTTTAGACTCTATTCTTACTTGGTCAATATGTAAGGCTTTACACAAGCCAAACAATTAATAGTGGTATAGAATTTTGAACACAAGGTGGATAAGGCCTAGTTGTTAGCTTTACATTAACTCTTAAATTGAAGGATTTTTGGGCTATGGAACATCTTTTTGCTTGTATTAAAAGGCTAGACAATATGACCGCAACCCTTCCTTTTTTATATTAATACAAAAAGTACCCATTTCTATAAAGAAAAAACATTTAATATTTTCTCCATTAATTAGTAATTAACATTTTGAACCAAAAAAAATGCATTGCAATTGGAAACAAATATGATGCAAAACACTACCATGCAAATGTGGCGCAAACTATTAAATATACAATATCATGAGACATTCTCCAAACCAATCTTGTGTATCCAAGATCGATCCTCCTGTATATAGGTGAGCAATTTGATTGCCTTCCGTGTAAAGGTTATTCCTCCATTATAGAGGTAATTAATCAAAGTAATGATGTTGTAAAGTCTTGTTGGACAAGGATCTGGACTTGTGTGTCAAGTCATGATTCTCATGTGAACCTTATGTATAAAGGTATCCATGAGATGGACCTCCTGTATAGAGGTGAACCTTCAGTATAAAGGTATCCATGAGATGGACCTCTTGTATAGAGGTGGACCTTCCGCATAAAGGTCATGCTTTACTTGTTAAAAGCATTTAATGTTGTGTGATCTATTATTAACCATGATCACCATTTTCTATTAAGTCTTCTTTAGAGATTGATCACCTCTAAAGTGAATTACTTTAGCATATGATAATTTGGTCCAGAATAATATAATATGATCACAGCATCTGATAATTCTTCTTAGTATAATGTAATGTGATGGATAATTAAAGTTAACACATATTGACCATGCAGTAAGAGATAAAGAAATAAAAGATAAAGCATAGAGATCAAGAGAATTCAAAATTGCCCATGCAAACACTTCAGCTAATTAAAGAGAACTCGAATTGTTAAAGATTCAGTTAAGTATCAATGTATGTCTTAATCAATGCTTCAATTCAAGCATCAATTAAAGGTATGCCTCAGTTAACTAAAGAACTCACAATGATCACTTCAAGTAAATCAATCAACATGATTTCAGTTAACTAAGTGTTAAATAAGGAGGACTAGTTAACTAAGGTGTTTTCACTTTAGTTAAGCAAAAAGACGACACTTCAGTAAATCAAGGAGAATACGTTAAAGAAAGTTAACTAAGTGACAACAAAGAAGATCTAGTTAACTACGTGATGACACTTAAGTTAGCCACCTAACTAAGTGGGAAAGCTTTGAGTTAAGAACAAAGTTCATCCTAAGTGATAGCTCAGTGAGATAAATCACTGCATGAGAAGTGGGGCGCACCTCTGCATGCAATATTGAAACATCTAGTTTGACGGCGAGTTCATCCTGAAGTTAGAAGATACAAATAGAAGAGAAGAATGTATAAATATGTTATACGGGATTGATGAATTCAATGTGAAACGGATTCTCTTCTCCATTGAAGGAAAGGCGCTTCTCTTTGTGCAGGGTATTGTTTTTTCTTGTTATTCTTGTGTTGGGCACACATCTAATTGATCTCTCTTCTCTATTGCATTCGTATCTTCACCAAGAGTGTTTTGGTGATCTCTTATCTTCCGAAAGCAATTTTATATGTTGTAAAAGAAAGCATTCTTTGCTATCCATTATATTATACTAAGAAGAGTTGTTGGGGTTTTTGTTCTCATAGTTTTGAGGATTTTCCCTAGGGTATATCTTTTGTTATGGTTGTATGAATTTCATGTGATTGAATTGTCTCATTGCTTCAAGTTTCCACATCTAAAAAAATTAAAGATCAAATCTCAACCAAAGATTAACATGGTATCAGATCTCAGGGCGTGAAGGAGCTCAGTATTGCACGCCAGCTAGAGCCTACGAAGATCCTGAGAAGTTGAGCATGAGATTTGAAGACTATGGAATCAGTCTCTGTACAACCGGAAGACCGTCTTGAGGGAACCTCAAACTTCAACACTTGGAAGTCTAGGATTCTCAACATCCTAGAGGAACATGACTTGGATGGCTACGTATCCATTGTGGTGGAGGAGCCTTCATCTAATGCAGGGCACATCAACTTCAAGAAGAATCAATACAAGGCCAAACAGATCATCTATGATTCGATAAAAGATAACTTAATTCCCGTGATCACACCGTTGAAGACCACAAAAGAATGTTATGATAACTTGACTAATCTATATGAGAAGAAGGCCCCGAGTCAAAAGAGGGAATTGAAGAATAAGATTTGAAACTTAAAGATGGAGACGGATGAGACAATGGCCTCCTTCTTCACCAAGATCTCTCAAGTAAGAGATCAACTTGATAGTATTGGAGTAGTGGTGGATGAAGATGATCTTCTGCAAACCGTTATTGATGGTATCCCATCCTCATGGGAGACATTCTTGGCTGCGGTAAATGGCTAAGAGGTACAACCTAACATTAAAAGGTTATGGCATGACTGTCTCCAAGAGGAGGGGTGAATCCAGAGCAAGTCAGTGTGCATCAAAGAAGAAAACCTTGTCCTCATGGCAATAATGAAGAAATGAAATAAACCCTTCTTCCAAAAGAATTTCTCTCATCCAAAGAAGGAGTTCAACAAAGGCTTTGACAAGTCAAAAGCTAGATGCTACAATTGCAACAAGAAATGCCATTTATCAAGAGAGTGCAAAGCAAAGCGGAAATGAAAGTTTCATGCTTCTACCGCCATAGAAGATGAAACCACTCAAAATAATGCATCCGAAGAAAATGAGACAATAAGGGAGTTTTACCTTGTCTAATCCCTTTCGGGATCTGTCATCACAAATGCAAACACATTGTTGATTGACAGTGGTGCATCCAAACATATGACTAGTTACAAGAGTGCCATCACTGATCTAAAGGAGAAAGAGTTCACATGCATGGTAGATTTGGGGGACAACTCAACATATTCAATCCAAGGAGTTGGATCCACCTCATTCCAGTTGAGCATCGCTAATATTTTACATGTGGAGGACATTCTATATGTTCCAGGGTTGAAGAAGAACCTCCTTTCAGTTTCAGTTATTGAAGACAAAGGCTTTCGAATTATCTTCATGGATAACAAAGCACTTTTATGGCTGAAGAACAAAAGCATAGAATTTGCTGCTATGATTGGAGTTCGAGAGGGAGGACTCTACAAGGTACCCAGGAAGTACATTCAAGCTATGATTTTCCACACTATCAGTCCATGTGAGCTATGGCACTGAAGGCTTGGACACCTACAGTACAAATCACTACCAGAACTTCAAAAGATGGTAGAAGGTATGTTCGTATTTGATTTTGAGCGTGATAGTGTATGTCAGGGTTGTGCACTTGGGAAGAATGTTAAGAAAAGTTTTTCCAATAGTACTACTAGATCTAAAGGGAGTTTAGATTTAATACATTCTGATATGTTTGGTCCCATGTCATCCCCCTCCCTGAGTGGATTCTTATATTATGTATTGTTCATAGATGATTTTTCTAGGAAGTCATGGATTTATTTCATGAAGGCTAAAAGTTGAACTTTTAGCAAATTTAAAGAGTTTAAAGCCCTAGTTGAAAATCAAAAAGAAAATCACATTTGTGCATTAAGATCTGATAATGGAGGTGAATTTGATTCACATGCATTTAATGAGATATGTAGTGATGCAGAAATATGTATACAGTTATCAGTACCATACAACCCTCAGCAAAATGGGGTTGATGAAAGGAAGAATAGAACCATATGTGAGGTTGCAAAATCCACGATGCATGATCAAGATATGTCTAGATCATTATGGGAAGAATCCACCCATACAACTATGTACATACATAATACAAGCCCGCATGCCATTCTAGATGAGAAAACACCCGAAGAAGTGTTTACCGGTGAGAATCCAGACATCTCACACTTGAGGATATTCGGGAGCCCAGTATACATTCATGTACCGAAAGAAAAGAGAACAAAGATGTATCCTTCTGGAAAGAAAGGCACCTTTATGGGTTATAGTGAGTCATCCAAAGCATACCGAATATATGTACCTGGTGAGAGACACATTGAAGTCAGTCGAGATGTTAGCTTCCATGAGGAAGCTGCTTTCAAAATATCGAAAGAGATTCAATGTGATTCAGAGATGGAGGATCCCAAGTCTGATTCTCCCCCTTCAAAGTTTGAGAGGGGGAAACCAGAAGATGATTCACATTCATTAGCTCCTGAAGAAGCAGTAGAACTGATTGAGAGGTCACTTGGTGAACCTCCTGCTAAAAGAAGATCTGCTTGGTGCCAAGATATCTTACAAGATGCAGAGAAACATGGAGCACCAACAGGCTCATCCAAGAGAGTGCAAGCAACCTGATAGATATTCAGGGTATGTGGCGCTGATGAGTAACATCAGTGATTCAAAACCATCCTCGTATGAAGAAGCTGCAAAACAACAAGTTTGGAAATATACAATGACATAAGAGTACAAGTCTATAATGAAGAATGATGTTTGGGAGGTTGTTCCCAAACATGATGGGAAGTCCATTGTGACTTCCAAATGGATTTATAAGATAAATCATCTTGCAGATGGTAGCATTGAGAAGTATAAATCCAGATTCATTGCCATAGGTTTCTCTCAGAAAGAAGGCATCGATTATGATGAGACCTTTTTCCCCTGTGGCAAGATACACCACAATCCGAGCAATGATTGCACTTGCATCTATTCTAGGATGGAAGCTTCACTAGATGGATGTGAAGATAGCCTTCCTCAATGGTGAGGTCGAGGAAGAGATTAATATTCAACAACCTGAAGGATTTTTGGTACATGGGAAGGAGTGCCATGTTTGCAAGCTAAAGAAATCTCTATATGGGCTTAAGCAATCCCCAAGGGCTTGGTACTCCAGAATTGATAGCTACCTTCAGAAACTGGGAAGTGCACCGTCGATATATTGCGCAGGTTTGGCATGATAGATTGCAAATCTATGACTACACCAATGGTTTCCAATTTGAGTAAACTTCATGATTCATGAGTCATGCTCTGGATCAGATCGAGTAGATCCCACTTTATATAGACAACTTATAGGCTCACTAATGTACTTGATACATTTGAGGCCTAATATATGTTATGCCGTGAGCATTCTGAGTCAATTTATGTCTTATCTGAGACATAGACACTGGATAGTTGCTAAGCATGCGCTTAGGTACCTTCGAGGTACAATTTCATATGGACACAGATATGCCTCCAGTGGAGGAGTCATGTTACTTGGTTATACAGACTCAAACCGGGGAGGAATCATTATGGACCGTAAGAGTAAATCCAAGTACTGTTATAGCCTAGGATCATCTATGATATCTTGGTCCAGCAGGAAGTAGGGCTCCGTAGCCTAGAGCACTACCAAAGCAGAATCCATAGCTGCTATTGTTGCCTACCGAGAAGCAGTGTAGCTCAGAAAGCTACTTACAGGGTTGTTTGGTGAAAATCTTGAGCCTACAGTTATTAGGTGTGACAATCAAAGTTGCATCAAACTTTCTGAAAACCCAGTGTTTCATGACAAGTCGAAGCACATTGAAATGAAGTATCACTTCATCTGAGACATGGTACATAAAGGTACAGTGAAACTTTAGTACATTTCTACTGATGAGCAGATTGCAAATGTGTTAACAAAGCCTCTATCTGTGACAAAGTTCAAGTACTTCCGAGACAAGCTTGGTATGGCAGAGAATGCCTCCCTCGCTGAGAGGGAGTGTTAAATATATAGCATGAGGAGACATTATCCAAACCAATCTTGTGTAGCCAAGATTGATCCTCCTGTATTCACGTCAGCAATTTGATTTCCTTCCGTGTAAAGGTTATTCTTCCCATATAGAGGTAATTGATCAAAGTAATGATGTTGTAAAGTCTTGTTGGACAAGGCTCCGGACTTGTGTGTCAAGTCATGATTCTCATGTGAACCTTCCGTATAAAGGTATCCATGAGATGGACCTCCCGTATAGAGATGAACCTTTCGTATAAACTATAAAGGTATCCATGAGATGGACCTCCTGTATAGAGGTGGACCTTCCGTATAAAGGTCATGATTTACTTGTTAAAAGCATTTAATGTTGTGTGATCTATTATTAACCATGATCACCAGTTGTTATTAAGTCTTCTTTAGAGATTGATCACCTCTAAAGTGAATTACTTTATCATATGATCATTTGGTCCGAAATAATATAATATGATCACAACATCCGATAATTCTTCTTAGTATAATGTAATGATGGATAATTAAAGTTATCACATATTGACCATGCAGTAAGAGAAAAATAAATAAAAGATAAAGCATAGAGATCAAGAGAATTCGAAATTGCCCATGCAGACACTTCCGCTAATTAAAGAGAACTTGAATTGTTAAAGCTTCGGTTAAGTATCAATGTATGCCTCAATCAATTCTTCAGTTAAAGCACCAGTTAAATATATGCCTCGGTTAACTAAAGAAATCATAGTGGTCACTTCAAGTAAATCAATAAGCATGATTTCAGTTAACTAAGTGTTAAATAAGAAGGACTAGTTAAATAAATTGTTTTCACTTTAGTGAAACTAGAAGACGACACTTCAATAAATCAAGGAGAATCAATTAAAGAGAGTTAAGTAAGTGACAACAAAGAATATCTAGTTAACTAAGTGATGACACTTAAGTTAGCCACCTAACTAAGTGGGCAAGCTTTCAATTGGCGAGTTCATCCTGAGTGACAAATCATTGAGATAAAGCACTGCATGAGAAGTGGGGCACACCTTTGCATGCAAGATTGATACGTCTAGTTTGAGGGCGAGTTCATCCTGAATTTAGAAGAGAAAAATAGAAGAGAAGAATGTATAAATATGTTATATGGGATTGATGAATTCAATGTGAAGCAAAAATTTTTCTCCATTGAAGGCAAGCCGCTTCTCTTTGTGTAGGGTATTGTTCTTGCTTGTTATTGTTGTGTTGGGCATACATCCGATTGATCTCTCTTCTCTATTGCTTCCGTATATTCACCAAGAGTGTTTTGGTGATCTCTTATCTTCCGAAAGCAATCTCCTATGTTGTAAAAGAAAGCATTCTCTGCTATCCATTATATTATACCGAGAAGAGTTGTTGGGGTTTTTGTTCTCATAGTTTCGAGGATTTTCCCCAGGGTATATCTTGTGTTATGGTTGTATGAATTTCATGTGAATCAATTGTCTCATTGCTTCAATTTTCAACATCAAAAAGAATTAAAGATCAAATCTCAACCAAATATTAACACAAACAATAACACAAAATGCAAAAATGACTTTAATACAATGCAAAAACCAACATTCAAGTGTCATTTTGATGCATAAAATTGATGCAAAGTGTCATTTCAATGCATGACCATGACGCAAATTTTGATGCCCCAAATGCTTACCAAATGCATCAAACCTTTAGAAGAAAAAAAAGATAATAATTAAAATAATTACAAAGGGAAGTGATGCAAATTTCAACAACGGGGTCTTGTATTGTTGTAGTGATACAAGTGCAACATCAAACTAGGTTTTAAATGGTTTAAAAACATCACATTTAATTGAAACCAAACTATTTGTAATGTTCCCAATAAAAAATTAGGAATATTATCTCCAAGGTTCCAACTTTAATTATGTTGATATTCAACTTTTTCCCAAACAATGGCTTATGAAGGCTTATGAGATGCTCTCGTTCAACAATAGTGGAGTGTATGTATATTTCTGATGTCCATTAAAGGTGTGCAGCTCATCAAATTTTTTAGAGTCCACTGATATGTGTCCCAAATCAGATCTGATATAAAATTGGAAGCTGGTAAAGAAACTAGGAACACTAGTTTAATTTTGGCTACACTGAACACGAGGTTTCCAACTCTTTCCAAACACTACCAAAGCAACTCGAATTGTCCCAATATAAATTTAATGGACTCAAATAGACTCAAATGAAACTATATGACCCACTGATAGACTCTAGAGAACTTCCAAAGAAGTATGAGAGACACCCTTTCAAGACTAGTGAGAAACTAACTCGATTCCCCCACATTGGAATATTAGTTTTTCAACTTGACCCAAACACTTCCAAATCAGCCCAAGTATTCCCAAACATATCCAATTCGACCATGACACTCCCAAATAAAAAAAAATAACTTAATAACGGACTTTAGGGAGCTGATATGAAAATTTAATACACATTGTCTTAAGATTGTTTAACCATACTAGCATATTTGCACATAAATCACTCATAAGCTTGAACATTTAACGCCATATGATGAAAATATCTATACATATTTGTTATGAATGTATGGAGACAATAAATATACTTATTAAAACAATATATGGCTCTTACAGAAGCTTGAAATCCAAGAAATATAGAGATAGAAAAGTAGTGGTGCACCCCTCCACTAGAAGAGATGCTAGATAGAGTAGATTTTGTAAAATGATGATATATCGAGCATACGGAAACCTTTTTGAGTGAAAAAAAAAGTGTTTCCCACTGGAAATGATTCTATGAATGCAATGGAATAGGTCTCATAGCCCAGAAATTCTCAGAAACATCGACACCAGAACCTCCATTTCGTCCCACCAACACCGGTCCAAGATCTAAATCAATAGAAATAAACTCCAAATGATAAGCATTCGAACCCACTACTGTATATGAAAATATAACCTGCAATAAATATCTATAGAGAAATCTGAAAGTGATTTCTCTCCTCAATAATCAGCTGCAATGAAAAGATCTAGATGATCTCCTCCTCTCTACTAGCTTGGGTGGAATCTTTCACCACCGAAACTACATCAATGGCAGGGAAGGTAAACACCCACCGTGCAATGTACAAGCTAAGATATACAAGAGTGCAAAACAACAACAATGATCCAAAATCCCTTTCACTTGTGTCTTCATCCCTTTTATAAATCATCATGGAGCATTTCCCCCTCATTCTAGAATTCTCTCACAAATATTTAATAAAATATTAATAAATGTTATTTTTATGAGAGAATGACACATTGGGACCCATTTAATTCCTCTATAATGTTATTTGGCCAAACAATAACTCCATCTACCTTGGAAATTCGAATTTGAGAGGCTTAGCTTGATTTTGGGGAAGTTACATTAGCATGTGGGCCCACCCTTCTCCTCTAGTGCCCTCTTTGGATAAATTTAGGACCTGCAACATGTCATAGGTTGTCATAAGTTGTCATAGGACTTGATTCTTGTCATAAGTTGTTATATATGTCATAGGTTGTCATAGAATCTATCATTGACTAAAAATAACCATGTGACTCTTCACCTTTCCCATGGGAGTTACGTATCCTTCAAAATTCGAATTTGAGGATGGTGTGATGTGTAAAGGAGGAATATTCCCTCATGTGGACCCCACATATCCACTTATGCACCCCCAAGTCCAACTAGGACCCCATGCCACTTCATTTTGGAGCAATTAATGATTTTCCATAATTTATTGGCCTATTTTCCACCATCAATTTTGAATTTTGAATTTCCATGAGAAACTATAAGCCTTGGGGTTAAATATCAATCTTTTAATTTTTCCACATAACCCTTAGGAATTGGGTAGGCCAACTTAATTGTTTATCTGGAGATTATTTAATTGGGGGCATTACAGTCCTCTCCACCCAAGATTGCTTGTCCTCAAGCAATTTCAAACATGGATGTTGGAGAATCTGATTTCCTTCCAAAACTTTGAGTAGTGACACTCATGTATTGCAATTGTTTGTTTCCAAAAGTAAAGAGATGTGGATTTTCTTTTTCATATTGATATCTCCAGTGACATCACCACTAAACACCAAAACATTAATTAAATCCATCAAAACAAAATTTGCACAATTAATCTTTACCTCTTTCATATTTTGGAAACTCTTTCTGAACTTTCAACCCTTTTGCTCATTGTATAATTCTTTGAAGTTGCCACTGAGTTGCCAAAATTTGAGTGTTCAAGATTCCAAGATCATTTCAGAGAGGAACCACCATGCATGTTGCTACACTACTCTGATTACAATCACCTTTTCAAGTGGTGACTCAATCTCCCATACTGCTTGTTGCCCCCAAAAATTGAAACCAATGAGTCCAAAAATGATCCCAGGGTCCCAAATGATCATGATACATGCATCGTGTTAAATGTATACTATGAAATTCCATGAACACCAAGCATGTGAAAACTGAATCCATCTCTCAAAAGGTCTCCCACATAGGAAACTGGAACACTGCTCTGCAAAGATGAACTCAAACAACTGAAGTTTGGTTTTCTTTCTCAAACCAACAATTGAACTACTGCTCCAAGTGAGCTGAAACCAAGCAATAACAGGATCCCATTGCTTGTATTGCATCCTTTCAAACATCATGAGTTCAAAATATAGATTATCAAAGTACATAACAACATAATACAAATGTACATCAAGAAGGTACCTCATCAAAGAATCATGAAAGTGCTTGTACATCCAAGTAAGTAGATCGTCATGTGCCAAGTACATACAATAATCAAGTGACCAATCAAATATGCTCCAATGACATAGATTAGCATACCATGTCCTATAATGCTGCTCCAAAAGGATGTAAGATGCATCAAAATAATCAACCATGTGTTCTTTCATCCAAGAATTTAATGAAGAATCTCCGCAAAAATATGAACCAAATAAGGAGCAAAGAAAACAAGGATGTTGCTGCCAATAAGAATGTGCTCCAATCATAAATCTCTTCACCTAAGTATTGGATGAAGTTTCTCCAAGATCAAATGAACTAAGCAAGGAAAAAGAAAAATCATGAGTCTTCAAGTGACTCAAGTGAACATCATAGGTGCTTCCATGTAGATGTGTATCATCATAAGGTAACAAAGAATGTTGCTGCAAATGTAAAGAAGAAGGTGCTCTAGTCATGTCATCACTAAAAGGAGAGATATGATTTGTGTACTCTTCATGGGGAACCATCAGAAAGAACCCTTTCACCCATACTTCATTAGGATGAGTGCTGCAAAATATGGAAGTGTAGGATGTAGAAGAATGAACCAACTCACCCAAATGATCATAAAGTGCATAAGTTTCATCATATGAAGGATTCATAGGGGTAGGATCATGCACCTCCCTCAAAAGTGTGAAGCTTTTCTCATAGGTTGGTTCCAAGGTAGAGGAATCATGCACTTCTTCAAAAAGTGCATAACCATCATCAAGAGGCAACTCAAGTTCCTCTTCCACAACATCAAGTGCTTGGAGATCATCAAGCTCATATTCAAACACATCAAGCACATGCAAATTTCCATGTTTCTCATGATCCACCATGTCATGAGAATCCTCCAAGCAATCTACCATATGGCAATTTGAAACAGAGGAGGAAGAACAAGTATCTTGCAACCTCTCAAGAAGTTGCTCATTTTGAATTTTGAGCTTATGAATATCCTCATTATTCTTCAAGTATGCCTCGTGTAACCATTCATTAAGCTCAACCAAATTGTTTCAATAAAAAAGAAAAGACATGAAATTACCTTTGATGTTGCACATTGCTCTTTGAATCTTCTCCATGTCTTCAAGGATGGCTCCTCCAATGAAGTAGCTCTCCAACAATAATTTGACACCAATGCTTGAGTGTCATGGAGAGTATTCAAGGCCCCTTGAATATTCTTTTCATCCATATTCAAGGACCCTGCAAGAAAATGAGGTTCTTGCAAACAATGTTGAAAAAGTTGACATTGGCAAAAAGTCGGCAAGGGTCCCGAATACAACTTCTCGGCAACATCGGCAAAAAAATCGGGAAAAATCGGCAAAAATTGGCAAAAGTCTGCAAACATTAAAAAATACAAATTACATTCATTTTTTTTATAATTTTAAACATATAAAGCAACAATACCATCATATTAACACCTTGGAACATAAATATGGAGAAAGCGTTGATATATAGATGTAGTGGATGCAAATAAATCGGAGTGGTTTGATTTCAATGACTTAGATTGCTAAAAAATACATAAAATTTTACACTTTTAATGAAAAAATATATATTAAAGATACCAAGCTATGATTCCAAACCATTAGAGACAAAATATTATCAAAATTGCACCAAGTGCAATACATATCTAAATCAAAATTGAAAAAACATAATCATCAAAATCAATGTCACTTGTACAAAACTCATCAAATATTTAAAAAAAAACCCGAGTTTTTAAAACTGTGAAAAAGCCTCCTTGGCGATTTTTTCCATTATGGAGGCCTGGGCGACTTTTTAGGTTGACCTGCGCTTTTTACTAAAAATTCGCGCCTCCACGACTTTTTAAAAATCGCGATTTTTTCCAGTCGATTTTCCAGCTTAGGGAAAAACTCGCGACTTTTTAAAAAGTCACCGATTTTTTGGCAAGGTTTTCAACACTACTTGCAAATGAACCTCCTCTTCTTCTTCCTTCTTGCTTGGATCAACTTCATGAAACTCAAGTGGTGATGGGGAAGTTGATCCCGATTCTTCTTCAATTGCTACAAGGTCTCCATCTCCATGGTCAATGGAACTGTTATCACACCATAGTAGCAGGGCTACTATTCTTGTACAGCAGATATCTGCACATTCCAGAGCTTCCTTTATTCCAGAGCATGGCTATATATTTTGGATCACTCATGATCAGAGCAGTACATTATTCAGATTTTATGACCTTGTGTCAAGGCTGAGCCTTGAGAGTTCAGATTTGATGACTGATGTGACCACTTATCCCATTACAGTTTCAGTTCAGTGCCTAGAGATGTATTTCAGCAGTGTTTCAGATGATGCATGATGATGATTATTATGATGATATTGTATGATCTATGGATATTGTTCTCACTGACTGTGGATTATTATCTTGTTGATTTAGTCATGATCATGGCATGTGCTTGGTATACTATTCCTGATGTGGCAAATTATTTAAAATGAACTAAAATGGACAATTGCTTGCACATTTAGATCATTTAACAAAACTTACTGGTATTTCACCTTACATAGACATGGTCTTTCCCTGACACCAGTTGTCTGCTAGTGTAGGCTCCATATTCACTTGTCTCCATCCATACATGACCTTCCTGTTTGACTTTAAACCCTGACTTGTCTCATTTGACTTTCTGATACTGAGGACTTCCCCATTTTTCTACCTCTGTGTTTGGACCGCATCCCTGTTTATTCAGTGTCTCGGCTCTGAGTTGGTGACAGAACTTGCCTTTGGTGAGTTGGATTGTAGGCCTAAATCATTCTGGTCGGTTGTCCCGATGTTTGGCATTGGCTCGAACTCCCCCTAGTCACTTGAGATGTTGTTGGCTAAAACTGAAAGCTCATGTTCTACCTGTGGAAACTAAATAAATTCGCCCATGGAAACAAAAAAGGGCAAGAGCAATGAAAAGCTAAAAATACTCCTCGAAGAGTATAAGAAAGGTCCAAAAAGCAATGGTTCTTAAAAGCTATATCTAAACAATTGCTGACCTTGTATAAATATATGAAAAACATGCCCTGGATGCAAGCTGCAACTAGTTGTGCTTCTCAGCACATCTGAAATCCGAAGGGTTATGTAGGCCAAAAAGGCCATGGAAATAAAATTGAATGATCCTAATGAACCTGGATCAACTTGATGTAGACATGATGCCTAAGTTGAATAAACACTCTCTAAACAACTTATCCATTTGTGAGGCACAGCCATCCCCCATGTTCTTTTGTCCAGCACAGAGTTTGTAGCTTCCCCCTTTTCCCAGTCCAAAGTATTTTTGAGTTAAGTTAGACAAGTCAAACCCTTGGCCCAACCTTGCTCCTAGCCTTCATCCTTCACTAGCAGTTTGACTATGTCCAATGGGTGAGTTTGTAATTTGAACTATTGTGCAAGTAATTTTATATAACCACGGAATATGTTAACTTGATTAATGCCACTGAATGGAATTTGTACTTTGAGCTTAGCTGTGAGAATGATTAGAGAAACATTGTCTTAGTCTACTGATGTGATTTATCCTTGATTATATATTCTTGGGATCCGTGATGATGTGGACCATGTATGGATGATTATTGATGATGATTTATGGTCCCACATGTTTGATGATGATATCATATGATGGACATATGATGCAGATGATGTTTGATCCAGTTCAGCAGGTTTATTATTATTTCAGATCAGTAGATTATACATTGTCCATATATGGTGGACCCTACAGCTGGCCCTTTAGGGCAACCTAGGGTGTGTGAGTACTCATTCCTAGTGGATTTGGGTCTTCTGGATCCATTGAGACACTTATCTTTCAGTTCCGGGCACTTCTGACAGTGATTGATGCAGTTTTACACTTGTTGACCAGATTTGGGGCTGATTTCCCAGCCTGAGCAGCAGGGGCCCCGAGAGGCCAGTTCACCTAGGGCGCTGATGATGGAGGGGGTGGTCCAGCCACTTGTTATTACCATTTATCCCCCCTCCCGGAGAGCCTGGTGGGCTCAGATGGACAGCGCTAGCACCCTAGGAGGCAGTTTTGGCACTTTCACAGTTCCCGAGGCAGTTAACAAATGGGATAAAGTGGTCACTGAGGAAATCGATTTGGGCAATTGAGGCAAGGATTTGGCATTTGGTTTTCACAGAGGTCTTCCAGGATGGCATCACTATCTTCCAGTCAGTTTTCACCATGTGGGTATGCCCGGATTGATCACAGGAAGACATTTATTGCTTGACTGTCATGGATTCTGAGGACAGTTTTGGTCATTTTTATTATATTGGACATATTTTATTATTTTATTGTGCCTTGGGGATGAGCTAGTAAGGATTGATGCCTCCTAGCCCCACCATGTGCTTATTTTATCATGTCCTAGTCATAATGAGGTGGATTATTGTACTTTTTACCCCTCTAGTGGGATGACGTCACCCTCCATTGTACCATTTAGTGAGGGCGCTTTTGTTATTTTGAGTGATCCATGTGATATATTTTTATGGGTCATCTTAGCCATTGATTGTATGATGAGATCTTATAATCTCAACCACTCATTTGATGTAGTATTATGAAGTGGTATAGGGTTTTGGTCTTTATTATCCTATATAAGGAGGAGACCCCCCATTGTAAAGCTCACCTTTGGAGCTCTGGAATATTGGAATAGAAGATTTTTTGTGGAGCAAATCTCTCTTGCATTGTGGATTCTCTTGCATATTGAATATACAGTATCTCTTCTATGTATCATTGTGGATTTTGGTGCTTTTGCTAACCTTTTGACAGGAAAGTCGAATTGGAGAGAGGAGGGCGACTTCATGAGGGTTATTGTTGGAGGGATCCACATATTCTCTCTTGGGTTGATCTTGTGACAGGGAGTATCATTATTGTATCTTCGTGACATAGTTGATGCTTTCTATTACATCTTTCTACCATTTTCATAATCATCTTGCTTGACTTGTTTCTTTGATCTTGTCTTGTAGGAGGAGGACGATTTGGCTATCTTGGAGAAGGGCGATTTGGTTGGAGCACTTGGATCTCACTCTTGAATATACACATAGGAGAATGCTATCAATTTGCAAGGTGGCCACAATCAATTGAGGTAAGATCTACAAGGTATGTGCCTCTTTCATCCATTCTATCTTCATTGGTCATAAAACCCTAATTAAATCAAAACCCCAATTTTGGTATTTCTTAGATCTACTTAGATCTAGCCTTGCAATTGAAAAGATTTTAAAAACCCACCTCTATAGGATCCACCCCTAGTTGGATCTATAGTTTGGTGATGATTGGCTAAAAATTGACACACTTTTCAATGCAAAAAGCCTTCTTGAACCTAAATCGATTTTCCTAAGAGAAGCTTGTTGGGTTAGATCTAGTACATGGGTAGGTGAGATCCCACTTGATTTGACATCTAGACATTTGATAACCTATACCCATATCTTTACTTTGGTGAAAACTACTTTGTGGACATCTCTCCATGTTTTAAGGGGTTGAAACCCCCTTTTGACCTTCTTGGCATCTTAAAACTTAGATCTACCAAGATCTAGCCATTGGATTCACTTGAAACTTTGAAGGAACATAGATCGGGGTACTAACATCCCGGATCTACATTTTGGTGGCCATTGGACTTGATTTGGTCCACCAAAACCCATTTTTGGACCCTCCTTGAGCAAATCGCACCCCCTTGATTTTTTGAGTTGGTCCACTTCTAGGAAGTGGGTGTTTGAGTTGTTCGTGGATTTGGAATGCCCATGCCTTGAAACCTAGGTCTATACTGTCCTTTCATCAAAATCCGCCTTGGGGATTGCATTCCTTGTTTTAAGGGATTGTGGTCCACTTTTGGTCATCATTTAAAAACCTAGATCTAGTAAGATCCAACCATTGGATCTCATCCAATCCACTTGACTTGGCTTCCAGGTGTCCCGATCTACAATTTGACATACTTTTTGACCCCATTAGCCCACTTAACAAGGCACTAGTCCATCACCAAGCAAGTCGCACTCCTTGGGATTGGTGTCAAATCCTAGATCTAGCACATGGGTATCCTTGAAATCAACTTCAACTCATAGATCTAACCTACATCTAACCTATAGTACCTACCTCACACCTAACTTCACCTTGTGGGCCTACCTAGAATCACTTCACACTTCCCAAGAAAACTAGACCCACTTGTGTAAACACATGGTCCTATACCTTGTCATCATACCCCAACATGTGGCCTAAACCATACATAGGTTGAAACATTAATAATCTCTTACACCTCCCTCAACCATACCTTAAACCTTAGGTCCACTCAGCCTTGCATTGGTTTCCGTAACTCATTACTTACCTACACTTAGAAACCTTTGTTTGGGTCCAATCAACTGTGATTGGGGTATAGGGTCTCCCCCTTGGTCTAGTTACACCTTGACCTAAAGCGAAGAGTGCCTCGGTTGACGTGACTCCCACCTGCATTGGGAACCGTGGCATCTCTTGGGTCACCTCTTTAGTTGCCTAGCTCCTCTACCGTCCCGGATGGGATACCTCTAGGGGCAACTACAAGTTGTGTGATAACATTTTTGGCGCCGTTGCCGGGGAGGTAGAGGCCTACCTTGGTTCAACATACCTGTTTTGTCTCACTCTCTCCCTGCACTTTAAACGACATACATCTTGGTAGAAGAGTTTAAAAATCTACCTGGCGACTCCAATTTGTGACTCCGCTGAGGATCGGCCCCATTCCCATCTTTCAATTTTGTAATTTGTAAATCATAAATGAATTCAGACATTTTCTTCCAAATGACAAGGTGTATGAATGAAATATATGAGAATCTATCTCGCTATAGAGGGCAGTTGGAAGAAAGTAATGAAGGTCAGTCAACATATCAATATGGGAATGATTATGTACATAATTCTTATAACTCTCATCATTCTTTTCATTCTTCAAGTAAAAATATTAACCCAATTAATTCAAACAAAAGTCAAGTTCAACCAAGACCTTGCAACCAAAGCATTCGGTCAAATGACTCTAGCATTCCAGTTAGACATCCAAAACTAATCCCTAGTAGAATGGCCAAAGTTATTAGAAATCCACCTAAGCCATCTCCTTTTGACTTTTCTGAAATTCATGGGGCGCCTCATCTTATGCCAAATAATTACTCTGAATGGTTGCCTCGTTTCTATAGAAATTATTTTGAGTCAAATGAAAATCATTTACAAAGATTTTGGGATTATATGGAAGTTAGGGGTGCTGATGATGAAGATGTTTATATGCGGGCCCTGGGTGAGACATTAGGTGGAAATGCCGGATTATGGTTTGATAATTTAGCCCCAGGATCCATCACTAGATATGATATGTTTGTTGGGTTATTAAAGAATAAATGGGGTAGTAATATTGAAGAATCCTTAACAGAGGCATCAAGCAATAACTGTGTTGTTGAGGATCAGTTTGATAAGGACCATGATAATAATAATGACACTTCAAGTCAGTCCTTGAGTAGCCCCCCTTTTGACCTTGAAGAAATTTCTGATTTTGTGGATCCTTCAGAAAGAGAACTCCTTAATCATTATATCATTAACAATCCTTTAATTTCTCCTCATCTTTTTGAAGAAGAAGAAAGTGGAAACATTGACCAAGACCCTTTAGTAGTGCTTTCACATGATCATTGTGCAAATAATCAGGATGTTCTAAATAAATTTCTTAATTTTATCCCTGATCAATTTGATGAAAATGATCAAGTATCCTCTTGTGATTTTAATGATGAATCAATAGAAGGAGATGATGAGCCAGTAGATCACACTAGATGCTCTAATCTTTGTTCCACTTCTTATAATGAGTCTTTAAATTTTTCTATCCTTAGTCAAGATAGCTCTTTCTTAGAGTTAGAATCTTGTCCTCAAATCAGATTTAATCAAAAGTTTGAAGTCATTCCTAGTGCTATTATGATTTCAAGGCCAAATCTTTCTATCCATCTAGGAGACTGTTCATATTTGCAATCCACCCTCCCTTCCCAACTTTTTCAATCATCTTTGGGTTGGTGGTCTAGTCAGTCTTTTGCTTTTAAAATTTTCAATAAGAAGTATAAGCATGATTACATGTTTGGAGAAAATGCACTTCATTTCCCTTTTCAGTCACTTTGGAACCATAATGCTTGTTGTCAATTTATCAATCATTCTAGGTGGCTAGAAAAGGTGTTTAAAGATCAATTCCATCTTTTCTCCATTTTTGAGCATCAAGAGGGTCTGACTTTGATTTTTCGTCTTCTAAGCTTTGAGTTGTCCCCACTTGGTTTTTATTTGATCATCAGTCCCAAGGAGAATCAAATTGAATATGTGAGAGAAGTAAATGAAGAAGTTAATTTGTGTGAAAATGAATCGAATCACATGTCTTATATCTTCCCTCCATCCATCCCTGAGTTTAACTTGCATAAATTTTATGATCCTATCAGTTCTTTGATGGAGGATGTCTGCTTCAATCAAATTTCTCCTTGGCATGATTTCATTTTGCTCTATTCAAATCCTTCTTCAATTTCTGAACAAGTCAGGAAGATTGTGCTCTCAATTTCATTAATCTTTAATCCAATCTTGACTTGCTCTATCAACAAAAATCAAAGAAAAATCATTAACTTATTTGATGAATGGTTGCACTGGATTTATGATTTTACCTAACATTTGTGCTAAATGGTTAGATTAGGGTAGGTAGGACCAAATAAGCTCACTTGAGCAGTAGGATTTGTGTGCTTTTTCTTTTTCTGTGTGCCGAGTATTGTCCTTTTTCTTGTTTCTGCCTGAGTTGAGTCTTGCTCCTTCCTAAGCTTGTCTCTTCTCCTGAATACATTTAAGAAATTATAGTTAGCATTTATATTGTTGGCTGCCTGTGCAAGTTGAGATTGCCTGATTTAAGAAGTTACTCTTTTTCTCCTGCACAGTAAATAAAAATGATAATAATATATGCCATGTTAGTAAATATTTTTATTTTGACGCATTTCAGTTTATGCTTTAGATTAGTTTTCAGTTTTATTTTATATTTGTCCCATACATGCTCCATGATGGTATTCTAGTGTTTGTGAGAGCAGGAACAGGTGCAAGATAAAAGCTGAAAGCAAGGATGGTGCAGTGCTGGATTGAAGATTGATGCAGAGCAGTTCGAGACCAGAGATTCTGAGGTTCTCAAGCGCTCTCTCCCTTAGAGCACTTGTCCCAGCTGGAGCCAGATGTTATCACACCATAGTAGCAGGGCTACTATTCTTGTACAGCAGATATCTGCACATTCCAGAGCTTCCTTTATTCCAGAGCATGGCTATATATTTTGGATCACTCATGATCAGAGCAGTACATTATTCAGATTTTATGACCTTGTGTCAAGGCTGAGCCTTGAGAGTTCAGATTTGATGACTGATGTGACCACTTATCCCATTACAGTTTCAGTTCAGTGCCTAGAGATGTATTTCAGCAGTGTTTCAGATGATGCATGATGATGATTATTATGATGATATTGTATGATCTATGGATATTGTTCTCACTGACTGTGGATTATTATCTTGTTGATTTAGTCATGATCATGGCATGTGCTTGGTATACTATTCCTGATGTGGCAAATTATTTAAAATGAACTAAAATGGACAATTGCTTGCACATTTAGATCATTTAACAAAACTTACTGGTATTTCACCTTACATAGACATGGTCTTTCCCTGACACCAGTTGTCTGCTAGTGTAGGCTCCATATTCACTTGTCTCCATCCATACATGACCTTCCTGTTTGACTTTAAACCCTGACTTGTCTCATTTGACTTTCTGATACTGAGGACTTCCCCATTTTTCTACCTCTGTGTTTGGACCGCATCCCTGTTTATTCAGTGTCTCGGCTCTGAGTTGGTGACAGAACTTGCCTTTGGTGAGTTGGATTGTAGGCCTAAATCATTCTGGTCGGTTGTCCCGATGTTTGGCATTGGCTCGAACTCCCCCTAGTCACTTGAGATGTTGTTGGCTAAAACTGAAAGCTCATGTTCTACCTGTGGAAACTAAATAAATTCGCCCATGGAAACAAAAAAGGGCAAGAGCAATGAAAAGCTAAAAATACTCCTCGAAGAGTATAAGAAAGGTCCAAAAAGCAATGGTTCTTAAAAGCTATATCTAAACAATTGCTGACCTTGTATAAATATATGAAAAACATGCCCTGGATGCAAGCTGCAACTAGTTGTGCTTCTCAGCACATCTGAAATCCGAAGGGTTATGTAGGCCAAAAAGGCCATGGAAATAAAATTGAATGATCCTAATGAACCTGGATCAACTTGATGTAGACATGATGCCTAAGTTGAATAAACACTCTCTAAACAACTTATCCATTTGTGAGGCACAGCCATCCCCCGTGTTCTTTTGTCCAGCACAGAGTTTGTAGCTTCCCCCTTTTTCCCAGTCCAAAGTATTTTTGAGTTAAGTTAGACAAGTCAAACCCTTGGCCCAACCTTGCTCCTAGCCTTCATCCTTCACTAGCAGTTTGACTATGTCCAATGGGTGAGTTTGTAATTTGAACTATTGTGCAAGTAATTTTATATAACCACGGAATATGTTAACTTGATTAATGCCACTGAATGGAATTTGTACTTTGAGCTTAGCTGTGAGAATGATTAGAGAAACATTGTCTTAGTCTACTGATGTGATTTATCCTTGATTATATATTCTTGGGATCCGTGATGATGTGGACCATGTATGGATGATTATTGATGATGATTTATGGTCCCACATGTTTGATGATGATATCATATGATGGACATATGATGCAGATGATGTTTGATCCAGTTCAGCAGGTTTATTATTATTTCAGATCAGTAGATTATACATTGTCCATATATGGTGGACCCTACAGCTGGCCCTTTAGGGCAACCTAGGGTGTGTGAGTACTCATTCCTAGTGGATTTGGGTCTTCTGGATCCATTGAGACACTTATCTTTCAGTTCCGGGCACTTCTGACAGTGATTGATGCAGTTTTACACTTGTTGACCAGATTTGGGGTTGATTTCCCAGCCTGAGCAGCAGGGGCCCCGAGAGGCCAGTTCACCTAGGGCGCTGATGATGGAGGGGGTGGTCCAGCCACTTGTTATTACCATTTACCCCCCCTCCCGGAGAGCCTGGTGGGCTCAGATGGACAGCGCTAGCACCCTAGGAGGCAGTTTTGGCACTTTCACAGTTCCCGAGGCAGTTAAAAAATGGGATAAAGTGGTCACTGAGGAAATCGATTTGGGCAATTGAGGCAAGGTTTTGGCATTTGGTTTTCACAGAGGTCTTCCAGGATGGCATCACTATCTTCCAGTCAGTTTTCACCATGTGGGTATGCCCGGATTGATCACAGGAGGACATTTACTGCTTGACTGTCATGGATTCTGAGGACAGTTTTGGTCATTTTTATTATATTGGACATATTTTATTATTTTATTGTGCCTTGGGGATGAGCTAGTAAGGATTGATGCCTCCTAGCCCCACCATGTGCTTATTTTATCATGTCCTAGTCATCATGAGGTGGATTATTGTACTTTTTACCCCTCTAGTGGGATGACGTCACCCTCCATTGTACCATTTAGTGAGGGCGCTTTTGTTATTTTGAGTGATCCATGTGATATATTTTTATGGGTCATCTTAGCCATTGATTGTATGATGAGATCTTATAATCTCAACCACTCATTTGATGTAGTATTATGAAGTGGTATAGGGTTTTGGTCTTTATTATCCTATATAAGGAGGAGACCCCCCATTGTAAAGCTCACCTTTGGAGCTCTGGAATATTGGAATAGAAGATTTTTTGTGGAGCAAATCTCTCTTGCATTGTGGATTCTCTTGCATATTGAATATACAGTATCTCTTCTATGTATCATTGTGGATTTTGGTGCTTTTGCTAACCTTTTGACAGGAAAGTCGAATTGGAGAGAGGAGGGCGACTTCATGAGGGTTATTGTTGGAGGGATCCACATATTCTCTCTTGGGTTGATCTTGTGACAGGGAGTATCATTATTGTATCTTCGTGACATAGTTGATGCTTTCTATTACATCTTTCTACCATTTTCATAATCATCTTGCTTGACTTGTTTCTTTGATCTTGTCTTGTAGGAGGAGGACGATTTGGCTATCTTGGAGAAGGGCGATTTGGTTGGAGCACTTGGATCTCACTCTTGAATATACACATAGGAGAATGCTATCAATTTGCAAGGTGGCCACAAGCAATCGAGGTAAGATCTACAAGGTATGTGCCTCTTTCATCCATTCTATCTTCATTGGTCATAAAACCCTAATTAAATCAAAACCCCAATTTTGGTATTTCTTAGATCTACTTAGATCTAGCCTTGCAATTGAAAAGATTTTAAAAACCCACCTCTATAGGATCCACCCCTAGTTGGATCTATAGTTTGGTGATGATTGGCTAAAAATTGACACACTTTTCAATGCAAAAAGCCTTCTTGAACCTAAATCGATTTTCCTAAGAGAAGCTTGTTGGGTTAGATCTAGTACATGGGTAGGTGAGATCCCACTTGATTTGACATCTAGACATTTGATAACCTATACCCATATCTTTACTTTGGTGAAAACTACCTTGTGGACATCTCTCCATGTTTTAAGGGGTTGAAACCCCCTTTTGACCTTCTTGGCATCTTAAAACTTAGATCTACCAAGATCTAGCCATTGGATTCACTTGAAACTTTGAAGGAACATAGATCGGGGTACTAACATCCCGGATCTACATTTTGGTGGCCATTGGACTTGATTTGGTCCACCAAAACCCATTTTTGGACCCTCCTTGAGCAAATCGCACCCCCTTGATTTTTTGAGTTGGTCCACTTCTAGGAAGTGGGTGTTTGAGTTGTTCGTGGATTTGGAATGCCCATGCCTTGAAACCTAGGTCTATACTGTCCTTTCATCAAAATCCGCCTTGGGGATTGCATTCCTTGTTTTAAGGGATTGTGGTCCACTTTTGGTCATCATTTAAAAACCTAGATCTAGTAAGATCCAACCATTGGATCTCATCCAATCCACTTGACTTGGCTTCCAGGTGTCCGATCTACAATTTGACATACTTTTTGACCCCATTAGCCCACTTAACAAGGCACTAGTCCATCACCAAGCAAGTCGCACTCCTTGGGATTGGTGTCAAATCCTAGATCTAGCACATGGGTATCCTTGAAATCAACTTCAACTCATAGATCTAACCTACATCTAACCTATAGTACCTACCTCACACCTAACTTCACCTTGTGGGCCTACCTAGAATCACTTCACACTTCCCAAGAAAACTAGACCCACTTGTGTAAACACATGGTACTATACCTTGTCATCATACCCCAACATGTGGCCTAAACCATACATAGGTTGAAACATTAATAATCTCTTACACCTCCCTCAACCATACCTTAAACCTTAGGTCCACTCAGCCTTGCATTGGTTTCCGTAACTCATTACTTACCTACACTTAGAAACCTTTGTTTGGGTCCAATCAACTGTGATTGGGGTATAGGGTCTCCCCCTTGGTCTAGTTACACCTTGACCTAAAGCGAAGAGTGCCTCGGTTGACGTGACTCCCACCTGCATTGGGAACCGTGGCATCTCTTGGGTCACCTCTTTAGTTGCCTAGCTCCTCTACCGTCCCGGATGGGATACCTCTAGGGGCAACTACAAGTTGTGTGATAACAGGAACTTTGGCTTGCAACAACACCTTCAAAAGTGATCTCTATGTCACCAACATAGAGGTGTGAGCACCCATCAGTAGGTACTCCTTCACAGTTAAGGCATCCATCAGTAGATGCTATTTGATCCATGTCCAAAGTAGAATGTGTTACGGAATGATATTCAGTAGTTTCAATGGAATCTTATTCATGCTCATGTGATGTTTCTTTATATTTTTCAAAGTCACTTGGGAGTGACTTTCGATCCTCTTCATGTGATGCTTCTTCTGCTTCACCACCTACACAACTAGGTGGCTCATGGGTCTCCTCCTTTTCACTTAAACATATATGATTTTCTCTCCAAGGTATTTTGCAAGAAGGGCATAGACCTTTCGTCACTAACTCGACATCTTCATTCTTGGGCCTATATCCAAAGACCCAATTGACAAAGTCTTAAAAAAGAATGGCCTTCTTTGTCTTTCCCATCAAAGAAAGATATACTTGATATTGTTGAGGCAAAGTTTTACATGTTTCTCTCAATATTTCTAATTCATTCATAGGATTATCCTTTGGTGGTGTTACGATGGTACCAGTACCAGCGCACCTGTAAAGGTGCTCCAAGGAGAGGGGGTTATTTTTCTCGCCAGGAGGAGTGTTTAGCCAGCTTTTTCTGAGTAGGGGTTATGGCCAGACCCTATGCTTTCTCCCTTGGAAGTACTATGGCTTAGTGGCATCGCTAACTACCTCATGAAAGGGCTTGAAGCCCTGGGGTTGGTGTTTGGGGCTTCCATGGGTGGATCACTGGGTCACATGACCCCAACCCTGATTTAGCATTCCGGTGACAGATCTTTCAGCACTAAGGCATATCTTCCTCCTCCAAGTCACCTCCAGCACCCTCCTGGCCCTCCAGTTCACCAGCGCCCTATCTCTGGGCCCTCCTTCAGATGATGACATCATCCTTGATGCTTGACTGTGATGTTTGATAAGGGGGGGCGTTGAGGGATATTCACTTCTGTTGGGGTTAGTGGGGGCATGACGACCCCCCCCCCTCCGCATTCTGGCCTTCAAAACAGACCGATATGCTCATTTTTAGCCATTTTTCTCATGTATGGGTCATATATGGGGAAAACACCCCAATTTACCCACTACTTTGATTATTTTATATTATTTTTGGTTTAATTTTAAGTTGACATTTATAATTTCAAATTGACATTTAAAAAAGGCATGTCGGCCTGGATTTTATTTTACTTTTGTAAAGTCAGTATGAAAATGTATAAATACCTTTTCCTCACTTCATTTTTACACATCAAATTATGGGATTACACTAAATTTTCTGATTTTTACCCTTCTAGGGCTCAATGGAGTGATGCGCACCTCTTGAGGATGGATAAACTTTCTAGTTTGGGGACAAATATTTGAAGTCTTTGCTTTTGTTTCTTTGCTAAGGTGATGCTAAAAGTTGTTTGCTTAACACATGCACAAGAAGGTATCTAAGTCTTTTTCTCTTGATATTTATTTGTTAAATGTTGGAGTTGTCTTGTCTAAGGTTGAATGGTATCCATTGATGTTGCATTTTTCCCTAGCATAAGTCATTTTCAGCTTTTAGTTACCCTAGCATTGTCAACTTGAGCTTTAGGTCTCCAAATTTTGTCTTAGCTAGGACATCATCGACCAACTCTTGTAGTAGTTGAAGAAGCCCTATTTTTCCAAACTTGGCAAGTGCCATCTCAAGGGGAGGCTATCCTCCATTGATGCTTAGGGTTAAGGTGAACTTCTCATGCAAACCCTAGGTTGTTCATCTACATTTATAACCTAAATTTATGAGTTTGTATATATTGTAATTATTATTGTAGCTTAGGTTTTTGACCTTTTTATTGTAATTTTATGCAATTTTTGAAAATTTTAAATAAAGAAAACGCTAATTTTTGTGTTTTTTAACCCTAATAGCAGTCCTCTTTTCTCCTTTGCGGCCTCCTCCATATCTCCTTCCCTCCTTCGCTCTACCTCCATACCTCCTTTCCCTCACTCCCTCTCCTATCCAACACCCTCGACCTCTCCTTTCCCTAACTCAGACCCCACTTTTCCTCTTTCCTCCAACCCTTGGACCTGCTACCCCTTATCTCCTTCCATGTATGAACTTGTTGCTCCAGCCTTGCTTCTGCCCTATTCTCCATCCTCGCACATCCCTTCCCTTCATCTCCTTTCACCCTCGGTCCCCTTATTATCCAGCTCGCTCCCCTCTTCTGCTGCCTTCTACCCGCAACCTCCATTTATGCTCCCTTGCATCCCCTTTCCTTCCACTCTATACCTTCGCATCCTCTTCCTTTCATCCTCCCTACCTCCACTTCTTCCTCGCCTCATCTTCCCGTCCGAGTTCTCTTCTCCACCTTAACATAGGTCTGCATATTGCAGACCCTGTGTGTTCACCTTCTCTTCCCTTGTTAACCTTACCACATGTACATACATTTAAATAAAAAGTAAAGGTAATGTTAGTGCTCTTGGTGTTAGTTATCTGTGCATATATAAGTCTGATTTTTTCCAACGCAGATCTGAAACTTACCTTTAAAATATGAAGTTTATATGATCAGAGTTTTGAAAGTAGTTAGTTAATTTTTATGGTTTTGTGTCATATATGTCCACTAAATACTGATGCAAAATTCACACCTAAAGAGGGTTTATCGTTGTTGTATTAGCTTTGTATTGTGAAGACAATTGTGGACATTGCAAATCTGGTTTAGGAAGGTGAAAGAACTTAATTGGGTCAACAGGTATTACCTTTGCTTTCGTCTTCATTACCTTGAATGGTTATCCTAATATTGCTAGAACATCCTGCTTATTAGATTATTGTTGTTGTGATATTTCCCTTAATGTTATAAGTTTTCTGATATGAAACTACTGATGAGCAATATTGTATCAAATGCTTAAAGGTCTAATGGTTTAGTAATCACTTGTGGTTGAAATTTGATGATACATATTTGCATTGGTGAATGATCTTTTATGTATATTGCTCTTGGATTGACTTTACACTTTCATTGAATGATCTATGTTGGTTAATAATCCATGGTGAATCCTAGCAATTGGTGACTCTTGGATAATATACTTTGCCTGATTTTCACACACTAACATTGGATGATTAATTGTTACGTTATCTTCATATTGACTCCATTTACGCACTAGTCTAACTAACGTTTGCATAGAGAACATAGTTTTTTGGTTGCATCAATGTTCTACAGGTTATCACAAGGGTACTTCTCCTTGGAGGTTTTGACGCTCTGAAGAAGTTATACTTGTGATCGAGGTGACATTGGATCACTTTTCTTATTTTTGCTTATCGGGAACTAGCCCTGCTAGTTTGCCCGGTAACAGGTGGTATGACACATTCATCTTCATCATACACAAGTTCATAAGAATAACCCTCATTCCTTATGAAATTGTAAGAAGTGCTACATGATGGCACCTCTTCCTCATACCATTCACATTCTTCTTCATATTGCTCACAATCATCTTCATACTGCTCATAAGAATTGTATTCATAGGATTCATCATAATAGTAAGACATGGCTGAAACTTCTTCTTCAATGGATGATATTAATGCATAGGTGCAAGGACCATGCTATGATACCACTGTAATGTTCCCAATCAGAAATTAGGAATATTATCTCCAAGGTTCCAACTTGAATTATGTTGATTTTCAACTTTTTCCCAAACAATGGCTTATGAAGGCTTATGAGATGCTCTTGTTCAACGATAGTGGAGTGTATGTATATTTATGATGTCCATTAAAGGTGTGCAACTCATCAAAGTGTTTATATTCCACTGATATGTGTCCCAAACCAGATTTGATATAAAATTGGAAGCTGGTAAAGAAACTAGGAACATTAGTTCAATTTTGGCCACACTGAACACGGGGTTTCCAACTCTTTCCAAACACTACCAAAGCAACTCGAATTCTCCCAATATCAATTTAATAGAATCAAATAGACTCAAATGAAACTATATGACCCACTGATAGACTCCAAATAACTTCCAAAGAAGTATGAAAGACGCCCTCTCAAGACTAGTGAGAAACTAGCTCGATTTCCCCCACATTGGAATACTAGTTTTTCAACTTGACCCAAACACTTCCAAATCAGCCGAAGTCTTCCCAAACAGATCCAATTCGACCATGACACTCCCAAATCAACAAAAATAACTTAATAACAGAATTTAGGGAGCTGATATGAAAATTTAATACACATTGTCTTAAGATTGCTTAACCATACTAGCATATTTGCACATAAATCACCCATAAGCTTGAACATTGAACACCCTATGATGAAAATATCTATACATATTTGTTATGAATATATGGAGACAATAAATATACTTATTAAAACAATATATGGCTCTTACAGAAGCTTGAAATCCAAGAAATATAGAGACAGAAAAGTAGGGGTGCGCCCCTCCACTAGAAGAGATGCCGGATATAGTAGATTTAGTAAAATGATGATATATCGGGCATACAGAAACCTTTTTGAGTGAAACAAAAAGTTTTTCCCACTAGAAATGATTCTAGGAATGCAATGGAATAGATCTCATAGCCCATAAATTCTCAAAAACATCGAAACCATAACCTCCATTCCGTCTCACCAACACCGGTCCAAGATCTAAATCAATAGAAAGAAACTCCAAATGATAGGAATTCGACCCCACTACTGTATATGAACATATAACCTACAATTAATATCTATAGAGAAATCTGAAAGTGATTTCTCCCCTCAATAATCAGCTGCAATGAAGCACAATGAAAAGCTCTGGATGATCTCCTCCTCTCTACTAGCTTGGGTGGAATCTTTCACCATCGAAACTACATCAATGGCAGGGAAGGTAAACACCCACCGTGAAATGGACAAGCTAAGATATACAAGAGTGCAAAACAACAACAATGATCCAAAATCCCTTTCACTTGTGTCTTCATCCCTTTTATAAATATTCATGGGGAAATTCCCCCTCATTCTAGAATTCTCTCACAAATATTTAATAAAATATTAATAAATGTTATTTTTATGAGAAAATGACACATTGGGACCCATTTAATTCCTCTATAATGTTATTTGGCCAAACAATAACTCCGTCTACCTTGGAAATTCGAATTTGAGAGGCTTAGCTTGATTTTGGGGAAGTTACATTAGCATGTGGGCCCACCCTTCTCCTCTAGTGCCCTCCTTGGATAAATTTAGGACCTGCAACATGTCATAGGTTGTCAGAAGTTGTCATAAGCTGTCATAGGACCTGATTCTTGTCATAAGCTGTCATAGGACCTAATTCTTGTCATAAGTTTTCATATATGTCATAGGTTGTCATAGAATCTATCATTGACTAAAAATAGCCCTGTGACTCTTCACCTTCCCCATGGGAGTTACTTATCCTTCCAAATTCGAATTTGAGGATGGTGCCCTGTGTAAAGGAGGAAAATTCCCTCATGTGGACCCCACATATCCACTTATGCGCCCCCAAGTCCAACTAGGACCACATGCCACTTCATTTTGGAGCAATTAATGATTTTTCCATAATTTATTGGCCTATTTTCCACCATAAATTTGGAATTTTGAATTTCCATGAGAAACTATAGGCCTTGGGGTTAAATATCAATATTTTAATTTGATGTGGGTAGCGCGAGCTAGGGTTTTTGGCGACTTCTGAAGGCGGAAGGACTGACGACGATCATGGCTGCAACTGTGGGGGGAGGCAATCCATCCCCCCTGGTAACCCTCCGGATGGGTTTCAGGTCGGTGGGATTCTGATCTTGCTCGACGGAATGGGTGGTATGGGAAATAGGTCATTGGATCTGGGGTCTGCAGATCATTCAGTGGTTTGGAAGCAGGGACAGTGCATCCCTAAATCGACTTCCATTCCATCAATGAAGATTAGATCTAGTAAGTTGAGAGAACGTATTCAGTATATGCAGGATCACACACTTATTGGCAAGTTTGCGGGGATGTTGCCCTCGGAAAAATACCTAATCTGGTGGATTAATTCCACTTGGAAACCAAAAGGCCATTATGAACTTCAGCTGGGGTCTAAGGGTTTCTTAACGATCTCTTTCCTGAACCTGGAAGATCGAAACAATGTTTTAGATGGGGGCCCCTATTTTTTCTACTCGGTCGACCTTTTCTTAAGACCCTAGAAAGAGAAGTTTTTCCCTGATAAGGAAGATATGCGGGTAGCTCCTATCTGGATCAGGCTTTACTCTCTTCCGAGTGAATATTGGGATACTGAAATCCTGGAGGACATTGGGAACAACCTTGGATCCTTCATCAAAATTTCAGAGCAAACCAAAGCGCAACGTTATACGACATATGCTCAGATCTGTGTTTACATGGATCTCTCTAAAGATCTGCCTGAAGCAATTAAGATGCCATGGGAGGATGAGGATTGGGTTCAACCTTTGGATTATGAGCAGATCCCATTCATATGCTACTGCTGCCATGTGCATGGTCACTTATTCAGATACTGCCCCATGAATAACCCTAAACCCTCTGCAGGAAATGTTGGGGAGAGCAAAGATCAATGATTCACTAAGGTTTCGATCCGTAAACGTGGAGAAAGAAAACAGGAGATTCTTGATGGCTCAAAGAAGATCCTTACCTCAAAAAATTTTGAGGCTATGAGGGATCAAACGGAAGAAATTGCAGAAAGGTCATCCCAGGAGAAGAAGGACACTAGCAACCAAGAGAAAGTGGCTGATCCTCCAAGGTCTTCTAGTTCCAAGGAAATGGAAACCTCGATTGTGGAAATGGATGGGGAAATTGGGGAAGATGCAAAAGATATGGACATTAGCGATCTAGATTTGGAAGGCATAGAGCAAGCGTGTGAGGATGTTGCGAAAGGATACGTCCCACAGGAGCAAGTCGTCCTTCTGAAAGAAGCAATCATTAAGCCCCGAGAGTCTAATCGCCTTGGCATCAGCCCAGGATCTATGAAAGATCACAAAATAAAGCATGAGGAGGTTGTCAAAAAACCAGGATGGAAATCTAATCGGCAACACATAGCGGCAGCAGGAATGAAGTTAGTGGAATCAGGTCAGTACCCTACGATTAGGGCCACTCTTGGTTTATAATCTTAAGGTTTGATATGAAGATTGTTTCTTGGAACATTAGGGGCCTTAATAGCCCGCAGAAAGTTAAGACTCTTTGAAATAAGATTAATATGACAAATCCTGCCATTGTGTTTCTTCAAGAAACAAAATGTTCGGTGACTCAACTTCAGGAAAAAAGCAGGAAAATCTGGAAGAACTGTGAGGCAATGGGTATTGATGCTAGAGGCATGGCAGGTGGTCTGGGTTTTCTTTGGGACCCTAGCAAAGTTATCCTTTCGGGATTCTATGGGAATCACTGGTGCCTCTCTGCTGATTTTGAGGTTATAGGCTTTCAAATCTCTGGTTTGGTTACTAACATTTATGGCCCCCATACCCCTCAGGATAAATCTGCCTTTGTTGACTCCTTGGGGCACATGGGGATGGATCTGGGGAACAGACACTGGATTCTTGGAGGGGACTTTAATCTTATCATCTCCTTAGAGGAAAAGAAAGGGGGCAGGAAACGCCTTGAGATGGAATGTAGTCACTTTAGAGAAACCATCGAGGCCCAGAAACTTGTTGATGTCATCCCTGGGGAAGGTAGATTTACTTGGAACAATAAAAGGAAAGGAGATTTCCACATTGCCTCGTGTCTTGATCGGTTCTTGGTTTTTGAGTCGGTAATGGAATCAGGGAGTGAATTTGTTTCCTCCATTCTTCCAGCTTCTGGGTCAGATCATTGGCCTTTGGAACTCTGGTGGAGTGGGTTGGGGTCTCAATTCAAAAATCCCTTCCGGTTTGAAAAATTTTGGTTAGGTCATCCTGATTTCAAGGGGAAGGTTACTCAATGGTGGGAGGAGCTCAGCTCAGATGAAGGCCAGAGTATGTACCGGTTTCAGCAAAAACTGAAAACTCTCAAGGAGAAAATCAAGAAATGGAACAAGGAAGAATTTGGCAATATTATTGAAGGCAAAAAGGCCTTGGAATCTCGTTTGGAGGAAATCCAAAAAGAAGGAATGGCCTCAGGCTATACCTCGGAAATGCAGAATGAGGAGGCCATTACATACAAAAATTTGCTGGAAAGAGAGTGTCAGGAGGAGATTCTATGGAATGAAAAGGCTCGAGTTAATTGACTTCACGATGGGCAAAGGAACACTAAATTCTTTCACCGCTCGGTCCTCCAGAATAGAATGCAGAACATGATTCTTAAATTAAAGAGCAGGGATGGAGAGAAGCTGGAAACTAGAGAAGAAATAGTTGGTGAGCTAAGCAACTACTTCCAAGATATTATGACTGAATCCACCCCTGATAGAAGGAGATATATTGAGATGATTACCCAGAATATCCCTTCTTTGGCTACTCAAGAACATAATGATATCCTCATGAGGCCTATCTCTATGACGGAAGTGGAAGAAGCTGTGCATCAAATGGTGGAGGGGAAAGCCCCTAGTCCTGATGGCTTCACCACCAATTTCTTTCACTTTTTTTGGGATCTTATCAAGGTGGAAGTCTGTCAGATTGTGGAATCCTCTAGATGCTATGGGAAGATTATTCCTGCGTTCAATGCTACTTTCCTTGCCCTCATTCCTAAGTGTGACAGAGCTGACTCCCCTGACAAGTTTCGTCCCATTGCTCTTTGCAATGTTATTTACAAAATAGTGACTAAAGTGATTGCCAATCGCCAAAAACCAATCCTCCCCTCTCTCATTTCCTCTGAGTAGTCAGGGTTTGTTGAAGGAGGACAAATTATGGATGGCATCATCTTGGTTCATGAGGTTCTTCATTCCCTCAAGAAAGACAAAATCCTGGGCATGATGTTGAAACTTGACATTGCAAAGGCTTATGACAAGTTAAACTGGCCTTTTATGAGAGCCATGTTGAGAGCTTTTGGTTTTTCGACTGAATGGGTTAGATGGATCATGAACTTAGTTTCTTCTGCATTCTCTTCTATTTTGCTTAATGGGACCCCCACAGGCTTACTCAAACCTTCCAAGGGCATTCGACAAGGGGACCCTCTTTCTCCCTTCCTCTTCATTATCACGGCTAAAGGGCTTGGTCGATCTATTAAGGCTTTGCAAGGTAATCATGATCTACAGGGGCTCATCGTTCACCCTCGCGTGGATTGTCAGACTCACCAGCAGTTTGTGGACGATACTATGCTTATGGTACACCCATATGTTCAGGAAGCTCGGCAAATCCGTCTTTGCCTTACAAATTTTGGCAACGCTTATGGACTTGAGGTAAATCAACAAAAATCTCAGATCTTTTTTTCAATACTCCTAAGATTACTAGAAGAAATATTTGTCGTATTTTGGGTTTCCAGGAGAGCTCCCTTCCATCCAAATATTTGGGTGCCCCCTTGGTTGATTCCATGACCCGTCAGGGATCATGGAAGGAATTGCTTGACAAAATGAGGAAAAAATTAACCAACTAGACTCTGTGACCCCTAAATTTTGCTAGCCGATTGGTCCTAGTTAAAGTTGTGCTTCGGGCTATGCCTATCTACGTGTTTTAGGCCTTGATGGCTCCCAAAGCTGTCCTTAAAGAAATAAGAAATATTCAACGTAATTTCCTTTGGAGTGGCTAGGGGGATCACATAAAATGGGCCTTGGTAAAATGGGAAGTGGTCTGTTCGCCAAAGGAGCAGGGTGGCCTTAATCTTCGAGACCCTGAGCATGTAAATTTTGTCTCTGGGCCAAGATCTGGTGGCGATGGGTCTCTCATAATCAAGAACCATGGGCCAAACTTTGTCACTCTAAATATGCGGCGGACTGGGAAAAAAATAACCTAATTCGCTTCTATGAATCTCCTCCTGGTTCCCATATCTGGAAGTCGTCCAATCTTGGTGGGTCCCTTGTCCAGGATAACAGCTTCTGGGAAATCAAGAATGGTTGTCGCGCAAAGGCATGGGATGACTCTTGGCAACAATTTCCTTCCATAGAAAGAAGTGTTGATGCTCCCCAGGTCATTCAAGAATGCACTACTAACAACAAAGTGCTTGTTCAGGACCTTTGGGATACTTCTTCCCCGGACCAGGGATTTAGGGTTTGGGCAGCCTGAGACTGGTGGGAGCCTTTCGGTCCTGAAGAGGAGCGGAATCGTCTAGAGGAAGCTCTGAATTCTCGCAGAATCAAAATCCATAATGGGGACGATAAATTTCGATGGGGATTCAAGCCTACAGGCCATTTCTCTATGAAGGAAGCCTACAACATCCGGATGGGGTTCAACAATATGGCTTCGGTGCCGAAGTGGAAGAAATTATGGGATGCTAACCTCTGGCCTAAAGTATCAATTTTTATCTGGTTATTGCTAAAAAAATGCATCTTAACAGGTGATAATTTACAAAAGAGAGGTCTAAATGGCCCTTACCAGTGCGTCATGTGCAGTATGGCAGAGGAAACTATGCACCACCTTTTAGACTCGTGCCCGTTTGCTTCTTGCATGTGGGATCGAGGGGCGGTGACTTTCAGACGTTCGGCTCGAATTCGCGATAACCCGGTCCATACTCTCTGTGAATGGACAAAGGAACCGTTCCAGAACCCGGTGGTTAATCGCCTATGGCAAATTTTCCCATACTTTCTAACTTGGGAAGTCTGGAAGGAGCGCAATTCCAGAATTTTCTGAGAGGCGGCGAATTCTGAGGAACGGGTCTGGGCTTCCATCCATAGCAAAATGATTGAAACCATTAAATTACAAGCCTGGAATAACAAGGATTGGGAGGCTAACGATGCATAGACCCGTATCTTGCGTTCTTGGGGTATTTCTGGGATCCTTCCCTATTTTGGTAAACCTAAAAGTCCATCCTTGTCTGGAGAAATCCCTGATTCCTGGTCTCCCCCTCAACCTGGTTTCTTCAAGATGAAATTTGATGGAGCTTCGAAGGGCAATCCAGGCCCGGCTGGCTTCGGATGCGTTATCAGAAATGAAGAAGGGATAATGCTAAACAGGGAAAATTTTAAGAAGCCCCCTAAATTTATATGTATAAAAAATGGGTGAATCCCCATGATACATGGGAAAGCGTGAAGGCTATTTTATCAAAAATATAATATGTATATATAATTTTTTGGCGAATCTTTCACGGAATTATAAAATCTTGTAAATTTTGGGCGAATATTTCATGAAATTATAAAAACTTGTAAAATTTTTGGCGAGTCTTTCATGGAATTAGAAAATCTTGTGAAATCTTGGTGAATCTTACACTAAACTATAAAAACCTGTAAAGTCTTGAAAAATTGGTTGAAATTTGACTTAATAAAATTTCCTAGATGATTTTGTATTCACTTTCGATTTCCCATGTACTCTTGCATTAGGACACCTTGTAAAAAAAATCCAAGCTTTTTAGGTGACCTGCTCTGTTATTTCATAGTCCCATTGATAGATCCCTTGTAATTGGTTTCTGAATGGCACACACCAAAATGATGATTTATGCATCTTCTAGTACTTATGACTATGACAATATTCAACCCCAATAGTAGGTTCCAAGGAAGCATGTGTTCAAATTCGCAAGTGGGTCACCCTTTGAGACGTATGCCACCTTCAACCACTCATCACAATCTCCAAGATAACCTAACAACCCCGAATATAACACCCTTTTTGAAACTATGCATGTAAGGTTACGGAGTCACAAATCCATGTGTCCCAAGCACCCTAACCACTCCAAACACAAATCCCTAAGTATTTCAACAAATATATCCATGCAACCCAACCAAATCTCAAATTTTCCCACTATTATATTAAGCAAATGTAGCTTCATGCCAAAGGGATTTCTAAGCATACACTCACTCAACCATTTTCATACAAGATTGTAGCTTACTCTATTTGCATGATTTTCATACAAGCTTGTAGCTTACTCTATTTGCATGACTAGTAAAAAAAGTGGTGGGTGAGACTATTTCAACATTCTTTATGTGACTATGCACATATACACATAAATTTGATGCATGAATATACTCTATACCAATCGCCATAAACCAAATCTATAGTTCTCAAAGATTCAAGCATGCACTATGGCCTATATTTATGAATGGTGTGTATGCCAACCTTAGATATTTTATGTATGTAACCCCTTAGACATGTTGGGAAGTATGTGTAAAACCTAATGTATTACCAATATATGCCAAACCCTTGCACATTCACCACTAATTCAGAGCGTTGATGCACATGACAATTTTGTTATATGCATGCAATCCTTGAAACCATTTTTAGGATTTAATAAATATGCACCAACAATGAATAGAATCAACAAAGTGAGAGTGGTTCGGGATCATAATTAATTATACCTAGTAAAGAACAATAGTTTTCATCCAAATCTAGATGCATATTTTAACATTCAAAATAATGCCATAAAATGCACATCACCAAGGGAGTTCCTAAGGGAATTAGTAATTACTCATGCTATGGACAAACCCCCATGCTTGTGTATATTTTATCCATATTTTTCCTTATATCCAAACCCCCTATGTATGTTGTCCCTGACGTGGGAGCCAAAAGTCCAATCATCTGCAAGATACAACACTTCACCTCTTTATTTTGCACATGAAGTATGGAAAATCATGTCATTTCTATGCATTTGGATTTGAAACTATACAAAGAAGGGATGGTGACCAATGCTATAGAATATGCTTGATGGTGACAAACTATAGTTACTTTTACATAGCTCAATAAGTAGCACATGCTTATGTATGTGCTCATTTTCTTTAGAGCATCATATCATGAAAATTTTACAATAGATCAAAGAATGCATTTTTTCCCCAATTTTACCAATGTCCCTGGTTAATGACCCCTACCAACTTTTCATCGATGTCGACTTTTACAACACAAGAAGATATCATGAAGAAGCATTGAGTGTTACAAAGTCCTATATTTTTTACCCTAGTGAGATGAACTATGATTGAATTACCTTCTTCCATCTTCAAACTATACAATTGGATTCTCAAATAAGGAACCCTAGTTTCATTAGATGTCTTATCCAAAGTGCTCAATGTATTCCAAGCCTCTTGAGAGGTCTCTACGTTTATATAAGTGATATGATGCCATTGTGACTACCACATCGATGATTGCTAGAACTTCCCTACCTTTACCATCATAAACTTCCTTTTCATCTGCATTATTTGGCTTCAACTCCTTTTCCATCTACAAGGCTCCAAAGCATAGCACAAAAATGTTTATAACTTTGAATTAAAAAAACAACATATTACTTTCCATCAAGCTTGTGTGAGTCTGGCAGTTAAGCACCTTTAGTACCTCTTGCAATCTCCTCTAAGTGTCTTCATCAATCTTCTCACAGTTTCCAAGTGACATTAAAAATCTATAGTATAGGCTTTAAAAGTTTGACCTCCTTAATGTCAAACACATCCTATCCTTTGGCCATTGATGGTGCTCTCCAACAAATCTATCCCTGATTCTGAAGCTCCCATAAACTCTTTCAAGAGTCCCTCCAAATCTACGATCCAACTTTCCATTCAACCCAATTATGTTTCTCCATTACATGGCTATGTTTACCTGACAAGGCTACAATTATCTTATTCACAATTTCACAACTACTTTGATACCATGTCATATTTCAAGGCAACTATAGATGAAAGAAAGAGCACAACCAGCATCAGTGTAAGCTGAGAGGTCAAATTTTTGGTTCTTAGGATACCAAAGTCCAAACTCAGAGGTACCTTTGAGATACTTGAAATTTTTTTTGACAACTATCACATGTGATTCTTTTGGACAAGATTGAAATCGAGCTACCATTCCAACAGCCTACATTATGTCAGGCCTAGAGGCTATTAAATACAACAAACTACCAATCATTGACTGATAAAAGGTGGCATCAACTTGTGGAGACTGATCATCTCTACTGAGTTTGCAGCTAGTTGCCATAGGTGTACCAACAGGAGCGCATTCTGCCATACCAAATCTTTTAAGCATTTCCTTCAGATACTTGGACTAAGAGATAAAAATACCTTCTGGTGTTTGGGAAATATGTAGTCCGAGAAAGAAGGATAGTTCACCGATCATTGACATCTCAAATTCCTGTGCCATTACATTAGCAAACTCATGACTTAATTTGTCATCATTACACCAAAAAATGAGATCATCAACATAGACCATTGTAATTAGGACTCCATCCTTTTCTCTTTTGAAATAAATGTTGATGTTTGCATCACCTCTTTTAATCCTTGTTGAGAGAGGTACTTGTCTAATCTATCATACCATGCCCTTGGGACTTGCTTAAGTCCATAAAGGGCCTTTTTTCAGTTTTCAAACACAGTCCCTTTTTCCAGGTAGCTCAAGACCTTCACTAAGCTGTAAACAAGAGATAAATCCAATTTCAAAAAGAGCAATCAGTTGGCTGAGCATTAATATTTCAAATTTTAAAATACCTAGGCTTAGGGTTAACTTTTCCAAATGAAGAATCTGTATACCATGTTCTAAAATTAACATGGCATCAAAGCATATTTTCTAAAATCCTCCAAATACATGTATGGAAGTGACTACTACCTGTGAGAGGGAGCTATCAGAGGGTTGGCAAAAATCAAGAGCTTGTTATTTTCAGCAAGGGAGTGAAGAAGTTGGGCATGAACTTAGAAACATAAGAAGAGGAAGTGATGTTGGGCATAGAGAAGCATGCATGAGTAGATGGCAGGGATTTTACAAATGTAATCTAGCAGCCCCATAAATATTTACTTCCTGGCATGCAGTTTGCAATCATGGCAGGCATTTTTTTAGAGGAATTCTACATACACGAGCAATTTTTAGTATACAAAGTACATCTTTTAGCACTGTAGAATGCATTTTGAAGGAGAATTCAATGAAAGCAAGGGATGTACTTGGATGGATCCTCACATGGAAAATCAGGAGATCTTCTGAAGGATGACATGGCAAACTGTCGGCACCATGAATTCAGAAGAAAAGCACAAGAATTATAGAAAACCAGGAAATATAAATAAATAAAGAATAACAAAGGGACATGGTGATGGAACCCTACTTCTATGGTCTTAGAGGACACACCTTTGATTTTCAAATGCATTAGAAGGGTGATCATCTTTAACTTTGTCAAAATGATCAATTGGAGAGCACACCTTTGATGATGAAACGCATAAGGGTGATCATCTTTGACTTTGCTAAAATGATCATTGGAAGACACACCTTTGATGATCATATGCATAAGGACAATCATCTTGACTTTGTTGAAGTGATCAATTTGAAGCTACAATGAAAATCTATTTAAGCATGGAAGAAATACTGCCAAAGGGAGAGTGAGATTATTCGAGATCAAATCCTTGGGTTAAATGTACTATCTCTGGGAAGATTGAAAGATTGTGTAATTAGAGTAATGCCTGACATTATCTTTTCACTTTCTTTAGATCGGGTTGTTGTAGTGATGTTGCAATTAGAGCTTGTTAATAGGCCATTTTGTCTCAATATTTCATGTGGATTTTATCTGTCCCTCGGAACTAAGCAAGTTGTGTTATGTCCCCTGTTGTTCTCTGAAATCAAAGATATTGTTGTCAAGCTATTATGTTCATGAAGCTTTGATCAATGAAATTTCTAATTATTCTCTTTACATGGTTCACTGCTGATTTATGATCATTTATGAAGATTCATTCACTTATTCAGAGTGCCTTCATTCAACATTAACGTCAAAAACTAGTAAATTATTTAGCAGGATTCATTCTTAACAAGATTTCCTTGTTGAAGTTCCCCATCATTCATTTGCAGACCCATGTTTACATAAGACTCCATATCGCAAAGAGCAGACACTAGTCCTGTTGAATCCAACCAATTCTTCATTGATACATTTTAAAACTTTTACTGATGTTCTTTGATTTATCATACACTATCTGGGTTTAATTTACAGATAAAAAACAACACATAGGTATACCCCCCTACAGCTGGAAAAGCACCAATTGTGAAGTGAACGAGGCCAAAAGATGGGTAGTAAAACCAGTTGTGAAGTGAACGAGGGTAGTAAAACCTACATCTCTGCATTAAAGAAGGAAGTCAGTGCAGAAAGTTCAAGAAAACCAGGGCATTCCATGGCCAACAAGGAAAACGACATGGCCACTCGAGATGATGACACATTTATAACCAAGGCAAACCAATGAATGTATAAATAGAGAGCTAAGCTCTCTCATTTATCCATTCACTCACTCACTCAAGTTTGCATTAGTGAGAAGGAGGACAAGTTCACACAAGTGGAGAAGAGAGAAGCTGCTGAAGACCATCTCTATTTTTGGGTTTTACTTTTGTGACATTGTATTGGTGATCATTCATCTCCGAGGAAGTTGCGGGGTTTTCTCCTTTATGGTTTCCCCGAGAAAAATCTTTGTCTCTTGTGTTTATGCTGTGCTTGTTATGCTCTCAGTAAGATCCTAGATAAGTATTGTTTAAAAGTGAAAACTGTTTTATTTCATCACTTCTGCTGCTACAAGACCACACAAAAATGGCCTTAATTAAACATTATTAGAAAAATTAATGTGCATGGAGGCCATTTGGCACTCATGCAAATTTAACTCTAATTTAATTAATTATTGGAATTACTTGCAGAAATCTAGGAATTGAGAGTAGATTTGGGGGGATGTTGCTTGATTGAGAGTTCTAGTCTGAGTTGTTGAATTGTGCCTATCTCTGTTGGGTCTGAGAGGGTGTATTGGGACTGTTGGTGAATGGATTTCAGAGGGTGATTGTCTTTTGGGTTTGATCTGACTGAGTTGTGGTATGAGTATGGTGTATGGAGGATAGAGGGTTGTGAGGTGAGGTATCAAAGGGGTTGGCATATTATTATATGTTGGGGGCTCGGGAAACTCAGCTTCCAGCTGAGGGTTGGTTGGGTAGAGAGTTGTCCCCCCAAACCAGTTGCTGCTGAGGAGAGGGCTGCTGCTGGAGGTCGAAAGGAACAAAAAGTGGCATTAGTCCCTTCCTTATGCTTTGTTTGCTTGGGTGGGGGTACGAACAAGTGGAGATGTATTAATAAGTGTACCTTGAGGCAGTCAAAGTAAATATCTATTTAGAGTAGTTCTATCCCTCCCTCGCTTCCTCCAGCTCTAGGGGTTTCTTTCTTTACTATTGATAAGGCATGATTAGGGGAACCCATCAAATTATATATTTAGAGTTATACTAAAACGGTTGAATGTAGTATATCCAAAAAAATACATCATAATGCAAAAGGAATAAATCCACTGTAATAGGTTGAGACTCAACCATGAAAGAATCAATTATAAAAAATAGTGGGAGAAATCTTGTGGAGTTGGGGATAGAAACTCCATCAAAGATAACATTTGTACTAGAAGGATCATATTGACAATAATAAACCAAAATATGGGCCCATGATGAAATCATATCTTGAATATCAAGAGAACAAGGTTTCTCCATGTGCATCCACAAACCATTGCTTTGAAGAAAGGCCATATCATCTAAAAGATCCTTGTCGCAAATTGTTCCTCTTGCAAGTTCTTCAATTATCTAAAGACAAACCATGCAAGCCTTGGAGGCATGTTCCTCGTGACAAAAATCCATATAGGTTTCTTCTTTATCTGATTGGCCAAAATATCAGAAGTAGCCCCATGTAATTGGGCAAACATCCATTGTGTCCACTATGTTCAAAGATGGTGCAAACAAGTCTACAAAAGTCACCTTGATAAAACCCAAATAAGGAAGAAATTGTATTGATTTCTTCCAAAAAATCTACAATGTATTGGATTTCCACTAGGTTAGCACAAGCATTAGCTAAAGAGCGCACCCTGGAGAGAGAACATTCTATTGCAAAATGAACAAGAAAGTTAGCATTGGGTATGAAAGAGAGTTTTAAACCCCAAAGAGTAGATTAACCAAAACCCCTAGTTCTATAGCACTTAGGGCAATGCCACTAGCCAAAAATCTTTGGATCAATAGCTAAAAAAATCACATTTCAAAACCCTAGATCTATGGTCCTTGAGGTAATGCCAGTATCCAAAAATCCCTTGATCAGCTACTGAAATATCAGATATGGAAACCCTAGTTATGCAGCCCTTAGGGCAATGAAAATAGTCAAGAATCTACACAGTCCACACCCATTCTAAAATGCACAAAAATACGAATGATTTACAAGGTTCTAAGTTGACACAATGCTAGGGCACCATTCTAAGGGTGAAATCCATTGAACACCACACTAAATCAACAATAAATCGACACTAAAAAAACCTTGAAATAATAGAAGGTCCTATAAAACTAATGTAGAAGCCCATATGTGATGAAACCAATCAAGAAACTGTAGGATCAATCTAAGGAAAAATCCCTTTAATAAAACAGCAGGGAAGCCCTAACGTCGAGCATTTCCATCATGTACAAACAATCTCCAAAAAGTGCATAAAATAGGCTAAAATATTACCCTAAATGATGTGTCCTCCAATGACTAATAACACCATAAAAACAGCTCTAATACTCCTCAAATTAGGGTTCCTTCTGCATGCAAGGTCTGAAACTCTGAAGATACCAGCATTACCAACCAATGAAAACCCTAACCAACAACAAAATGGGTAGAATGATGTTCACATCCCCGCTCTAATACCATGTTAAGATTCACAAGTGAAAGCAAAAGGATTGATGGAACCAAAGACAAACCCAAATTCTGTAATAACCAAGTGAAAAGTGTGCTAGAGATAGAAAAAATACCCAAGCACAAGTGCACTACACAACAAAGACACAAGTGCACATAAAAGAATGAAATGCCAATCACAAGAGAATACCAAAGGGGGAAGCTGTAATGAAATGCCACTAAGATTTGAGGCCAAGTGGTGTTGGGTTTTCCAAAAATGATTAACATACTACATACCCAAATTGTCCCCATGCTCTTGACCTACTTGAAGATCATTAATTTTTCAAGGGGGAGTTGATTCCTAAAATCTTCCCAATAGAGGGTTGATTTTGCAACTTTTCTATCCCTAGTGCTACCTTTGAGGAACAAGATCATTCCCTTCTTTGCATTGTTCCAAATATGAGATTCATTGCATACTGAAGTGCTTATTCGAAGATCTGGTTCTAGGAAGACCTTGCCAAGAGATGTTAGGTGCATATTTCTCTTTCCATATGTGGGCATAGAATGCATGCCTCTTTATGCGATCTCCAAATTAGCTTACTTGATAGAGCTATATTGAAAGATTCCATTTTTTAAGGCTCGAGCCCCCATTACGCTTGGGGTGTAGATACTCTTCCATGATATTAATGGTTGTTTATTTTCTTTATGGGGGGCTCCCTACAAGAAGGTTTTTGTTGCATGTTGTCCATATCCATTGTTATCTCTTTTAGTGTGGCTATAATTGAGAATCGGAAAATCAGGAGTGCATGTGGAACTGATTTAAGTAACATAATTCATTCAACTAATGATAAAAATGGAATGTCCATCCCTAAAAAATTTAGTTGATCTTTGAAAGAGGTTCCTCCCAGTTTAACTCCCTTCCACTATATGCAACAAGAATCACAACCAGGTATTTACTTGGCAATGATATCATGAATTTAATTAACCTACTGAAATGAACTTGGACTGCTAATGGGGTGTTAAAAAAGATCTTGGATTTTGCCCTTTTTTTATTTTCCCTCTATACTTTGAGAAGTTAAGATATTTTTTAAATGGTTTAGCTTCTTTGACCACACCTTCTCCAAAGAAGACTGCAACTATGGATTGTAAGTGAGGCACTAAGTCCAAGGGCAATGCAAGCTTTATACCTCTAATACAAGTGCATTAGAGAAAGAAAGGAAACCAAGCACAAAAGAGAATTCAATACTTGATAGGTCCCCTTAGGTAGCTCACTTTACTAGAAGAATGAATGAATCACATGAATGAATAATACAAATGAGTGTGGGGGTGTATAAATACCCAATTCAAAGGTAGGGCACATTTTCCAACAGTGTTTTGAGCCTACATGTACAAGATCAATATTAGACCAACCTCTATAAATGTAATATACAAAATATAAAGTCAGTCGTCGCTGAAAGTGAGTATTACACTATTTTCAACATCACCCTTAAGCTAAACATACACCACAAAGAGAATACATTACACAACATCCCCCTTTGATAGAAAATCTCCCACACCAATACAATTTTGCAATCTAGTGAAGGTGGCCTCTAGCAGAGGTTTTGTGAAGATGTCAATAAAATGGTCTACTAAAGGTACAAAAATTGGCACAAGTTGTCCCTGAGAATGGAGTTGTTGAATGTAGTGCATCCACATTTCAGTGTGTTTAATTTTCTGATGATCCACGTTATTAAGAACAAGTTGAATGGTGTTTTGTTTGTCACATAATAGAGTGTTGGGGTCTTTTTGAGGAAGGTCAAACTATTCAAGAATCATTTGCATGCACTATCCAGAGATCTATACTCTGGCACTTGAAAGTACAGGTAACAATTGAAATTCAACAATATTAAATGCCAAAGCTCATGTGATGCACATATAATATGAGAAGACAAACTGTTAGTAAGGCATATTGTTGACATGTTAGCTTGAAATCATTGTATTTTCCCGTCTAACCAGCTATTGCACTAACAAGTAGAAGGAAAAAAACAATAAATTACAACTGGCCAAACTAAAAGGAAAAGAAGAAAAGAAACAGAGAAAAATAGTTCACTAATCTAAAGATTTGTTATGAGTAATCAAATTTCTAGAATTACTGAAGTTCAACCACATTGGCAAAGGCTACAATTTTATCTTTTAAAAAACATATATTATTTTTGTATTCAAATAAGATTGGTAATACAAAATGGAAAAAAGACCTAAAATGCTCAATAGGCATACAGAGGAGAGGATCTAAACACATCTTCCATCTATTACACTGAGAATAAATCCAATTGATATTGTAGACCCTATGACCTACATCAGGGAAACGGGTATGGTTTCTGAAAGAATCACAAGTATCAACAAGTTCAGATTTGCAACATTGATGACGTGGCAAGATGTGATTGCATTGGATGTATGCAAAGTCATATTGAGAAGTAAATATCTTTAGTAAAAGATGTCTTGAATGCCACTTTCATTACTGAAACCATTGAATGTCTTGAATGTCACTTTCATTACTGAAACCATTGAGAAAAAATTGAATCAAAGCATCATAGATTAAGAAACCATTCACTCCATGCAAAATCATATGAAAATTCAAATGATGATGAAGTTCACTATGTCCTAAGCCTACAATAGACAACTATAAATTTATTAACCATCTTGTGCAAGCCTTCGGTTTAAGGATTTGTGCATTCAAAGGGCATTGCAAACCTTGAAAGGGACTTTCCATTTAAGGGCATTGCAAGCCTTGAAAGGGCCTTTCCTACCAAGGGAAGACTCTAGGATGTCTTTCACATTTCCTAAGCAATAAACATTATGAATTGAAAACAAAACTAACCTCTTAGCCTCAGTGAAGACTGTAAACCCCAAGAAACTTTGAACAACTGCAGAAGCCACTGTAAAAAACTCAAGCTTTGCCGAATGCAAAGATCTAATGATTTTTCATGTGGTTTGTACTGGCTCTTGCCCCCTTATATAGCGACTTCTACATTCTAGAACCTTCATCTCAGTATGGACCAATTCAAGGTTAAAATAATTTTTACCCAACAAAATTTAGTGGTTGAAACCTCAATTCAAACCCCCGTTAACCAAAATCGAAGGGAGTTGGGGCGATTTGAAAATTTGAAATGAGATTTTCATAAAAAATCTCAATGCCGGGCCGCCATTGCCGAAAACATGGGGCGAGCCAGCTGCTCGTGGGTGTCATCACCAAAATCTGGGGGCGAAGTTTGAACCAACTTACCAACTTACCAACTGATCGCGGCCTCGGTTGCTGGCTGGGCGAACCAACTGTTCGTGGCCTCCATTACCCTACACGGTGGGTGAACCAACTGCTCGCGGCCTCCATTACCCTAAATGGTGGGCGAACCAACTCTTCGGGGCCTCCATTACCTGAAATTCTAGGCGAATTCACCATTTCGCGATTATTTTACTTGGCTATATTAATTTTTCCTCTTTCGCGACCTTGGCTATTCGATTTCCTTTGACTACGAGTTAAATAAATATGGGGCTAATATGTTAAATTAAAAAAAAACTCATTTCATGTTAAAAATTCACCCAGGGTTTCTTGGTGACCCCTATAATTTCGCCCATGGGCTATAATTCGCCCCTAAAATTTTCCCTGATGCTAAACTTCAAAATTGGTAACCTCGGGTTTGAGTCTAATAATGTCGCTGAGCTGGAAGGTCTGTTGCAGGGAATCCAGCTGGAAAGATCCGAAAATCGGACCCCCCTTATCGTTGAAGGTGACTCCAAGATTATTCTCCACATGGCCTCTGAATTGCATAATGGAAAGCGTAGCTCAAAGGTGGCGACATCGTGGCGTTTGGAAGGAAAAATTGACAATTTAGCATCGCTGCTAACTCTAGCTATCTCCTTTTCCCATGTTAAATGAAATGGGAACAAATTGGCGGACTTGCTCGCCAACATCGGGACTGAGAATCACATGGACCTCTACGCTCAAACGTGGAAAAACCTGGCGAATTTGGAGATACAGGACAGGTGTAGGGACACTCTTTCCCAGGTAATAATGACCTACCGTGCCGATCAGGGGAGACGACGTCAAGACGAGGCTCGTCCTGCCACGTGATTCCTTCTTCTTTATTTATCTCCGCCTTCTCTTAAGGGATGGTTGATTGGCAGTCTTTTCGCCCCTTTCATGTGTGGTGTGCTGTCCTCTCCATGGTAAGGGGTTGTACTTCGACCATGATTACAGATAAGAGGAGCTTAAGTGGAGATGATGAGAGGGATCGTTATAATCAGTTGCAGTACGATTTGCTATTAATGGATTGTACTGGGTTCATTATTATGGGGGGTGGTGGAATTCTTTTTAAATCCAGGCAAGGTGGTAAACATGGACGTAGAGTTCAGAGCTTTTATTGCATGCATTATTTTGGCACTCTGGAGATAACTAAGATATGGGATTGCAAGAGGGTAGGCAGTATGGGAGATCATTGCAATTGGGAGAGGTGGAATGCCACTGCTGGTCGCCGCCATTCTCATATTGGTGAGACTTCTCAGGGAGACTCTGGTGGGAATTTCTCTCGTGCTCAACAAAAGACCCGTTGGGAATCCAGAACCTTTTCCCGGGACGTGTCCCTAAATCTCTAGCAAGAAATTCATACCGTGGAACGACAATTATGGAACCCGCTTGACAAGGAGACGTTGCATGAGGAACGTAGAAAGACTGCTAACTGGGTTGTGGACTCGGGGAACACAGCGGGGCGCTTCAGTCTGTATGAACGCACCTTTGCACTCTACTGGGTGATGAAAAATCCAGTTGGGTACGCTCTCAGGGACAGGATGGAGCACCAGATTGCGAATGAGTTGGTCAATTATGAACGGAGTATTCTCGAGGAAACCAGAGCGGTCCATTGTAAGTTGGACTTCCTCTTTCAGGCTATGGAGCTTCATCCTCCTTTTGCGTCGTCAACTGCTCCTGCGGTTCCTCCTCCTAGTCGCTGCCCTGATTCTCCTTATATTTTATTTTAGCTGGCTATTGGGAAGTATAGTGTCTCAATTTTTGGGTACTGGGTTATAGTCTATCATGTTTTGTTTATGGTTCTGGTTTCCTTTTGTGAAGATGGTCGCAAGGTTGGGTATTTGGGTTTCACTAGTGTTCAGATGACTTTTTGATGTATATGGGAAGGATAGATGGGGTTAAAAGGCCTGCGTGCCTGTTTCTGTTAAGTTTGGTGGTTTATGTTGCCTAGTCTCTTTTAGAATGTCCGGTAAAGCAAAGTTTCCTGGTGGATCGATTTTGTTCTGGCGGCTGATGCAGTGTAATTGCAGGGTTTCGGCCTGCTATTTCTCAATTGTAACTCTTTCTCTCTTAATATAAAATACTCTCTTCTTACTTAAAAAAAATATTTTAATTTTCCCACATAACCCTTAGGAATTGGGTAGGCCAACTTAATTGTTTATCTGAAAATTATTTAATTGGGGACATTACACCATCCTATGTTATACTATTTAAAAATATTGTAGAACTAATCCAGGTTTGTTGATAGCTTCAAAACAAATCATATATGACATTGTTTGATATAAAAGACAAAGAAGCAAAACCATTCCAACATGATCTTTGATAAAAACCAAGACTAGAAAAAAAAACCAACACTTAAGTAATTTGATGCTTATGTAAATTGGGTGGAGAATAAAGAAAACATTTAAGTTGACATCAAAGGAAAAAATGATGCCATAAGTTTCCACTTTTACAATAACACTCTTATTCTAATAGTTTTGTAAATCAACAAACTAAACATCACGATAATTTAAAAGTAACCATGTTGCAACTCAATGAAGGACACACATCAAAATATTACCTTATTACTGAAAGCACGCACATTATAATGATTGAAAAACTATGAAAATATAGCCAAACAAACTCCAATTAGAACATAAGATATTTACACCATATTGACAATGCACTAAGCCTAAAAAACGTACATCATTCCAATCATTATGTGTAGGCACCATAAACAACTAACAACAACACAACATTCAATGGCTGCTACATTTCTAAAGTTGAGAAGCAAGATATGTAGCACTTACCTTTTAATCCAACTGAGAAGAGATGCGTGAACGTTGTGTCTACGGATATTGATGCAATTCCCATCCACATAGCTACTTTCAATTATCAAAGCAACAAAGGTCATTAATGCAAAGCACAAAAATACAATGCCTAATCTAAACTTGAACCCAACATTGTGTGTCAACTACAAGTGGGGAACTCCAAGCTAAAGACAAATCTATTTTTTTTAATTCTACTTTTTAACATTGAGCCAAGGAGATTTGTAGTGCTTACCCACAATTAATGTCAACCCCATTGAGTGAACAACCATCCACGATGTCTATGGAAATGTTGATCCAATTGGTAGCCACAAAGCCACCTCAAAGCTATCCACACAGAACTCCAAATAGACAATGCCAAATCTAAAGAGAACCCAAACACCATAGCGAATTACCATTCCTAAACCCTAACCCTATACAAAGAACATAACACCTTGAACACAAGCAATGCAACCACTAAGATCTCAATTGATGCACACCAAAGCCCTCCCATGCAATGTTTTAAAACATAGGTGCATACACAACAAGGCCACAATGCATAGAAAAAAAATAGAATAGAAGTATCATTTTCACATCCTATAGTGTTTTCCACAACCTTTAGCTACCAACTGAATCACCTTATAAATTGAAATCCAAAACACTAATGAAATCAACATGCATAAATGAAGAGAACAAAGCCACCGAGGCAATGAGAACAAACCAATGAGCACCCTCCCATGCAAGATGCTCACTCTTATCCTCATTGGCTTCACAATTGACATAATAAAAGCAACGTGAGTCATTAAGGTTTGATACAAAGTACACCACACCCCTCCCATGCAGTGCTTCTTCAACAAGCCCATGGTGTGAACACCAATTGACAACAAAAACATCCTAGCCACCAAGGAACATTTTGAAAAACACTAATGTAGGAGTCTACATCACAAGAAACCCCATGACTTAGAGAAACAAAATCACAAATGTATCAAGAACATAAGCACCTTAGACACAACCGACATCTATTGATGCCTAGTCCTCTCTTTGCAGGGCATTGAAAACATAGACAAAGATCCAAACACATGCAACACAAAGTCAAAACCACCAAGGCAACCATAACATGCCGACCAACAAACAATAGAGTGCATTCATTGCTACCAAGCCCTCTTGAAGCTAAGGACAATATAATCATTAGGGATGCAACCACTATCCATTGATGTCCACACCTCTTCATAGAGGCCAAAGGAAACCCGCATAGAACTCTCAATGCAGACAACATAAAGCCAAAACCACCAATGTGGTAAGAACACAATGATAAAGGGAACTCAAACACAATCAATGTGAATGCTTGCCAACTTGTCATTCACAACCACCACAATGAAACTCGTTCATCATTGCTTATGTCACTAAGCTAGGTGGAGGACATGGAATGACCATCAAATTTTCCATATTTTTCCAATTTTACTTTGCAACATCCTACCATCACCCAAGCATGAAATTCATCCCATCACAATGCTTTAACCAATCACAATGCAAGAAAATGGACTTTTTTGAAAAAATATATATTGCATTTACAAAATTGAAATATTTAACCCTAGACTATAACATATTTACCAAAAAAAATAGTCTTCACTCTTAAGTAGACATATTAATACCACATAGTGAAAGCTATAATTGAATGTGAGGTGTAACATGCAAGTATTAATAAATTATTACTTTGTATATATGTGTGGATCACACCTTTCATCCACCACCCATGGTCTTCTCCTTTAATATTTAATATTCCACAAAATATTAATGACAAAAATACTTTACAAAATTTTTATTAAAAAAACGCATTGTGCTTGTGTCATGTCAGTGCATGGTCATGCTTGCTCATCTCAATATATGGTTACATTGATTGATTTATTTATTTATTTAGTTGGTTTTTATTGAAAGTGACTATTAACTATTGAAGTTTACATAGGTGTACATATCCTACCCCCTCAGGATTTGAACCTATGATCTCGAAGTAGGAAACTATTAACTATCGAAGTTTACATAGGTGTACATATCCTGCCCCCTCAGGATTTGAACCTATGATCTCGACGTAGGAAACACGCGTTCTTAACCGTTAAGCCCACTTAGGCTGTATAATAATAATAATAATAATCTATTTAGTGTACATACCCTACCCCTCAAGATTTGAACCTATGATCTTCTAGGAGGAAACACATGTTCTTAATTGCTAGGCCCGCTCATATTATACATAACATGTAAACTATCACAAAAGATAATTAATACTTACATGAGACTTATTAACCTTCCCTCGTGGTTGAAGTAAAAAATACATCACACAACAAGAAATCCTGTCAAGTTGTTATTAAAAGATGCCCTCTCTATCCAACTTATTTGAGATATACATTCCTAAATTAAAATCCTTTTTAGAAAACACATTCATAAGTGATATCTTTCATATTAGGTGTTGATTTCTTAACCCTCATTTACCTTTTTAAAACATGTAGATCACTTTAAAAGCAATAAACTACTCTTTCAAAAGAATAATCAAGTTAAAATAAATTCATCATTCAAATTTTGTGGACGATAATGATTGTTCAAATAATAATAAATCTAAATGATTGAAATTATTATTATTATTATTTAAAACTATGTTGTTGTTCTGAATACCAGCCTCCTCACATACTTAGTTCATCAAATTAAACAAATTTAAACACTGTTTTTTGAAATCTGAATATTTTTGTAATATTTTTGTATTGAAATTGTGCCAAATAAAAGTGGATTAAAATTTAGGCTAAAGTAAATCAAAATCCCACACCAGTCACATCTTTGATTTGACAGGTGACCAAATTCAAACCACTACTTTGACATCTTGTGTACACCAGATTCCAATCACCCAAAATAATTTTTCTGCATGATTAAACAAATCCCTTTACTCTCCCTCTCCTCTTTCTCAGCTGTATATTTCAACCACAACACCACCCTCCCTGGCCCATTCTTCCACAGCCTCCTCTTCTTCCATTCAATAGAACGAGGGTGTCAGAATTCTTTGGAGGGACAAAACATAATTCTTCGAACAGAGAGCACAATTGGAAGCTCAGAAGGTTTCACGTTGTAAAACAGGGGAATTGATAATAGTGGACCTCCCACTTCAACAGGAGGAGGAGCTCATTTAGTCGAAAAGGGCGCTGGATGAGTTCTCCTCGTATTGAAGTCCCGGTTTTTCATCTTTTCCCCTTTTTACAACGTAAAACCTTCTCAGTTTCGATGGACGGGCAAAGATGTAGTGTATGCTCAAGCCCTGCGAAAATTTTCGAAGACAAACCGTGACAGTAGCCCCTCTTTGATGTTTCATTTAAACAGCCGATTCGAGCTCAGACGCGTGTAATGAGTGAGATCTCTAACTCTCCTTCTCCTGCTTATTATTTTATTAAGTCGTATTGATCTACAAAGTTTTAGGTGATTTTTCTTCTGTTTTATTGGGAGAGATTGTGGATCAGGGTTTCAAAAACATCCTTGAATGTGGCCAAATATCCAACTGTTATTGCAGCAGTGGCAGGCCAAGGGTGTGCAGATTTGGGTGTCGGCAGAGTTGAAAAAATTACCCGGAAAAATAATTCTTCCTTAATCGTAACAGATCTGATTAGTTCAACCTTGCAGAATTGCAGTTGTTAGGTATTTCAATTCCTTCATCAGGGCTTCACTCAACTTGATCTGAAAATAGATAGTAGTGACAAAGGTCATGTATAGCATCTCCCACCTTCCCTAAGCTTTTCTGCGTGCATGCCTTACACTAGCCACCTCCTCATCCTTTTGTATTGTAGGATTTGATGTGAAAATAATTGGTTACAAAATTTTTGGATGCGTGCCATGGATTGCTTTACTGGAATATGTATCCTTACCCTTCCTTAGGTTTTTGATGGAACTTTGGAAACATGATTATTGCAGGGAAGCCCATCTTTAAAATTTCCAAAGTCCACAAGGAAGCTGCTGAAAAGATCGTCCTCCTTGAATGTGTTGGCTGATCTGGAAACTTTGGTGCTTGATCCATCTGTTATCTGTTATGCTCCCATACGTATGAAATTCATAACGAGGCAATCTCAGTATTTCGAGATCCACCGAGTGTCATTAAATATACTTTCAAATTCCTTAAAAGTTTAATACAGCAAGGTTGTGTTCAACCAAATGGAAAGACTCAATCAAGTGTAACATGTCATGTCTCAACCTCGACTCAAGCAGTCATGGGATAGACGTCAACTAAAGCAGAATTGACAGAATCTTTCCTTATGCCATTGTTTAATGAATGGTTGGACACTCGGGGGAAAAAACCATGGATGAACCTGAAGAATCCAAAAACTCCATACCATGATGTGGGCATGGAATAGGCATAATATAGTCTTGTTATAGTCTTGTTCCTGAAAACGGTGAGGAAAGTCATTGATAGGTAAAGGAGGGACCACTTCCGTTCTCTGCAGAATTTCGTTGACACTACAATGGGAGGATAGTTAGAGCGATTTTATAGGGTCAACTCTTAAACATGAATTAAAGCTAACAGGAAGGTCGAAATTGACTGGTTGACCATGCAGTAAGCCACGAAATATAGGAAAGGGAAACTATGATCAATATTGGGATGGTAGAAAAACTGTAAAGGGATCTAAGAGACGCCAGAAAGGTAAGAAGAACGGCCACAATGCAAAAATAAAACAACCGACGATTCCCATCTTGAGTAAAATATCCAAAACAATTTCCGTCAAAATACTTGGTGTCTGTATGAAAGTGTACTTGGAAAGCATATTTATATATATTTAGTATTCAAACTTAGATTGTGTGATGAAGTCCAACAAGACTTTGTTATTTTGTTAGTCCTTTGTAAAGGGGTAGAGAAGTCTGCCAAATTTTGCACGGGGAACCTACAAAGCTTCACCCACCAGAGTGTCTGAAAGAGCTACCAAATGTCAAACATATGATATTGTTGGAGAAGGTTGATGCTTCTAGCTTTCTGTTAAAATATACACATGAACAACATTATGATGGAAAAGCTTCACTAGTCAACTCACATGTATTCACACCAAAGCTTCAAATATATAGTACAATGGGTGATGCCACCTTATATAGAGATATGATCTGGATCCTAAAACCATGCATGGTAATTAGGCTAGACAATCCTAACAAACTCAATTAGTCATCATTTGAGAAAACATTACTATTAGTATTATCCTAAATGAATAATACAATTAAAGGTGACATGAAGACTTAGTGATTGGTAAGGTAAGCCATAGGCTAACATCCCCCCCCCCCCTCAATCACAAGTTTAGTTATCTGTAACGGCTAAGCAATAAACATTAATGCAAAAACTGATATGCTGGATTTTTGAGAAATCCCTAATCTGAGCTTCAATGAAAAATCTGCCTGAAAAACAGTCAAAACTGGATGCTGGATGGTTCATCTGAAATGAACTAGAAGAGAGCTGAAATCTGGAAGTGGACAGCTGCCAATGGCTAAACATCTCTTGATTACTTGATAATTTGATCATTTGCCAAGTAATTTATCTAGAATAAGCTGGTGCCTTCTGCTAATTGGTGAACATGTAGTATTACCACTCTTCTATCAGCGAATCACTGAAGTGCTCTTTGAATTTACTCAATTTTGATACAATTATGCGTCAAACAACATCCCAACTATATCCAATTGGATAATAAAGAGTGATGAGAGGAGTCCATATTCCATGCTGGATCTTCTCAAATGCTGATTTGATGATGATTTGAAGACGATTCGAAGAGGAACCCATATGCAATGTTGAACTTCCCTGATGTGATTTGTAGATAGCTGTTGAGGAGACCAATTGTCTGATTGAATTTTCATTGATAGGACTTTGAAGCTTGAAGCTTGGGTGCTTAGGAAAAGACAATTACTTTTGAATCACTGGCTAAGAAACAATTTAAAAATTAATACCAAAGATCATAGAACGAGATTGAAGTAGCTTGGGTTAAATTTGACTTTCCCATTGTTAGAGGCATCATTTTGTTAATGTTTGATCATGACGTAGTGTAGGTTGGCTCTTTGCCAACAAGCAATTGTCTCACCCTCATGTATTGAGGAAATATAATTTCTTTGGAATCTTTGAAATTTTCCAAAACTAACATTGTTTTTATAATGGAGGAGGAACCAGTGCTTTACACTCAAGGTTAATTGTCAATCCTCCAAGCTAGTTGCATTCAAGGAAGGATTAATGTCAAACTTCATGATAGGTGTCAACTTAGTCTTGAAAAGAAGAGTTATGAAATCATTTTTTTAAACTAACAGAAATCAGAAAGTAGAACATATGCACCTGATTTGTTAATGTTGCAATCTTTGCCCTCGTTTTGTTGGACTGACAACATCTCAAAGAACACCACTTACTAGGAGAAAAAGGAAGTGCAATGGAATAGGTGTACACCTAATTGGCCACAACAAGGATGTGTTCAACCAAATGGAAGACTCAATCAACTATAACATGTCATGATATCAATCTCAACTCAAGCAGTCTTGGGCTAGACCTCAACTCAAGCAGAATTGACAGAATCTCCCCATATGCCATTGTTTAATGAATGGTTGGAATCTTAAGGAAAAAAAGCCATGTATGAACCTGAAGAAGCCAAACACTCCATTCCAGAATGTAGGTATGAAATAGGCATAATATGGTTGTGCTATTCTTAGTCTTGCTTCGGAAAACGGTGAGGAAAGTTGTTGATAAGTAAAGGAAGGACCACTTCCATTCCTAGCAGAATTTCGTTGACGCTACAATGGGAGGATAGTTAGAGTGATTCTATGGGGTCAACTCTTGAACATGAATTAAAGCTAACAGGAAGGTCAAAATTGGCTGGTTGACCGTGAGGGAAGCCATGAAATATAGGAAATAGCAATTAGGATCAAATTCGGGATGGTAGAAAAACTGTAAAGGGATCTAAGAGAGGTCAGAAAGGTAAGAAGAATGGCCACAATGCAAAATAAAACAATCGATGATTCCCATCTTGAGTAAAAATATCCAAATCAAGTAAAATTCCTTCACAATACTCGGTGTCTATATGAAAGTGTACATGGGAAGCATATTATATTTATTCAGTATTCAAACTCAGATTATGTGTTGAAGTCCAACAAGACTTTGTTATTTTGTTAGTCTCTTGTAAAGAAGTAGAGATGTTGTCTATCAAATTTTGCATGGGGATCCCACAAAGGTTCACCCACCAGATGTGTCTGAGTACTCTCAGACATAAGAGCTTCCAATTGTCAAACATATGATGTTATTGGAGAAGCTTGATGCCTCTAGCTTCCTGTTAAAATATACACAAGAACAACAATATGATGGAAAAGGCTCACTAGCCAACTCACATGTATTCGTGACTAAAGCTACATATATAGTACAATGGGTGATGTAACCTCATAGAGAGATATGCTCTAGATCCTAAAACCATGCATGGTAATTGGGCTAGGCAATCCTAACAAACTCATTTATTCATCATTTGAGGATAAATCACCATTATCCTAAATGAATAATACAATTAAAGGTGACATGAAGACTTAGTGATTAGTAAGGTAAGCCATAGGTTAACATTCCCCCTCCCCCTCTGCCCCCCAATCGCAAGTCTAGCTATCTATACTAGCTAAGCAATAAACATTAATTTAAAAGTTGATATGCTGGATTTTTCAAAAAGCTCTAATCTGAGCTTCAATGAAAAATCTATTTGAAAAATCATCAAACTGGATTTTGGATGGTTACTAGAAGAGAGCTGAAATTTGGAAGTGGACAGTTGCTTATGGCTGAACATCTTTTGATTACTTGACAATTTGATCATTTGCCAAGTAATTTAGCTAGAAGAAGCTGGTGTCTTTTGCTAATTGGTGAACATGTAGTATCACCACTCTACTATCAGTGAATCATTGAATTGAATTTGACACAATTAGGTGTCGAACAGCATCTTGAATATATCCCAATTGGATAATAAAGAGCAATGAGAGGAACCAATATTCCATGCTGGATCTTCTCAAATGTTGATGTGATGATGATTTGAAGATGATTTCAAGAGGAGCCCATATGCAATGCTAAAGTTCCTTCATGCGATTTGTAGATAGCCATTGAGTAGACCAATTAGCTAATTGAATTTTTATTCATAGGACTTCGAAGCTTGAAGTCTGACTATCATCAATGATATTCCCCCCTATCAAGTATAAGGTGAGAATATATGATATCATGTATTTGTTGGTTTTGGATGACCACTAACCATTTTCACTTGATCAATGTACTCCCCTCCCTTAAGGTGAAAGAGAGTTTTGAAAAACTATCTGTTGCAAGATGTGTCTTTACTCTAGAGTGAATTCTGTAGTAAGACTAATATAATTGCTTGGTGGTTGATGACCATTGCCAAGGATTAAGCCACCCATAGTGAACTTTTAGTCTTGCAAGTTTCTTCAATGTGGAACATCTATTTGATAAATGATTATGTTTGACACAATGCTAACAAGGAATCCAACGCTTTGGAACTAAATTGGTCTGGAATCTGGAATAATCTGGAATATGAAAAGTATCTTCCTTATCATATCCAAGTCCTGTTCAGTGTTTGTTGTTGTAGATTTTTCCCTAAGGTCCGATGATGGGCTTGGAAAGATTATTATGAACTTGTTTGTTTAAAATCTGTGGAGGTTGATTTACGGCATGCTATTGCACCATTGAAATGTTTTCGTCAGTGAACTCAAAAGAAAACTCTTGAAATGTAGGTTCATGAATAGCTTCATTGTCATTTGAAACTGCATTTGTAGTTGCATCACTATGTTGATCATGTGTTGATTGTTGATTAAAATCTAGAATTTGAAATTGATGGACATCAAATTCAAATAAGGGGTTGTTTTGAAGAGAGACTAGTTTAGAATGCTTTAGAAGTTGTTGATTCTTGAGATGGATTTTAATGTTGGAGTTGTGACTGTGTCTGAAGAAATTCAACTTTGGTTTGCGAAACTTGCAAACATGTTAGATATATTGAAGAGTTCTTTTGTTGATTGTGATTGTGTTGTCAGCAGTAGTGAGTATTAGAGTGTTTAGTAACTCTAATAATTCTTAACTTCGAGCCATTTAAAACATTGAATGAGGCCTCCTTGTGCAGGAAGGTCTTGTTTGCAATTGACTCAACTAAAAAAGGACTTCTTGCAAATCCACCCTTTGGCACTAAGACTCAACAATTTCAAGTTAGACTAAAAAATGGAGGGTGTTGGGTTCGATCGAGAATGCACCCAACAATTACAATGCAATTCAACGTAATTTTGATTTGACACTTACAAAAAGAACTATTGCAAGTGTACTACTCAAAATTGATTTTGATTTGAAGTTGAATGGCTAAGTTCATTGACTTGAATGTGAATTGCTCATTCGATTAATTTGATTGGGTTTCCCTGTGCTTGTGCTTGCATATGTAGATTGAGTGTAGTGATGTTGTGATGTAGGCAAAAGAGACACCATGAAAGAGAGACACAAGGCACCAAAAACGAGATCACACACTCCATGTGCAAGAGAGTACTTTTAGGGGTTCGGCCTTAACCCTCTAAAAGTCTTGTTGAAAAGATTTTGATTGAGCTTTGCACTTGGCTCTAATCAACTCTTATAGAAATCAATGTTAGAAATACGTTATCAAACTTTCAAAATTTAATTGTATACCATGTTAAAATATACATAGGAACAACAATATGACGGAAAAGGCTCACTAGCCAACTCACATGTATTCACACTGTTGTCCGCCAATATGCACACCAGCAGCGGAAATCTTTCGAAAGCTGTTTCTTCACTAAAAGTGAGAGAGGTGTGGCTTTGGGGGCAAGCAATGAGCCAGGTACTGTCACCTGAATCCCAGCTCCTCCGTTTAGGCAAATTCCTAACGAAGCCAAGGGGGGTAGTCCCTAAAAGAGAGTTTCACTAAGGCTCTTGTATTTATAGTGTTTTTAGGTGTTGTGATGCGGATGGGTGTTGTTTAGGAGTTTTTGAGTGAGAGACAAAATAAAATTAAAAGTAAAACAAGATAGCGCAATCCACGTTGCAACAGAAAATAAAGGATGCACTTGAACAAGAAACAAATCACAAATTAAGATGAATACTCCAGTATAGATATTTAAGCAAACAAGATATGTGATGAAGGACCAGTGCCTTATGGAGTCAAATATAAATGTGATTGTGAAAACTTGATACAAGTGCTTGAATTGGAAAGTTTGTGAGAACGTTGTGCAGCTTATCTTGATAAATTTAGAATTTTAATTGTCTTGATTATTAGGGCTAAGAACAAGGTATCAAAAGATAGTGGAACCTTATCCAAGAAAACTACTAGCAACCCTAGGTGATAGGTCGGAAGCACCCAGATTCAAGAGGATAGGTGTCCAATGTTTGAATCGCCCCCGAGTCTGACCAGTGGATTTCCGGCACCACCTCTTGTGGGAAGAACAGTAATTTGTCTTAGTTGAGGTTTTGGGTAAAAATTTTAATTAAATTATCACTTGTGTATTAGCACATCTTCCACCTTTCTGAGTACTAGCCCAACCGTTTCCGGTTGGCAGAGCATACGGGTGTTGGACGATCAACCAAAAGTAAATTTATTAGGGGGAAAATGTGGGTTGAAATATTTTATTATTTAGAGCACTTGTTCAACTCTCCGACAGAGAGCGCTCTTGACTTGATCTTATGACCACAGTTCAAGAGACTTCATAATTTAAAAATGCCTAATGCAGGGGGAACATGCAAGTCTAAATGCTCTCCGACAGAGAGTGCTCTTGACTTGGATTTGGCCAAGTTCAAGAGGCTTTGTTTATTTTAAGAAAATAGAAGCAGTTGTGAAAAACAGTTGTGAAGCTTTGTAGAATTAAACCATGTGATAGCTCAAATAAAGTAAGAGACAACTAACATGCTATTTGTAGAATGAAATAATGCTAAAAGGACTTAGTGTTCTACCAACAGTTTTACTCTAAGGTGGGATCAACCTCCTAACAAGGTCAACCACTAGAACCGCCTGCACTTGAGAACCTCCAGCTAGCTGAAAGCTCTACCAAGGAAACCGACGGGGAAGGAAGAGTAACCACAAAATTATGTGGTCCTGCCCTTGAGATGAAATCCCAAGGATACAACTTCCGGTCAAAGGCTTTGGAAGAGAAATGCAAGATGAAACAAAAGACTACTCTAAAGAAAAAATTGAAAGATCTAACCTAACAAATCACCACACTCTTCCCCAAATGGGAAGAAAACCCAAAAAGTGGAGGCCTCCTCCACTTGAACTTTTATTAATCTTGTTACAATTGCCTTGGGTTTTAAAACCTTGAAGGACTTTTGAGAGATAGATAATACTTGCAAAAATTAAAGAAGAAGCAAGTTTTTGCTTGCTTCTACAAAGGATAAAAAGACTTTGTATATTCAATCACTCCTTATGGCTTTCACTTGATTTTGCTTTGATTCTTTGCTTCAAGATCTAACAAATATCTTTCTCTCAAAAACACCTACACAAGCTCAAAACAACTCAACAATGCACCCATTAACCATTAGGAAAATAAAACAAATTTGAAACTAGTTAAGTCTAGATTTAGAAATTTAACTCTAAAATGTGAAATGCATGAGATTTTGACATAAAACTTTAACTATGATGAAACGGACCAGCGAACAACAAACTCCTAAAATGCAATGGGAAAAAGATCTAGATCATAAAAATTTTGAGAAACTTTTTGTGGAAAATATTCTTTCGTTTAAAACTTGCAACTAGGAATAAAAATGCAAACTATACTAGTGTGAAAAAAGAAATCTAGAATGCTTCTAACACTTACTTTTCAATGCATGAAATTGATCTACAAGATGCAAGTAAAACCTAAGATCTAACTATGACAAGCTATCTTGCAAAAAGAGAAGCTAATACTCTAACAAAAAATAAACTAACTTAGCAATTCGTTTTTGATCTTTTGGGATAATTTAGGGCTCTTTTTGGAGAAAACGAGGGGGAGAGATGGAAGCTAGAAGATGGGGAACAAGAGGATAAAAGAGGGAAAAACGAAAGGTGGAAGGGAAGGTAAATCAAGAGCTAGATGGAGAGGGGAAGGCAAAGAGACTAGAGCCAAAACGAAAGGGAAGAAAGAGGGGTAACTATGGCCAAGCGAAAGCTAAGGAGGAGGGTTTTAAGAGGCAAGGGCTAGCAAACCAATGAGAAAAGGGAAACAAGGAGCAAATAAGAGGGGTTTGAAGAAAGAACCCTTTTGTAACCAAGTTTGAAAGATGAAAACTTTGTTGATGGAAGAGGAAACCCTCTATGCTTTGATGCCAATCTTAAGATCTTGCTCCTTGGAAGTATCCTGCAAACACACTATTAGTAAAGGTTTTTGTTGGTGGAGAAGAGGGAGATACAACCGAGTTCATCTCATCTCAACCGTTTTGAAGATCTGCAATGCACAAAAACTTACACAAACAAAGTTTGATCAAATATAGAGAGTTAGACAAAAATGCATAAAGAGACAAGGTAGTAAGACCGATTACAAGTTGCACTCTTTATACTATTCAAGTCTAAGCCTAGCAAACAAATTGGGACCATCAAATGCTTGCCCTACGCTCTTAAGAAAGAGATCTAAGCATGTATTTAAATCAAACTTTGAAATTGCATAAATCAAGAAAACATTACAGATATTACCTCAAAATAAATTAGTAACTCATGAACCAATAGAAGTGTACACAAATTTGCCTCCAAAGCCAACTTTATTTCCAATGATAGCCAATAGCTATTACAATCTCCGCAGAGTAAGTTTACAATAATTCTCCATGAAGAGAAAGCCCAAATGGCCTCTCTTATATAACAAAACTCAATGCTAAAACCCTAATTCGAGTTGGTAATGAAGAGAGCCAAAAACTCCATAAAAAACCAATCAAATCCATGTCAACACCAACCAAATCGAGCTTGGAGTCTTAACTCATCTTTAAACTTGAGTTTGGAGCCCATAATTTGAGGAAGGAGCCCCACATGCCTTGATTTCAAAATCCAACAACCCATTAATCAATTGCCAAATCACAAAAACGAATTTGCATGAAGGTGGGTGAATTTCTCAACTGTAAATCACTCCCAGTGCTCCGAAACTGATTTGAATTAGGTGGGTGAAGATTCCAATCATCATAAATGCTTTTTGCCATGTCATTTAGCCTTTAACTTTATTCTTTTCTGATTATTTTGGAGAGATTTGGATATCTCCAAAATATTCAATTTTATTATTTTAATTAATAATTTCTCTGTAAATGGCTTTTTAGAGAAAATATTAATTATGAGGCTGAATTGACATCCGAAAGTTGGGTTTAGCTGGTCCATGGGTCATGTGTGATTTTTGGCTTATGAAACGAGCCATCAATCACTAAATTCGGACCCCGGATGACTGACATATTATAGACTCAAATTTCTCCATTTAAACTATAGAGAAATTTAATTAAAATTTAAATAATTAAAAAAATTAAAAACCCCAATTTCGACGCGTCCGGTAAAAATTTTTCGAAATTTTTTTCTGGGGGTCCTAGAGACTTAGGACATGACCAAAACCTATTCTAATAGTGTCTAGTAGGTTTATACATTATAGTTGGACCCTAATAACCCCCCACGGCCAAATTTCCAAAATCGGGCATTCCAGTTTGGGAGGAAGCGGGAGAAAAACCAAGAGATTATATCTCGCCTGAAGCAAAGTATAATTTGACGGTGAAAAAACTCCCTGGAATACCTTAGTTGTTTAATCTAGTCATGGGGAACCGAGCCACTCAGACCCTACTAGCACACTTTGATACAAACCCCCATGGGGCCATGGTCATGTCGACTCAAAAACAAAACTGGCTAGACCCAAAAATATGAAACCCAGATACTCTGGAAGTGAACACGGATGTGTTCCAACACTGGCGGCTCAATAAGGTTTCAACTATTGTACAAATCAGTTGATAACATCTGGCTCCAACTGTGGGACGTGTGCTCGATCTGGAAATTATGCAAGGAGAGAATACGAGAACACCAGAATCTCTGGTTCATATATATAACCTGTAAAAACATCTCAACTTGACAGAAAAACCTTCAGTAGCACATGTGTTATGAAAAAACCAAAATGAAATACCAACTATATCTTATTGTTTGAAAATGAATTCTAGGAAACCTGAAATGCAGAAGGTAAATTAAATCTTTTCCTATTCTAATATAATACAAAAAGGAAAATGTTAAGTATAATCAGAAATCCAATGTAACCATTTAAGCATGTGATTAATGAAAAAACAAATTTTTACCTTGTCTTTGGTTACCAGCCAAGACAAGAGCATGCTTATCAGAAAGTGCAAACTTGCTTGGATCTTCTGAAAGGGAGGGTTGGATGGGGAAATATGAGTATGTAATAAATATTTGAAGTGCTCCCCAACATAGTAAGAAATCTTTCTGCAGGCACCCTCTATCCAGAACAGGATAGGGTGATGAAATTCAAGATGACAAGGCAATTCTGGTGCCTTATCATATTCTTCCAAGAGGCTCTTCCGAAAATAATTTTCCATGAAAGTGCATGCCTTGAATTGCCCTAATATACAAGGGGCTTCCGATGGGCAAGATATATGCTCATATGAAATAATTTCCTTCTCTTCCTCTATGCTCAACTGTTCAAAATCCATACTCCTGCCAAAAATGGGGGAGTTTTCATGAATTTTACCATATTCCTGGTCATATGTATCCTCATGCTCATAAGTGGGATTGTTAACAAAATTTCCAAGGGGATTTTGTTCATCATTAACTTCTTCAGACATGGCATAGATAGGGTTTTCAAAAAGGGTTCCTTCATCATTTCCAATATCTATGTCATCCATGATGGACTCATCATCACTTATGTCATCCTTTAAGCTATGCCTATCTTCCTCGACTTCATAATAATCTTTCTCAAACATATGTGTTTCAAAAATATCACGAGGGACCAAAATTTCTGAATATTCACTGCCATGTGGAGAACAAATGGGGGTGTCATCACACATACTATTACCTTCATGGATTTCTTTATGAATGTTGATCTCCATAATGGTTTCTTCTAAAGATGGGTTAGAAGTACATAAATGTTCATCATCACTGAAGTAGTCTTGAAAAACTTCCCATTCCAAAGTGTCTTTTGTTTTGATGGCGTGAGGAGGGTTTTCAACAATATCCGGTATTTGATAAATCTCTATGATAGGATCATCAGGAATCTGATGGGAAAATGTTATATTTTCTGTAATAGGCTGATCCGACTGATTCCAACCCTCTTCAAGAATATCATAAGTATCACCTACATAGTTTATGCACTCAGGCTCACTTGATGAAGACTGAACAACAAACCCTTTAGGAAACCCATGCTCCTGGATATAGTGTGTAAGGTGACAAGTGTTTTCTTCATGGAACTCCTGGCATGTCCTACAGAATGGTGTGTAAGGTTCAACCCTAGGAATGCCACAGATGTCTCCCACATTATTAATGAATTTAGGCTTGCTTGTTGATGCACTAGGACCACAACCTTCAGGAAAACCGTGTTCTTGAATATAGCATGCATGGTAGCAACCAGATTCCTCATGGAAATCTCTGCATGCCCTACAAAAGGGCTTGGTGTACTCAACCATGTTAGCAGCCTCTAGTTGATGAGGAGGTCTCTTCTCATGGTTAGGGGGTTTCCTTTGCCAAGTAGGTTTAGCAAGGAAATTCCTAGGAGCCGGTTGTGTATGTTGAATTTGGTGAACCTGTGTTCTTTCCATGTTTATGATCTTGTTTTGTAACTCTTTTATTTGGCTCACATGTTTCTGTTCAACTTTTTCCATCCTCTCATACATGTCCATCATTTTCTTTTCATAAGAGTCTTTCATAGGCTCTTTGTCTTTGTGCTCAATGGGTTTTGAAGGAAGCTGAGATCTAGAATATCCTTGGATATTTGACTCTCCGGAAGACTTCATGTTTCTGTCAATCTTAATGGCCAAACTTTGAGCCTCAAGCAAGGTAGTTGGTTCCTTATCTCTTATCTGGTATTGGACCCTGCCACTTAACGCTTCTATGTAGTAATCCAATAAAGAAGCCGCAGGAGGCACATAGGTCTCGGGGATGGAATTAGCCAACTCTATGAATTTAGTGTTAAATTCATCCATAGTTTCATTTTCTGTCTTCTTCATGCTAGTTAGAGATGCAACTAAATGTCTAGGTTCTTTTTTGCAACCAAACTTGCTGAGGAAAGCCGTCTTGAAAGCTGCTATGGTGGCGAAAGAGTTGTCTGGTAGATTGTCGTACCAGTTCCCTGCCTTACCTTCTAAGGATAGGGCAAAAAGAGTCATGTAAACATCCTCATGTTTATCAGCTCCCCTGACATGAGTACCACATAGCTTGGTGAATTTTCGGATATGTTGTTCAGCAGATATGGAGGCATTAGTGCCATTGAAATTTGTGATTTTATCAATAGCCTTCTCGGGAATGTTGTGAGGTTGACCTGGTATCTGAGCAAAGTTGAGTTGAGTAAAGAACTCACCCATTGTGGAAAGGAAACAGTTATTATTTTCAGAATTTGTTTGATTTTATAGATTTTCTTGAAACAAAGAGTGGATGTCTAAAATAGATTCGGATCTAAGATTTTCAAGAATTCTACGAGAAGCAAGCTTGTTCAGTCTCCTCCTATAAACCTTTTCAGGCTCAGGGATAAAACTAAGCAAACCTTCAGAGTTTTTTCTAGTTGAATACCTTGATGTGTTAACTGACAGTGGAGTCGCCAGGTGAATCCAAGTCTAATTTCAGAGAGTGATTAAACTAAAAATCTACCAAAGTAAAACTAAAAAAAAAAAAAGGTGAAGTGGAGTCACCAGATAGATACGAAAATCTATCAAAAGGTAAAACAAACTAGAAAAAACTAAAGTCGTCCAGGAACAAAAAGATTCGTCCCCGGCAACGGCGCCAAAGATGTTGTCCGCCAATATGTACACCAGCAGCGGAAATCTTTCGAAAGCTGTCTCTTCACTACAAGTGAGAGAGGTGTGGCCTTGGGGGCAAGCAATGAGCTAGGTACTGTCACCTGAATCCCAGCTCCTCCGTTTAGGCAAAACTCCTAACGAAGCCAAGGGGGGTAGTCCCTAAAAGAGAGTTTCACTAAGGCTCTGTGTGTATTTATGTGCTTTTGATGTAGTGATGCGGATGTGTGTTTTTTAGGAGTTTTTTGAGATGAGAGACAATTATAAAAATTAAATATAAGACAAGATAACGCAATCCACGTTGCAGATACAAGATGAAAGATACACTTGGGCAATAAACAGATCACTTCATGTAAATATAAGCAAATACTCCAATGTTTGATATTTAGGCAAACAAAATATAAGATAAAGGACCAGTGCCTTATGGAGTCAGAAAATAAAAGCGATTGTAAACTTGACACAAGTGCTTAAAATGGAGAATTTGTGAGAACGTTATGCAGCTTATCTTGGTAAATTAAAAGTTTTAATTGTCTTGTTTATTAAGGCTAAAACCAAAGGTATCAAAAGATGGTGGAACCCTGCCCAAGAAAAATACTGGCAACCCTAAGTGACCTGTCGGAAGCACCCAGATTCAAAAGGATAGGTGTCCAATGTTTGAACCGCCCCTGAGTCTGACAGTGGATTCCCGGCGCCACCTCTCGTGGGAAGAATAGTATTTTGCCTTGGTTGAGGTTTTGGGTAAAAATTTTAATTAAGTTATCGATCGTAAATTATCAAGTCTTCCACCTTTCTGAGTACTAGCCCAACCGTTTCCGGTTGGCAGAGCATACGGGTGTAGGACAAACCAAGATAAATTAATTAGGGGATGTATGAGTGGAAAATTTTATTATTTAGAAAGCCTTGTTCAACTCTCCGACAGAGAGCGCTCTTGACTTGGTCTTATGACCACAGTTCAAGAGACTTGCTAAATTAACAATGCCTAATGCAGGGAAATGCAAGAAACTAAAATGCCCTCCGATAGAGGGTGCTCTTGACTTGGATTTGGCCAAGTTCAAGAGACTTTGGTTTATTTTAAGAAACAGATAAAAAGTAGTAGCAGTATATCTCAGATTTAAACAGATTTTAAGCAATAGTATTGATCACAAGATAAAAATTACCACTAACAATAATGCTCGCAAGGTAAATAAATCTAGTATTCTACCATACAAGTTTTAAACTACTAGGTGGGATTGATCCCCGAAACAGGATCAACCACTAGAACCGCCTGCACTTGAAAACCTCCAGCTAGCTGAAAGCTCTACCAAGGAAACCGACGGGGATGGAAGAGTAACCACAAATTATGTGGTCCTGCCCTTGAGACGAAGTCTCAAGAATACAACTTCCGGCTGAAGGCTTTGGAAGAGAAACAAGATAATGATAAACGAAAAAATAAAGCTAAACTACCCAAGAATCTCTTTCAGGTCTAAGACCCTACTCGGGAAAGCATGGGGGTAAGTAAATATGGAAGAATAAGCAAGTATAACTTAATGAAATAAAACTAATCTGATAGCATATGAAAAGATCTAAGGCTAAAAGCAAAACCACTCAATGAGACGAGACCACAAGGCTTCCCCAAATGGGGAAGTGAATGTGGGGGCTTAAAAAACCCCACCTATGAACTTTATTTATCAAGTACAATATTAGGAATTTCAACCATTTGAAGAGACTTAGAAAATAAAATGGAATAAGCCTTAATGGCTTTTACAAAAAAGGAGAGTGATCGAAACTTTGTCTTCTTTGGTTCAAGTCTCAAAATGTTGAAATCTTGGTTTTGGATTTTGGTTCCTCTTGGTTTTTGTAATTTTTTCTCCAAGTTTTTGGCAATGTCCTCTCTTTCTCCACTTTTCTTTTGGCTTTGATCTTTTCAACACCTACAACAAAAATAGCTCACTCATGCACCCATTAGATGTTAGCTTAAAATCAAAGATAAAGCTTGACTCTACTTTAAAATTTAGCTTGTGAAATGAAGTCCAAGGTGTAAGTAGCATGGAACCTAACTTGAAACTATCAAAAAGATTGAAAATGGACTAGCAAACAAATCTATGCTAAAAATGTTGAAAACAAGATTTAATCTATATATAAAAAAAAAGAACTAGATCTAAGTAATAACAAAAGGAAACTACTTCAACAAACTAAAACTTTAAATTTTTAAATGTTTGGGATGAAGCATGCAAACTAGAAGATGCAATCTAAGATCTAAGAGATAAGAAACAAATGCAAGATAACCAAACTAATGATCTAAATACTAAAATGAGATGCAAAACTAGGGAGGTCAAACACAATGCAAGTTTTAACAATGCTAACTTATTAAAATGAGATCTATTTTATAACAGAACTGAGACTAACTAATCAAAACCAAACTCTGATTTTTATTTAGTTTTTATGAGTTTTTTAGTGCATGGGAAGGAGCAGGTGAAAACTGGAATGATGGGCAGCGAGTGCAAAAAAGGAGAAGGCTGATATAATGGTTTTTTGAGCAGCGAAAGGAGGTTTCAAGTCTGAGTGCAATGGGCAGAGAATGGAAGGTTGGATGACTGATATGAAGGGTAGCGAATGGAAGGCTAGGAGATGGAGGATGAAGGCGAATGGGAGAAGGCCAATGGGATGAAGATTAAAGGCCTAACTCTAGTAACTAAAACAAGTTTTAAATAATTTTGAAGATGAAACTTTGAACCAATTTCTCATGCCCAACTGAGATTTGAAGATAGACTTTTAGGAGACCCTGAAATGAAAAAATTGTTAGAGAAAATCCTTGATGGAGGGAGGAAGAGACACCCGAGTTCAAACCTCCACTCTATCCTTTAAGATCTGCACATATGCACCACTTACAAGACAAAACTTAGATCATGCTTGGTATATCAAACGAAATGAAATAAGAAGTACATAAGTAAGAACCGACTACAGTTTGTACTCCTATATTGCATCAAGCCTAATATCAATGGGTAAGTTGGACCATCAAATACCCATCCTATGTTCTTAACAAAGAATTCTAAGCTAAGCAAGATTAAGAATCATAAATTGTAAACAAATGCAAAAGCACAATATCACCTCAAGGTTTGTAGATCATTCCTCATAACAACAATGGCACACCATGTAGACCTCCAAAGTCTCCTTTTATTCCAAAATAGCAATAGCTAGAACACAGTTACAATCTGGCAGAGTAAGTTTGCCCAAAAATTCATGAGATAATAGCCCAAATGGGCCTCTCTTTATAGTAAAACATACCAGCTAACCCTAGGTCGAATTGGCAATGGGTAGATAGGTCGAATTCCAATCAATCAAAGGCTTGGAGAGGTAGACAAAGGCCAAAGTCGAGTTCTTGGTTGGTAGGATTCGGCAATGTGGCAAGGCTCGACTTTGAGGTAGGTGGAGATGAAAGCCTCAACGAATCAACACACTCCAACAAGGCTAGACGCAAGCTTGGTGAGGATTAACGTGAGGATCATGGAGATATGCGTGAGTCTTGATATTAATGCCAACTCTAGCTCGTAGGTGCTAATTCATGTGATGTGGCCTTGAAATTAGGAGTGCGCCCACCATATTACAAATGCAATCTCAACCAACCATTAATTAAATGACAAATCCTCAACTCGTGAGAGCTAGCCGTACGGCCAAACCATGCTCACGTCACTCATTCCATGTCATTCGTATATCCTAACTTTGATATGATATAACATGTGATTTGTCTTTAATATGGTCGTACACCATATTAAAATTCACTTCAACCTTTAAAAAATCATTTTTTAATGCTTTTGGACTTATTTGATTTTTTGTCACTTAGTGAATTTTGTCATTTTTTAGCCAAAATGATGCATTTTTAGCCAAAACTGCTCCTGGGGTGATGTAACTGCCCGGAAACTGAAGAATGAAGGTGCCAAGGTGAAGAGGATGCTCAACGCGTCAAAACGAGCCTCCCCACGCCTAATTCTGCCTCCGGATGAGGTTTTTATCACTTCTTGAAAATTTTTAATTAAACCATTAAAAAATGGTCTAATTTTATGAAAAATTTATTTTTGCCGGAATCAAACGAAACTCCTAGAGGACCTAGTGCATGTTCATACGACTCAATCGATGTGGCTAACACGTAAAAAATCCTAGACACAAGACTCTAATGACCACCTTAGGTTTTGACCACCATGGGAAATACTCCAGCTTTGGAGGTTTGAGTGAAAAACTCGGGGATTATACGCCACTGATGAGTAGCGCATAATTCCTAAGGAAAAAACACTCTAGAGTATCCCCCAAATGGCTAAACCTACGGATAGCCGAGTCTTTTATAAAAGGACCCCGTTTAGACCAACATTTTACAAATTCCCCATGGGGGTATGAACATGCAGTTATTACAAAAGGGGCAAAATTGCCCTGAAATTGACTTCTGAACTTCTGAATGCTGATGATGAACATGAATCATGTTCAATAAACTGGCGGCTCATCGAAAGTTCAACTATTTGTACAAAATAGGTGATAACACACACCAAAGCTACAAATATATAGTACAGTGGGTGATGCCACCTCATAGAGAGATATGCTCTAGATCCTAAAACCATGCATAGTAATTAGGCTAGGCAATCCTAACAAACTACACTTAGACATCATTTGAAGATAATTCACTTATCCTAAATGAATAATACAATTAAATGTGACATAAAGACTTAGTGATTAATAAGGTAAGCCATAGGCTAAACTTGCAAGGTGGAGCAAGTGCTCCTGCAATGTAGTAAAACCAACATAGATCCTTCTTAAACCTGGATCTATCAAGCACTGAGAGGGATCTAATTTCTGAAGGTGTAAATTTTTTTATCTTAAATTTTTTACGTATCCAGAAAAAATTTACATCTCCAAAAATTTAATTTCTCTCGGTGCTTGATAGATCTGGGTTTAAGATGGATCTATGCTGGTTTTTTATTTTATTTTTGGTAATGTTATGTATACATTACGTGACAACAACTCCCCCATATTGGGCTGTAGAGTACCTCGCTACTCTTGGTGCAATCAATTTTTCCAAAAATAGTGCTTTATAAATTTCTTGGCCCCATTGCTCACTACACTTTGTAGAGAGACCTCTGTTATTAACGTTAAAAGATGGGCATTCATTTTAAATTTAGAACCATAATGTAGGATATGACCATTATGACATTTGTTAGGGTTAACCTTGACTCGGTGAATGAGTCATTGATCTAATCTTGGTTTTGGTCAAAGAAAATGGTATTTGGTGGCCAATAGTATTTGGTGTCCCATGGTATTTGGTGGCCCATGGTATTGGCCCAAGGTATTGCATGTAATGAAGCCTACAAAGGGCTTGGTGTACTCCATTGTAATGTGGCCTGGAGGTGAGTGGTGGCTAGTTCACTTGGCCTGGTTGGCCGGTTTTGGCCATGTAATGAAGATCTTCATTGGCTGGTTTTTTTCCTCGTGGAGTTTTCCAGGGTAAATGGTCGTCTTCAATGTTGTTGTTGCTATGGTTATGATTATGGTTGTTCTCTCATTATTATGTATGCTCATTTAAATCTCAAGAACATCTCTATTGGATGCTTTCAATTTTGTTATGTTCATGTATTTTAACTTGCCCTATAAACTTTACAAGCATTGATCATTGGGGAGCTATAATGTCCTGAACTGCAAATAGGGTTTTTTTAAATATTTTATTTTATGGTGCACAGCTTCGTCATCGAAATGAGCAAATTTTAGTTCAAGGTCAAGAGTACCAAGAGCTTTCTTTTCACCTTCCATAAACAGAGTAGAAGTGAAGTGAAAAGATTTTGAAAGAGGCCAAAAGTTTGTACAAATGCTTGCAGAGTATTTTATGTAGGAACAAATTAAAGGTGTACAAAGCCCACTTCCTGCTGGCAGGACTCGAGGTTGGTTGCTTTTTCTCCAGCAGCAGGACTCTAGGGATGGTTGCCAGCAGCAAGAAATGCTATCTTCCAAATCATTTCATTTTGAGTTTCCATGGCTTTGTTCTTGTAGGGGAGTTGGGAGATGACTTTATTTCTCTATCTGCAGAATGCTCATTTTTCAGTATGCTTCAATTGGAACACTTTTTGAGATGTTAGCAGAAACAAGTATGATACCTTTAGAAGGAGAAGCGTTTGTCAATTTATTATGTATTTATCAAAATAAAATATATGGAAATGAACAGATTACCAAGGCAAGCAAAGATTGCATCTCAAGATAAGGGTTAGTATTGTGACATGATGACATGGATAAAAAAATGGGGATTTGAAGAAGAAGATTTTCTGGATGAACCATTAGCCTTTCAAGGCTTGTTACAAAAGAAAGTAATAGAGAAGTTGCGGCTAGAACATGGTGAAAAAATGAGATTCTATATGTGAGATCAACCCAATGTTCATTTACATACCTCCAAGAGAAAATATCTATGCATAAAAAACATTTATTTTGTCAATTCAGGATAAGTTCTCATCACCTAGCAGTGGAAACAAGGAAATGTAAAAATATAAAAAGAAAAAAACGTATATGCTTACTTTGCAAAAAAGAGGAGATTAAGGATGGGGTGCATGTAATGATACATTCTCCTATGTATAAACAAGTAAGAGAAAAACACTCAATTCAGCATGAAGATTTAACTAGCTTATATAGCTTGTTGAGTTTGCCAATTAAAAAAAGGCAGTTATATTAAGGATGTTGTGTAACTCTACAAAAAAAGTGTATTGCAAGTTGAGATGTCCTTGAGTTAAAAGACATCAATGATGCAATGTAAATTTTTGTGATTCTCGATCCCATGGATCCTACAAGGTCTTTAGTAAAAATATTCTATTCTTTTCTATTCTAATCGTCTTTGTAATTCAGTGTTAAATTATGCTAAATACTCTGAAAAGTTTTGTTCTTAGCATTTACAAATACTTAGTTCAGTTATCCTGATTCCTACTCATTCCTAGCTAGTATATGTACAGGATATGAACATCTCATATGGAAAGTTAAGTCATATTCTTGGATCCTAGACACCCACTTCCCCTTCTACCTAAGCAATCTTGCTAGGACAAGATGTCCTTAACCCCTGAATGAGGGACATAGCCAATTATTTTTGAATAGCCAACATATGTTCTAAAGTGCTTTAGGGACTTTACAAGAGTGTAAGCCTGCTTCTCCATGGAAGTATACTTTAATTCATAATTTTGTAGTTCTCTACTCATGAAAGCAATAGGCTGCTCTAGTCCTTCATTGTTCTTTTGGAGTAACACTCCAGCTATCGTGTCCTCTGAGGCAAATGAGAAGATTTGAAAGTCCTTGGAATAATCTGGGCTGGTTAGGACTGGTGATCTAGCAATGTTATCTTTGATGCACTTGAAATCCTGCTTTCCTTCATCTGTCCATTCAAACTTAGCATCCTTTTTTAAGATTTTCTGCAAAGGTTTCATTAATTTTGCTAGATTTGGAATGAACCTCTTGATGAAATTGATTTGGCCGTTAAATGATTGAAGGGCCTTTAAATTTAGGGGTAGAAGGAGTTTCTTGATGGCTTCAACCCGCTCTGGGTCAATCTTTACCCCATCCTTTGAGATGATGTGGCCCAACAATTTTCCTTCGTCAATACCGAGTATTGACTTGGCCGGATTTATAGAGATACCATACTTACGACATTTCTCGAATACCTGCTTTAGATGACCTATATGACTTGATCTTTCTTTTGAAAAAACTGTGAGGTCATCTTGGTAAATCTCAATGATCTTTCAAATCAACTCCTTAAATGAGGGTGTGGTAAAGGTGGTCTTATGCCAATCTTCTTTGTTAATTAGCACTTGTTTGTACCCAGAAAATCCATCCAACATGGACATCATCCCAAAACCTGTTACTCTTTGAAGAAGGGTTTCCATAATGGGCAACAAATAATTATCTTTTAGGCATGAAATGTTAAGATTTCTGAAATCTATGCATATTCTTATTGAGCCATTCTTCTTCCTTACTACTACCAAATTTGAGCACCATGACGACTGCCTTGTTGGTGCAATGATTCCAGTAGCCAACATCTTTTCCAGTTTCTTTTTTACTATGGATGCCAATTTTGGATTTATCTGCTTTAGTTTTTGGCGGAAAGGTTTATTTCTTGCTTAAGGGGTATAGTGCGTTGAAAAATATCCTCCCGATATGCTTTGAGCTCGTCGTATGTAAAAACAAACACATCTCTATGCTCTTTAACAAGGTTTATTAAGTCTTTCCTTTACTTTTTAGATGTTCCTTTACCAATTTTTATGATTTTGGGATCTTTATCTGTTCCAATGTTGACTTCGACATAATCCCCAAGCTTTATTGATTCTTTCTTGTTTTTATGCCTATCTTGCCTGTCAAAGATTTTCTTTAAAGAAATGAGGTCCTTAGGAACTTGATTCATCACATTCTCCCCTTCTTCCTAATACTCTTCACCCTCCTACTAATAGCTGACCTTACAGTCTGAAAATTCTTGAACATTATGAATAAATCTCAAGACATGCTTATCATCATCAAAAACTTGCCAATGATCTACATTATCGGGGATTGGAGGTCTGAAGTTTATTTCGAGATTGCCATCACCATTTATCATTTCATCTGTAGGCTGAAGGGTGGATGCCACTACTGCTAATTTATCTGCCAAGATATTCTGCTCTCTAGGAATTGCCTCAAGGTTTAGTGCATCAAACCATTACATAGTGTCCCAAATGCCATTCCTGTATTTCTTTAATCTGTTACTTTTGCATGCAAATTTATTTTTCAGTTGGAGAATTACCAAGTCGGAATCACCTTTTATGCTCAACATTTTTACCCCCATATCCTTAGTAGTCTCTAGCCCAAGTAGGAGTGCTTCATATTCTGCTACATTGTTAGATGCCTCATATTCCAATCTAAAGGCAAAGTTGAAAGTTTGCTTAGATGGAGAGATGATTACTATGCCTGCCCCTTTTCCGGATTTTGAATATGCACCATCAAAGTACATCTTCCATACCTCATCTATATTTTCCTCTAATTTTTCCTATATTGGAGCCATGAAGTTAGATAGGATAGCATAGTTTCCAAAATTATCTAACTTAAAGACAAATTTGTTTGATGGATTCTTAGGGTCTTCCACATTGTGCTTCCTTTCGATTTCTCTAAAGAGTTTAACTTTTGTGGTCTCCGATGCAGGTATTGTTGCATAGGTCCAATCCATTTGGATACATCCTCCTAAAGTTGCGGCCCATTTTCTTGACAAGAGCATTCCCCAACTATCAGGTACATCAATTACTAGCACATCCATTGTTAAATGGATATCCGGGTATTGTGCTAGTTTTACTTGAAGGTTCATGATTATTCCTACCACCTTAATTTCTCTTGAATCTATAGCACAAACATTATGGTAGGGCTTGGTGAATTTTAGACGTAGCTATTCCATAACTTTCTTTGTGATGACATTTGATGAGGCTCCGGAGTCTAACATGCAATTGTGAAGATAGAAGTCATTTATCAATAATGATACAAAGAAAGGCGGGTGATCTTCTCTCTTGGGATCCATACTATGCAGAATTACTAGGGCATCTTCGAAGGTATTTATATCCCCAGGAGAAACTCTTCCTCTGGACTTATCATAGGTTTCATTTTGAGGGCCTTCTAAGACTTCCATCATCCTTTCCTTTTGATAGGAATCTTTTAGGACTTCAGTTGCAGGCACAAGAACGTTAACATTATTTAAACAGTTACCCATGTCAAGTTTTGAATTATTTGTAATAGGAGGATTTGTTACCTTGGGCATATATTGCATTGCTTTTGCTGGTGTAGTATTGTCTCTTCTTTGATAAGTGGCTCCTTTGAATTTAGCATTAACCATCTCGTGGAGTTGCTCTGGTGTAGGCTTCTCCCCATAATGTCCGGTGATAAAATCTTTCTCTTGACTATAGTCTATGGCCCACTGCCAATGATTATCAGACACAGGGTAAGTTTGGTCTACCGTATTAATGAATTCAGACTCTCTTGAATGTCTGTCTTGATTACTTGTTTCAGGCAACCCTTGCTCCATGATCTGAAGAGCTGAAAAACGAGTGGATTCTTCATGGAAGTCTTTGCATGGCCTACAGAAAGGAGTCACGTCATCTACCGTGTTGGCTGTGTCTAATTGATTGGGTGGCTTCTGCTCATAAGGAGGATCATTCTTTTGCCATCTCTCTTGGTTTCCTTTGGGAGGAAACTTTTGCAATTGGGAAATTTGAGTGGCATGTGACTTGTCCATGGTAACCAGCCTATTCTGCATAGCAGTCATTTGAGAAGTATGGTTAGCTACCAAGGTTCTCATCATCTCATCCATTTCCTTCATGGAATGTTTTGAAGAGTCTTTGACTTCTGGTTTTACGGCTTTTCCCTTTTCTTGCTGCTTAAGGCCTGGATACATGCCTCTTGTAGAACTCGATATATTTGATTTTCCTGAAGATTGCATATTTGTATCAATTTTTATAGCCAATTCTTGTGCAGCTTTGAGGTTGGCAAGTTCCTTTTCCCTCATTTGATATTTGATTTCCCACTGAGTGCTTCCATATAATAAACAAGGGTAGATTTATCTAGTGGTTTGAAATTAGTTTGAATGCTTGAAACTAGGTCCCTGAATTTTTTGTTGAACTCCTCCATCGTTTCATTTTCATTTCTTTTGATAGAATGGAGGGTAGCCAACTAGTAACGGGGCTCTTTCTTTTCTCCCCACCTTTCCATGAGACCTTTCTTGAAATCTTCATAGGTTGCATAGGTGTTGTCATCAAGGCTTATAAAACTATCACATGCATCTTCTTCTAGGGACAAAGCAAACAACTTCAGGTAGACATCATCAGGTTTCTGATCAGGGGTACGACACCAAACCAAGTTTCTTGAAAATCTGTTGAGATGTACTGCGGTGGTGATGGCATTGTTTCCCTAGAAAGTTGGCAGCTTTTTGATGGCTTTGTCAGGCAGTTCATGAGGATGCTATCTGAGTGAATTCGAGGGGCTTGAAAAAATCATCCATTGGAGACAAATTATTATTATTAATATTGTTATCAAACAAAAAATGGATGTCTGAAATAGACTCGGATCCTAAATTTTCAAGGATCCTACGAGATACTAGTTTGTTCTGTCTCCTTCGGTAAACCCTTTCGGGCTCAGGAACGAAACTGAGCAAACCTTCAGATGTCCTCCTTGTGGAATACCTTGATGAGTTTAAGGGTAGTGGAGTTGCCGGATGGATAGAGTAAATTTCAGTTTATTTGACTAGATGCATCAATTAAGGTATAAAACAAAAAGAAAACAAAGTCGTATTCCGGGAATAAAAAGATTGGTCCCCGACAAAGACACAAAAAAATGTTGCCACCTGATACGCACCTCGAGGTTAACGTGACAGAAATATTCAAGCCATTGGGTGTGTCCTTGGGGGCAAGTCTCGAGTCAAGTACTGTCACTTGATCTTGAATCCTTCGTTTAGGCCAACTCCTAACGAAGCCAAGGGGGGTGGTTCCTAACAAAATACTCTGGTTGACTTAGCTAAGTACAAAAAAGGTAAATATGATTTAGGAGTTAAAAGAATTTACTAGAATGAGAATTGCAAATAGGTGATTTAATTCAACAACATATGAAATTAAAACATTCATGACATGTAGATTTGATTTAAGCAGAAAATAAAGATTGTAGACCAGTGCCATGGAATTGAGTTGTTGCTGTTGTGACGTGAAAGTATTGCAATTGTCTCATTGGTCAGTTTTAATTATTGTTGATGAGTGGATTAAGGAGGGGGTTACTTCTTGGTAAGTTTTAACTTATTAAAGATGAGTTACTTAAGGGGGGAGGGGATTCTCGATATACCCTAAGGTATAAGGAATATGTCTGGATTTACCAAGTGTGGTTTCACACGAGAAGATGGGCTAGATCAGAGTCGCGGGGGTGTGTCCAACACTAACACCAAACGAGGGTGTAGCCTGACGGATCCTCATGGTCACTATCTAGTAGTTCCCACTTCACTATAGTATTTTCCCACAAACAATAAAGAATTGAGATGTCGGATTTCCGTCTACAAGGGGATTAAGTTTTAATTAAAATGTGAGTTTTTAATTAGATGTGGAATTTTGTCGAGTGTTAAGATTTCGTTTCTGGTTGTTCCAAAGCTCAGGCAAGCCTACGATGGACAAGAGCACATGTGAAAAAGAGCCAAATATTGGTTGCAGTTTATTTGCAGAAATAGATATCAACTTGCACAAGTAATAAAATGTTTTACTAATTATTACATAATGAGAATCTCTTTTTTGATCTTCCACCGATTACTTGGGCAAGCCCTTTCAAAGATGGCGAGAGCATACTTCGGGAATACACATTCGGGTTCATTACTTTATGCAAAACTTGAAAGAACTGAAAAGATGGATAATCAATTTAATCTAGCAAAGTATACAACCTGCAAGTTAGTATCGAAAAAGGAAAGATAAACGGGAGAAAGCACACCACCACAAAAAAATGCGAATTCCCCCAGGGGGTGTGGTCGCTGGGCAGTCCAGTTGCTTCTTTTATTATTAATTAGTTACAAAAAAAAGTGCTTGTAATCCTTTGTAAAATAGGATCACGAAGCTTACAAAGCTTAGAAAATGACTTAGAAGTGGAAGGAAGCGTCTAGGGTGCTCAGGATGGCCAAAAAGTTCAAAATTTGTCCAGAGTTTCCTCCTACTTGTTCATCAAAGCTGTAAAAACAACAAGCTACCAGTATCCAAAGATGCCCAAAAGCACTTTAAAAGTGTCTTTGGACAAGCCCTAAAAAAGTACTAAAAAAATCTAAGTTAAACTAAGCATAAAAATGACAAAATAACAAAAGAAAGCAAGCTTTCTTTTGGATCTTAGCTTGCTTTTTGGGGAAGCCAATGAAAGCACTTTAAATTTGCTAGATATAAACTTTATAATACTTGAAAGAGATACTTTACTTAAGCCTTAAGATTTGCTTGGAAACAACTTGTAAAATGACAATCTTTAATGCTAGATCTAGATGCAAAAAGATAAGACGTGAGAACAACAATTAGATCTAAGCAAAATAATTGAAGGAAAAGATCTACTAAATGATACTACTTTGATAAGGAAAGTAGATCTAAACTCTAATTCAATCTAGTAATCGGTAACCAAGAAAATATAGTAATTTTGGAAGATAGAAGGTGAAGAGAAATGCCCTTAGAACTTTGGGCAATGGAGTCGTATTGCTGTGGCGCTGAGAGGGACTATGTCTTACTCAAAAATATTTGGAGAGTGAGAGAAGCAAACAAGACCTCCCATAGATCCAAAGGAAGAACCTGTAGAAACCTTCACACTTGCCAAGAGATCCGTCAAATCTAGTAAAAACTTATGCTAAAGAACAGAAGAGCATACATATAAACAAATAGGCATGCAAATTCTAGATCTTGAACACAAATTAATTAAATGAGTAATGGAAACAACCTTACTCACTCCTACCAATTAGAAACAATCCTTCATAAGGCTAGCATTTGACAAGAAATAGCAAGATGTAAAAAGTAACTCTACAGATTACCTTAGCATAAACAAGAGACAATGATCATCCGACTTGAACCAGAGACACCATGTGAGACCTCCAAATCCTTTTATTCATAACAAATATTCAACAACAGTATTACAAATGGGGGTAAAGGTTCCACATTCCATCCCAAAAGATGAAGAATGGCCTTGCTTAAATAGCCAAAGAGGCTCTGGGGGGCACATCTCTCAACTAGAGAAGGGGGCGAGTTACAGATATTTTCATGGGATTAGATTGGATTGAGATCCCTTGGGATGGGCGCCACCTCTCATGAGGTGCACCCTCCCTCATTGGGATTCTCATCCATCCAATGCAAGAGTGCCACATCAACTAATGTGCCCCCCTCATGAGAGAGGGCACATTCTCTAACTTGAGACAACTCGCCTTCTTGAGATATGGCTTCAATCAACTAGATATGACATCTAGTTAACTCCTTTTGGTCTCTAGTTAAGTGTGCCACCTTTGAGACTTTGTCTCCGACATGTTCCCTTTGATTTAGGATTGCCGACTTTGACTTTATTTTGTCTTTTTTGGCCATTTTCGAGAGAATTTTGATTTAAGTGATAAATAATCACTCAAATCATTCTCAAAGTGGGTTTAGGGGTATAGCAGGTGCTCTGAGTTAGAAAACGAGCACCCCCATGACAAAATCCACCTCCTAACCACTTTTTTATGCTTTTTTGATTTTATACATTAAAAACATTAAAAAATTGATCCGTTTTATGGGAAAAATTTTATTTGTGAAAAACAAAAATAAACCTTGGGGAACCTATTACATGTTCATATGACTCAATACTGATGACTAGCATGGTAATATACATAGACCCTTAGACTTTAATAACCTCCTAAGGTTTAACCACCAAGGTGGATACTCTAGCTTTGGAGGTGTGAGTGAAAATCTCAAAAATTATACATCGCTGAAGAGCAACGCATAATTACAAGGAAAAACACTCTAGAGTACCGCATTGATGTCTAAATCCTAGGAAATCCAAGTCTTTTACAAATGACATCATGCTACGTCAACTTATTACAATTCCTTGCAGGGTATGAACATGCAAATTTATTAAAAAAGGGCCAAGTTAGCCTGCTAGGACTTTTGACCTTCTGAATATGAACAAGTATACTTGCTCAATTTTTGCAGGCTCACTTGAAAACCAACTAAGTACAACTTAGTGGGTAACATGGCTGATGTTATCTGTTAGAGTTTGTTGATGGCAAATCTTATATATTGAAACTTGAAGGTTGATGTTGTGGTTGATGATTGATCATTTGATGACAATGCTACATGTTATAGCTGCTAGATGATTGATGTTATATGAGTACTAAATGGTTGATGATTTAATGATCATCATCAATCCAATAGTTAGATACATGTTTTCATGTTTTTTTTGTGCAACTAATTTGGCATTCTGCATGTGTTTTTAATATATATGCATCAAAATATATTAAAATATGTATTACATAAAAAATGCTCCCATAACACTTTGCTCTTGGAAGTTTTTTTAAAGTTGCACTTCCCACTCCCAACAGCCTTGATGTTACCTTCAGAAGGAGAAGTGTTATGTCAATTTATTAGATATTATCAAACTAAAATATATGGATACAAACACATTACCAAGGCAAGCAAAGTTTGCATCTCAAGATAAGGGTTGGTACCGTGACATGATGATTGGGTATTGAAGAAGATTTTCTGGATGAACCATTGGCCATTCAGGACTTGGTAGAAAAGAGAGTAATAGAGAAGTTGAGGCTAGAACCTGGTGAGAAAATGAGATTCTATCCATGTGAGATCAACCTGATGATCTCTTACACAAAACAACAATACCTCCAACTTCCAGGAGAAATCTCTATGTATAAAAAACATTTATTTTGTCAATTCAGGATAAGTTCTCATCACCTAGGAGTGGAAACACGGAGATGGAAAAATATACATAGAAAATAATGTAAGCAAGGAGAGATTGAGGATGAGGTGTGTTACCAACTTTTTGTACCATAGTTGGATTATCTGAAGAGCCGCCATTTGACAAACATGATGAATGTTTGTACTCCAATGTATCAGATGATCCAGCATTTGTGCCTAGCCAATTTTGGCTAGTCAGTTTTATTTTTCAGTCAACATGACCATGGCCCCACGGGGTTTGTAATAAAGTGTGCTAGTAGGATTTTGAGTGGCTCAGTTCCCCATGACTTGGTTAAGCAACTAAGGTATTCCAGGGATTTTTTTCCCTTGTCAATTATACTTTGCCTATAGCCGAGCTATAATTGATGAGGTTTTCTCCCACTTCCTCCAAAGCTGGAATGCCCGATTTTGAAAATTTTAGCCATGGGGGGTTATTAGAGTCCAACTGATGTATATAATCCTACTAGACACTATTAGAATAGGTTTTGGTCATGTCCTAGGTCCCTAGAACCCTCAGAAAAATTTTCGAAATTTTTTTACCGGGTCCTCCAGTTTTGGGTTTTTAATTATTTTTAAAATTTTAATAAATTTTTCCATAGTTTAAATGGAAAAATTTCAATTTGTAATAAGTCAGTCATCCGGGATCCGAATTCAGTGATTGAAGGCTTCAACCTTAAGCCAAAAATCATTCATGATCCCCGGACCAGTTTATCCTAAGTTTCGGATGTCGATTCAGCCTCATAATTAATAATTTCTCAAAAAAGCCATTTACAGAGAAATTATTAATTAAAATATTAAAAATTGAATATTTGGAGATAATCCAAATCTCTCCAAAATAATCCAAATGGATTAAAATAAAAGGCTAATTGACATGGCACTGGGCATTAATGAAGATTCCAATCATCTCAGTCATCATTCAGTGAAGTATCCAGTCAGCACAAGAGACTAACTCCAAGAGAATTCGCCCTCCTTCATGCAATTTGCGAATTTGGTGATGTGGAATGGTTATTTAATGGGATTTGGTTGGTGATTGAGTTGCATTTAATGGGAGTGGGGGCGCCTTGCCTAGGTGGAGGCCACCTCCGACTCTCAACCACCAGGATCTAAGTCAAATACGAGTTGAGCTCCAAGCTCATCTACCTCAAAACTCATGAATCTCCAATGTGCTCACGTCATCTAAGCTTGGAGCTCGAGTTTTCCATGTGGCAATTGATTATTTGATAGGTGATGCTTACAAAGTGAAGATGAGGGGCTCCTTGCCAAGGTGGAGTCCACCTCCTCATCTCATTCATTACAAACTCGACTTGTTGGTTGGAGTTAAATCCAAAACTCGGCATTAGCTTGGATTTGACTAGATGTTGATTGGAATTTGTTTTAGTGTTAGGCATTATTGGCTCCCATCATGCCAATTCAAGTTAGGGTAGGCTAGCTCTTGTCTTTTGTTATATAATGAGGCTCTCTTTCCTCATTCCTCATGGATTTTTAGCAAAGAAACTCTGGAGGAATTGTAACTTGATTCATATTTAATAAAATTGTAACTTTGGAGGTCAAATTCGTGGAGGCTCTTGGTGGCCATGCATCATCCCAATTCCGAGGTGATATTGTGTATTTCTCATATGCTTAGGAATATTAAGCTTTGATTTATATTTCTAGAAGGCTAACAATCTAGCACATGCATCTATAAATCTTCTCTTTTCGCTTGAGCATATTTGACTTGCAGGTGTCTTCCAAGGTTTTAAAGTTTTTTTGCAGGTTCTCCTTCACTCTACTTATGGCCAAAGGATTCTCAGTTTTATAAGCATAAGAACAAGAGGATCTTGCTTCTCCCATCAAACAGTCAACAAACTTCTACTTTGATTACTAGTTCCTAAGGGTTTACGTCTTCAAGCCTTCCACTTTCTCCTTGATTCTTTTACCTTGATTTGCTAGCCTATTTTCCTCTCACCCTAGATCTATCCTTGTTTTCGTTTTTGCCATCCTATTAGCTCTCGTCCATCCCTTCTCTCTTTTCCATTTCTCCTCCTTTCTTCCCATTCGCTCATCTTCCTCTCGTCCATATCCACTTAGGGCTCATTCTACCTTTTGTTTGTCCCTTTGCTTTCTTCAAAGCTTCCCTCTCGTTTCCCATTGGGTTTTTCCCCTAGTCCCCCTTTCGTCCACCTTAGGCTCCCTCCTCTTTCCACTCCTTCATTCCTTTCGTTTTAGCCTTCAAACCCCTTCAAGTCCTCTCCTTTCGTCCATCTCAAGGATCCCTATTTTCATAGCAAAACACAAAAAAAAAAATCAATAATTTGTTAAAAGTTAGTTGTTAAGTGTTAAAGTTAGTAGTTTCCTTTGTCAAAGTTAAATAGTTAGATCTTTTCTCATCATTGTTTACATTTCATAGCTTAGATATAAGTAGTTTCAAATTCATTTTGATTTTCATTAACACTTAATGGGTGCTTGTTGAGATTTCGTTGAGCTTGTGTAGGTTGCTTTGAAAGAGAAGAAGTGCTTGTGAAGACAAGATCCAAGAGAGGATGAAAGTTACATTCAAGGAGAAGTTTTAAACCAAATCAGAAATCCAAAACCATTCTCCCTTGTAAAAGCCATTAAGGGCTTATAAATTTTGCTTCACTAAGTTGTTCTCTTCTTCAAAAAGACCTTTCAAGGATTTTTCCTAAGGCAATTGTAACCCAAGTAATAAAAAGGCTAGGTCGGATAGTGCCTCCCACACTTAGTTTCTCGTTCCCCATTTGGGGAAGTTTGTTCATGCATGCTTAGATTAGTTTTATTTTCAGTTCTTATATTAAAATCTGCTTTCTGTACTTAGATTAGTTCTCTGCCAAGTCTTGACTTGAGATAGTATCCTTGGGATGAAATCCCAAGGGCAGGGCCACATAGTTTTGTGGTTATTTCTCTTTCCCCATTAGCATCCTTGCGGACATCCAGCTAGTTGGAAGGTTTTCGGGACTAGCGGTTCTAGCAGTCGACCTTGTTCGGAGGTTGATCCCACTTCGTTATTTGTTTCTTAGCTAATTGTTAGATTTGGCCTAGTTTCTTTTATGCATCTTGTTTAGTCTTTCATTTTGCAAGTAGTTGTTCTTTCACTTGTTCAATTTATTTCATTTTTGTCATTTGTTGAGCTATTATATGAGTTCCCATTTATAACTGCTTCTATCTTAACAATGAACAAAGTCTCTTGAACTTGAAATAACCCAAGCCAAGAGCACTCTCTATCGGAGAGCATAATAGTCACATTCCCCTTGCATTAGGCATTTAGAGTAATTAAAGTCTCTTGAACTTTGGTCTTAAGACTAAGTCAAGAGTGCTCTCTATCGGAGGGTGGAACTGTATATTTCAATAATAATAAAAATTTCAACTCACACCCCCATTAATTAATTTATCTTGGTTGTTATCTGACACCCGTTTTCTCTGCCAACCTGAAAAGGTTGGGCTAGTACTCAGAAAGGTGTTAGATTTGATAAAAATTCTATCACATAATAAAATTTTATCCCCACAACCAATGAACCGGCATTGTCTTCGATTTATACTTGAAAGTGCTATTCTGGGAGGTGGAGCCGGAAACATATTGTTGTTCAGACTTCGGAGTAGTTAAGGCATTAGACACTTATTCCTTGATAACTGGACGGTCCGTCAGATCACCGTGGATAGCTACTCAAAGTATACCTTTCCGGACTTTTGATTACCTTGTTGGGTCTTAGCCTAATGATCAAGACCATTAAAATCTTTAATTTACCAAGATAAACTGCAAAACGATCTCACAAACATTACCACTTTGAACTCTTGTATCAAGCAACCCAGGCACTTAAGACTGTTTTGACTCCATAAGGCACTGGTCCTTGTCATTATTTTTATTTATCTATTTGGAGCATTTACATTATCATGGTTGTCTTGCTTTAATTTATCAAGTGGTTTTTTTCTTCGATCTTGTAATCTTGTTTTGCAACGTGGATTGCTTTTTATCTTGTGTTCCATTTAAAGTATTTTGTGATCTATTCAAAAACTCCTAAACAACACCCATCCGCATCACAACACCCTTCCGCATCACAACACCAAAAAATATTTAAAGCACATTGAGCCATAGTTAACTCTTTGTAAGGACTACCCCCCTTGGCTTCGTTAGGAGTTAGCCTAAACGGAGGAGCTGGGATTCAGGTGACAGTACCTGGCTCATTGCTTGCCCCTAAGGCCACACCTCTCCCCACTTCCAATGAGGGAGACAACTTTTGGAAGATTTCTGTTGCTAGTGTGCATCTTAGCGGACAACAAGGTGCATGTGATTGTACATTGTCCTCTGTATCAACAAGTCAGGCGAAAGCATTCAATTTAGCATGAAAGTTTAACTGGCTTATATAGCTTGCTGAACAAAATGAAAGTGGTTATATTAAGGATGTTTTAGAACTCCACCAAAAAATGAGTATATTGCAAATTGAGACGTCCTTGAGATAAAATTCATCAATGTTGCAAATATAATTTTTGTAATTCTCGATCCCATAGATCCTACAGGATCTCCAGTGATGTAAATAAAAATATTTTATTTTATTTTAATTATCTTTGTAATTCAAAGTTAGTGCATGCAAATTACTCTGAATATTTTTGTTTGTAACTATTAAAAATACTTAGTTCAGTTGTCCCGATTCCTACTTATTCCTAGCTAGTATTTGTACCGGATTATGAAGTTATGAACATCTCACATGGAAACAGAGGATGAGAGTTGTCATTGGAGTAGCATATATTATTCACAACTGGGATACCTACGCCATTCTTGTGAGCCGACTGTTATCCATGTGGATTATCGTTCATATAATATTTTTCTCACAGAATATTATGCTGCAAATGTAATTGAAAACTCAGGTTTGAACAATTTTTGGATTATAATGATTGTCCCTTGTTTTGCTGTCGCTGGACAACATTGTTTACCAGCCTTCTTGTATTGTTATATTTTATGGAGTTCTTGAGTACGAGACTAGGTCATAGGCTTTTGGCTGTCTCCTTGTTCTTTCTGTACACTACCAGTTGTAATATAAATTGTACTTTTTTAAAGAATCTATTATATTATCAATTAAGATTAATCTTAGAGAGGGAGCAATGAGCTCAGGTTTAAGTTTTCACCACACTTCATCCTTGTTGCCATTTGACTTTGTTATACTTCTTCTCATATATATTGTTTACACATATAAATGATATTGGGAAGGTGCCACTGTTAGCAAGCTTACATGTATAAATGGTTTTCGAAAGGTGCCAAAATTAGCAATTAAGATTTAAGATTAATCTTAGAGAGGGAGTAATGAGCTCAGGTTTCAGTTTTAACCACACTTCATCCTTGTTCCCATTTCACTTTGTTATGCTTCTTCTCATATATATTGGTTAAATTTTGATGTATTTGTAAGTTTTATGGCCACTTTTGGTGTATTTCTTTCTGTATGTTGTTCTGTTAGTGCAATGATGAAACTGCCTTCCCTTGGATCTCAAAGCATTTGCATGGGAATCATAGGAGATTTATAGAAGAATAGTTGGTTGTTTTAAGTTCAAATCTGACTGCATGTTGTGTTAAAAATGCATTTAGTGGTTTTCCCCTATTGGGATATCTTAAACTGTGTGTCATTATATGATCTTGAAAGCTCCTAATACAATCATGTTTTTGACTCATATGCATGCATAGAGTTCAAGGATGGAGCAAAACATATACTAGAGAGACCTTTGTGCAATGGTTTTTGGGGCAATTGACAATTGCAATGGTTTATGTGGCAATCTGTAGGTCTTTTGTAAACATGTCTACCACATCCCTGATGACAGGTTGGCTTGATGAATCAGTCAGAGTGCATTGCTGTGCAACCTCGCAGACTCAGAAGAGTTCAACATGCACTACATCGTTCAGTGTACCCCACTGTTGTTCAGTCCCAAGCAAATACTTAAACATTCATTAAGTACTTGGGAGGCTTGCATAGCCATATTCGATGACAAGTGATGCTCTTCATACCAAAGACCACTGATGAGGCTAACATCGAGGGGTATAAGAAGAAGACACAATCTGGTGGACCAAAGCAGACAGAACATCAAAGGGAGTCCAAACACAGTTGGAAAAAGAAGAAAATAAAGGGAAGAAGATGGCAGCTACTATTCAACAAAACCTGGGTTCTAAATCCCATTGTAAACATTGTGATGTCGATGGACACTTGAGGACAAATGCTGGAAGTTGATCCGTAACTTTTCCCAAAGCACCATAAGCAACAGAAAAGAAGGCCTTGTTAGCAGCTGACATTGGAAACCATACTGAGAGCAGTTTCGATGTTTACGGAAGTATAACCTATATATCCAGTCAGAAAGAGGTATGCCTAAATTCTTTTAGTCTTGAAGAGGAAAGGGAGATGTCCAAATTATTCCACATAAAAATTCAACTTAAGAAAATGAAGGTTGATTATCTTTTTTATTTTGGTTCACAATCAAATATAGTATCAACCTAGCTAGTAGTAAAGCTTGGACTGGAAGTGCAAGATCATCCCCAACCTTATAATCCTCTAGGATAGGTAAGTCAAGATATGGAATTGAGAGTCACCAAGCAGTGTAAGTTCAAATTTTCAATTGATGCAAACTACATTGATGAGGTAGTTGCAGATGTAATACCACTTAATATATGTAGGGTAATACTTGGGAGCCCATACACCATGCAAGAAGGCTAATAATTACAAACAAGAAGGTAGTAGTGTTGTTCTTGAGAGAGAATTCACAGAATGCAGGGACAATGGAGGTCAAAGCATCCTTAGAGGGTTGTAATGAGGAGCATATGTAACAATCTAGAGAGACTTGTGGAAACATATAAAAAGTGTGTCAAGAACCCAAAGGATTGCCACCGAAGAGGGAAGTTGAACATGAAATACAACTCCTATCTTAATATCCATCACATAATATTGGATTATATTGTTAGTCATTGTTGGAAGCAGATGAATTAAAGTGAAATTTGCGACAATTATTGGAGCAGGGAGTCTTAATGCCAAGCACTTCACCTTGTGGGTCACGAATGATCATTGTGCTCAAGAAGGATGGGAGTTGGAGAATGTGCATTGATTATTGTCTATTTGAACAAGATCACTAGCAAGAACCATTACCCATTTCCATGGATCAATGACTTGTTAGTTCAACTACAATAAACAAAGTACTTCACCAAGCTAGACTTGAACTCCATATACCACCAAGTGTGGATGAAATAAGAAGACACTTGGAACACTACTTTCAAAACACTTGACAAGGTCTCTATGAATGGTTAGTTATGCCTTTTGGTTTATGTAATGCACCGGCTACTTCTATGCATCTGATGAATTATGTACTTTGTTCCATTTATCGATTCTTTTGTGATTGTGTATCTAGAAGACATTAATATTTAATATCACATTAGAAAAACCATGTTTCACGCTTGAAATCGGCATTGGCATGACTGAAGAAACACTAGTTGTTGGCAAACCTTAAGAATGTGAGCTTTCTAATAGTGCTTGGTTTACCTTGGACAGGTGATTAGTGGAGGTGAATTGAAGATTGATCTAGTAAAGATTAAGGCCATCGGCTAATGGTCCACACACCTACAAATGTGATAGAATAAAGAATATTTGTTGGGTTAGCTTGAAATATCTCACATATGATCAAGAAATCTATGCGGTAGTGTAATCAATGAAGAAATGGAAGTAGTACCTACTGGATAAGGACAGTGTGATCCATATCAACCACCAACCTCTTCAGTAATTGTAGCAGGTGAGGCATTACAATTGGATATAATTCCTGCAACAATTCCATTTTCTGATTTAAGTATAAGAAGGGCATGACTTGCAAGGTAGAAGATACACTATCCAAACTACACATGAAGAAGATCTTAGTTGTGGGCACAATAATGCCACTTGAACAATCACTCATGAAGCTTATGAGGAAGAGTATGTGAGTGATGTTGATTTTGGAGATGTGTATCAACAACTAAAGAACAAAATGACCGCTGAGTTCAAAGAGAATGAGTAGCATCTCCAAGATGGGTTATTGTACAAGTTGGCAAGCTTTGTAGCTTGAACAGTCACTCATGAAGCTTATGAGGAAGAGCGTGAGTGATGCCGATTTTGGAGATGTGTGTTACCTCCCATTTATGCATGGGTGTCCACATGCGCAGCTAGCAAAGAGTTGCAGCACGAAAAGCAGGAGCGGATGCTGAAACTAGACATTACAGAAACCTAAATTTGCTTCCCCCTCTCATTTGCCTGCAGACAGAGACAATTGAGAAGGCCATGAGTTATTTTCAGAGAGATTAGCACCAGTAAAGAACATGAGGTTCCTAGGCTTTGAGCTCAGAGATACAGGTTTGAAAAAATCAGAGGAAGATGATTTAAATTAATGATAGGCAGATTACAGTTGAATCTAGTGAAGAAGGAGAGATCCATGTGAAATGATCAAAACCCCATTTGTGCTGTCAGCGTTCATTATGGGTATAAACCAGGAAGATACTTTGGTAACCAGCCATGTTTCAATAGACTGTGGACTGTTCTGATCAATCCATTTTCACACCTTCGTGTCTGAGACAGCCATGATGAGAATCGCTTAAACAATGCTAGAAGTAGATTTTGGGAAATCTCAGCTAGAAAATCTGAAAATGGTAGATAAGCTTGATACAGATGGACTTCCGTTCATTGCTTCAGATCTCTGCAGTGATGATATTTTGATTGGGAAGGTGGCCTCACAGCCATCTGATGCAAATTTCAGCCTGAATTTAAAGCATACCGAAAAGGGAAGAGTTTCATCTCTCAGCAGGTTCAAGGAAGATTTTAGAGGATGCGGTAGAGATCTGCCAGTCAGCGGTTTGTGATCATCCGGATATCCTATTTGAAAATGGGTTCCAAAATTCATGCACAAATAAAAGAAAACACATGCGATGGGGGCGATTCTTCTATTGCAGAGCTTGAAAAGAAACACCCATGTCAAAGAGGAGTTTCACAAAAACAAAAAAAAAAGTGTGTTGACTGTTGCCCAGTATACATATGGATTGGATACAGCGGCCCGGCAGCTTTGGGCTTGATAGATGTGCCAGAAATTGATGGTGGCTTAGTTGAAGCTCTACCGGGATGATATGAAGTCTGAAATTGTATTTCAAGTAGTAAGAAGGGACCGGGTCAAGAAGCGCAATTTTGCAGCACGAAGAGAGAAGAAAGATATATATAAATCAAAAAATGATAAAAGAAAGAACTGCTTGGCGTTTGGGTTTTGGCTATGACAGATCCGAGCGGAGATATTTCCACGGTTTCAGACGGTGAACGCCACCATCAATTTCTCATTTAACAAACGACAGAGGTCAACTCAGTGGGGAAAGTCTGCGATTTTATCACCAGTGGGAGAATCGATTCAGATGTCGGCGCAGTGTTTACGAAATTTTGGCCCACGTTCACGCCATTGGCAGCCGACTGATAAATGTGAAGCATGCTGTCATCACTTTTTTAGCTACCTTTTGAGAAGTCCGTGACAGAGGAGCGCATCCACCTAATCGGTCAGAATCCAGTTGTTTATAAAGAAATTTCGTGCTATATGACTACGCAGAAGCTTGGACCCGTGTTTCACTTTCTTTCGATCTCGTGGCAGCTAGCGTGATCACCGTTGATCGGGCCAATGCTGAGTGAGTCAGGTTCATACACATGTTTGACGAGTTTGAATCCACGGTCGAATGAAAAAGTGAGCTAGAACTTGGACCCACTGTTTACTGACATCCGAGCAGCTGGCGATGCTTTCACGGCGATCCTTTCTTCATGTGAACACACGTTCATTGCCCACCGAGCTTTGTGCTGCCCATGTGGATTTCCATTAAACATCTCATTGGCGGTGTCTCGTTGAACCAGCCAGTTGCGCCAATTCGCGTTGTTTTCTCCTTTGATTTCATGGTGTCCCCAACGTGGACCCACGATTTCTTGAATCAAGAAGAGGCGAGTTGGTTACGAGCAGTTGCAGTTGTTGGATTTCAAATCCGAGTTTCGAACCTCGCTCTTACATGACAACCAGCAAAAAATTATCTAAAAACTCTGCTATGTAAGAGAGCTGGAGTTCTGCCGCTTGTTGTGGGCCTTTGTATTTTCATTGGCAGCCACCTGGAGGTGATTTCGCAGTCACAGCAAACAAAGCTTAACGACATATTTTTAGAGGAGCAGTTAGGTTGCGGTTTGGAGACCCCTCTGCCAGATGTCGGTTTCTTTTGACTGTATGAAAGATCTGGAGCTAAACTTAGTGTTATCTGGAGAAGTGACAGTAACACATACTTCACGTCTCCAACATTCTGTCAAAACCTAAATCAGGGCGACATATTGCCTCTCTTGCTTTATTTAAACCAACAGGGTTTCATTTGTAAAGGATGGAGAATTTCGGAAGTTTTTTCCCATGAGCTTAATAGAAAAATATCATGATGGGATTCTTTGGATAAATGGAGAATTCTTTCGTCCTTTGTTTGCCGTTTCTATTTGTATGCCATCTTTCATTTTGCATTAGGCAATACCTCTCTTAGCTCCTTGCTTTCGATTCTTAAGCTGGGATCATCTGAATAGAAAGCTAACAATCTAGCACAACTTTATTTGACCCATGTTTTTCTCTTAAGCTTTGCGGTTTTCAGGTATGCTCTAGTGCAAGAGCTCTTAGTTGGTTACTACATTCATCTGGCGGCAAAGTCATCTTAGAGTTTTCCTTTGACTCCATTCGCCCCTCTCTGATACTGACACTGGTCTTTCCCTGAGGATTGATCTTCCTTTCCTTTCCATCAACCATCCAAAATTATCTTTTGTTACCCCCGTTTCTCTAAGGCAGCCTCTTCCATTCACCTTGCCCGTTACTGTATCTGCCTTAGCGATCCTATTTTAGGGATACCCCCCTAGTGTTGGAGAAGAGCCAACCTAAAGCGAAGAGGAGAGGAGTGTGGTGACATTGGCCTCTCTCCTGAGAGAGTTGTCATCCAGCTGGCGTTGCACATTTAGGGCTTTCAAACGACACGCATGCCATTTCAGAGGACAACAATGTGTATCAACAACTAAAGAACAAAACGATTGCTGAGTTCAAAGAGAATCAGTAGCATATCCAAGATGGGTTACTGTACACGTTGGCAAGCTTTGCATCCCTCAGAATGGAAGGATTCAACTCAATGAGAAGCTCATACTTCGAGAATTTTTGGACATTTTGGCAATGGTGAAATAGTGGAAAATTTACAGAGGTGTGTCTATTGGCCAAAGTTGTAGGAACAATTTCTAAGTTCATATATGGTTGTGTATTGTGTAGCAGTAGTACTGTTAAGTTTAACAATAGAAAGCTTGAACTTTATATGCCTTTGTGAGTCCTGTCATCACATACATAGTTGCCGGAGCTACCATGATGCAGCAGACCATATTTTGCTTCCAATCAGTGCCAGTCCCGCATGAGTTGAGCATATTGTTCATCCAGTGATCATCAGTGGTGGATTTTTTTTAGAGCTTGTCAGAGCCTACAGAGCAGCCCGATAGTATCCCATGTCATGACTTGGCCTTGCATGACCCCATTGAGAGGACTTGGTTTAGCTATGGTTCACTTAGCAAAGCAAACAACTGATGTATTCTCCCTTACCCATGAGCAATCAGAGTTGATCTTCATTTCAAAGACATGTATATGGCTGAGCAAGTATACAGGTTGCATTTGGATGTTGTTATTTGTCTCTCTTACTTATATTATTACCTTTGACTTAACATGGTGGCTTCCGTTGGTGATTATATTATGCATTGCTATTATGGACTTGTTATGAGTGGATAGATGATCCTGAGTGTTAAGACTTTTTCATATGCTCACTGGTATTGCCTACCTTATGCAGACTTAGCCTTGCCTTTGCTATGTATGGCATCACCTTTTCACTTCCTTCCATCCATTCGTCTCTTCCATTTTTGATATTTAACCTTTGACTTAGACATGGACTTGTGAGATCAAGGACCTTTCCCCCACTTAGACCTCTATGTTAGATAGAATCCATGTTTATTTTGTGTCTTGGCTCTGGAGTGTGTGTCCTAGTTCCTTCTCACTTGCTTGTATGATGCCTTGTTGATTGGAGGTGTGGCCAGTGTCACCGGATTGTCTCTTTTAGTCTTCTAGCCCAGTTATCCTCAAAATGCATCGGAAGGACACATGTTATATCTAAAGGTTGCAAGGCCAGCGACGATTAGTTGTGTTTTTCAACACTAGACTTGAATGAAATGAAAGTAAATAAATCTTCTGTAGCTAGTCAGTGTCCAAGGGATGAGCACTTATCCTTTGTATGATGTAAGGCCATTTTCCCCTATAGGGAAACAGGGTGGTAACTCCATCACACCTATGGAAGATGGCGGGCGATTGAGGTCATACCGAGTCATTATCTGGGGCCCACAAGGCTATCCAAGGTACTTACCCTTGGAGGCTAGCTAGTGAAGGAAAGATTATGCTAAATAAATGATTGAGTGTGAAATATTGCAAAATTTATGCTAAATGAATGTTATAAAGGATGCTCACTAGAACCTATTGGAGATCTTCTAAGCACTCTACCCATATGTGAGACACCGCCATCCCCTAGTGTTATATATCCTACATATGTCTATGTGGATTCCTTCTTCCCCTTTCTTCTGAGAGATCACAGTGTCAAGGTTTATCAAGTCAAATCCCCTTATCCTAGCCTTGTTTGTCCATCTCACCCATCATAACAAATTGGTTAAGTTTGTAAGTGAGCATATGTAAAGGGCTTCGTGAAAGATCATGTATCCTATTCTAACACAAGTTATATTATTTTTATTGATTGATCCATATATCACCATTGACATGTTACTAATGTATATATGGCTAATAATATGAATAAGAGAGCATCATTTACCCCTTATCCATTGCAGGATCATCCAGATTCCAATTCAGTCATTAGTTTGGCTATCTTTGACTTGGTCAACCCAGTTTGACCTGGTCAACACAGGTCCCGAGGAAGATGTGACTACAGTTGTTTGAGATTGCTTATTTGTCACCTAGATGGGTCCAATACACCATTCCATGCTTCAGTTGGTTATTATTAGCCATTATTCAACATTATTATGGTTTATTATTATTATTATGGACATATTTTATTTATCGGACATGGTGTTAACTTCCAAATGCATATTCAGATGGATTCATGAGGTTCTAGTAGTCATTATTAGTGGATGAGGTCTCTGATTCCATTGGCATACTCAGTTTGTTGATCCGAGCAAGGGAAATGGAAATAATGGCACATTTATTCTACATCAATAAAATTAGCATTTTAATTCATTAAAATAGTGGCCATGGCTACTCCAAGAATTCGATTTGGCTATTGTATGGTTGGGAAATGATGTGGGATGACTTGATATGATGTTTAGAGGCTCAGATGATTCTTCATGTGTTTCTCTTAGTTGGGGTCAACACTTATTTTTTGGCTTGCCTAAGGAGGACATCCTCCATGAGGGGTGCACTTCACCATGGCATATCATGACATTATTGTTATATCTTTATAATTGTTGTATTGGGGGCACCTAAAGGGAGATATGACCCCTTGGTGACCCCCCACATCATGTATCACATGTTATATCCATTCATTATGATGTATCTATCTTAGCTTGGGAACTAGAGGCAAAAGTGTACCCCCCTTTTTGAGCCTGATCCATGCATTGATGTAAAATTAAATCTCCACCGTTGATGATGTTATAATCTCAACCGTCGGATGAAATTTAGTTAAAATGTGGACACCACTCTTCTCCTATTTAAGAGAGGTGATCCCCTCATTGTAAAGCATTGGGACTTTTGGCACCAGAACTATTGAATAGAGAGAAATCTTTTGTGATTCAATACTTGTGTAATTGTGGATGAATGTTTGTAATGGTGATTGAAATTATCTTTTGCTTGCATTGAAAGATCTTGGTGAATAGTTCTCACATATTTCAATCCATATTTTTACTGCAGGAAGAGAGGCCTATTTTGGGAGGGGCGCATTGGTTAAGGAGACTCACTCCGTCTTTCTTTCAAAATTTTGGTTTAACAGGGAGTGGTTCTATCTTAGTTATTAATCATTCTCTTATCTGTTGTCTGTCATTTATATTTACTCATTCCTCTTGCTGATCTAATTGATTGTCTCTTGGCTTGGCGGGAAGGAAGGACACATTGGGTCATTGGGCACTTCATTTGGACGAGGGCTTCAACAAAATCTCTCATTTGATCTATGCAAGGATAATCTTCACCATTTCGACAATTATCTACAGTGACCAAGTAAGTGTTTCACATCTCTTTCCTCTATTTTATTTTCTATCCATCTGTCACTCTCTAAAATGCAAGTTAAAGCCCTTAGTAAAATTTATAAAAAATTCTCTAGGTCACACTTCTTGGAATTTTGGCAAATGCTTTATGGGTTTTATTCTTCACCCATAGGCCACACTAGCCTCCTTGAGGCATCATCTTTTGGGACTCCATCTACCTTGCAACTAAGGCACTAGCCACCAGGAAGTTTGCCCTCATTAGATAGCTAGTCATTTTTCCGGTTTTGTGATCTCAACTTTGCTTGTGAGTTTGGACCAAGGTTGTTGGGAGCGCAGAGCGGGAGCGGGAGCGAAAAGCAAAATTTTCAAAAGCTTCCGTTTTGGGAGCGTTTTTTATATAATATATATTTTAATATATTTTGATGCATATATATTTAAGAAAACATGTATTATGCCAAATTAGCTATAGAAAACATGAAAACATAGATATTCATATAACCATTTAGTACACATTGATATAACATCAATCATCTAGGAGCTATAACTTATAACATTATCATTAAATGATCAAATGATCAATCATCAATCATCAACAACATCAATCTTCAAATTTCAACATATAATATTTGCCATCAAACCAGGCCATAATGTTTACAAAATAGGCCGTAATAAACATGAAATACAAAGTACTATGATACTATCTAGTATCTACTAAGCTTTCCGCTTGCCACGAGAAACTTCCAATTTCTTTTCTCGTGGTCTAGGTGGAATAAGATCTACTAGAAGTGATCGTGGAACATGAGAAGAAGATGAATGGCCCCCACGGATTGTTGGACGTTGTGAAACTAAAGGAAAAACTCCTGCATCTAGAAAGTTGTTGCTGCTTGGGGGTAGCATCTCTGTACGGGTACCTATAGTATGAATTGGATCATCATGATCACCCAATAGTTCAGCCTCCAAGCGCTCTAATGCTATGGCTCCATCCTCCACATTAGCCTCCTTTGGATTGTTGTCCCAAGTAAAAAATGTTCTATCATTCTTGGCTGCCTCACAATAATGGGACAACAACCTCAAGTTGTAGTGCACATAAACCAAGCTTTCTGCGAGTTCTACATTCAAACTGTTTCTCTTTACACCATGGATGAAGCTATAGGTGCTCCAACACCTCTCTGTAGAAGAGCTATTAACAACCTGTGAAAGCACCCTCACCGCCAATTTATGCAAATATGAGGCTCCAGAGCCATACATGTTCCACCAACGGATAGGATCCAATCTATCTCGATCTTTGGTTGCATGCAGGGTACCAAAGACTCCATGCTCATTGATGTATTCGTTCAATTCACTCCGTACTTGAGCACACTCATCCTCATCAGGGACCAACTTGTCTAATGCAAGCATATACCCATTTTGCACCTCTAGATCTGTGTGGGGTTTTTTCCTAATTCCACCCCCAGATGCAGGTTGGGCCAACCAAATTGGAGAATAGTATTTTTGGGTAAGGACATATGCAAGGGCATGGAGTGGAACATTTAGATTATCCCACCTTTTGACCACATGTTTATGAATATAGTCATACAAGATTGCATCTCTTTGTTCAACAATGTCTTTGATTTGACCAAGCATGCTATCCATCTGCTCATATACTTCCCCAATCATCGGCTGATCTGTATCTGCAAAACGAATCATGTTATAAACTCGCTTGGTGAATTGCATAACATACTTAACCTGTGACAAAAAATGACCATCAAGAACGGTGTCCTCCACTTCCTGAAAGTCATGTCTATCAACTGTGCTTGCAGGTCTGTCTTTTAATTCTTGCCATGAATCACTTGAGACCATACTAGCCAATGCATCTCTTACCTTCAAAAGCCTCCTGAAGGTGAGGTAGTAGCTAGCAAATCTAGTCTTTGCAATCTTCACTAGCTCCAACCTAGAGTGATTGCAAAAAATGTGGTGGGCCATGCTATGATTGGTAATAAATTTGATCATTTTCTTACCTCTCTTGTACAAGGCACCAATCCATCGGTAATTAGGGTCCTTCATCTTAACAATATCATGCATCAAAAGGTTCAATGTGTGAACCAAACGCCCTGACCAAAATATGTTGGGATACTTATCCTCAATGATTGCTCCTGTTGCCTTACAATTAGCAACATTATCAATGATGACTTGAATGACATTGTATGGCCCAATCTCCTGAATGGTTTTAAGTAAAGGTTGTGCAATATTAATACCGGTCTTGTAGCAGTCTGAGTAGTCATGGGCTGAAAGGAAGATCGCACCGCTAGCATAAACGCCAATAATATTTATCAATGGCTTTCCTTTAACATTTGTCCACCCATCATATACAATGGATACCCCATAGTTGGACCAATCATTTGTAAACTTTCCAAGAGCACCATTGATTTTGGCTCTTTCCATGTCAAGTCCCACGGTTCTAGCTTTGTCTTACCCATGGCTTCTGTATCCTTTAGGGGCACCATTGATGGCTTGTACCATTTCATGCCAATAGGGTGAGCAGAGAACATTGAATGGCACAGCACATGCATAGAGAAACCTATAAACTTTTGAATCCACATCATCTCTACAACCTTGGTCAAGGAAATCCGATAGGTGAGATTCCATGGGGAGATGAGGGTCCCGATTGAGCCGATGATGATCCAGTTCCAGTTCCACTACCAAACATTCTCTGTGAGGATTCAGATTCAATCTTTGATCTCTTGGAATTGTTTTGAGCGGCCTCTTCTTCCATCTTGTATTTGTTTCTCTCTTTAGCTGGCACTTTGTCATAGGTTTTGACTCCAGTAGCCTTACTTTGATCGCATGGCATAATCCCACACAAATGCTTTCTCACCCAGGTATATGAACCTATGTAAGTTTTATTACAATGGGGGCATATAAACTTTGTGGTTCCACCCCCTCTCCCTCCCCCAAGCCTTGTCACATACTTCCACAAAGGTGTTGTGTCTTTTTGTTTTTGCCCTTGATCACTCTCATTCTCATCATCATCACCCTCTTCCCCTTCCTCCTCTTCTCCATGGTATGTGTCACTCTCTACCTCTTCCCCCTCATCACTACCACCACCATATCTGCTTCCCAACACCATCATAATGAGAAGAAGTGGAACCAAAAGCCAAAACCACATACCCATCATGTTTCTTGATTCAAGATGAGAGTCACTTGTTGTCTGCAATAGAATGATGGAGAAGAAGAAATTGGAAATAGTAGGAGAAGAGAGCATTGCAAGGTTTACATTTTTTAACATAGTGAAATATTTTTTCAAAAACAAACAAAGATTGGGTTTTTAGAGCCTGCTCTTCAATGGTGGTTGAATGTCTCTATGGAAGCCTTCAATCTCCCTTCCAAGCTCTCACAAATAGAAGCCTTCAATCTCCCCTCCAAGCTCCTACAAATTTTCTCTCAAACAACTAGCAAACCCACTCAAAGCCCTAGCAAGAGAAGTGAAATCAATGAAATGAGGAATAGAATGAGTCCAAATGGAGTCCAAATGGAGTCCAATAGACTTTATTTTCCTAAATGAACCCTAGCCAATCCCTAAAAAACAAAAAAAAAATTGCAAAATTGAGAAAAATCGGACTCAAGTCCGCCAAGCCCGCGGAATCGCTCAAGAAGCGTTTTTGGGAGCGATGTTTTTGGTTTGAGATCGCTCAGGAATCGATGAGGAATCGCTCTGGAAGCATCGATTCCTCATTGATTCCTGAGCGATTCCTAAAAAACCAGGGATCGTTTTTTTCTCCCTGGAATTGCAAATTGAGAAATCGATTCCTCCCGGAATCGATTCCTCTGGAATCGCGAATTGGCAGCGAAGCGGAGGGGGCTAGAGCGATTCCCCGCAACTTAGGTTTGGACATTGTCATATCTTTTTTCAAGCAAGTGATCTTGGGTGTTAGGAAGCTTTAATCCTCATCTAAATCATTATCTTGGGTATCCTTAAGTTTTACCATTTAAATCCCCCCAGGGTAGTGACTTAGCCATTTTCACCTAGCACCATCATCCTAGATCTTGTGCACCATTCTTCAGTCACCAAAATAACCTATTTGGATTGTCTTTCCATTCCTTTAAGCTTCACAATCCATGATCTTTCATGATCGGTGGCTATCTCTAGTTGGTCTAGGGTTTCATCAGCTATATACCTTACGTATTCTATAGCCATTGTTTGATTTGGTGTCTTGGCTTTAGATCTTTCCTTCTAGGTTAGATCAGGGTCTCTTCTTTAAGTGGCATAAAGTGAAGATAATCCTGATTGGCATGACAATTGATCCATTTTGGGGATCAGGATCCTCTAAGATCACCTCTTTAGTTTCCTAACTCTACCGTCTTGAATAGGATCATCATAAAAGGGGCTACTACAAATTGTGTAATAACAAGTCCCTAGCAAACCATGGGAGAGTATCTCTATGGATTGTGTTGGGGTGCCAATGACAAGGCAAGGACATGATTACTTGTTCATAGTTGTGGATAGAATCAACAAAATGTGTGTGGTTATTCTAAGCAAGAAGACCATGAAAATGTCATGAAGCAATTGAATTATTCTTCACAAATGTATGGATTCACTTTGGGCAACCTAAATCAATTGTATCTGATCAAGACTCCAGATTATTGGGTACCTTTTGGACAACATTGTGGGAAAGAATGGATAGAAACTAAAGTACTCTACACTTTTCCATTTCTAGATAGATGGGAAAATAGAAGTGGTGAACGTAATTGTGGTGCCACTATTGAGAGGCTACAATTGAAAGCATTTGAAGACTTGGGATGAACAATTGGTGTATATGATCATAATAGGGCAAGTACAATTGTTTTATATACAATATGATTATGACAAGGCAAAATGGTATGAGAGGGACAACATGAATGATTTGTTCCCTTACATTCCTCCCTAGTAGCTTTTGGGGACCAAAAGCATCCCAACTAGGGAGGTGCGATGTAAAACAGATCATAGAAATGGAATTGGCTAAGGAAAAATTATGCTTACTAAATGGACAAAACCATCATGTTTGGAAGGGAGAATGAAATGCACAAAGATCAAATCACAACCATTTAGGTGAAGGGTTTATTGTAACATCGTGGTTGAAGGGATTCCACCACTTGTATTAAAGGATTACATACATTCAATTGAGTGCACTTGTAGGTTTGAGCTAAGGAAATTCACAGTCACACATGGAGGTTGCACTTGTTTAAGAGAGTAAAGAGGGCATCACTAAAATACAATGAACTTGTGGCATTAGAAGTGGAGTATGGTCATAGCCTTTTTTGAAAATGTAATCACACCCATACTAACGTGTGTATATCGCCACTTCAAACGAAGCTATATCACATTTGTTCAAACAATGGTATATCACATTCATTAATCTGATGTAGGAACATTGCAGCTGTCCATCAAAAAGTCGCAATAAATCATCACCATTGGACCAAATCGGGGGAAGCATAGCGTAGTTGCCTAAAAGTGTCAGTGGAGAAAACTCTGATAGCCCAGGTCCGAAAGTGTGTTGGTGAAAGGATATCAGGAGTTGCATAGAGGAGTTGCAAAAAAGTGTCATCGGAGGAAACACCGCTAGACAAGGTCCGAAACTGTGTCGCCGAAAGGATATTGGTAGTTGCATAGTGGCGTTGCGGAAAAGTGTCATTGGAGGAAACGTCGATAGACAAGGTTCGAAAGTGTGTCGGTGAAAGGATATCGAGAGTTGCATAGCGGAGTTGCGAAAACGTGTCATTGGAGGAGACGCCTTTAGACTAGGTGCTAGTGCGTTGGGGTTGCACCAAGTGCACATTTGAGAAAGGACCGATGGAGAAGTCCTAACAATGTATTGGGAAGCGGCATAGGTATTGGATAGCTAGCGTTGGAGGTTGCACAATAGGGTTGCAATAAGGTGAACCATTTGGAAAGATCGATTGGCAAGGGTCAATGGAACCATCCGAGTCGACATTTTGGTACAGAATCGTCGAGATTATGGTTCGTTGGGAACAAAATTGAAGCGCCAGAAGAAGCACAGTTGATGAACCAGAGCAATAAAGCTTCATAGGGATGAATAAAGAGCCGAAAGGATAAGGTAACTAATGCAAATTTATTGCAGAGACATGATTTAATGGGAATCTGAGAGGTCGCTCCATCGTATGACTTGGAGGACTAGGATCAATGAACCCATAAGATATTTTGAATTGTTCATTTAATTAAAATGACCAACAAATTTATAAGGGAGGGCGCGTAAATCCTATAATCTTCTAGCTGAAGGGGTGGAAGAACTCTCCAAAAGATTTGAGGGGTAAAAGGGAAAAAAAGGAAAAATAGAATAAAAAGGGGAAGAAGAACATGGGCAAAAAAGTAGAGGAGACGAAGAACAACAACAGGAGCGAAGAATAGAAAGAGCGGCCACTAACATAGTTAAGCTTGTAGTGGCAGTTGTGTGTTCCGTAAGCCACCTGAGACTAATACCGGGGGCATGTTGTTGTGTACATCTTGTAATTAAAAATATTTTTCTGAGCTTTGTTGTGAATTTGTCCGTGTGATTTCCCATTGTCGTTTCTGTTGTGTATTATGAATGCGAGTGCCTGTTGGTAGGCACCTTGCACCAGCTTGGTATTAGAGAAGAAAGTGTCCTACGTGTGAACAAATCCAGCTAGGAGAAAACACTAAGTATAATTGTTATGTGGAAGTTATAATTCCAGTAAATAAATTGTTGGGTGGAACTATAAAGAGAAGGGTTTGAGTAAAGAAATTATGGCTAGTAGAGGAGTATTTGTCCAAGGAAGGGTCAGAAGCCATCGTGCTAGTGTTGTGTTTGGTGAAGCTAGACTTGATGAAATGGCTCAAATTATGAGGACTGTATTAGCAATTTTAGAAGACTATTTAGAAGAGAGGAGATGCAACTAAGGCTCAGGATGTCAGTGACAATGAAGTAGAAGTTGAACATCCCCAAGAAGAGGGTGAGGCACTTGAGGACCCTTGGATATAATTATAAAGGCTTTAACAGATTGAGAGGTAAAACCAAAATGGAGGTAACTACATATTATGAAAGTTTAGACTTAGAAGAATTGATTAACTGGATTAGAGTCATGGAGAAATTCTTTGATATGGAGTAAATTGAGGATCCTAAGAGGGTGAAAATGGCTTGCCTTAAGTTAAAAGGTCATGCATCCTTATGGTGGGACTCTGTGCAATTGGATAGACTGAAGAAAGGCAAGGATAAAATTAGAACATGGGATAGAATGGTGGCTAAGCTCAAGGGTACGTTCCTTCTTGTTGATTATGTACTGAATTTGTATATGAAGTTGCAGAATTTGAGACAGAAGGAAATTACTGTTAAGGAGTATACTGAAGAATTTTATAGATTGTCCATCAGATCTGGGCATATTGATGAATGAGAAGAAGCTATGGCTAGATATATTAATGGTTGAAGTATTCCATTCAAGATGAGTTGAGTGTTGTGAGAATTAGAACTGTTGGGGAGGCATACCAACTTACCTTAAAAGTAGAAGAAAAATTGTCAAGGAAGAACCTGCTCAGTACATGGGAAAGGTAGTTGTTAGAGGCAAAGGCAAGTTTGTGTCCGGTGGAGGACAAATCAGTGGAACAAAAGGAGATGAAAGCACTAGTGTTGTAGACCCAACCAACATCCTAGAAGGATCAATGAAGCCTACAGAGGTAGAGGGAATACTTGTAGCCGAGGAAATTTTAGATGCAGGGGAACATGTAGACCTGCCATAGTCTGTTACAAATGTCAGGCACTCGGACATAAGTCATATGAATGTCCTGAAAATTTACATATTGAGAAGAGGTAGGAGATTAAAACACATGTCACAAAGGGGATTGAGATTACTACTTGTTCAATAGTTGGAGATAGTGTTGATGAAGCTCAACCAAAATTTGGAGGAAACATGATGACCCAAAGGACATTATTAAGGCATGCTAACCAGCTGAAGGAGGAATCAGACCAAAGGAAATATATATTCAAGACTATGTGTTGAATTAGATGCAAGTGTTGTTCTCTAATTGTAGATGGAGGAAGAACATAAAATTTAGTATCTACAGAGGTTGTAGAGAAGTTGAATTTGAAGTGTAGACCACAACCACATGCTTATAGAGTCTCATGGTTGTAGAAAGGGAAATATGTCACTATTTCTAAATAGTGCTTGATAAATTTTAAGATTGCCAACTATTATGATATCGTGTTGTGTGATGTAATACCCATGGATGTCTATCATTTATTGTTGGGAAGAACTTGGCAATATGACAAAAATATGATTTATGATTGTTTTAAGAACACTGTTTTGGTGAAGAAAGATGGGAAGAAAACTAGGATGCTACCCCTGAAGGAAAAGATGAGTGATGGGGGTAGTACTAGTAACTATTTTGGAAAAAGGATTATGTTGTGTTCAACAAAGGTGTTTTTTAAGGAAGAAAATAAAATAAATTGTTGTTTTGTAGGCATACCAAAAGGTCTCAGTACATAGGTGCAAATGGAATATATTACCATGGAGGTTGGGAAGATGTTTTCAGAATTTAAGGAGGTTAATTTGGAGGAGATGCTAAAGGGATTACCGCATGTGAGAAGTATATCCCATCAAATCGATCTCATTCCAGGTTCTAGTTTTCCAAACAAGGCACTGCAAAGGATGACATCGATGGAGAATGAGGAGTTGAACTGACAAGTTTAGGAACAATTGGAAAGAGGAATGGTAAGAAAAAACTTAATCCCGTGTGTAGTACCGGTTGTACTTGCACCAAAGAAAGGACGAGAATGGAGGATGTGCACCAATTCAAGGTCCATCAATAAGATTATGATTAAGTAAAAATTTCCATTGTCGAGAATGGACGATCCGTTGAATTGCTTGAGTGGAACAAGGTACTTCACCAAGATTGACTTGAAGAGTGGGTATCACCAGATAAGAATCCAAGAGGGAGACAAATGGAAGGCCGCATTCAAGGCGAAAAAGGGGCTATATGAATGGCTCATCATGTTGTTTGGGTTGACAAATGCTCTAAGTACTTTTATAAGGTTGATGAATGAGGTGCTTAAACCATATTTGGGTAACTTTGTGGTTGTTTATGTAGATGATATTTTGATTTTTAGCAAGACAAAAGAGGAGCATCTTGCACATTTAAGACAAGTGTTACATCAGTTGAAGTAGGAGAAGTTGTTGATAAACCTACAAAAATGTTATTTTATGAAAGAAGAATTGATATATTTGGGGTTTGTAATATCTTAGCAGGGACTGAAGATGGATCTTGATAAGGTGAAGGAAATTATAGAGTGGCCAGTACCTCAAAATGTAATAGAGGTAAGAAGTTTTCATGGTTTGGCTAGTTTTTACCAAAAAATTATAAGGAATTTCAGTGGCATTTGTGCACCACTGGCAGCTTGTATGAAGAAAGGAGAATTCCAATGGACTATTGTTGCTCAAAGAGCATGTGAAAGGTTGAAACAAAAGGTAACCGAGAGGCTAGTTTTGGCATTACCTGATTTTAACAAAGGTTTTCAAGTTGATTGTGTTGTTAGTGGTACAACCATAGGAGCCATATTGAGTCAAGAAGGGAGACTGATTGCATTTTTCAGTGAAAAGTTAAATGATGTGAAGCAAAAATATTCGATCTATGACCAAGAGTTTGATGCAATTGTACAAGCTTTGAAGAAGTGGAGGCATTATCTACTTCCTAAAGAATTTGTGTTGTATACTGATCACCAGGCTCTGAGATATTTGAATAGCTGTCGAGAATAAATCAAAGACACATGAAGTGGGTATAATTTATGTAAAGTTACAACTTTGTATTAAAACACAGATCTGGAAAATCGAACAGGGTAGCAGATGTGCTGAGCAGATGAACCTCACTGTTATCTACCATGACAGTGGAGGTAATAGGCCTGGAGGAAATGAAGAGGATATATGAGACAAACCCAGATTTTTCCAAGGCATGGAAAATCAATAAGGAGCCATGGAGTGGAGATAGAACACCCTACTTGGATTATTTTATCCAAGGACTCCTCTTTAGGAATCATCAATTGTGCATACCGAGAGGATCAATGAGGAACAATATGATCTGAGAACTGCATAATGGAGGATTAAGTGGACATTTCAAAGCTAATAAAACCAATGCATTGGTAGAGGAGCAATATTATTGGCCGAGATTGGCTAAAGATGGAAAAGATTGGGCCCTGCAGAATTCTGGGGAAAATATCAGACAATGCATATGTGTTGGAGTTGCTTGAAGAACTAGAGATTTTTCCCATATTCAATGTTGCGGATTTATATGAGTATCATGAAGGAATTACAGAGAAATATGAAGAGTTCATTGTAGATTGGTGAGAGTAGATACTATAGTGACAACAGGATGAAGTTGAAGAGGTCTTGGATGAGTGAATAGTTGGGTGCACCGGAGCCAAAAGACTAAGGCATACTTAGTTTGATGGAATGGTTGAAGCATGGAAAACACCACTTGGCTATCGGAGGTTGAAATGTAGCGGATTGGAACCCTTAACCATTTGGTGGACATGTGTTTACTTTTTCTAATTAACTGAGGAGAATTGATGCAGGAGCATTGTAACCGTCCATCAGAAAGTTGGGATAAATCATCGTTGTTGGATCAAATCAAGGGATCATAGCAGAGTTTCCTAAAAGTTTTAGTGGACAAAACATCGATAGACCAAGTCCAAAAGTGTGTTGACGAAAGGATATCGGGAGTTGCATAACAGATTTGTGGAAAATGTCATTGGAGGAAACATTGATAGACAAGGTCTGAAAGTGTGTCGGCGAAAGGATATCGAGAGTTGCATAGCGGAGTTGCGAAAAAGTGTCATTGGAGGAAACACCAATAGATAAGGTCCGGAAGTGTGTCAGTGAAAGGATATCGAGAGTTGCATATCGAAGTTGTGGAAACGTGCCATCGGAGATAAGGTCGATAGCCTAGTTCCAAAAGTGCACCGACAAAGTTATACTGGATGTAGCATATCAGTGCTGCAAAAAAGTGTCATCGGAGGAGATGTCGATAGACCAGGTTTGATAGTATGTTGGAGGTCTCGCGTCGAGGTTGCACCAACTGTGCATCAAGGAAAGGACCAATAGGGAAGTCTCGACAACCTATCGAGAAGTGACGTAGGTATTGGACCGCTGGCGTCAGAGGTTGCACAACAGGGTTGCAATAAGGTGGACCATTTGGAAAGGCCGATTGGCAAGGGGTGATGGAACCATCGAAGCCAGCATTTCGGTATGTAATCATCGAGATTATGGTTCATCGGGAACATAATTGAAGTGCCGAAAGAAGCACAGTTGATGAATTGGAGCAGTGAAGCTTCGCAGGGACGGAAAGAGAGCCGAAAGGCTAAGGTAATTAATGAAAATTTATTGCAGAGACTACATGATTTAATGGTGAATCTGAGAGGTGGCTTTGTCATACTATTTGGAGGATTGGGATCGATGAACCCAAGAGATATTTCAAATTGTTCATTTAATTGAAATGACCAAAGATTTAATAAGGAAGGGCACGTGAAGCTTGTAATCTTCTAGTTTAAGGGGTGGAAGAACTCTCCAGAAGATTTGAGGGGTAAAAGGGCAAAAAAAAGGAAAAATAGAACAAAAGGCAGAGAAGAAAAAAGGGGAAGAAAAACATGAACAAAAAAAATAGAGTAGACGGAAAACAACAACAGGAGTGAAGAATAGAAAGAGCGACCATGAATAGAGTTAAGGCTATAGCGGTGGTTGTGTGTTTGTAAGCCACCTAAGACTGAGACCAGGGGTATGTTGTTGTGTACATCTTGTAATTAAAAGGATTTCCTGAGTTAATGAAAGAATAGAGAAGTCGAGAGACCTCTATGCCTTGCTGTGAATTTTGTGTTGTGAATTTGTCTGTGTGATTGCCCATTGTCGTCTCTATTGTGTATTTTGACTATGAGTGCCTGTTGGTAGGCACCTTGCACCACGTTCAAACAAAGGTAGATCACATCCATTCAAATGAAGGGGGTCACAATGATTCAATCGAGGTCACCTACTTTACTTTTAACAAAGGTGGATCATTGCCATATAAACAAGGAGAGATCACAATACCAAATGAAGACCACTCACACTTGTTCACATGTGTGAGGTCACAATCTTTTGAGTAATGGGCTATCACATTTGTTGAGGTGAATGTGTAATCACATTACCTTAAGGGAAGACCTATTGCACTAGTGTGGATGATGACCCATGGGCTTAGCCCTTCATGTGGCAAAGCCCAATTTCCTTCCTTAATTTTGTTGCGAGTTGACCAAACAAAGAGCTTTGTGTTAAATGATGCGATTGGGAGAGAAGTCGAATAACCATTAGTTTGGGTAGATGAAATGTTTTGGCATTTGAATAGTATCAAAGGGAATACAAAGAGCCATAGCCCAACCTATAAATTGCCCTTCATTACACATAAATGGTTTCTTGGTTTAGTTTGGTGAGAAATAGTAGCATATTCAAAACTAGAGTTTCCTATTGAAATCTAAATGTGTCTTGAATGAGATCCTCATGATAATGGCAACATTTGGAGATAGAGGCCAAAGGAAAATGAAGCTAGTTCAGAGTTTGATGGCTCATTCTCAAACTAAGTGAAGATCATAAGCCGAGACAGAGGAAGGAAATGTTGTTATAGTTTGGAATCCCATGCATAGTTTTCTATGCTTGATTAGAGCCATAATAATTTGCAATTTCCCTTCCGTTGAAAGAATCAATAAAGCATAACTGTTATTCCTAGGGTTGATTCCATAGATTTACACAGCTCTTACTTCATTTTCATTCAGTTTTTTTTTCCATTTGCTTACCCTAGGTATTTATCCTTTTTTGCTTAAAAGTTTTATTTTACTATTTGTCATGTTTTCATGATTACATAAGGATTTGGCTCTTGTTCTTATTTTTATTCAAAATATGGTTTAATTTCTTGTTTAAAAAAAAAAAAAAAACATTTCAAATGTTTTAAAATTTCAAATTTGATAAATTTGATATAAGGTTCAAACTGACAGCATATGCCAGAATTTCGAATTTAAAAATGTTGTCAGTTCTAAAGCAAATGCTGTCAGTTTTGCAAAAAATTTGAAATTATGATTTAATAAGGGTTTGACTGTTCATAATTATGATTTAGTAATTATAATTCGAAATGGATTATACATATGCATGAATCAAGTACTCCATGAAGCGTGGTAGCCGGTTTCACTCAACACTTGGCAATCAAACTAGTACAACAGTAATAGTGATGTGAACATCCTCCAGGCATTGAAATCAGCAAATCTGACCAACAAAGGAGTGTAATTTCGGGAACAAACCCCTGCAAGCTAGGGTTTTCATTGCATTTTACAGGTTCATTCTGGGCAAGGATAGAAATATGGAGGAAACTTCACAGTTGAAAGATAAAAAGAAAGCAGGTGGCTTCCCATGGAGAGCCGAACCCAATAATATACAGTGGCTCTTTCAATTTCCCAAATCAATGAAGTTAATGAGAGATTCAGGGTGGCTTATTTACTGTGAAAGATTGCAGGGATATAATTCCCAGGTGACAAAGGCCTTCATAAGAAATTACAAGGAGGGGGTGGTTGATTTCAAGAGTTTCAAGATAATATTAAATGAACAGTTAATCTCAGAAGTAATTGGCGTCCCAGCTGAGCGTGAAACTTGGTTCAAGCAGAAAGAGTTCGAAGGAGATTATGGGGAATTTTTGTTACCTGGTTATGAAAATTTGAATTGGCAGAATGGGATTCATGTTAGTAAAATGAAGCCAAATTGGAAAATTCCCCTGGAAATGGTCCAGAACTACATTACATGTGATGGTCGGTTCGACAAGGTTTTGAGATGTCATATTAGAATGTTAATGCACTTGCAGGGAAGCAAAAAGTTAAATTTACCATACTATTTATGGAGGAGCTTGCAGAAAATGGTATTATGGGTACAGGGTCACCCAAAACACACAGAGCGTTCTATTTTTCATCATGGGCTCATTAAACTTTTGGTCTTGCATTACTTAAAACAAATTGGACAAAGCTGGGATGAATTTCTCCTTGAGCAGGGTTACGATGTTAAAAAGAAGAAGAAGTTGTCTAAAGAAAAGGATGATGAAGTAGAGTTGCCAGAGAAACAGACACAGGTTGATGCTGACGGTAAAATAATTTCGAGTCTGTCCAATATGCAGAAGCCCGATATGTTGAGTATAGTTGCTAAAAACCCCATTGCTGAATTTCCTGATAATGAGCCAATAAAAACTTTAAGCACAGGGAATGTTAATTTAGGGCCAAGGACGAGATTAAGAGCTAAAACGGCCACAGAAAATATATTGCTCAATAAACCTGCTAAGGGAAATGAAATTGTCCCAGTGAATGATTTTGAAAATGCAATGGATGTGCAAGAAATTGATGTCTTTGTTTCTTAAAGTGAGGGTTTTATAGATATACAAGCAGAGGTAGGACATGTTCCCAAAATATTTTCTAAAAATAAACAGGTTCATGATAAAAATCAAGCATCAACTTCTAAGAGCATACAGGAAGAAGATATTGCAATGAGTGCAGAAGAAATAGAGACAGTTCCTGAACTAGACCAAATAAAGAAATCCCTGCAATCATACAAGGAGCAGTGTCAATATCTACAGAACATAAATGAGAGCCTGTTGGTGGCAAACAAGAGACTTCGAGAGGACTTGGGACAGAAGGACGAAGACTATCAGAAGCTGGCATCCATAGCAAAAGAGACACTGCAAAAGAAAAGAGCTATGCATAAGGAGTGGAAACAAATGAAGACCAAACTGGATGAGCTGCAAGGACGAGAGCACAATGCTGACGCCGAATACACCAGGTTACAAAGGAGGTCTCAAGTTCCAGATGACCTGGCAGTTCTAGTTGAGTCATTTAGAAGCATATAGTGTCTTTTCTATAATTAGTAATAGGATTTCATAGCTGGCAAAATGTTCTAGTTTATTTGCTTATGTTAAGAGCTCGAGAGACTTGAATTCAAAAAAAAAAAAAACTTTGTTCCACTTTTTAAGGAATTAGATCCAATTAAATAGGATCTATTAAATGTTATGTTAGGAACAATTTTTGTATATATAGGACAGACATAAAATAGAAAAAGGTTGGAACTTGACAGCATGATCGAAGTTCAATTTTAGAGACTTTTTACAGGCATGTATAAATTTCCTTATGTTTATATAATGCAGAAATGATTGTTTATGAATTAAGATATGATCTTTGAGCCAATCCTGTTTAATTTATGAAGTATATGCTTTTAGTATTCTGTCTGCACATGGTCTAAATTTCGTGTGATGTTTCTTCTAAGTAGCATACAACTATGCCCCTATCATAAAACAATGTCTGAGCTCTTATTTTCATAGTTTATGATCACAGTAAATTTTCTACTTCTATTCATATATTGAGATGTTATACTGTACCTGTCTTTTATTTCCTTTTAAATATTTTACATAGCTCTGTTTTCTGCTTCCACCAAACAAAATTGAAACAATCATTGTGTAGATGCCTTATTCCTACAACCAAGATCTCCTTAAGCTTGATCCCCTGTAGTCTAGGATCAACTTTAGGGATAACATCTTTTGGCGCCGTTGCCAAGGACGGAGAAACGAAAGTATAGCTTCCCTGGGTGTTGACATTTTTATAGCTGGTTTTGAGAGGTGACAGAATCAGTACATTTGTTTACAGACTACATTCACCTGACAGTCAGAAAGTTACAGTGGCTTCAAAGCCGATTGGTACAAGAGGGAATCCTACATCTCCTTTACATGAAGGAGTTTTTGATCCAGAAAAGATTATCAGGGAGGCTAGAAGGAAGTTAAATTGTCCATCATCCGATAACCTTCAGTTTTCCACTAATGATGCATAATCAGGACCTTCCTCTTCAAATCCTGTGGATATTCAAGAAGAAAATAAACCAGATCTATCTTTGAACATCCCAGAGGTGGATGATCTAAATCCAACACAGGTTGGTGAATTCAATGTTTATTCAAACCCCCTATCTGTAAAACATAAACATGTCCCTGAAAAAGTCTTTACCCTGAAGTCTTTGACAGTTCCTGAGATTCCTCTCATGAGCAGAATCTTCATTGGCCAGTTGAAGATAGAAGTACCTTCTCCCCCACAAACTGAACCCCCATCTCCTTCACAGGTAGCCCATTTTTCACATATAGTGCAACCTTCAGCTCTACAGCATTAGCCAATTGTTATTCAGACATCTCATTCACCAAATATGGCTGGTCAACCTCCTGATATGTTTGACCGCATGGTAACGGCAAGATATGCCCCATTAGTTATGCCCAGACCCTTAAATCCTTTGCCTGGTGGGGATTACCAGAAATACTTGCCCAGATTTGATAGCCAAGGTGGTAGGACTGCAGAAGAACACTGGGACAAGTTTTGTAGTTATGCTGATAATTACAACATTGAAGCTAGGGATGTGTGGATGAGAATGTTCGTACAGAGTTTGGATGGAGAGGTGAGAAAGTGGTTCAGGGAACTACCAGCAAATTCTATAGATACTATGGAAGAATTACACCATGTTTTTATCAGGCAGTGGGGAGACACAAAAGATTATCTCTACTATTATACATAATTTACAGCTTTAAAAAGAAAGCCTGATGAAGCTGTTGCAGACTTTTCCAAAAGGTTTAATAAAATGTATAACAAAATTCCCATGGAAATTAAACCTACTGAAACTGTAGCCAAGTTAACTTATGCCAATGCCTTTGATCATCAGTTTTCCTTGTGGTTAAGAGAGAGAAAAGCAGTGTCATTGATGAACATGCAGGATGCAACTTTAGAAGTTGAGTCTAACATTTTGGCATCAAATAAGCTCAGAGAAGAGGATGAGTATCAAAAGACAGATCGAAAGGGTAAAAAGGAGATGATGCCCTCTTCTTCTGTTACAAAAAATGCAGATAATAAATATGATGAAATGCATAAGACTATAAAAGAATTGTCTGCAAAGCTTAATAGAATGGAAATGGAGGAGAAAAATTAGAACAGGCCTGCCTATGATAATGACAATAGAAACCCAAATCAATTTAGGCGCCCTTATCCTCCCAGATTCATGTCCAAAGAGAGAAGGAACAATGACATTGAAAGAGAGAAGAGAGAGAATGAAGATCAAAAGGTACGGCCACCTTTTCAGAACAACTTAATAAGGGAGGATGATCCTTATGAAACAACATTAGAAGAGAATGAAGAGTCAGACCATGATATTAATCAGCTGGATGATGTATATGCTTCTAAATTTATAACTAGGGATGATTACTATGCTGCAGCAGAGATTAATTATGAAGAAGGAAGTGTTAATGAGCAGCAATCTGGAATTTGTCAGCAACAACAGCAACATAAATCATATGGACTTAGGTCTGGGGTAAAACAAGCTGCACCATTCAAAAAGAAGGTGAAATTTGTGCCCATTAAAGCAGCATTGCCTTCTACAGAACATCAGGAACCATAAAAAGATAAAAACAGCCCTGTTAAATTAGCAGAAGGAAGTAATATGCTTGGTTTTGATTTGGAGCATGAGATAAATAAAATCAAGGTCCCTGTTATCACCTAAGATGTAGTTACCCCTATGGATGGATCCAGTCATGGATGGCAATAGGGAAGGGCAACTCAAAAGGTGCAACCACGATCACCTCGACCTCCAATATGTATGGTTGTCACGCCAGTCGAGGCAACCTTCGCTTTATGTTATCTAGCCCAGACAACAAAGGGGGAGACCCGATCTACTCCCGACAGGAGAGATCAAAACCAAGACACCAAATCAGGGTATTTCTAAGTGAAGTTAGGTGTATGGTTTATCCTAGACCTAAAGATGAAGTCACAAGCCAAGTGAGGGGTTCAATAGGTATAACTTTGGTTCATAGTTGATGTAAGAGTGACTTATAATGTTTGAAGTGAGATCTAGGGCTAGTGTACTAGTTCAATGTCAGAAGATCCGCTGCCTTGGGAACTGTGTCCAATGCAGGGTAGTTAAGGGTTGTATTGGGGCTAACTAGTACAGACGACAAGCTTGACCATGATACATGATAGCCTCAAGGGTTAAGTTCACCATGCATAGATCAAACCACAAGTCAATCCAACAATCTAGGAAAGTTGAATTAACTTGGAGAGAAACCAGTGCCTTGGGAATTGGGAAGTGGAGTCAAAGTAGGTTTGACTTGTGGTTTAGGACTCCTAGTACTTGGGACAGGTGGGCAATGGAGGTCTTGATGGATGAATGTGTCTAGATCTAGGTTTAACCCAAATGGACCACAATCCCTTAAAACAAGGAATGCAATCCCCAAGGCAAGATTTGACAAAGTGACAGTCTAGACCTAGGTTTTGAATTATTCCGGTTCTAAATCTCCAAAAATCTCAAGTACCCAGTTCCTGGAAGTGAGTCAACTCACTTCTCCAAGGTGGTGCGACTTTGCCCAAGGAGGCTAAAAAGTGGGGTTAAGTGGGTCAAAACAAGTCGGATGGCATCCAAACTTTAGATCCGGGTAGATCGGTCAGGTAGGAGTATGGATCTGTAATTTCGTGGTGATCCAATGGTTAGATCTTAGTAGATCTGAGTTTAAGTATTCCAAGTGGTCCAAAATGGGGATTGAATCCCTTAAAATGTGGAATGGGGCCCACAAGGTGAATTTCAGGAAAGTGACAACCTGGGTGTATGTTATTGGATGTGTAGATGTCAAATCAAGTGGAATCTCAAACACCCACCACCTAGATCTAGGTCAACTTGCTCAACTAGTGAAGTGCGCCTTGCTTGGGAGAAGCTAAGTTGGCATGGGAGAGGGGTCAAACTGAAGCCAATCCTCACCAAACTATAGATCCGGGATGCCGTGGATGCTATAGAGGTGGGTTTTCAATATTATGCCCAACAACCCACTAGATCTAAGTAGATCTGAGAAAATGTAAAATGGGGTTTTGAAGTATTTAGGGTTTTTAAATATTTTAGACAATTGGATAGATCATGGAGATAGAACTTACCTTGAGATCATACCTGAGTGATGTGGATGAGATGCCTTGATGTTGAGGAAGATTCCCGCAGAGATCAAATGAGAGATTGTTGATTTTGCTTGCCGAAATGATGCCCTAGCCCACAAGTGCGCCTTCCTCTACCTGTCAAACCAAGGAATGAAGATTCAATCAGTAAGATCAAGTATGGAAGAAATACAAGAGAAATGCAAATAGTAACATGAAATAGAAGGTCCTGGGACAGTAATACTCCCTGTTACCAACGAAGAGCTCCAAAGAAGAAGTAGGGAGAGTCTTCCCCTACCAATACCTCTTCCTCCAAGCAAATCGGCCTCCACCTGTAGATGCAAAATCGTGGTACAAAATATATGGCAAACAAGATCTCCAATAACTCAGTGCAAAGGAAGAACCAACGAACGAACACCAAAAACATTCACCACAACACTGGAGATAGATACAATAATAATTTTCTATTCCAATAATCCAGAGCCAAAAGTCTCCTTACAATGAGAGGCTCTCTCCTTTAAATAGGAAGGAGAGGCACCAAAACCCTAACCACTTTTTGAATGAGTGGCTAAGATTAAAAGATACAAATGTCTAATCAATGGTTGAGATGAGCTCAACAACATAATACATGGATCACACATAAAATATAATATAAGTGGACAAAATCGCCCTAGAAGAAGGGAATCCCACCAAATCATGATGATGAAATATCATAAGAGGCTTATGGTGGGTCCAAGGGGTAATTTTATCCCTCCTTGTTCAATCCCCATAGCACAATAACCAATAAATAATCATGAATGTACCAAATCGTGCCTCCATAGTGAAGTCGTGGTCCTCAAAAGACCTCAGAAATCCACAGAAAGTGCCATAAGTGATGGATGCGGGCCCCGATGAAGCTGAAACTGCTGGAGAAGGTGTGGAAGACCCCGATCTATCATCACTTATCATCCCATGCCATAAATTTGCCTCAGTAGCCCAAATCGATTTCCTCAATAGCCATTTCTACCAATCCTGAAATGCCTCGGGAAGCGTGAAACTGCCCCAAACAGCCTCCTGGAGTGCTGGCGTTGTCAAGGTGAGGGCACCAATGTGTCCGGAAGGGGGGTAATATGGTAAAAACAAGTGGCTGGACCACCCCCTCCATCATCAGCGCCCTAGGTCAACCGGATAAAAGTCATCTCTGCTCCGACAGGGCCTCCAACAGACCAAAACTGCACTGGGACCGCCTACTGAGGCTCAATCATCACTGTAAGTGCCCGGAACTGAAAACAAACTGTCCCATTGGACTCAGAAGGTCCAAATCTATCCAAGATGTGTACTCATACACCATATGAGTCTCTGCATGATCAAAATAAATATCCAATATACCGGAACAGGGCCAATAATAATGCGCTGTACATATACAAATACTGCTGTAACCCCAGAATCATCATCATAACCCTGTAGCTGCTGCATAGAATCATCCTGTATGTGTACATAGACCATATATCATCTATCCATATCATCATAAGGTCTAACATCTCATGTCCCATGGTCCTCCATGGTCAACCAAATATAACTCAGTCCATCATCCAAGGCTGCTGAAAAGTATCAAGGTTAATACATGCTTTACAACTTATTCAAATAACAATTATAACACATAATGATCATAACTGGCGATCTACATCCAAATATATAGTGTCGTTAATTATTATTATTACTCAGACTAGACTTTCAGGACCATACTCACTTCATAGTTGTGATCAATTTGCTAGTGAAGGGTGAAGGCTGAATTAACTGTCTAGGCTAAGGGATGACTTAGCTGTCTTGACTTTGTGACACTTTGGCAAGGGAAAGGGAATACACCATAGTATATACTGAATGAGCAATAACACAGGGAATGGCGGTGTCTCACAAATGGATGAGTTGTTTAAAGAGGGTTTATTCACCTTCACAGATGCGCACAATCCATAATACAAATAAGGCCAGGAATTGTTTAGATATAGCATTTAAGTTCCATTGCTTTTTGGGCCTGAAATTTCCATAGCCTTGATCTATGTGTGTTTACAAACACATTGCATAGATTTACATTTTTTCTTTAGGCCTTCTGCTGCAGGTGTGTTTTTAAGGCACTTGTTTACCTAAGCACTTCTAGGTGTGTCATGGACAGCTTGTTTACCTAGGTATTTATTTTTCCAAAAGATATAACATTTTATTTTCATGGCCATTTTCATTTGGCATGCCTTTCATTCATGTGTGTTCAGAAACACATTGCATGAATGGGCTTTTCATACAAGATATAGCATTTCATTTTTTCCAGATTTTGTATTTATGGCAGCACTAAAAGTTTCAGGTTTAGCCAACACAACTTTAGTGACTAGGGGGAATTCCAAGGAACTCCAACTCACCATAGGTAAGTTTTGTCACCAACTCAGAGCCGAGACACAATAAACAAGGAAGCTCATCCAATACAGAGGCTACAGTGGGGAAAAGTCCTCCATGCCACTAGTCAAGTAGTAAGTCAGGGTGATAATCTAAAAGGTAGGCCATGGATGGATGAAGACAATGAAATAATGGAGCCAACACTAGCAAGCCATGGTATGGTGGAATGATCACCTCTATTCTCCCTAAGGAGGGTAAATACCAATGAGTATGAATAGTGAACTTCTAAGTCTGAGTAGGGACAGTAATATATATATATATAATAGGTCAACCAGGTCCAAATATCTATATGATCGCCAGATCATGACACTAAGTGCTAAGACATGCTATAAGAATAAGTATAAAAGCAATCTAACCATAACACCATAATATACCTGCTGAGTCATATACCTGAATGCTCATCAACCTGTACCATCCTCTGTCCTCTGAAACTGCTGCTGTAACTCTGGGCACTACTGACTGCTCTGTACCAATGGTATAATGGCTACATCGGTCATCTCTCTGAGTGTCCTGAAACTCAGTCATGGCATGGGGAATACAACTGCTGTCCACAATCTGATAGTGATCCAATATAGATGCTCATCTCAGCATCTCAAATGTAGGGGAACTGGCTGAATAGTGTGCTGGTATCAGAAAAATAATGTATGGTAGTTCGGCTACTATATATGTGATAACATCTGGCTCCGGCTGGGACAAGTGCTCTGCTGAAATGAGCGCTTGAGAACCTCAGAATCTCTGGTCCTCGAACTCTGCTACTCGAATCCACGATCCACCACTCTACCATTTTGCTTCCAGTTTTTTATTTTTGCAACCTATTTTCTGCATTCACAAACATCAAAAAATACCTCATGCCGCATGTGTGGGAAAAATATAAAACCAACTGAAATAAAATCTATTCTATGTCAGAAATATAAATGCATGAAATATAAATGCAGAAATTAAATTAAACTACTAACATAATTTGCAAAATTTGAATTTTATTGTGCAGGAAAAGAAAAAGTGACAGGTACTCAACTAAACTACAAGCTTATAAAGGAGCTTAGAGATAAACTAGGTGCCAGACTCAATGGCTAAAAAGACTAACTACTGCCCAAGTAGGCTTATTTGGTTTCCTACCTACCCTAATCTAACCAGTCATCACAAATGTTAGGTAAAATCATAAATCCAGTGCAACCATTCATCAAATAAGTTAATAATTCTTCTTTGATTTTTGCTTAAAGAACGAGTCAAGGCTAGATTAAGGATTGATGAAATTGATAGCACAACCTTCCTGACTTGTTCAAAAATCGAGAAAGGAGTTGAATGGTGTAAAATGAAATCATGCCAAGGGAAAGACTGATTACTGCAAACATCCTCCATCCAAGAATTGATAGGGTCGTAAAAATTGTGCAAGTTATTATTCAAAATATATGGAGGAAAAAGATGTGATAACAAATTTAACTCCCCTTGTTTCAAATTGCTTTCCTCATCTACCTGACCAGGATATTCAACTCTGAGAGCTCCAGGAATGATGCATAAACCAAGTAGGGATAAATTGTGGAATATGAATATACTGCTGAGTATGAAGCACTAATCCTTGGATTGAGGGCTGCAAAAGATATGAATATTCAAAGTCTTGCAGTGTTTGGTTACTCCGAATTGATAATTCAGAAAGTGAAAAGTATTTATCAGGTAAAGCAGTCATTATTGAAAGTTTACAGAAATGAAGTGTGGGATATGATAGATAATTTTTTCTGTGCTTTTAATATAACACATATTCTAAGAGATTGTAATCAGACTGCAGATTCATTGGCATTTGCAGCAGCATATTTCAAAATTCCTAAATTGACACACTTAAAGTATCCCATTGATGTGAGGTATAGGCCAGCAGTCCCAGATGATATTAAACATTGGAGGGTTTTCCAAGATGAGCAGGAAATAAAAGAGTTTTTAGAATTAACTGAAGAGTTTGCATATGACCAGGTTGACCTAGATGAAGACCTAGATCTGGCTGAAATGTCTACTCATGCAAAACAGTCAATTGCTGATCAAAAAATTATGGATTTAAAGAGCAATTTTATCCCTAAGGGACTTGTTCCATTGGAGAGGTTGTTTTCAAAAAATGATACATTGTTGAAAAATAATTTTCAGACCACTAAAGAGAGTGTAATCAGTTGTAATATTGGGTCTGTGGCAGAACCGAGGATGGTTAAGATATCTAAACAGTTATTAGAAAATGAGAGAAACAAATACAACATTTTGTTGAAGGCATTTATAGATATTTTTGCATGGTCATATGAGGATCTTAAAACCTATGACACTAATGTTATTCAACATAAGATCCCATTAAAGCCTAATACTAAGCCTTTTAAACAAAAATTAAGAAGGCTTAATCCAACACTTTTACCAGTCATTGAAAAAGAGGTGAAGAAACTACTGGATGCCAAGATTATTGTTCTTCTTAGGTACTCCTCTTGGGTAGCCAACCTTGTTTCAGTACGCAAGAAAAATGGGGAAATAAGGTTATGTGTAGATTTTTGAAATTTAAACAGATCATGCCTTAAAGATAACTATTCATTGCCTAAGATAGATCAGATTTTGGAGAGAGTGGTTGGTGCAGAAAGAATATCGATGATTGATGGTTTCTCTGGTTATAACCAGATTGCAGTTCATCCGGAGGATAGAGAGAAAACAACTTTTACAACCCCCTGGGGTACATTCATGTATGACAAAATGCCTTTTGGGCTAATGAATGCAGGTGCCACATTTCAAAGGGCAATGGACATAGCATTCGTAGGTGAGAATGAAAAGTTTGTGGTCATTTATCAAGATGATATCACGGTCTTTTCTAAATCTGATGAAGAGCATTTGAAACATCTGAAGCAATTTTTTATGAAATGCAGAAGATTTGGGCTGTCATTGAACCCCAAAAAGTCTCACTTTGCTATGACAGAAGGTAAGTTATTGGGTCACATAGTTTCTGCAGATGGGATTAAAATAGACCCTGAGAGAGTGAAAGCTATTTTAAAGATTGCTATTCCCAGAAATAAAAAAGAAATCCAGTCTTTCATAGGAAAAATCAATTTTTTGAGGTGGTTTATTCCTAACTTTGCTGAAACTATTAAGTATATTATTGATATGCTTAAGAAGGACAGGGAGGTAAGATGGTCTCAGCAAGCCAAACAATCATTTGAAAATATCAAAAAAGCACTGATAGAAGCACCAGTGTTGGCAGCCCCTGATTACACCAAAGATTTTGCAATATTTTCATTTGCATCAGAAGAAACAATTGCTGCTGTGTTGTTGCAAAAAAATTCTGAGGGATTAGAGCAGCCCATATCCTTCTTTAGTAAAACATTAAGGGATTTAGAGTTAAAATATACTAGTATGGAAAAACAAGCCTATGCTTTGGTAAAGGCACTTAAATTTTTAAGAATATATGTACTCCATTCTAAAGTTTTAGCCTATGTGCCTAATTCTGCTGTTAAGGAAATCCTAGTACAGCTGGACAGTGAAGGAAAAAGGGGTAGATGGATTGCAAAAGTGATGGAATATGATGTGGAGATCAAGCCCACTAAATTGGTGAAGGTGCAGGGCCGAGCAAAGCTTCTCGCAGAATCAAATTGTCAAATATTGGATTTGCATATGATGGCAGAAGGTGCAGAAGAGGTCGAAGAACAAGTCTACAGCAGCAGGTATGATGACAACCCTTGGTATGCTGAAATTGTATATTTCCTGTTACATTTACAGTGTCCCCGGGAGTTAAGTAAAAATGAATGCCGATCAATAAAATTGAAAGCTCTCAAATATGTGTTGATTGATCAAGTATTGTACGGAAGGATCCTGGAGGGATACTTCTGAGATGTTTGGATAAATCAGAAGCAAATAATGTCATTGAGGAGATGCATGCTGGTGTGTGTGGTGGACACAAATACTGGAAGGCCACAGCTTTCAAAATATTAAGAGCAGGGTATTACTGGCCCACTCTTTTCTCAGATGTGTACCAACAGATTAGGGCTTGTGAAAAATGTCAGAAGTTTGCAGGTAAACATCAGTTACAGTCATTAGCCTTGAAACCTATTTCAGTAGATGCTCCTTTCCAACAGTGGGGTCTGTATTTTATAGGTGAAATTCATCCCCCGTCTAGTGGCCAACATAGATGGATCTTAACTGCAACAGATTTTTTCACGAAATGGGTAGAAGCAATCCCAACCAGAAGAGCCACAGACCAAATTATCATTAATTTCCTGCAAGAAAATATTCTCAGTAGATTTGGGGGCCCTAGAAAACTCCTTACTGATAATGCCCCTGCGTTCAAGTCCAAAAAGATGATAAAATTTGTTGAAGACCATAACATTTCCTTGAGACAATCTACACCCTATTATCCCCAAGGCAATGGACTAGCAGAGTCCAGCAATAAAAGCATTATAAACACTATCAAGAAAATGTTATCAGAGAATAAGAAAAATTGGGATACTAAATTAAAATTTGCATTATGGGCAGACAGAGTTACTTTAAAGAAAGCTATCGGAACCACTCCATTTCAAATAGTGTATGGAACTGAAGCAGTATTCCCAATTCAATTGATGACTCCAGTAATTAAGTTTGTGCAGGAGGCTGAAGAAGAACTAGAAATAAAGAAAAGGAGAACATTTCAGATAATTCAGAAATAGCAAGAAAGGGAAGCTCTCATGGACAAAGCTGAAATACACAGAAATAGGATGAAAGAAAGCTTTGATAAAAAGGTAAAAAAGAATATCTTTGCAGTGGGTGATCAAGTGTTGAGATGGGATTCCAGATATGAGGATAAAGGAAAACATGGTAAGTTTGATGCTCTGTGGTTTGGACCATTCATAGTGATGAAAATTTTGGGAAACAACACCTTTGTTCTACAAACTTTGGGAGGTAATGAGATTCCAGGTCCAGTTAATGGACGCTTTTTAAAGTTGTTTCATACTTGATTGAGATGACAGGTTTTTGTATATATTCATTGTACATATCAGTTCAAATAAGTTCAGTAGACTCCAACCCAATAAAACAGATTGCAAAAGGCACAGGTCACATGTTCTTAAGGTCTCACAGGGAAGACCTTATCCCCAGACAGAGCCTGATGTTATTCCTAGGGTTGATTCCATAGATTTACATAGCTCTTACTTCATTTTCATTCAGTTTTTTTTTCCATTTGCTTACCCTAGGTATTTATCCTTTTTTGCTTAAAAGTTTTATTTTACTATTTGTCATGTTTTCATGATTAAATAAGGATTTGGCTCTTGTTCTTATTTTTATTCAAAATATGGTTTAATTTCTTGTTTTAAAAAAAAAACATTTCAAATGTTTTGAAATTTTGAAATTTGATAAATTTGATATAAGGTTCAAATTGACAGCATATGCCAGAATTTCGAATTTAAAAATGCTATCAGTTCTAAAGCAAATGCTGTCAGTTTTGCAAAAAAAATGAAATTATGATTTAATAAGGGTTTGACTGTTCATAATTATGATTTAGCAATTATAATTTGAAATGGATTATACATATGCATGAATCAAGTACTCCATGAAGCGTGGTAGCCGGTTTCACTCAACACTTGGCAATCAAACTAGTACAACAGTAATAGTGATGTGAACATCCTCCAGGCATCGAAATCAGCAAATCTAACCAACAAAGGAGTGTAATTTCGGGAACAAACCCCTGCAAGCTAGGGTTTTCATTGCATTTTACAGGTTCATTCTGGGCAAGGATAGAAATATGGAGGAAACTTCACAGTTGAAAGATAAAAAGAAAGCAGGTGGCTTCCCATGTAGAGTTGAACCCAATAATATACAGTGGCTCTTGCAATTTCCCAAATCAACGAAGTTAATGAGAGATTTAGGGTGGCTTATTTACAGTGAAAGATTGTAGGGATATAATTCCCAGGTGACAAAGGCCTTCATAAGAAATTACAAGGAGGGGGTGGTTGATTTCAAGAGTTTCAGGATAATATTAAATGAACAGTTAATCTCAGAAGTAATTGGCGTCCCAGCTGAGGGTGAAACTTGGTTCAAGCAGAAAGAGTTCGAAGGAGATTATGGGGAATTTCTGTTACCTGGTTATGAAAATTTGAATTGGCAGAATGGGATTCATGTTTGTAAAATGAAGCCAAATTGGAAAATTCCCCTGGAAATGGTCCAGAACTACATTACCTGTGATGGTCGGTTCGACAAGGTTTTGAGATGTCATATTAGAATGTTAATGCACTTGCAGGGAAGCAAAAAGTTAAATTTACCATACTATTTATGGAGGAGCTTGCAGAAAATGGTATTATGGGTACAGGGTCACCCAAAACACATAGAGTGTTCTATTTTTCATCACGGGCTCATTAAACTTTTGGTCATGTATTACTTAAAACAAATTGGACAAAGCTGGGATGAATTTCTCCTTGAGCAGGGTTACGATGTTAAAAAGAAGAAGAAGTTGTCTAAAGAAAAGGATGATGAAGTAGAGTTGCCAGAGAAACAGACACAGGTTGATGCTGAAGGTAAAATTATTTTGAGTCTGTCCAATATGCAGAAGCCCGATATGTTGAGTATAGTTGCTAAAAATCCCATTGTTGAATTGCCCGATAATGAGCCAATAAAAACTTTAAGCACATGGAATGTTAATTTAGGGCCAAGGACGAGATTAAGAGCTAAAACGACCACATAAAATATATTGCTCAATAAACTTGCTAAGGGAAATGAAATTGTCCCAGTGAATGATTCTGAAAATGACATGGATGTGCAAGAAATTGATGTCTTTGTTTCTGAAAGTGAGGGTTTTATAGATATACAAGCAGAGGTAGGACATGTTCCCAAAATATTTTCTGAAAATAAACAGGTTCATGATAAAAATCAAGCATCAACTTCTAAGAGCATACAGGAAGAAGATATTGCGATGAGTGCAGAAGAAATAGAGATAGTTCCTGAACTAGACCAAATAAAGAAATCCCTGCAATCATACAAGGAGCAGTGTCAATATCTACAGAACATAAATGAGAGCCTGTTGGTGGCAAACAAGAGACTTCGAGAGGACTTGGGACAGAAGGACGAAGACTATCAGAAGCTGGCATCCATAGCAAAAGAGACACTGCAAAAGAAAATAGCTATGCATAAGGAGTGGAAACAGATGAAGACCAAACTGGATGAGCTGCAAGGACGAGAGCACAATGCTGACACCGAATACACCAGGTTACAAAGGAGGTCTCAAGCTCTAGATGACCTGGCAGTTCTAGCTGAGTCATCTAGAAGCATATAGTGTCTTTTTTATAATTAGTAATAGGATTTCATAGCTGGCAAAATGTTCTAGTTTATTTGCTTATGTTAAGAGCTCGAGAGGCTTGAATTCAAAAACAAAACAAAAAACTTTGTTCCACTTTTTAAGGAATTAGATCCAATTAAATAGGATCTATTAAATGTTCTGTTAGGAACAATTTTTGTATATATATGACAAACATAAAATAGAAAAAGGTTGGAACTTGACAGCATGATCGAAGTTCAATTTTAGAGACTTTTTACAGGCATGTATAAATTTCCTTATGTTTATATAATGCAGAAATGACTGTTTATGAATTAAGATATGATCTTTGAGCCAATCCTGTTTAATTTATGAAGTATATGCTTTTAGTATTCTGTCTGCACATGGTCTAAATTTCGTGTGATGATTCTTCTAAGTAGCATACAACTATGCCCCTATCATAAAACAATGTCTGAGCTCTTATTTTCATAGTTTATGATCACAGTAAATTTTCTACTTCTATTCATATATTGAGATGTTATACTGTACCTGTCTTTTATTTCCTTTTAAATATTTTACATAGCTCTGTTTTATGCTTCCACCAACAAAACTGAAACAATCATTGTGTAGATGCCTTATTCCTACAACCAAGATCTCCTTAAGCTTGATCCCCTATAGTCTAGGATCAACTTTAGGGATAACAATAACTAAAGTCATTCCATTATTGGAGTTTTTCCAAAGTAGGTTTCTCCAAGGTAAATATGTATGTCAATTTGTTTGGATTGAATGCACATTTTTAATTTATGTTACTTGTGTTACAACAATTAAAAATGAGAAGCACATTTAGCAATTTGATTGAACAATAATAATAAAAAATATGAAGATCCATTGTGATGGGTTGTTTAGTGGGATACTTACTACAATTTATGGATAAGTTACTTAAACTAAATGCAAAACAAAGCAAAAACAATGCTTCTATCAATGAAGCAATTCAATAGTCCCTTTGGAAGCACAGTGAATATATGTATGTTGACATGACAGGGAAATGTGAAGCCAAAAGCTTACATAGTTACAGTGATATACACTTACACAAGCAGTTTCCCAAACCAACAAATTGAGCTATGCATAAATTTGAAAATAAGCATATTTCAATAATAAAGGAGATACCACAATATATTGCTCTATTGCCTAAAGCACAAAAAGAATAGTTGAAGGACTAGTGTGTTTCCTTATAATTTTTTCCACCTTTAAAGGCATACCTAGAACAAGAAGGGTTTCTTTCCGTGGTCATAGACGATGTGATTATAGACATGTAATAAGAAGAGCATTGTTGAATAGAAAAGCTTTATACAATACACAACTACAACAATTGGTGCATACAAGTGCAACACCAAACATGGCTTAAACGGTCTACAAAAATTGCATCTATACCAAACCATCTTAAGTTTATACTATTTGCAAATATTGTAGAAGAACTAATACCGCTTGTTAATAACTTAAAATCAAATCATATATGTTAGTGTTTGACATAAAGTACGAAGAGACAAAACCATCCCATCATGATCTTGATGAAAACCAAAGAATTCCAAGACTAGGCAAAAAGCAAGCATCTAAGTTGAAACTCAAGGAAATAAATGATGCCAAAAGCTTCCACAAGAACAATAACACACTTGTTCAAATAGTTTCCCAAACCAATAAACCAAACATCAAAATATTTTAAAAATAACCATAGTGTAACAATGAATTAGAAATGTCATTGTATTGCCCTAATATGAGAACAAGGGTAACGATGATTGAATAAATCATGAAAATATAGCCAAAACAAAATCCAATTAGAACATAAGATATTTTAACCGTATTGACAAGAAGACCGGGTTTGAAAAATATGAACTCCTTCATGGGGACACCATAAACCACTAATAAGGACATAAAATTCAATGGTAGCTACTTTTAAAAAGTTGAGCAAGTAAGATTTGTAGGGCTTACCTTCAATGGAACTTAACCCCATTGAGAAGAGAAGCATGCATGTTGTCTTCATAAATGTTGATAATTCCCCACCACAAACTTTACCTTCATTAATCACTGCCACAAAGGCCATCAATGCAACACATGAAAATATAACTCCTACTCCAAACTTGGACCTAACATTGTGTGCTTAATACAATCAAAGAACTCTAAGTGCAAGGAAATTGTTTTTATAAAGTTGAGCTGAGGAGAACTACAACACTTACCTTGAATTAAAGTCAACCCCATTGAATAAACAACCATTCGTAATGTCTTTAGAGACATTGATGCTATTGGTAGTGGTAAAGCCACTTCAAATCCACTTACATAAAACTCCAAAAGGACAACTCCACATGCATAGGTGATGCGGAGCATGGGAATTGGCGCGGGGTAGATCCGTAATCTGAGGGATTTAAACGACAGGAACACTCAAGTTCCGGTAGGTAAAACATAACTACTTCAGTTCTGGTAGGTGAGCAGTCAAATGCTGCGGGAGTGTTGGGAGTGGCATTTGGCGAACATGGGCAGAGATAAAACGGGATCTCTACGGAAGAGAAGGAGATCTTGATTTCTTGGTTTTTGTTTTGGGTCTTTTCATTTTTGAATTGCTGTGTTCTTAATTCAGTCCGTCAACCGATTTCTAGGTTCAGTTTGGGTAGCAGTAAAAAGAAGGGCCTGCGTGCCTGCTCAGTGTAATAAACCTATTAACAATCAAATTAACATCCTTAACCAAGTGAAGGCAGAAGCATATTTTTACTATGCGCCTGCAACATGAAGACAAAAGACAAGTACAGAAGAGAACAGTCCTCTCTGATCTAATCACTACTTCCATAACTGGAAGGATTGAGTGAAGAAAGAAGGAGCCTAAAGAGACAAGATTCAGTGATTGAACTGCTCAATTGAAGGCTTAAATCTAGTCTCCATCAGTCAACATTGAGAAGAAATGCACAAAAGTGCATTAATTGTACTTAAATATGCTAAAGTTGTGAAAAAAGCCTAAAAATACTATGGAAAGTGGGTTTTTGAGAGAAAATAATAAAAAAACATGAAAAGGGATTATTCCACATTGAAAAGAGAAACTTGAGAGCCCATTTCCCAATGCTATAAAACAAAGGCATTTGGGGTATAGTAGAGAATGAAAAAGGAAGAGCAAAGGCATGTTGGAGAGATTCTGAAGATTGAAAAGCTCAACTTCTTCATCAAAAGCAAGGGTGGAGAAATGATAGCTCATGGCAAGGGAAGAATGATGCACACCAAACTCCATGGTAGATATGTACTTTCTTCTCTAACTTAATATGAAATGATTCAAGTTTCCTTCCATATGAGATATGTTTATGATGGTTTTAACTCTTGAGAAATGCTTGATAGTTGATTAAATATCTTAGGAAATTTGTAGTAATTGATTCATACCTGACATTGGAACTCACCATTCCATAGTAAGATAGCTTGTTTAATGTAGATCTAACCCTACACTTATAGCTATTATCAGATTGGCGACCATACTAGCTTGTTGAAATTTCTTAAAAATTTCTTCATATTTTTTGTGTTCTAACCTTTCAGATCTACTCCATTTCAGCCTTAAGATCCATCCAAGAACCTTTGATGCAGGTGTAGAAGCCCCAAACCGGCCTAAATCCACCTTCCAACTCAGAAAATCCTTCAAAATTGAGCCCGGATATCGATTTTCCTTGCTTTAGAAGGCTTTCGCACCCTACTTGTGTCCACAGAGCGACGTAGCACCCTGTCCACTAGCAAACTGCGACAGTGTAGCACTTTACCTGTGTACAACCTGCGATGACCCACTGTTGTCGCTATGTTATGTTCTAGATTGTGTGCTGGCCGAGTTTTGGAGTTTTTGGATGGATGTTCTTCATCCTCGTCTTGATTTTTGTGATCTTTTCTTTATGGATGGGCTTAGGAACCTCTTATATTAGAGTTTAAACCTTATTTAGATCCTCCTTTGCTTAAGATTTGAAAGATTTTTAAAGAATTTTAAAGTTTTCTTCTTTTAAATTTGGAAAAATTTTCTAGAACTAGCTTTGAGATTTCATTGTTTTAGGGCAACATTTAGGCTTCATTTTGGTACTTGCAGACCTGAATATTGATTCAAGACATGTTAAAATCATTTTACTACTAATTAAGAAAGATTTGGGAGGGTTTGGATTGAGATTTTTATATTTGGGATCTCCTTCCAAAAACTTTTAAAAATGGCTTAAATTGACATTTCTTTCAAATTTTTCTTACAATTGGTGGTAGATCCATTTGCTTAAGGTAATCTTTTGCTTATAGATCTATGATTGGATAGGATTAGGACTGATATTTAAAGAATTTTGATTCATTTCATAGTTTGCAAATAGTGAAAAGTGAAAAAACATGAATATTTGTTTTAAGAACCTTAAGGCCCTTTAATTTTTTTTTACTCTCATGCACATGCTTATCTGAAACTTGGAACCAAATCTCATCTATGACATTTGAAAAGATCACTTTAACACATTTTGCATTTGAAGAAAAAACTTTGAACATCACATGTTGAGATAATTTGAGAGTAATTTCTTTCCAAAAACAGAAACAAACTTTAATTAGATACATTTTATTTTGGAGTTAGAATATTTTCATAATTTTCATGCACAATTAGAGAGAGTTGCACCTTTAGAGTTCAATTTTCTTGAGATATATTGTGTATGAGCCACCGTATCCTCTTCACTCGCACCTCATGGCGATCTTGTGATGAGAAAATGGATTTCACTTCTAATAGTTTAGGAGTTGATTTTTTCAAGCATCTCATATCGAGCCACCGTATCCTCTTCACTCGCACCTTATGGCGATCTTGTGAATGAGAAAGTGGATCTCACGTGTAACAGAGTAGATTTCATTTTTTGCATACAGTTTTTCGAGCCACCGTATCCTCTTCACTTGGGCCTTCGTGCGATCTTGTGAATGAGAAAGTGGATCTCAAGTGTAACAGTTTAGAATTTAATTCATAAGGTTTCCAAAGGGCTCTGCGTATCCTCTTCACTTGGGCCTTCGTGTGATCTTGTGAATGAGAAACAAAGATCTCCCGTGTAACAGAATTAGATCCATTTTCACTTGAGATATTTGTTTGGTTCACATTGATCTTTGAAATCAATTATTATCCATATTTCAGAAAAAATGTGCATGAAAATACAAAATCTACCAAACCATCTTGCATGTTTGAAAGACACACATGAACCTCTAACTTTTCATTAGTTTAGAACATTCATTGAATTGAAAGGTAGAGTAGTGGGCATATTGCATTGTTTGGTTCATATTTTTTGAGTCAACACAACACCAGTTTCACATTCACTCCTGAAACTAAGAAAACTACCTTTAAAATCGACGCTTAATCTAAAATTGACCAACTTTTGATTTTCATATCACCAACAAGATTAGGTTAGTGCCTTGGATTAGGTTTGGAGAGTTAACACTCCTGGGCTGCAAAAATTTTGAAACTAGCATTGATTACTGAGAGTAAATCCATTAGTAGCAAAAAACACTTGTCGAGAAAGCGCTTCTAAAACATGCGTCAAGCACGAGGTCAATCTGGATAAGTAAGGGTGGTTCCCCCTCTTGCTTGTTTAGTGGGACATGAGCTCATCAGGGGATTCTATGTTAAGTGACAAGTCCTCGGGGTGACATCACTGTTTCTAGAGTTCCTAGTTATGAGAGTTGTCCTCGACTTACAACTGTTCCGCTCGACCATTGATTGTGAAGTGGTAACTTTAGTGGTTGTTCCTAGGATATCACATAGGCTATTGTGAGTGGGAGACACTTGCAATACCTGAGAAAGACTTTGGAACTTTTACTCCTTGGAAGGGTGATTGGTCAGGAACGAACACTTGCACCCCTCGCGATTAAAGTTTATTGTAATTGTTTCTCATACCTTTGCTGCTAGCAATTGTTTGAGGCTTGAGATCCCTCAACAACTACTAGTTTCGGAAGGCCCTCTAATCCAGCTTTTCACTGAACCTCGGTTCTTTGGAAAAGTAGTTTGCTTGCTTGGATCTATAGGAATTTTTACTGTGTAGACACTTTTTATTTTTGTTGAGTCTAGGTTGCCTTAGGATTGTTTGATTAAGAATATCATTTTAAACACATCCTTTTATCAACTTCTTAGAAGTGGCTACTCTCCTGATCCACCAGTCACGGTGGCAACGAGGTGATTCACCGGAAATTGAAGGCCCTACTACATTGCAGAGACAAATACAAAAACCACATCCTAATGACTTGGAAACAGAACTGATTTTAAATACAATTAATATTACTCGAGAAGAACAACATCAAACAAATCCTGAAAATTCATTATCATATCACGAACTGAATACAGACATAGTTGATGATCTTACTCTAGTTGAAATTGAAACATTGAAAAATCACACAAATGCTCATGTGATTCCTCCTTTGATGAGTCTTTCATAACCAGTTATACTTACTATCCATGAGTCACTGGGTGATATCAAACCTCTTTTTGAAGGTTTGGATGACATGCAAAATTCAACAAGTGACCCTATGGCTTTATCAGGAGCACAAGGGACTACATCGTCGCAACATCAAACAGTTGCTAGAGGTAGCAATACTTCCAATTTAGCCTCTACATCAATCCCAATAGTTAGTATACATGTTAGTAGCACAAGTTCAACCAGCACTTCAGTGTCAGTTTGTACAGTTTTGGGTTCCAATCCCGGAAGTACATCCACTTCGTCTACAGGAATCCCTACTGAAGGGTGTGCCTTACCAAACATTGGTTTTCCATATGATTCGGCTAGTCAAGGTCAAAAAACACAAGGAGTAAACCAGAATCCTCTTGGTATACCTAACACTTGTCCAAATTCTACTTCTGGGGGCAACCCTTCACCATGGAATGGTAATATTCCTGGCGGAAGTAATGAACCATGGAACATTTATGCCAATTGGGTCTATGCTTCTCATATTAGTGGAAACGCCCCGGGGGGTTATCCTCCAACTTATCCTAGCACAATGCCTAGGGGAAATCCACCTATCAACTCCATTCCGCAATGGAGAGGGTAGGTTTCAGGGAGTATCTAATCTTCTTGGGGCCCACCTTCGCAAGGAGGAAATCAACCTTGGAACGCTTATCTAAACCAAGGAAATAGTCAATGGTTTGGTCAGATTCCAAAAAGTAACCAATCTTTTTGGGGCCTACCTCCACAAGGGGGCAATCCATCCATCCATCCAGTTCCACCATGGAGTGGACAACATTCAGAAAGTAACCAATCTTTTTGGATGCCACCTCCGTAAGGAGGCAGTCAACCTTGGAATGATTTTCAATACCAAGTTCTACCGCCATGGTGTGGTTGGGATCTAGGAAGTAACCAATCTTCTTGGGCCCCACCTCCGTAAGGAGGCAATCCACCCATTGGTCACGTTTCAGGAAGTAGCCAATCTTCTTGGGGTCAGTCTCTGCAAAGGGGAAACCCACCTTGGAATTCTTATCACACCCAAGGACCACATCAATGGAGTGGTCAGGTCCTAGAAAGTAACCAATCTTTTTTGGGCCTAACCCCGCAAGGTTGCAATCCAACCATTACCCCCATTCCGCAATGGAATGGTCAGGTTCTAGAAAGTAACCAATCCTTTTGGAACCAACGTGCAATACCTGCGTTTGATCCAGCTAGGCTGCCACATGGCCCTCATGCCAATGGTATGATGGATTCCATCAACCAACTTGAACAGGTTACCCCACATTTGGGACAAGTTTCTATTCAAAATTCGCAACCCACAGCTGGCCAGGCAATGTAGGAACTTGCTAATCCTTCCAACACTTCTGAAATCTTCACAGTCTCATCGATAGACCTTAGAGGAAAGAAGAAGAAGTATAAGGGTAAGCAAAGTGCTAATCCTTCCCAGAATTCCGAAATCCTTATAGTCGAGTCCAAAGACCTTAGGGAAAAGAAGAAGAAATACAAGAGCAAGCAAAATGCTAACTCTGGGAACAAAGATGCACCAACTATGCTTCAATGCGGTGGGCAAAAACAACCCACTATTTTGACACCGGTACCCTCGCCAGGGGGCAACCAGCCAACCCCCCTGCAAGGGGGCAATGATCCTAATGCCAATGTCTTCATGTGTGATCATGAGATGAACATTCAAACAAGACTTGATTCTTATGATGTCTCTCCTAGTACATCGGATCAATCGGCATCACAACCAGGTGGTTCTCTCTACATTGAGAAACTAACCATAGACTTAGTACCACACTCCCCCAAAGGTGTTCTATGTAGAACAATGCAGAATCCTAACACGCGAGATGCTCATAACGGTAATGTTCTTGAGGACCTAAGTACCATGTGTTGTGTTGGCCTTGGAGGTATTGCAATGTCGTCATACGCATAGAAAGGAACTATTGTTTACAATTGGCGTTGTTGATCCATCCGATGCGACTTTGATCACATCAGACATAGACCATTCAATATGTAGGATCCTTTCCGAAGTTGCTTTTCAGATTAAAGTAATGAATCATGGTAATAACATCTGTCTAACCATAGTGGATGAAAGGACCTCAGCTTGTGTAATGTCATTTAAATGTTGGCAAGCATTTGGATCACCCCTATCTGTCGTAGAAGTTTCATACCAAGCTACTCAAATAGCTTCGGTAGATTCAGATCAAAATCTTCCCTTGATGGAGGAATATGATTCGGTTACCTGGCCCATTTGGGCTGTGAGATCTCCCAGCTCACATGATTTCTTGGATTACATTTTATCATCAGATGACGATATCCCTGAAGTTGTAAACATTTGGTTGCACCCACCTAAGGATATCTTTTGTGGGGCCACTGGGAGCATAATTGCATTAAATCTACCCAAGTATAGGAGCATGATCTGCATGTTCCTCGATCTGATTTGGTATATTTGGAAGCTTGCATATAGGTTTAGGCGATCCCTTTGTGAAGATGCATTTGAACCTTTTGCAACCCAAACTTGCCATAGGGTCGAACATGTTGGAAATTGGTGGGTCAGCGCTTCATATCTATATTTTCCACTATTCCGACAGAAAAGCCTATCGAACATGGGATACCCTAGTCAGCACCCCATTGCCATTTTGGTGCCCATGATGAGTTATTCTCATAGGCCCGGGAGCCCTATTAGTCCCATCATGACTTGGAGTTTGAGACCACATATTTCTCTTTCATACATTTCTGACCATATCCTGATGGGCTCCCATTTTTTGTCTTTTTACATAAGCATGTGTTAAAATATCCAATTGAACATCCGTGCCAACTGCTTCGTTGCTTATTGCTTATATTGCGAATTTGCCTTTGCAGTCATTTTTTGTTGCAAGATGCCTATAAACCATTGCTTTTGTATATTTGACCCATACCCATGGAGGAAACATCTGTAAGAGTGTACATAACTAGCTCAGCCCTTGTTTGCAATATGGATCTTTTCCTTAGCCTGACCCATGCCCTTGAGACACTCGTTTCCTCTAATGTATCGTAGCATGCTTTATTATTTTTTCAAGCTAATAAATGAAAAAGGTTAAAAAAAATTGGAAAACACAAAAATCCAAAAAGAGGGAGAATTGAATCATTTCATATTATATCATTGAAGAAAGTGGCAACAATTAGTCCTTATCGCCCTTGAACACGGCCCATAAGATTGTATCCGTTGTCAGTACACCATCTACATTTGCCTTAGGAAACTGTACCAGTATTTTGAACAGATCTCCACCGATGGGTTATCCTTCCCGTCACCAATGGAGCTTTCATTAATGCATCTGGCATTGACGGATTTCATTAAGGTCGGTTACTCAGTCCTATGTTTCCAAGTGTCCATTCTGTGTTGTGTTATGTGTTCAAGGGAAGTTCAAACTATGTCGGCCATTCCTCAAATATTCTTGACCAATCATGTCGGCCTTCCTTGTGGCAGTATATAGTGTTGGATCTCGCAGTTCTACCAAATTATATCAGACTATTGATCTTTGTTTCGTATCGGTTGATGTGGGATGCATTAATGCCCTCCTTTCAATGGATCTATTCCTATCGACATCAAATCATCATCTAGGACATGGATCTAGAAACCCAAGAGTACCTTGGATCTTGCAGTCATTAGTGGCAGGTTTCCTTGCAAATGATAGTGGGTATACATCAATGACCCCTGATTGTTTGATTCTACAAGTGTTCGACTTCAGAACATCTATTCACACTTGCTAGTTTGTACTCAGTACCTTAGAGTCCATCATCATTATCGGTGGGTCTCTTCACATCTGTTAACGGTATACATCAATGGCCGGTAATCATATGGTGTTTTAATATGCTCGACATCATATCATTTATTCGCATGATATAAAATCGTATTATCGTCAGTTTGTATTGAAGACCTTGGGAAAAACAGTTGTATCACTCATCAATGCACTGCCCGAGCTACGCAAGATTAAACTACCATGTCAGAAGTTCGATAAAGACCTTGTTCTTGCACTCATCGAAGTGCATGTTTACATTTCTGAAAAATTTACTTTTGACATGGATCCATTGTGTATTGTTCGTGGCCATGCTTATTTACTGCTGAGCATGGGTATGCCCGCCTTAGAAAGATATTATATATTTGAGAAATTGCTATGTTTGACTTGCAGATGTTATCCTAAATCTTGTGCCCGTGAGCTTATCCTTTCCTCATCCTTGCTTTGATCAATAAAAGGTATCAGTATGAAGAGTATCAGTATAAAGAGTATCAATTTTCGTAATGTATTTTCGCCCTTAGCTCTGCTTCGGACCTCACACATTAGGGGGCATCTGTTAACAATCAAATTAACACCCTTAACCAAGTGAAGGTAGAAGCATATTTTTACTATGCGCCCGCAACATGAAGACAGAAGACAACTACAAAAGAGAACAATCCTCTCTGATCTAATCACTACTTCCATAACTGGAAGGATTGAGTGAAGAAAGAAGGAGCCTAAAGAGACAAGGTTCAGTGATTGAACTGCTCAATTGAAGGCTTAAATCTAGTCTCCATCAGTCAACAATGAGAAGAAATGCACACAAGTGCATTAATTGTACTTAAATATGCTAAAGTTGTGAAAAAAGCCTAAAAATACTATGGAAAGTGGGTTTTTGAGATAAAATAATAATAAAACATCTAAAGGGATTATCCCACATTGAAAAGAGAAACTTGAGAGCCCATTTCCCAATGCTATAAAACAAAGGCATTTGGGGCATAGTAGAGAAGAACAAAGGAAGAGCAAAGGCATGCTGGAGAGATTCTGAAGATTGGAAAGCTCAACTTCTTCATCAAAAGCAAGGGTGGAGAAAGGATAGCTCATGGCAAGGGAAGAAGGATTCATACCAAGCTCCATGGTAGATATGTACTTTCTTCTCTAGCTTAATATGAAATGATTCAAGTTTCCTTCCATATGAGATATGTTTATGATGGCTTTAACTCTTGAAATATGTTTTTTTCACAACTTTAGCATATTTAAGTACAATTAATGCACTTTTGTGCATTTCTTCTCACTGTTGACTGATGGAGACTAGATTTAAGCCTTCAATTGAGCAGTTCAATCACTGAACCTTATCTCTTTAGGCTCCTTTCTTCACTTAATCCTTCCAGTTATGGAAGTAGTGATTAGATCAGAGAGGATTGTTCTCTTCTGTACTTGTCTTCTGTCTTCATGTTGCGGGTGCATAGTAAAAATATGCTTTTGCCTTCACTTGGTTAAGGGTGTTAATTTGATTGTTAACAAAACCAAGACCTGCGCGTCCTGTAGGAATGGGTTTTAGCCTTGATTCTTAGTGTATGAGATGTTGTTTCTTGGGCCTTCACGGTCTGTTGATTATTAATAAAAGATGCCTGATCGGCTGTTTGAGTTCTAGTGATCCCAGATTCTTAGTAAATTGTTTGTTTGTTACCTGTGTGTTTGGGCAGAGTGTCCACGTTTGCTGTGGTCGGAGAATGACTGCATCAGATTGGTATCAGAGCAACCCACAATGGCCTAGAGGGGAATCCATTGTTGCAGACTGATCGCTGGAGACTTAGCTGTTGAAACCGAAGAGTTGGTTCGAGAGGAGAACCAAGCGTGCTCGAAGGAGCACTAGATTGCTCGGAGGAGCACTAGACTGCACAAAGGTGCATTATTGTTACCAGTGGGTTTGGCTAGGGAAAGCCATACTGTGAACAACTTTAAGAGAGCAAGTTGTTGAGAAGCCAAAGAGAGATTGGCAAGTAAAAGTTAAAAATGGAAAAGTAGAAGCGGGTGAGCCAAGAAGAGAAAGAATGGATCAGGGCAGAGATACAAGCAATTAGGCAACTAATCAAAGAGCGTGATGAAAGACTGAAAAGAAAAGTGGAGATCCGAACCATACGAAAGGTGATAATGGCCTTGGAGGAGAAAGAAAGACATCAAATTGAAAAGAGAGAGTTTTCAAAGGGGGGTCCCAGTTGTGGAAGTGCTTTGGTACCCGGAAGAAGGTGAAGCACTTGAAAAAGAAGAATACAGTGTTGCTGAGCACATGGGAGCAAAGGAGGAGGAACACATTTTTCCATTGTTGGAAGAAAAAATGGTTGGGAAATGCATAAAGAGTGTGGCTGAAGATGTAGAAAGGCCATCAAATTGGGATGTTGGGAAGGAAAATGGTTCCTTTAGTGAAAATGAAGTTGGCAAGGTTGCAGCAGAAGAGAAAATTGCTTATTGGCAGCTCCTGCATGTAGGAATTGAGGTGCCAAGGAAGGACATTGAACAAGTTGTAACATAGAAAATTGGTGGTGTTCCAATGGTTAATGTAGTTGAAGGCCAAAAGGTTGTGAAAGAATCGTTGAATGTGCTGAATGTTACTGAGCATAGAAGTAATGACAATCTGAAAAATGAATCTACGGAGAAGACAGTTTATACCAAGTTTTGTTGAGGTGGTTGCTGCTAATTAGGCTGCTGTTGTGTAGGGTTCTATGGGTGTATTTTGATCGATGGAGAAAGTTGAAGAAAACAGAATTTAAGGCCATGAACCAGGAGGTTCATAATTCTTTAAATGAGGGGAGAATGATGCGGAGCATGGGAATTGGCGCGGGGCAGATCCGTAATCTGAGGGATTTAAACGACAGGAACACTCCAGTTCTGGTAGGTAAAACATAACTACTTCAGTTCTGGTAGGTGAGCGGTCAAATGTTGCGGGAGTGCTGGGAGTGGCATTTGGCAAACATGGGTAGAGATAAAACGGGATCTCTATAGAAGAGAAGGAGATCTTCATTTCTTGGTTTTTGTTTTGGGTCTTTTCATTTTTGAATTGCCGTGTTCTTAATTCAGTGCGTGAACCGTTTTCTGGATTCAGTTTGGGTAGGAGTAAAAAAAAGGGCCTGCGCGCCCGTTCAGTGTAATAATGCGCGTCCTATAGGAATGGGTTTTAGCCTTGATTCTTAATGTATGAGATGTTGTTTCTTGGGCCTTCATGATCTGTTGATTATTAATAAAAGATGCCTAATCGGCGGTTTGAGTTCTAGTGATCCCAGATTCTTAGTAAATTGTGTGTTTGTTACCTGTGTGTTTGGGCAGAGTGTCCACGTTTGCCGTGGTCGGAGAATGACTGCATCAATAAGGAACCCAAACACCATAGTGCATTGCCATTCCTAAACCCTAATCTAATACAAAGAGCACAACACCTTAGACACAAACAACACAACCACTAATATCTCAACATATGCACACTGGAGCTCTCCCATGCAACATTTCAAAACATAGGTGCAACTTGAGGGAACCCAAACACCATAGTGCACTGCCATTCCTAAACCCTAATCTAATACAAAGAGCACAACACCTTAGACACAAACAAAACAACCACTAATATCTCAACATATGCACACTGGAGCTCTCCCATGCAACATTTCAAAACATAGGTGCAACTTGAACAAGCCCACAATGCAAAGAGAAAAATGGAACAAAAGTAGCCTTGCACATCCTATATTTTTTTTCAAATCCTTTTGATACCACCCCAAGGACTTGATATACACAACTCCAAAACATATACAAAATTGAAAATATAGAGGCGAAGAGAACAAGACCACCAAGGCAACGAGAATACAACGACAATAACCCTCCCATGTCGAGTGCTCACTTCTCTCCTCATTTGCTTTGCAACTATCCGCAACACAAGTAATGCAAGTCAACAAGGTCTAAGTCAAAACACAAAACACTTTTCCCAAGCAATGCTTTAGCATTGAGCCCGGGATGTGAACAACTAGTGACAACAAAATTAACCTAGCTACTAAGGAACAACTCCAGAACCACAAACAAAGGTGTCAAAAACACAAGCAACCCTACAACTTAGAGAACCAAAACCATGAAGGCAACAAGAACATGACCACTTCGAACGACCATTAATGCCCATTCCTCTCCTCACTAGCCAAAGCAAATGTAGACAAAACTCCAAACACAAGGAATACAGTGCCAAAACCTCCAAGGCAGCCATAACACAACTATTGACAAATAATAGAGTGCATCATTGACATTGAGTTCTCTTAAGGCTAATGACAACAAAATCACTAGGAACACAACCACCATCCATTAATGCCCTCACCTCTCTGTGGAGACCAAAGGAAACACACACAAAACAAAACAAGTGGATTATGCCACAAAACTAAACTAAGGGGTGACCTGAGACAGTGTCCCATTTTTCATATCTTTTTCACAACCACCTCACAAACAACATAAAAAATTGGAAATTTTAAGATTATATAATATATATATTATTTGCAAAATTGAAATATTTAACCTATTACCAGATTCCCATTGTCCATGGACAAGGCCAACATAAAGTTAAAAACTCTTGTGGAGTGCAAGGGACAATTACGAAGAATATATGTGGATTGCAAGGGACAATTACGAAGAATATATGTGGAGTGCAAGGGACAATTAATATCTTATACTTCAGAGATTATTAATAAATAAATGCGTTGTTTCTCATGGCGTGCAAGGCAGTCGATTGCGAGGGACAATTAGTATGAACACATGTGGATCGCACGCTTCATCCACTACGCTCTATATTTTGCAATAATATTTAATACTTTAATTCATAAATGCATTGTTGAAGGCTTATTTATTTATTTATTTTTCGATGAAGGTCGAACAAATTGCAGGTGGTTGATGGGAGATGATTAAAATATAGAACGCACACCACGCCATGATTCTATTTTTTAACTTCGCTTCTTATTAGATTTGTCTTTTCCAACAATAAATTTGATAGAAATGAAGTCTCACCGCTATTTTTTTTCTTCGCATCTTAATAGCTTTGTCTTTTCTAGCAATAAATTTAATAAAAATGAAGTCTCACCACACCACGCCTCGATTATTTTTTGTTATCTTCGCATCTTTTTCTGCAATAAATTTGTTAAGAACGAAAGTTTCAATATTATTCAGATTGAATGTATAACAATTGTTCACATTTTTTAAGTTAAATCGTTGAAAAATACCAAAGTTTAATTCTTTTACAACAAACCATCAATTGAAAATAGATTTAAATTCCAACAACCTATGACAAATTTTCCACATAATTCCACGACTCCCTTTGCTACCTCCATCCCCCTCTCTCCGCTGCTTATATCGACCACTCTCTGGCCTTTTCTTCTACAGCCTCCTTTCCTTTCTTTCAGATGGGGTGAGAGTGCCAGGATTCTTTGGTAGCGGACTCGCCAAACAGAGAGCACAATTTGAAGCTCAGAAGGTTTCACGTTGTAAAAGACGGGAACTAATAACAATGGCACCCCCCACTTCAACATGAGGAGGAGCTCATTCATTCAAAAATAGGGTTTGGATGTGCTCTCCTCGTATTGAAGTCGGGGTTTCTCATTATTCCATGTTTTACAACGTAAAGCCTTCTCAGTTTCGATGGACGGGCAAACATGGAGTGTATGCTCAAGCCCTGCGAAAATTTCCGAAGAGATAGAGTGACAGAAGCCCTTGTTGACGTTTCATCTTTAAGCAGCCGATTCGAGCACAGAGGCGTGGAATGAGTGAGATCAATAACTTTCCCAATTATTATTTTATGATATTGTATTGATCTACAAAATTTTAGGTGATTGTTCTTAGTATTAGAATTGTTAAAACTTTGTAGGTGATTGTTCTTAGTATTAGAATTGTTGAAAAATAGCCTTGAATGGATTTGATTGGGTACCCATGCAAGGCAAAATTGTATATCCACACAGATCGAGTATCTATTTCACACACCGATCCACCGACCAAAGATAAGCAGTCAAATATCCAAGTTGTTTGTAAGAAAAGAACAGAGGTTTTCAAAACTGTTATTGCAGCAGTGGCAAGCCAGGGGTGTAGAGATTTGGGTGTAGGCAGAGTTCAAAAACTAGCAGGCAAAATAATTACAAAATAATTACATCTATAGGTATTTATATCTTAGAATTTGGGGTGGACTATCCTCTATGCTTATGCTTTTAGGATGAGATAAGTGTGTTGTCCAGATCAATTTTATGGCAGTTGTTCCAAATTTGAAATAAACAATTATAAAATAAAAAAGAATATCAAAATTACTTGTAGCTTATGCATGAATAACAACTAGGAGTTGATACATGGATAACTCTTAGCTGATGCATGGATAACGGGCTTCGTTTAACTAGAAGAAGGCGAGTGATAAGTTATAACATGTAGCTGATGCATAGACAATTCGTGATTACAACTACAAATAGAGAACAAGTAACCAATAACTTATTTGTGGCACTTAACTTGGTGTTCACTGACCACAAGTTAAGGGATTGTGCTAGTTCTTATTTCACCATAATAGATCTGATGAGTTTGACCCTACAGAAGTTACAGCTATAACGTCTTTCAATTCATTGATCAGTACTTGACTCAACTTGATCTTCAATTAGATAGGCGCGATGAAGGTATGTATAATATCTCTCACCTTCCCTGAGCTTCTCTGCTTGCATGCTTTTCCCTAGTCACCTCTTCATCCTGTTGTATTGTAGGATTTGATTTGAACCAGTGGTTACAAAGTTTTTGAATGCGTGCTATGGATTGCTTCACCGGTATGAACATCCTTACCCTTCCCTGTTTAGCCTTCAAAAGACCTAAAGGATTTTGTTGGAACTCTGGAAACATGATCATTTTGTTGAAAATATTGTTCTGCTTGGATGTGTCGTCTGATCTGGAAATTTTGGTATTTGATCCGTCTATTCTCTGTTATGCTCCCACAGTTATCAAATTCATTACATGGCAATCTCAATATTTCGATGTCCACTTAGTCTCATTAAGTATATATCCAAATTCCTAAAAAAATTAATACAACTATATGATTATGAGATGTTGCAACAGTTTCATGATCTCAAGTGAGACACTAAGAAATATTCGCACTCTTGAGACATTATATATCGCAAGTACAAATGGCTCATCAACTGTGCTCGGTAGTTACAACTTACACTTGATACATACAAACCTAGGAAAAGCAGTGTAGTGCTATTGGAAGTCTAAGCAATTTGGAAGTCTTGGATTCAGGAAGTTCTTTGTTGGAAAAGCTGTTCCCTTGGCATAGTTACGTAAGGAGCTTGAAGGAACTAGAACTTTTTTTACAAATTGGAACCTTTGTTTGATTTTCTTGGCATTCAAGAGTGCGTAGGATCATTATGAGAAAGTGGGTGTCTCACGAATACACAATTATCTTTGAACTTCATCAGCTCAAATTCAATTTTTAAATTATTGGGTGAAGGGTAAGGAGCATGGGTAAAATTTGTCTCTCCCACTGTTAGAGGCATCATTTTGTGAATGTCTAATGATGATGTAGTGGACACTGGAGATTGGAGCATTGCTAACAAGCAATCGACATAGCCTTGTGCATTGAGGGAAATATAATTTCCTTGGAGTCTTTGAAACTTCCAGAACTAACAATGTTTTTACTTTTTATATAAAGGAGGAGGAACCAAGGCTTCACACTCAGGGTCATTTGTCAATCCTCAAAGACAGTTGCATTCAAGGAAGGAATAATGAACAAACTTTGTGATAGTTGTCAACTTGGTCTTGAAAAGAAGAGTTATGGAATTATTTGACAAATCACGTTCAAACTAACAGAAATCAGAAAATAGAACACATGCATCTGATTTGTTGATTTTGCAATCTTTCCCCTCATTGTTTTGTTGGACCAACAACATCTCAGAGAGCTTCACTACTACGAGAGAAAGGAAGTGCAATGGAATGGGTGTACACCTAATTGGCCAGGAGGATGTGCTCAACCAAATGGAAAGCCTCAATGTCATGATCTCAAGTTTCAACAGTAACGCAAGCTGTCATGGTCTAGACTCTAGACCTTAACTCAAGTAGAATTGAAAGAATCTCCCTGTACGCCATTGCGTAATGAATGGCTGAACTCCAAGGGAAATAAAGCCCAAGGATGAACCTGAAGAAGCCAAAAAAAACCATACCAGAATGTCAGTATGAAATATGAGTGATATGGTGTTGTTATGATTAGTCTTGTACCTGGAAACGGTGAGGGAAATTGTCATTTGATAGGCAAAGGAGGGACCACTTCTGTCCCCTGCAGAATTTCGTTGATGCTATAATGAGAGGATAGAAAGTGCGATTCTATGGGGTCAATTCCTAAACATGAATTAAAGCTAACAGGAAGGTCAAAATTGACTGGTTGACCATGCAGGAGGCCATGAAATATAGGAAAGGGCAACTAAGGTCAAATTGGGGATGGTATAAAAACTCCAAGGGATCTAAGAGAGGCCAGAAAGGTACGAAGAATGGACACAATGCAAAATAAGACAACTGACGATTCCCATCTTAAGTAAAATTCCTCCAAATCAAGTAAAATTCCTTAAAATTGGTGTCTGCATGAAAGTGTCTTTGGGAATCATATTATATATATTCAGTTTTCAAACTCAGATTGTGTGATGAAGTGCAAGACTTTTATTTTGTTAGTCACTTGTAAAGAAGTAGAGAAGTTGCCTGCCAAATTTTGCACGGGGATCCCACAAAGCTGCACCTACCAGATGTGTCTGAGTGCTCTCAGACAGAATAACTGCGAAGTGTCAAACATTTGATGTCGTTGGAGAAGCTTGATACCTCCACTTACATTCCAAAGTGGAGCTGGTGCTCCTGCAATAGAAGGAATTTGTCATTGTAGCTAAATCATTTTTTTCCAAACATAGCACTTGATAAAATTCTTGATCCTATGGCTCACTACAGTTTGCGGAGAGACCTCTGTTATTAACCTTTGAAGATGGGCATTCATTAGAAATTTAGAACCATAATGTAGCCTCTATGACATCTCTATTGGATGCTGTCAATTTTGTAATGTTTGTGTATTTAAACTTGCGCTAAAAACATTACAAACATTTTTCATTGGTGAACTATAATATCCTCAGCTGCAACTAGTGTTTTTTAGATATTTTATTTTATGGTGCGCAGCTTCATCATCGAAATGATCAATTTTTAGTACAAGGTCAAGAGTGCCAATAGCTTTCTTTTCAAACATTCTGTGAGCAGAGAAGAAGTGAACTCAAAAGATGAAGATTTTGAAAGAGGCCAAATGCTTGCAGTAGTTCATATAGGATTAGATTAAAGGTGGACAAAGTCAACGTCTTGCTGGCAGACTTTCTCCTGCAGCAGGACTCTGAGGATGGTTGCTGGTGGCAAGAAATTCTATCTTTCAAACCCTATTATCTTGAGTTTCCATGGCTTTGTTCTCGTAGGGAAATTGGGAGTTGACTTCTTTTTCTTATCTACAGAATGATGATCTTTCAGTATGCTCCAAATGGGACACACTTTGAGAACATACATGGTGTGAAACTTGGAGATCTGCATATATATTAAAAAGGCCGCTCTTCAGAACATTAGTACAAACAGTATTTTTGTATGGTTAAACTGCTTGGGCTCTGAGCCTCTGCAAAGAATTTTGGAAAAAAAGTTGAAAGAGTGTAGAAACAGTTCTTATTAAGGAATTAGGAGTTAAAACACAAACCCCTAACCCTATGGTGTTAGCGTTATCTTTAGAAGGAGAAGCATTTTGTCAATTTATTACATATATTATGAAAATAAAGCATATGGATATGAACAGAGTACCAAGGCAAGCAAAGATGCATCTCAAGATAAGGGTTTGTAACAAGGTTACAAACATCGCCGGTATATCGGCAACTTCGTGATGCTAACCCTCCGGCGATATATCGGCCGATATTTTCCCCGATTTTTTGCGGATTTTTTCTTGATTTTATCGCGATTTTTTGGCGATTTTTTTTAATATATTGCGATTTTTTGCCTTTTTTTTGCTCATTTGCCGTGTTTTGGAAAAAAAAAATTGTCGTGCCCATAAAAAATGTTGCCTTCTTCATTAGTAATTGGTCATATTAAATTCTTAAAGTAAAAGGATAGAAAATGAAAGATAAGGAGAATGTCACTTTTACTTAAATTTTTAACATTACCATTAATTGTTTTAGGATGTTTGAGAGTGGTTCCAACCTCATCGGACTTCCTATGCAAAAAGTAGAGTTTTAGATCCCATTCAGAATTCAACAAACTTAATAGTTTTTCAGGAGTTTAGGATTACAAAGTTTCCACTGGATTTTATCATGTATGAGGGTATGGGATTGGCATTTAATCAAGCACATCAACCCCTCAATGTACCTTGATGTTGGTCATGTTGATTGTTGAACTCCTTTGTCACGACCTTAATAAAAATTTACTCTTCACTCAAGCAAAATCACTTATTAAGCATGGGAAGTTTTTTCTACCTTATTTTAACAATTGGATTAGGAAGTTTCATCAAAATTGTAAGGTGTTGAGTTGTTGACTAATGTCCTTGGAGGATTGACTTTGAGATTTAAGGTAGAGGCAAGGACTAGAGCCTAGAGGAGGGAGGCATAGGGTGTTATTGATGAATAGGATCCCAATATAGACAATGATTCGCCGACATGTATTATTTATGGTTTATGTTTCACATTCATTTTTTTAAATGTCCTTGCTCATTTATTAATTAAAAATATGCATATACATACATAGCTATTTAAAATATACATAGAGTCCACTACAACCCTCATGACCGCTAGGGCCTTCTAGCTCTGGAGGCAATGCCATTACTAGAGAAATTACCTTTGCTTGTAAAAGGGGTAGAGGGAATCAATTGTTTATTTACTTGATTTCATTGTATATAAGATACATTGATTGTATTTTTTTGGTGATTCAATAGTCGGGGACTCAGGATCCAGGACACGATTCATTTTTTATGTGTGATCTATCACTAGATGTCTTATACATCTTATATATCGGTTTTCTTTCCATATTCATGTGGTAATGTGTTTATTTGATGTTCTTGTTGCTTTAAATGTTTAGAAAATTGAAAAAAAAATGAATATTTTTGTATTTTTTTAAGTCTGCCGATATATTGCTGATGTTTGCCGACACTTTCGCTGATAAATCCGATAATTTCTTTTTGGACCCTCGGCGATATATTTGCCGACATGGTATTTGTAACACTGGAACTTTGTACTGTGACAGGATGAAATGGATTAAAAAATGGGGAATTGAAGATGATTTTCTGAATGAACCACTGGCCATTCAGGACTTGGTACAAAAGAGAGTAATAGGGAAGTTGTGTCAAGAACCTGGTGAGAAAATGAGATTCTATCAATGGGAGGTCAACCCAATGATCACTTGCATAGAGCAACAATTCCTCCAAGTGAAAATCTTTATGCATCGAAAAACATTTATTTTGTCAATTCAGATTAAGTTCTCAGCACCTAGTAGTGGAAATCAGGAGATGGAAATATATAAAGAGAAGAACATTTATGCTTACTTTGTAAACAAGGAGATATTGTGGACGAGGTGCATGTGATGATACATTGTCCTATGTATGAACCAGTAAGACAAAAGCACACAATTCAGTATTAAGATTTAACTAGCTTACATAGCTTGTTGAGTTTGCCAACAAAAAAAAAAGGTGATTATATTATGGATGTTTTAGAACACCACCAAAAAATGAGTATATTGCAGGTTGAGACATCTTTGAGATAAAAAACTTCATTGTTGCAAATGTAGATTTTTGTAATTCGTGATCCTATAGATCATACAGTGTTTTCAGTGGACGTAATTAAAAACATTGTATTGTATTGTATTCTAATCATGTTTGTAGTTCAGTGTTAGTTCCCAACAATTACAAATACTTAGTTCAGTTACCCTGATTCCCACTTATTCCTAGCTAGTACATTTCATATGGAAACAGAGGATGATAATACTTATTGGAGTAGCATACACAACTGGGATACCTACACCATTCTTGTGATCATACTGTTACCAATGGGGATACTGTTCATGGAATATTATGCTGCAAACGTAATTAAAAACTCAGGTTTCAACTTATTTTGGATTATAGTGGTTGTCCCTTGTTTTGCTGTCACCAGACAACGTTGTTTACCAGTCTTCTTGTATTGTTTTATTTTATGGAGTCTTTGAGTACACTAGTTATAGGTTTTTCCAGCTCCTCGTTCTTTCTGGTTTTAGGAAGGGTGCCAATATTAGCAAGTTCACAGCTGGCTCCAGTTTTCAATTTGTTATGCTTCTTCTCACATATATTGTTTATACGTATAAATGGTTTTGGGAAAGTGCCAATATTAGCAAGTTCAGAGCTGGCTCCAATTAGAAGAACAAGAGCCTTTGTAGGTCCAGAGTTTGTGCACAAAAGCATGTATAGCCATATGGGGGATGTATATTCTTTTGGCATACCCCTGTTGGAAATTGTATCCGGAAGGCTACTATTTACTATTTAGTGATCAAATTGTGGGAATTCTCTTTAACTCACCTTTTCTGTTTTAAAATGGGACAATTAAATGGCCCTAAGAGTGAGCTTCCTACAAAAGTCCAATAATGAACAGTGTATGATGATTAAAGCAGGCAGGGACTTTTCTGCAAAACAAAGAGCGGATGGTGGGGTTGATTGATCCCACACTGAACAAGGTAGTGGCATGTTGAACTCTGCACAGTTTATGTGGTTGCATGCCTATGTATTTGGAGAGATTCATCAAGCTGACCTGTCATGAGGGATGTGGTGGACATCCTCATGAAAGACCCAAAGATTGCCACAGAAACAACTGCACCTGCCAATAGCATCGCACTGAGGGGTCTGCTGGAAATATTTTAGTATATGTTTTGATCCATCCTTGAGCTTTGTGAGCATGGAAAATTTGGGGGGCGAAATTTAGCCCATGGGCTAATTTTGGACCTTTTTTTCCAGAAAAAAGATCGCCAATTTCCGTTTTTTTCAAAGTTGGTTCACCCAAATTCCATGGAATAAAAATTTTTACTCTAAAAATTGCCAAAATTATCTGGAAACTATATAAAATCCTTAGAAATTTGAACTTTTTTACAAAAATATCGTCTAAGATTTTATGGTTAGAAATTTAAGAATTAATAAGATTTGTCAAGGTTTCTACACTTTAAAAAAATTATCGATCCTTAAATTTTCCCTGTTTGTGTGTACATGCATTAATATGGTTGTATTATTTTCCCAAGGTCATGGAGGAGTTTGTGATGGATTTGAGCTGGGATACAGAGACTGTGGTTGCAGGCAGCAATGGGGTGGTGATTAGTTTGATTTTAGTAGATGAGTCTTTGTTCATTGAAGGAGTTACTCTTCCACAAGAGGATTTATGGTTGTATTTCCTTCTGGAGAGCCCTCTCTTTAGCTTGTGAATATGGATCTGGTGATGGAAGAGAAGAACTTTGTTTCGACAAAGCCTATGCACTGTCAAGATATACAACAACATTGGCTTGTCAGTCAGCTGCAGAATTGTCGACCCATTTGACGTGGAATATTTTAACCTTTTTCAAACTGTTGAGAATTCAAGCGATTTGTTCAAGAAGTCTGCTCTGAAGAGTCCTTTTCCCTTTATTCCTTTTTTGTGTTGATGTTTGGGGCAGCTGCAAGTAGACATTCTCCTGGAGATGGATGGAGGGTATGTGCATTAAAGAATAATTGAGGGTATGTGCAAATAAATAAATATATAGATAATGGTTTTAGGAAACTATGGGAGAGGCGATAAATAAACTATGATATAATAATTAATTAATTAAGCATCTAAGTAAAAAGTAAAAGGACGTGTCCATGTATTGTATTGTGTTCATTATTTTTTTTCATTCATTTTCATCTTTTATATAAGATATTTAAGGTGGAACACAGTTGAATCTTTCAGAATATAATTGTTTTTATGAAGAGTTCGCTGTGTAAAATTTATAAAATTCATAAGGCAAATAATTATCAGTTCTGAAAGTGGAAAAATCAACATGGTATTAGAGCCAAGTTTGAAAGGAAAAAATTCAGGTGGAAGACCAACTTCAACTCCAGATCAAGAACCAAAGAAGAAGAAGGATCTTTCACACATCCAGTGTTACATGCATATTATGGTACCATTGGAAAGTGTCAAGACTCGGAGAAGGTAGGAGCATTGCTTCCATGATAGAGGGAGCAATCTCAAAGCCTTGAGATAAATGGGAAGATATCTCATGTTTGCAGATTTTGTACGTACTCCAGTGGATGAATACTTGATGAGTTTGGGATTTAGAAGGAGCAAAGAAACTCATTTTCAGAGGGAGTTGGCTTCAGGTTCCAAGACAACAGGATGGCTTCTGTGACAGAGGGAACAACTGGATGTAATGAGCTTGAAAATGGTTGTTGATGTTTGCAACATCGGGCAGACATTCCCCTAGTATTAGCCATGTGACTTGGCTAGGGGTGAATGGCCTGGAGGAAGGGCAGTATCTTCTCCTGTACACCCTGTGGCAGGGTGGGGAGATTGGTCCTTGTATGATGAGTAGTGTTGATGCATCAGGCATTCCCCAAGTATTATCCATGTGACTTAGCTAGGGGTGAATGGCTTAGAGTGGGGCAGTGCTTTCTCTTGGACATCCTATGACAGGGTGGGGAGATTAGTCCTTAGATGCTCACTCATCACTTATGCACTCATCAAGCACATTGAGATCAAATACCATTACATCCAAGATATGGTGTAGAGAGGAGAAATGTAGCTTCAACACATTTCTACAGATGAGTAGACTGCAGATATTTTGACCAAGCCTCTGTCCAAGGCAAAGTTTGTATACTTCAGGGACGAGCTTGGTATGGTAGAGAATGTCTCCTTTGTTGAGAGGGAGTGTTGATGTTTGGGGTAGTTGCAAGTAGACATTCTCCGGGAGATGGATGGAGGGTATGTGCATTAAAGAATAATTGAGGGTATGTGCAAATAAATATCATGGGAAAATACCATGGAGGGTATGTGCATTAAAGAATAATTGAGGGTATGTGCAAATAAATATCATGGGAAAATACCATGGAGGGTATGTGCATTAAAGAATAATTGAGGGTATGTGCAAATAAATATCATGGGAAAATACCATGGTTTTAGGAAATTATGGGAGAGGCGATAAATACAATATGATATAATAATTAATTAACTAAGCATCTAAGTAAAAAGTAAAAGGACGCGTCTTTTAAATATGAAAATGCATGATGAGACCTATTTAAAGGTCCATGTATTGTATTGTATTCATTATTATTTTTCATTCATTTTCATCTTTTATATAAAATATTTAAGGTGTAACACATGGTTGAATCTTTAAGAGTATAGTTATTTTTATGAAGAATCCGTTGTGTAAAATTCATAAGGCAAATAATTATCAGATCTGAAAGTAGAAAAATTAACATTTTGGACTTGCTTAACCACTAAGAGTGAATCTTCAAAGACCATTACATTGTCAATTCGGTGAGATGTTAAAAGTTTTGTTCCCATATACAAAGCATAAGCCTCAGCCTTCTTGTTTGTGGATATTCCTCACCCCCAAGAGTAAGTTTAGTTTTGTGTTTCTATTAAGGTCAATTAGGACACCCCCCCTCTTGCCAATTATAGAAAGTGATGATGAATATTTAAGGTGCAAAAAATATGAATAAAATAAAGTGATAATAAAGGAGATTTAAGTTTATATAAAAATGGACTATGAAATAAACCAAGAAACTAAATTTAGGATAAAAATAGAAAAATAAAACTAGAATGAAATTTAAGGTTTTGTAAAAATAAAATAAAATAATCTATGAAACTCAATTATGATAAGAAAATATAATAGAATACAAATGAGACATTAATATTATAAGAAATGGATAAAAAGAGGGAATGCTAAAGAGGGAGAAATTGGACAAAATGAAGAAGTGATATAAGAGAGAATTGGGTATTTAGGAGGATGTGGGTGGGTTTCAATGGTGAAGATGATGGCTAATGGTTTTCCAAGGTCGTTGAGTTTATAACCGTCTTTCCAATTAAATTTGTTAGCATGCTTTTCAATTTCTAAGGATTCATTAATGATCCAAGAGGAGTGGAAGGGAGAAGGGGCTAATATTTTGGTTTGATTAAAACAAATAAGGTGTTTTGAGTTATGGGAATGCTCAACGAAAACAAATTTACTCAGATGACTATGAAAAGTATCAGATGTTCTTTAAGTTAAGTTTAGATAGATCTGCCAGTTTGGTTGATATAGACTTTACCACATGAGTAGGAAATTTGGTAAACACCTTGAGGAAGAAGAGGGTTAGGTTTATCCTTGACAGTTCTAACATATTGTTTGCGAGTTTTGTGTGGTTTGAAATAAGTTACTATATTCCTTTTGGCTAAAATTTTAGATATATGATTACTGATCTTGTGATGCAGCGAAGCCAAATTTAGCATTAGGGAGATGAAGTAGAAAGGGGGTTCTTGATTTTATGATGGAGAACATAACAATAAGCTTTGTTGACTTGGGAGCTAGACTAGCCATTGGCTTGGAGGGCATTAGTGAGGATGGAACTCTCTTTGTTAAGATGTATGGGGCTAGAAGCTCAAATGGCTTTGGATTTTAGAGTGTTGTCGTAATCCAAGTTGGCATCATCACTTGCCTCTGAAGTTTCACTTCTCTTGGCATCATCACTTGCCTCTGAAGTTTCACTTCTCTTGCAACCCATGGTATTCACCCAATCTATTCTTAATTTCTTTTCAAGTTCTAATCCTCACATCAATTCAAATTCAAACTCCCATATTATTAACAAATTCAATTTTAATACCAATCTAAATCAATTTAGCTTATCCAATCATAACACTAATTATAACCAAACCTTAAGGGTGTTCCCATGAAGATGGGTAACACTTTTTGGCAAGTGGAGGGTGTCAGTATGGAAAAAATGAGCTTGATCGATATTTTTTTAAGCCCTTGATCGAGCTTTTAAAAGCTTGATCGAGGGCTTAACCAAGCGCTCAATCAAGCCATTTAAAAAGGCTTGATCGAGGGTTGAGAAAACCCTCGATTGAGCTTTTCTAAATAGCTCGATCAAGCTATTATCATTAATAAAAGATACATAGAAGTAAGTGGGAAGACTATAGAAAGTAAAAAGTAGCTCGATTGAGCAAATAGCTCGATCGAACTTTTAGTTTAATTGTAGATAAAACCTCGATCGATCTATTTAAAAATGTGCTCAAAGCCTCGATCCAAAGTTTTTAAGACCTCGATCGAGCTAATAGCTTGATCAAGGGCTTGAAGAATAGGCTCTTAGCCCCATTTTCTGCAAATTTAATTTTACTGGCCTGGACAAAGCCAACATAAAGTTAAGTGACTCTAGTGAGTGCAAGGGACAATTACGAAGAATATATGTCGATCGCACCGTGCATTAATATCTATCACTTTAGAGAATATTAATAAATAAATGTGTTGTTTCTCATGGCGTGAACGGTAGTAGATTGCAAGGGACAATTAGTATGAATACATGTGGATGACACGCTTCATCCACTACCCTCTATATTTTGCATTAATATCCAATACTTTACATAATATCAATTACGCTGTAGGCGTTCAAACAATGCAAGAGCATTGTCGCCAGCGCAACAGATTCCTCGCTCATTGAACGAATGGAATCTTGCTACGTGGTCGTCCCTCTCGCCAATAAGGTGCCGCCATTTATCTTCTAGCTCTTTGCCTCATGTCCCCTCTTGCTCGTCCTCTTTGCCTGGTGTCCTGTTCGCTCTTGGTCGTCCTGCTGTTGCCATTAAGGATGGGCTTTACCTACCAAGACATAACTTGCCCTGAGGTTTTTCCCTAGAGAACACCGACTGCAGGTTCGCTTTTACATTAATTGAATGGCAATTAGACCCTGCAACTTCGCTTCTACATGAATTGAATGGCGATTAGACCCCGACAACTATTTTGGAGGGCTTCTATACAGTGAATTGGTGGTGGTGATGCAACGACAACTATTTTGGAGGGCTTCTACATGAAGCAAGTTGGGGAGTGAAAACTGAACGGGAAGAGAGCGACTATAAATCCCAGCTCACTGTACTATTGACATTCTCTGTGGTGCACCGACAACTATTTTGGAGGGATTCTACATGAAGCAAGTTGGGGAGTGACAACTGAACGGGAAGAGAGCGGAATCCTTCACGATATCTAATTTATCATGAAAGGCACATACGGTATGATCTAAGGCTCAGGTGTCAAAGTAGCTCCCAAACAGGTTTTACGAAGCAAACGAAGAGAAAAAGTGAGACGGTGCAAGGGGAATCTGAACAGAAAAAGAGTAGGACAGATACTGCGGAAACAGGGGTCTAATCGCCATTCAATATACAGTCATCGAGTAGACAAACTCCACAGTCGGACCATATGGGTTTGTCAGCTTTCATTGAAGTGATTCATGGAGGTTGTTGGACATCTTGTCAATCCAACAACCCTCCCTCATTCATTACCCCTGGGCAGTAACAATTAGTTTTGGTTATCTGAAAATTCTAGGCGATTTGCACATACAAAGCGACTGACTTCATACAATTTGCAGGATTTGGGGGACTTCAACCAATTTACAGGATTTGGGTTCATTGTTTCTTTAGAGCAAAGGAGAAGAGTGCTGTGACCGTAGAGCAGAGGAGCACTATGAGTTGTGAGGTCAGTGGTTCTATCTCTTTGGGATTGAAAGGCATATATCTGTTTAGAAGTCTTTTGTTTTCATGTTAGAAGAAAATTATCAATGCTACCTCCCTCTCTTAGCCTCTTCCTTATTCTTCTTCGATCCTGGTCTTGCTGAAAAAGTAAACAACAATTGCTGTAGTACTCTCGCTTTCCGATTCCTATTTTTGAGTATGCCCCCGCCTGCGAATAGCAAAAAATATCTAGGTTAATGCTAATATATATATATATATATGCCGAAATGGATTGAAAGGCATATATCTGTTTAGAAGTCTTTTGTTTTCATGTTAGAAGAAAATTATCAATGTTACCTCCCTCTCTTAGCCTCTTCCTTATTCTTCTTCGATCCTGGTCTTGCTGAAAAAGTAAACAACAATTGCTGTAGTACTCTCGCTTTCCGATTCCTATTTTTTAGTATGCCCCCGCCTGCGAATAGCAAAAAATATCTAGGTTAATGCTAATATATATATATATATATATGTCGAAATCCACACTGTTTGATAAATAATACTAGTAATAAATACATCTCCTAAAAAACAGTATAAATTTATACGGGATTCCATACTGTTTGCCAACTAATACGGCTAATGAATGCTTTTTCTTAATAAAAATATGTATTTATACTAGATTTCACACAGTTTAACAAGCTTAAATACTTTTAAACAGATTTAAAGGATTCCAACAATTTGACAAATATTACTGGTTTCTTAACCTTTAGAAGGATTTCTGTCAGTCTTCTAATCTCATTATTCCTTTTGTCGGTGGATTCGGCACCAACCCCTAAACTTTGAAGTCGTAGCTTACTAGGCCTGGCGCAGATGCCTACCAGGGGCTGCCAACAACGTCGCAACAACATGTAGAGGAATCGTTTGGCCATGCCCACAGGCACAAGCTTCTTCTATGGCACGATTCAAGATGCTCGCCGCCTCCAGGGTTAGCGTTTGCTGCACTGTGCGTAGCCTTGGTCGCTTTATTGCCAATAAATTAAAAAAAACCTTCTGGATAAGTAAATCAATCTTCGTAAATTGTCTCTAAACAATGAGGGACTTCAAATTCAATCATAGAGTCTTTGATTTGTAACATTCCCCATAAGCTTCCTGTGCAATTAAATTTAACTGGTGTTGTCTTTGACCCTCCCGCTATTGTTTCCATCGTTTCCCATATATATCTCTTCGTTTTGATAATGATTCCCATGCCGTCTAGAGTATGACAAAACGCGAACTGTGGGAAGTCGCAAAGCTCCTTGGGATGTCGCAAAGCTCCTGTATCCCACTGTGGGAAGTCGCAAAGGTCCTTCACTGTGAGAACTGAAATGTGTTTTGTCATGGGATGCTTTTCCACATGGAGAGTCCCATCTCCAACAGGCTTAATGCAGGCTAACCAGGTGGTGGAGCTCTACATGCCGATCATGAAACCTGGCAGAGCCTCATCTTGTAGCAAACAATTGTCAAGTTAATTTGCTTTGATATATTCAATGGCACGTAGGTCTTCCAATTTCAAATTGATACTAAAATTAATTCATTTGTAAATACGTACACTATATTATATCAGTACCAGACAATTTATATGATAGAGTCGTAAGATCACTGTATTTTGCAATATTGTTTGTAAAAGCAACTTTTAAAATATTTTTTCTTTTGATTTGAGATATTTATCTCATATCCAATTTGAGTTTGGAGTTTGATATCGCAGGTAATGAGCGATTTAACTATCAATTCTGATTGTGGAGTCTAAAGGATTTAAAGGGAGTCGAACTCGTAACTTGTGACTTTTATCTTCACAAATAATATATACTTTTTTCTTGAAGAAATAAATAATTTTTATATAAATGTTATCTTCGCAGATAATATATACATTTCTCTTTAACAAATAAATAAATTTTTATGTATCCTCCAAATTTTTACATTTTCTTGTGAACTTTCTGGAATATAAAAAATGGTACAAACTGTGGAAGTTTTTGAGTTTTGGCTTAGCTCCTGCAATCCCGTTATACTAAGTGAGTGTTTTGATGAGTGAGAAGGATATATGATTTATATATTTTAAAATATTTTTGAAAGACGGTTTTTTTCCATTTTTTAATTATGATGTGGAGATTTTATTTTTTTTAATAAATTATAATTAATTTACTAAACGGTGTAAATTTAATTTTTATAAATAATAAATAATGAGTTTTTCATTCAAATTAATTTTATTATAGTATTATTAATATAAATATTTTTTTTATTATTTAAAAAAAATAATGAAAAATTTACTCTTTACAATGGTTTTTTTTTAAGTCAATTAAGCACTAAGTCAAATAAGACTAAGTTTTAGCATCCAAACTAGAACAAAGTTGTCTTGTCAAGGAGAGGCCTACCAAAATAATTGGGAAACTAGAGCTTTATGTCTTCTTTCAAAACTCATATTGCTTATTAAATAAATAAATAAATAAAACTACAAAATTCTACAAAAAAAAAACTATTAAATAATGGACAAGTCTCCCATTACTGCTAAGGGTAATAAACCAAAAAAAATATAGAACTACCTAGGATTATCATTTGCAAAAAGGATAGGACCTGGAATGAGGGTAGTTATGTCATGTTGTTTGGTGCACGTGCCTGTAGTGTAGTATTAGCTGCATATGCCAGAATGTCCAATTAGTTGTGTATGGTGTTGATGTCTTGTTGGATGGTAGTGATAACCATAAGGATGCTAGAGTGAGTTTGATGTCGCTCAAGGAGCGCCCTGCCCAATATAAGCTTCATAATCCAATAGGGATTTGGGCCAGCAGTAGCCTTTGTTTTTGGGGTCTTGGTGTTGTAGATGTTGTCCGTTTGGGCCTCCATTGCCTCAGTCGATTATGGTTGAAAAATCGCTATAAGAGTTCTCTTCACTTGGTCGATTTCATGCCTTATATGCTAGGAGATTTCCTTGTTGAACTAGACCTCCATCGGCCTTTCCTTTATGGCCTCCACCATGATGATTTCGTGCACGTTGATGTAGCGTGGTAAGTCCCCAACTTATAACATTTGAATAAGTTGAAATGCTTTTGACAACGAAAAGACTTGTTTTATACATCTGCAGACTTGATGGTGGCTCTTGATTTAGAATTATGTGATATCTCAATCCTTTATTATTATTGTAGCGATAGTGTGTTGTGTTAAAAGAAATTTAGCCTTGGCTTGTGAGGTTATATGTATATGTAATTTGACTATGTAGCTTCATTTCTACTTGGGGAGTGTTACAATTTAGAGAAAGCTTATATTTCATAAGTTAAATGTTTGTAAATCTTGCTATATATTTTGTGGGAGACCCTTTTTTTTAACTATTTGCATATACAACATTAGTGTTTAATATTTGCATTTTAAATAATAATAAATAAATCTCATTTTAACCTTACACACCTTGGCCAATTAAAGCAGTACAACGAGCCACTTTATTCAACAATCTAATTGGATTGTATGGATTCAATTTAAAATGCTAAGTTATTATCTTCATAATGTTTAGGAATCCTATGGGATTTTCAATGGAAAAAGCAATGCGATATTTTTTGTATGTGCTTTTCCACTATGCCTTGCTATTGCTATCAAAGTTACATTTACAACCATGTTCTATGTTAGAGGGTTTTAACTTTACAGTCAATCCAAGTTGAGAAAGCACTTATCAACTCAATAATCCAACCTATGGAGGACCACCACGTGGAACACCTACTTTAGATGGCCAACACATGGAGGACCTACTTTAGGCTTCTTGGTAAGACACAACATGGTGTCCACATGGAGGACATACTATACACCTCTTGAAAAGACGAAGCTTCCCATCAATGTGGGCTCACTATTTAAATGTTTGTTTAAACTTGACAAAAGTTCAACAACGGGTGCTGCGTCTCGACACAAGTTTTGGTGCAAATAGTTTCATCCTCACTTGAAACCCTCATCCATGGACATTACATGCTTTAAAGTTGGTTTCCATTCGCACAAATTCAAAAAATGTGATTTGTTTAATAGAGGTGAGTTTTGATTTATTGTTGACATATAGGTTTTCATGTTTTTCTTGCACTATAGTTTGCAAGTTATTTTACCTTTCTCAATTAGAATGAAAACTCTGGGGAGCCAACTCAATGCATTCAATGGAATTCCAATAAAAACAGATCTCATTAGACATACGAAGCTGATAGAGAATAGGAAAATAAAATCAATAAAAGAGGTCTGACTTTCAACACCGCAACTCCTGCTGCAATAGCCATTGGTGTTGTTACTGTACTCACTCCAAATGCACACATAACTGGAATTCTGATAGCTCTTTATATAGAATATGCAGCAGCTAAAGTTGCTACAACTTATAAATAAGTCACCAAGAAATATATAAATGTCATAAATCACCCAAAGCTTAAAGTCCTGTAAAACAATGGGAAAAGCTCATCCTGTTGATGAACATGTGAGACATGAAGCTAACTATTAGAGTAATACTAAATACTCTAGCAACCACATCATACATTGGTTATTCTATCTTGAAATCTATATTTTAGGCTTTTCTAACAGTTAAGATTTGAACACAAAGTTACAACGATATCACTTTACTTTCTTGTTTCATAAAGAGAACAGAAGTTGATTGTCATCCAAATAACAATTGGCAAATAAATTATCTACCTTTTCATTTCTCTAGAATGAGAAATCAATCTAACTTCTCTCATCCTCTCTTACATGAAACAAAATTACCTACATACATACCCTCGTTTTCTTTAATATTTACACTTAATACCAATTTTTTCCTTTTTTTTGCAGCTCAGTTTTGTAGTCCATCTATCTGCCACTACTACGTTATGGACACTTTGTTAACCGAAAATGTTGTTTCACTTCTACTGCATGGTGCTATTGACCTTTGCCCACTTCTACAAGTTGTTACTCTCAACCAAGTAAGCTCTCCTAACTCAACAACCGCCCGATTCTGAATCTCTACCCCTGATGGGATTCATAAGCACCAAACATTGCTTCCAACTATCTACAATAGCGTTGTGGAGGATCGTCAACTACAAGAAGAGTCTATCATCAAAGTCACCAAATGTACATGCAACATTCTACACAATGCAATGTATGCTTCGTTTTTCCCTTCATTATTTTCACTTAATGGCTTTTACACTCCCAATACTTGTAACATATTTTTTACTTCTACTTACCTAACTTCATTCTTCTTACCAGGACTATCACATTGCTCATACTTGAAATTGTCACATTGAAAGCACCAATTATTGGAGAACCATCCCCTTTCAACTTTATTATTGGCTTCACCTCCCACAACGGTTCCTCTATTTCAGAAAACATCTTCCTTGATCCCCAAACCCCTTCACTTGCCATACCTTCCTCACCAAATCCAACCCCAACCCTTGTTGCACCTATTATTCAATTCACATCACTCAACCCTTGCAACAAAACTTGGGCCATTCAAGGGCGAGTCATTGCCAAGACAAATATGCACGCATACACTAATAAAAAAGGGCCAAGTCAACTCTTTGGGTTTGACCTTGTTAGTGCTTCAAGAGATGAGGTCCATATCTCTGCGTTCAATGAATTAGAAACATCACTGTATGACCAGATACAAGTTGGCATAGTCTACATGGTCTCAAATGGCACAATCAAACCGTCCAACCCAACATACAACCACTTGAAAAGCGATTTTGAGATTTTTCTCAGCCCCTCCTCAACAATTCAAGCATGCTTGGAGGAATACCCCTTGATCCCTTTTCATTGCTTCCAATTTAAGTCTATCCATAACATCCAAACTACACCCCTCAATTCCATGCTTGACCTTATTGGGATTGTCATTTCTATTTTCCCTGCATCAACTATATGCAAAGGGATGGCTCTGAAACCATCCGCCGAACAATCGACTTGAGGGACATGTTCGACTATAGCATAGACATAACACTTTGGGTGGAGCACTGTGCAATTGAGGGTGCCCAACTTGCTAACCTTCGAGGTTTGGCTACTCCCCCAATCCTTGCAATCAAAGGTGGGTGCCTTACTGAGTTCAATGGAAAAACTATTGGAACCATCTCCAAAACCAACCTTCTTATAAACCCAAGTATTGAAGAAACTGTACTTCTCCAAGCATGGTTTGATGACAATGGATTCCATTTAGCCTCCCCATCCTTGAGCCGAAAATACAACTCCTCTCCTTCTGGTTCGCACAAACGCATTACCATCTCTGAGCTGCAATCTCTCCAACCCTCTGAGAAGCCAACCTGGTATTCGGTCCTTGCTACCATCACAAATATTAACATGGATGACTTTCATTTCCTTGCATTCCCTTTATTTGTTGATGGGATACAATGCATGAAAAAAGTTTCCCACAAAATTGCCAATGTTTGGCATTGTACAAAATGTGATGGGGAGTTTCCAGAGTGTGATTACCGATACATACTAAAACTTGACCTAGAAGATGCTACTTGACAACTATATAGTGTCATAGCTTTTGATGATCCTGCAAATCAACTCATGGGGGTCTCTGCAAAAGATTTGTGCCTTCTCGCAATTGAACCAACATCTCTCCCATAAATTGTTCAAAGTGTTTGTGCTCGACAGTTCCTTTTCACATTATCAGTCAAGACAGAGACTTTTACTGCAAATGCTCGCTTGAAGGTGCTCATTGTCATGTCAGAGGAGGTTTCACCATCGTCGGCAATGATCACTCCAACTTGATGAAAGCCATGAAATGGCCCTCAATAAGTGTCCAATTAACCGCATGCTTTGAACTCCAACTTCACATGCACTTTTTCTCGGCACTTACTACTTTCAAATTCCAACGTTTCTTACTTGCTTTTTCATACTTAGCATCTACAAACTTTCTATCAACATTTTTTACTTAAGTGCTATTTGTAGCCAACAATGGACACTTTTGAATATTATATTATTTTCTTTTTTGTTTGTTTAGTTTCATACTCAAATACCATTGTTGACTTACATATTTATTGTAACCTATATGGTCACTTTTGAATATGCTTGCTTTGTCATATTTAGCAATTACCAACCTGGAATTAACATTGTTGTCTCGAATGCTATTTGTAACCCTTATGAACAATATTACATACGCTAGTATTTTCTAATTCATTTCTTTATGAACAATGTTCATGGGAAATTGATTATGAGTAAATAGATGCAGTTCTGTTTTTGTTGTTGGTCTTTTAGTTCCACATGCCCAGATGGATTCGGAGTAAATAGATGCAACCAATTATTTGCAAATCATGTCACAAGACAGACACCCAAATCATAGTGTAGCTTTGAAAAAACTATTATACACAAATAAGGTGAAAATGGACTCGGTTAACCATAGAAGATGGACGAAATTTAAATTGAAGTTCTAAACCTATGTTGGAAATGATAGTTTCTGGAAATTAAATATGCTAAGACACCAATTATGGAAGCTAATTTTTCGGGTTGTGATTCAATGACGAGAAAAAAGGTTCCATATACTCTGCCTATTCAAACCTATTCCCAAGGAAAATAGACTACAGTAAATAATTGTAAGAAGAATGAGCATGACCTTTGCTGGACCAACAATCAAATCCTTGTTATATTGTCTTTTTCAGGAATAGAAATTACGGGGATCTTAACAAATTCTTTGCGTATCCATCCCAAAGGGTTATATATAACAACCACCTGAATTCATATCAAAGAAGAGAGCAAACTCAGAACCAAAACATTAGCATAGAATAGTACAGAAAACATGATGAACTGGTAATGAAGATGCAAACCAGACTCGCTTTCAGATTTGGGGCAGTAGTTGATATTCATTAGAGGGCACTGTGAAAACAGGACATAAAATACTTGACCTTAGAATCTTCATCATTCTTATTCTTTGAATGTTTTATAATAAAATAATTTCAAATTTATTTTTAAAAATAATCTAAAAATCCAATAAAAATTAATTTGAATTGATGAAAATGATCGTATCAAATGCTACTAGGGGAGAGTTGTCTATTCTTGAACAGGGACCAGTAGTTGTCATAGTACTGGTCCCACGCAACCACCATATATTGACACAAATAAACCCATAAATTAAACATACACATTCCATATTAAGTGTAGAAAATATTTAAATTATGTCCAAAAATTGCCCATTAACTGACTGGGCCAATAGGTGTCAATAAATAGTCTTTATATGACAAACTGTACAAAACATCTTGTCCCAACCAAGTACAGATCTGCTCAGGGATCCAGAAGTACATGAACAACTAAATAACCCAACTCGTTTTTGCCACCTACTGCAAGGTACCTATCAAAGGAGGACCCACGAATATCGATTGGAGCCTAAATATCCCAACATTCATTAAAACCTGTTCAAACATTCATTGAAACCTGTTCAAGCATCAGAAAAGATAGTGTCAGCCATAACTGCAAGATTGTTCAACATTCCAACCCACTGTATTCAATAAATGACACCTACCCATTAAATGCACCCATTAAACAGATGGAAGCACACAGATCATGAAACAGATGAAGGCACAGGGATCCACAATGACAAGCTCCCAACCATCGGATCACTTTCAAATCAATCCACAACACACATTGAAATTTGAGAGATTGCAATCCATGTGCAACCTTCTTACCAACCCAATTCAATAGCAAACAACTATAAATGAACCACAACCCTTATGAAGATGCATTTCATAAATTCGACCTGCAGAGTGTGTGCACAGTTGCATTTCAGAAATTCGAACAACAGAGTGTGTGCACAGTGGAGGCATACCATTAGAAGTGTGTGCACAGTGGAGGCATACCAGCAGAACTGTGTGCATATTGGATTCAGGTTACTGTTTATGTTATTTATGTTTCTGTTTATGTTATTTCCAGTTATGTTATTCATGTTATTTATGTTTCTGTTATTCATGTTATTTATGTTATTTATGTTTCCAATTATGTTATTTATGTTTATGTTTCTGTTATTTACATTTCTGTTATAATCAACTTCCAGTTTCTTCTACATAACCAACCTCCCTTCTAAATGTGCAGGTTGTTGTAGGTATGGCAAGAGTCAGCAATGCAAGGAGAACAAGTCGTCGACTGAGTAGGGGTGCCCAACTACGCTGCACCTCATCGGATGAGGAGAGGCTCGATCATTCAAATGCCAACAATGCTCCCAGCAATGTTGTTGAGAATGACAATGTGGTGGAAGAGGACATTGTTGTCCCACCACCAACCACACAGTCACTTCCAACCACAGTTCAAGGAACAAGTTCAGTCACCAAAATCAATGCAATAAGAGGTTGGACAAAAGAAGACATGCTAGCTGCTATTGATGATATAGAGTTCAATGGATATTCCATTCGTGCTGCTGCTAAAAAACATGGAGTTTCTACCTCTTCAGTACATTATTGGATAAATGGACTCACACAAACAAAGCGCAGCGGGCCTGTTATAGTTATGAGTGAAGAGGAGGAGGTCGAGGTGGTTCAGTGGTGTAAGGAGATGGCTGAAATGGGACATGGGCTAGAGTTGATACAGCTAAAATCCACAGTAGTTCAAATTTGTCAAGGGAGGCCAAACCCCTTCAAAGATGGGTTTCCTGGTAAGTCATGGTGGTTTGGGTTTAAAAAAAGGCATCCAGACCTTGTGTTGCGTACAGCTGAGGGCCTAGATAGAGACAGGGCTCTAAATCTACGGCCTGCAATTCTGACTAAGTTCTATGCCACCCTTTCTAGTGCATATGAGAACCATGGGTATGCTCTAGACCATATATGGAACTGTGATGAAACATGTTTACAGACAGGAAGGAACTGTGGCATGCGTGTAATTGCCAAGAGAGGGATTCGTAATGTGCCAAAGATTTTTCCTAGGAGTAGGGAGTGGATCACTATTCTATGTTGTGTCAATGCAATTGGTGCTTCAATCCCAGGATTTTATCTATTTAAAGGTAAAACTCAACTCAAAAACTATATACAGAATTGTGAATCAGGTGCATGCATGGCTGCACATCCCCATGCTTGGATGACCAAAGAACTCTTTTTGAATTGGCTTACTCACTTTGTTGCATCTATACCAGGCGGTGTCTCACCTGTAAATAGACACCTGCTGGTTTTAGATGGTCATGGAAACCACATTGCTGTGCAAACAATCGAGGAGGCTAACAATTTGGGCATCGACCTGTTGACACTGCCTGCTCATACCACTCACAGATTGCAACCCCTAGATGTCAGTGTGTTCGGGCCTTTCAAGAACTATTTCAGGGGTGAGCGAGCTTCGTGGATGGCACATAATCCAGGGGTGGAGGTAAAAAGGTTTGAGCTAGCCGAGCTTGCAAGTAAAGCCTTTAAAAGGGCTCTCACACCTACGAATATCAAGGCTGGGTTTAGGAGGACTGGAATATGGCCATTGAATTCTGAGGCTCTCATGCATGATACTAGTTGTAGCCTGGGATTTGATCTGAATGGTCAGGAAGAAGGGGATGTCCAAGCACATGTTGCTGGCCAAGAAGATGTGGAGGTAGAGGAAGACGTTGCTGCTGCTGATCATATGATATCCCTCTATCAAGGAGGACCATACTTTGGTGATGAAGAAGAACAGGTAAGTGAAACACAATATAACAATGAACCAATTGACAGTAACATGGAGGTATATACACCAATTGAGACAGCTGTAACTTCTGCTTCTAATCTTCTTAATGTCTCTATGCAAGAAACAATTGCAACTTCTGCTTCTGTTCATGTCAATGAAAACGTTGACCATGCACTAGGAAGCAGCAATGGAGAATTGACGTTGCCAAGCCAGGTTACCCCACCATCATGGCTGGTAGAAGCCATGATGAATTTGGACAAAAATATTGTCTCAAGGACAAATGAAGAAAGCATGAACATGCCTTCACATCCCAGAGAATTGGAAGAAGAAATTGTTCATTATTTTGTGGACAATGGAAACCTGGAAGAAGATAGTGTCCACAACGAGGTTCTAGCTGAAGAGGACAATATGGTTCAGATAGAGCAGGAGAACATTGACCCAAATATTGAGAGGCAAGTGTCAAGCAAGGAGCAACAAGTGTCAAAGAAGGGCCAGTTGCTTGGTTGGTTTCTAAAGCTACCGGCAGAGAGAGTGTCAGCAAAAAGAAGGCAATTTACAACAGACAATCTTCGTCTATGCCGAAGTTCACAGTTACTCACCTCAGAGGACTATATAAAACTATTGGTTGAGTCTGAGTAAAGGAAACTTGAACTCCAAGATTTAAAGCAGAAAAAGAGGGACTTAGCTAAAGAAAAGAAGGTTGCAAGGATTGCTGCAACAGAAATTCGAGCACAGGAGAGGCTTGAAAGAGAGAAAGAAAGATAAGAAAAGGCTCATCAAAAACAAATGGCAAGGCATGAAAAGGAATTGAGAAAGGCTCAACAATTGCTTCAAAAAGAACAAGGGGTGGCAAAAAGTTTTGCCATTGATGCAAACATAGTGGAGGGGAGTAGGATGATGCCAAACACATTGGAACATCTTGCAGATAATACTCCATGTTTCCAAGACCTCCTAAACATCCAAGTCCCCCGCTATCAACAAGTGCACATGCCCACTTTATTCCCTCCTACCAGTGCAGGTGTCAGACATATGTATGATTATTGGGGGGCTCAACCCAATGCAGGGGTGTGTAGCACAAGTGTGCATTGTGGCTACTCAATTCCTCCATGGCTACAAGAAGCAAATTGGATATCATATGGAGGCAACCAACCACAACCTAATCAGCCATTGTTAGGTATGCTAACCAACCTGGCTCAAGCAGGAAACTCAACAATATTGGGAAGTGGAGATCTTGGACGACATCAAGCATAGGAGTGTCATATAGGGATGCCAAAGTTTTTGTTGTGACCACATTGCATTGTGGATTTTGTAATCACTGGGTCTAACTACTGCAACATGGCCATTTTGTATACAATCCTATACATTTTTGGGTACAATCCTAGGTCATATCATTCCCTGATGTTTGCGGCATTGTAATCAGGGGTTTATCATAAGGTTTAATATACAATTTCATCATTTCAACAGCAAGCTGTAATGTACTCCGATTAAACATTTTATTAACATTTTTTAGGGATTATGAATTTAGTTTGTTGTTGGTTTATGTTGCAATCATAGTTTGGGATGAATTATTGAAGGTTCTAGGGTTTATGCACCTACAACCCAAAAAACTTATTGTCATCACTACCATTATGAAAGACCAACATATACACACCAAAATGATCAATCATCATTATTGATGGAATCAAAATATCTTCTACAACCAAACAAACATTGTTGTATTTCTATATAAGGGAGGGATGCCAGTTGTTGGACACCCCACGTGGCTCCCTCCCCCATGCCACGCTGTCGAGTCGACACGTATCTAGCCCGGGCCTAGATGGCACCGCCACCTGTCGTGGTGGGTGGGCGCTTTTCCCGCGACCTCTCCTTCCTCCCGTGTATTGTTGTTCGGGCCCTGTCTGTGAACGCTTCGCCACCCAGAGGGTATATGGCTTATGTTGCAGTAGTATGGGATGAATTATTGAAAGTTCTAGGGTTTATGCTGCAGCAAGGTCCATGGCTTATGTTGCAGTAGTATGGGATTACAACCATATGCCCAACCATTGCAATCATAGTTTGTTGCTGGTTTATGTTGCAATCATAGTTTGGCCTAAATTATCTATCTTCTATGGTTTATGTTGCAGCCGGGTTTGTAATTTTTTTAGGGTTTATGAATTTAGTTTGTTGTTTGTTAATGTTGTAATCATAGTTTCGGCCGAATTCTTGAAGGCTCTATGGTTAATGTTGCAGCAGTGTTTATAATTTTATTGGGGTTTCTGAATTTATGAATTCTATGAATTATTGAAGGCTCTATGGTTAATGTTGTTGCAGCAGTGTTTATGAATTCTAGGGTTTATGTTGCAGCAGGGTCCATGGTTTATGTTACAGTCATTTCGGCTGAATTACAACCATATGCCCAAAATTCAAAGGGAGATAGAAGAATCCCAAGACCACTATAATAGCTTCATCCTAGATGATATCGTGGGCTATGGTTTATGTTGCAGCAGGGTCTAAGGTTTATTGAAGTTTCATAGTTTGGGCTGAATTATTGAAGGTTCTATGGTTTATGGTGCAGTTGGTTCTATGATTTACAACTCTTGACCCCTATATTCCTTAAACTAGTAGTTAGGAATGGGGTTGAACCATTGCATGGGTGTGATACCCATCCATTCGATGCTAACTGTACTGCAACATGGTCCATATTTCTCTCCTATTATTAATAATGCTTCTATAAGGAATGTTCCATGGAGGGCTCTCATGCATGACTTATTACAACTTAATACAGTATCATACTAATCAACATAACATGCCTAAATTAGATCCAGTGTATGTACATTCCTATAAACAAATTCAATATCATTTTGAAGGCTAGAACAACAGACAACAATAATCAAGCACACAAACTGTTTAATAAAACTATGTCTATATAAATGCCCATAATGCAACAACTAATTTACCTTCTTCTATTTTTCCCATAATGCAACAACTAATTTAACTTCTTCTATTTTGCCCATAATTCAAGTTAATAGGTAAAAGTAAAAACTGCATCATACAATAGCAGATCATACAACATCAGATAAGATGCAACAGATCACTTCATGTTAATAGGTAAAAGTAAAAACTGCATCATACACTTGTAATTTAACAATAGCATGCAACTTGTAAACTGCATCAACAACAACAGATCATAAGGTGGAGCAGATCGCTTGTAAAATGCATCAACAATAGCCAATTTGGCAAACTTGCTGATATCAACAACTGAATTATGAGTATTCTTCCAATAAGATGAGACAATGGAAAAGTCATTGTTGTCAACTGCCATCCATCCCCTGTATGATGCAGTTTTGCCTTTTAACTATTACCATTCTACTGCGACAAAAACCAACAACATAAACCAACAACAAACTAAATTCATAAACCAGATAAAATTTAGGGACACTGCTGCAACATAAACCAGCAACAAACTAAAATCATAAACCATAGAACCTTCAATAATTCAGCCCAAACTATGATTGCAACATAAACCAACAACAAACGAAATTCATAAACCCCAATAAAATTATAAACATTGCTGCAACATTAATCATAGAGCCTTCAATAATTCGGCCGAAACTATGATTGCAACATTAACAAACAACAAACTAAATTCATAAACCCTAAAAAAATTACAAACCCGGCTTCAACATAAACCATAGAAGATAGATAATTCAAGCCAAACTATGATTGCAACATAAACCAGCAACAAACTAAAATCATAAACCCCAAAAAAATTACAAACCCTGCTACAACATAAGGCAACATAGACCATAGAACCTTCAATATTTCAGCCCAAACTATGATTGCAACATAAACCAGCAACAAACGAAATTCAGAAACCCCAATAAAATTATAAACACTGCTGCAACATTAACCATAGAGCCTTCAATAATTCGGCCGAAACTATGATTGCAACATTAACAAACAACAAACTAAATTCATAAACCCTAAAAAAATTACAAACCCGGCTGCAACATAAACCATAGAAGATAGAAAATTCAGGCCAAACTATGATTGCAACATAAACCAGCAACAAACTAAAATCATAAACCCCCAAAAAATTACAAATCCTACTACAACATAAGGCAGCATAAACTATATAACCTTCAATATTTCATCCCAAACTATGATTGCAACATAAACCAGCAACAAACGAAATTCATAAACCCCAATAAAATTATAAACACTGCTGCAACATTAACCATAGAGCCTTCAATAATTCAGCCGAAACAAATACATAAACCCTAAAAAATTTACAAACCCTGCTGCAACATAGACCATAGAACCTGCTGCAACACAAACCATAGAACCTGCAATAATTCTGCCCAAACTATGATTGCAACATAAACCCTAAAAAAAATTTAAATGCAGCTGCAACAAAACCCTAATTCATACACCCTAAAAAAAATTTAAACGCAGCTTCAACATTAACCACAGAACCTTAATTATGATTGCAACGTAAACCATAGAACCTTCAATAATTCAACCGAAACAAATTCACCTCCAACCTAATAAATGAATAAACACTAAAACATTCATAAACCCTACTGCATCATAAACTATTCATAAACAAATTAACAGGAGCACAATAAACCATTCATAAACCCTACTGCATTATAAACCATTCCTAAACCCTGCTGCAACATAAACAAATTAAACCCCTGATGCCACATAAAAACCCTAAATCAAAATGCATTTCACCATTGCCACAAACATTTCACCATTGCCACAAACGCAACGTAAACCCACCATACACAATTCAAAGTGCGAGCAGGAGGGCACCAACACCAACAGAAATGACCAAACCAATTCACCAACAGAAATGCACAAATTCACAACCCAGAAAACCAGAATTTAACCTTTCAAAGCAGCAGAAATGGTCCACGAAATCCCCAGAAGGTTGAGAGTGTTGAAAAACACTGATGCAGGGAATGGCTGGTAGGAAACCTACCAGCACCACCGAAGAAGCGTGAAGGGACAAGCCACCGTCGTGAGCAGGAACAGCCATCGCCACCGCCGTGAGCAGGAAGGGACGAGCCACCGCCGTGAGAAGGAAGGGACCAGCGCCACCGCCGTGAGCAGGAAGGGACGAGCCACCGCCGTGAGAAGGAAGGGACCAGCGCCACCGAACTAAGGCAATGAACGCCTGATGGAAGCCACCATTGCCACCAGTGAAACCAGCCGAGCAGCAACCCAACAACACCACCACCGAACCGATGAAAACCTCCAACGGGGTCTGCCGTAGACGACTTCGAGGGCCTGTGGTGCGCTATGGGCATGGAGCAAGTGTCAACGTCGGGAGAGCTAGCGGATAGAACATACCGCAATGGCGAACACCATCCGTCGGGGGGTAAGGCAACAAGCGTCCACCACATCACAGTAACACAGCAGGATACCGACAGAACCAGAGCGCCCATGGTGCAGAACTAGAGCGGGGGTGGTGCAGAACCAGAGCGGGAGTGAACAGGAAATGGGGGTGGCGGAGCGTTCACAGATAGGGCCCGAGCAACAATACACGGGAGGAAGGAGAGGTCGCGGGAAAAGCACCAGAAAAGCGGGAAAAAGCGTGCCATAAAGGCCGCTTTATGGCGCCCACCCACCACGATAGGTGGCGGTGCCATCTGGGCCCGGGCTGCGTTCGTGTCGAATCGATAGCGTGGCATGGGGGAGGGAGCCACGTGGGGTGTCTGTAATGTCCCTTGTTAGGAATTTTATTAAAATTGCAATTTTCCACTTTTTTCCTTGGTTCGACCTTGGACTAGTTTCGATCTCTAGGTCCCAAATTTGCCCCAAATGATCCCAAATCTTCTGAGAAGGTATATGAATGATATTAGAACATAAATATGTGTTTCAGGGATGCCTTTGTACCTTTAAAACACTTCTGCAAATACTCTTTCAATTCTGGTCAATGTAGGTAACTTTACTAGTGATTTCCCTTTAACTAGTATTGGTCTCTAGGTCTCAAATTGACTCCAAATGCCTTCAAATCTTCAAGGAAGGTTTATGAATGATATTAGGAATTGAATATGATGTTCAGGGATAACATATGGCCACCAAAAGACCTCTGCAAACTCTCTTAAGATTCTGGACCAAGTATGCAATTTTACTAGTAATTTGGGGTTCAAATCCCCTTGAGGTAAGTACTGAAAATGGCTTCCCAAATGCCTCCAAACCCACTCAAATTTATGAATAGAGGTATGTAATGTGTTAAGTATGTTATTAAGGTCTCATATGCACCATTAATGGTTTATTACAACTGTTCTCACCCTCTCCCATTCAACTGCAAAAATCCCCAATTCGACCCTTGGGGAAATGACACTATTTCACCTTCCAATACAACTAAACTGAGTAAAAATGCTTCAAATGCTCAAGTACAGTACATGAAACTTGTAGAAGACATCCATGGAAGTATATTGATCACAAATATATCAGAGAATCATCCATTCATTCGAAATCATCATCAATACATTGGTTCACAACAAGGTAGTGGGGAAATGGCATTGTTCTTCCATTAAAAATGAGATTTATACATTTCTACTTGGAATTTCGACCTGAAACTTTCTGGAGATGAAGAACAGAGTATTTACTTCATATTACAAAAGAAATGGGGCATTAAAATCTCCCCCAAAGAGTACAATAGCTCACCAAAAACGCCCTCCCTCAAGGATCAAGAATATGCCATCAAAACTGGAAATGGTTGAAGGAGCGAGCTGCAATAGAAGAAACCATGAGATTCCCTGTAGCTTACACCTGCAAATAAAGACTCCATTAAAGCTCCAAATGAAAGGTCTGAATGGCCTTTCCAATTGCCAACTTGGATGGGAATCTTTCACCCTCGAAATTGGCTAAGGCAAGAAACTAGTCATCCACTAGCTCTCCCTCTTCACAAATGCAATTGCAAATTCTACAAATGATCAAAAGCTGGTTTCATTCTTTGTTATTGACATTTATAAACTTCTAATGTCCTCCATGGGTCGAATTCCTTCCAAGAGACTCATGCCAACTCAAGTTGGGAAGAGATTCCAAAGAACGCCACTTGTACAACAATTCCTAGTCTCCCACTTCCACCAAATCACATGTGGAAGCATCTTAGCTGCCCTAACACCCTTGAGCGCCCTCTTGGAGTCTATTTTTAGCCCCGACATGTCATATATGTCATATGTCAGCCTTCAGGTCTGATTTGTGTCATAGGTGTCATAGCATCTTCATCATTGTTGTCATAGAGCTAGGGAATCTAGCCCAAGTGTCTCACTAGCTCCAATTTGCCTCTTCCTCTTCCATGGGAGTTACTCTTCCTCTATATTTCGACCTTGGATGAGTAATGCAATGAATAATACCTTTTGGACTCCCCCAAGTATGTTACCATTCACCTTGAATTCGAATTGGTGAGAGAATGATGCCAAGTGTAGTGGGGAAATCTAGCCATATGTGGGTCCCACTTCATCCATGTGTCTTCATGATGAAATGCCACTTTGATTTTCACTTGTATATATTTATTTATCTCCTTTATTAAATATTTATGCCATTCTAATGTTCAAACATCATTTATTATCCCCATTATGCCAAATCCCAAAGCTTCCACCCCAAACCTAGGAAACTAGTAATTTTCCTCCTTGGCAATTATTTGACCTTTAGCATCAATTTGACAAACTCTAATGAATAGGGCCAATGTGATTAGGCCATTTTGACCCAATACCAAATTTGGGACATGACAAATCCTCCCTTCCCAATATTGCTTGTCCTCAAGCAATTTTAAACATGGGTGTTGAAGAACCTGCTTTCTGTATAATTCTTGAAGTTGCCATTGAATTGCCCAACCTTGAGTCTTTGAGTTTCCATGAAGATTTTAGAGAGGAACCACCATGCTTGCTGCTGCACTACTCTGATAAAAATCACTTTATTAAGTGGGGAAATCCATATCCCATACTGCTTGTTTCCCCAAAAAATTTGAAACCAATGAGATAAAAATTATTCCAGGGTCCCATTGCTTGTATTGCACCCCAATAATTAAGAGTGCTCTCCAACCCACACCATTAGTTAAGAGGATTCCTGGATCCCATTTTCTTGTATGCATCCTTCCAAACATCATGAGTACCAAATATATATCATCAAAGTACATAACAACATAATGAAAATGTACATCAAGGATATGCTTAATCAAAGAGTCATGAAGGTGCTTATACCTCCAAGCAAGTAGACCACCATTTTCCAAGTGCATACAAGCTTCAAGTGACCAATCAAATCTGCTCCAATGACATAGGTGAGGATCCCATGTCCTATAATGCTGCTCCAAAAGGATGTGATATGCATCAAAATATTCAACCATGTATTCTTTCATCCAAGAAGTGAATGAAGAATCTCCACTAAAATCTGAACCAAATAATGAGCAGAAAAAACAAGGAGACTTCAAATGACTCAAAGAAGTCTCATCCATACATCCATGAATGTGAGAATCATAAAGATGTAACAAAGTATGTGGCTGCCAACAAAAATGTTCTCCCATCATAAATCTATTCACCCAAGTGTTGGATGAAGTTCCTCTAACATAAAATGAACCCAGTGTTGAGCAAGAAAAACCATGAGTCTTCAAGTGACTCAAATCCATATCATAGGTACATCCATGTAGATATGAATCATCATAAAGTGACAAATGATGCTGCTGCAAATGTGAATAAGAATGTGCTCCAACCATGTCATCATAAAAGTTAAATCTAGGAGTTCCATGCTCCTCATGTGGCACCATCAAAAAGAACCCTTTCACCCATACTTCATTGAGACTAATGTTGCAAAACATGGAATTGTAGGAAGTAGGAGAATGAACTAACTCACCCAAATGATCAAAAAGTGCAGAAGTTTCATCATGGGAAGGATCCATATGGGTAGTATCATGCAGCTCCTTCAAAAGTGTGAACTCTTTGTCATAGTTTGGTTCCAATGTAGAGGAATCATGCTCTTCTTTAAAAATTGCATAACCTTCATCAAGAGGCAATTCAAATTCCTCTTCCACCACATCAAGTGTTTGGATCTCTTCAAGTTCATCTTCAAACACATCAAGAACATTCAAATTTTCACATTTCTCATGATCCACCATGTCATGAGAATCCTCCAAACAATCTACCATTTGACAATCTGAAACATTGGAGGAAAAACAAGTATCTTGCAACTTTTCAAGAAGTTGCTCATTTTGAATTGTGAGCTTATGAATATCCTCATTATTCTTCAAGTATGCATCATGTAACAATTCATTAAGCTCAAACAAATGGTTTCTATCAAAAAGCAAAGACATGAAATTACCTTTGATGTGGCACATTGCTCTTTGAATCTTCTCCATGTCTTCAAGGAAGGATGTTTCCTCCAATGAAGTAGCTCTCCAACAAGAATTTGACACCAATGCTTGAGTGTCATGGAGAATGCTGAGGGACTCTTGGATCTTCTTTTCATTCATCTTTAAGGACCCTTCAAGAAAATGAGGCTCTTGCAAATGAACCTCCTCATCTTCTTCATTTTTTCTTGGACCAACTTCATGAAGCTCAAGTGGTGATGGGGAAGTTGATCTTGGTTCTTCTTCAACTGCTGCAAGGTCTTCATTATCATGCTTAATGGAACTTGGGCTTGCAGCAAAATTTTCAAAAGTGATCTCTATGTCACCAACATAGAGGTGTGAGCACCCATCAATAGGTACTCCTTCATAGTTTAAGCATCCATCAGTAGATGCTCTTTGGTTCATGTCTAAGCTAGAAGGTGTCTCGAAATGATCTTCCATATTTTCAATAGAATATTCTTCACTATCTTGTGATGTCTCTTCCTTTTGCTCCTTCAAGCAAGCTGTTGCATTTTGCCCCTTGGTTTCCTTAAAATCAATAATTTTTTCCACAAGTTCGATAGAAAACAATTCGAATCCTTCCTTAATTTGCTTGGTCATATCTTCAAATATTGTTTTCATAATTTTTATATGCTCCTCACCATCATATGAGGCTCCCTTTTCATCCCTAGTCATAGTTCCCTCAAAAAATTTGCTCTTCTTCTCCTACTTTTTTTTTTCCTCTTCAACAAAAGCACTTTTGGTTTCAATATATAATGGTGGTACCTAAATTCTTTTCCTCATAGATATTATACCACATCAGGTGCCAAGATCATGCTCTGATACCACTGTAATGTCCCTTGTTAGGAATTTTATTAAAATTGCAATTTTCCACTTTTTTCCTTGGTTCGACCTTGGACTAGTTTCGATCTCTAGGTCCCAAATTTGCCCCAAATGATCCCAAATCTTCTGAGAAGGTATATGAATGATATTAGAACATAAATATGTGTTTCAGGGATGCCTTTGTACCTTTAAAACACTTCTGCAAATACTCTTTCAATTCTGGTCAATGTAGGTAACTTTACTAGTGATTTCCCTTTGACTAGTATTGGTCTCTAGGTCTCAAATTGACTCCAAATGCCTTCAAATCTTCAAGGAAGGTTTATGAATGATATTAGGAATTGAATATGATGTTCAGGGATAACATATGGCCACCAAAAGACCTCTGCAAACTCTCTTAAGATTCTAGACCAAGTATGCAATTTTACTAGTAATTTGGGGTTCAAATCCCCTTGAGGTAAGTACTGAAAATGGCTTCCCAAATGCCTCCAAACCCACTCAAATTTATGAACAGAGGTATGTAATGTGTTAAGTATGTTATTAAGGTCTCATATGCACCATTAATGGTTTATTACAACTGTTCTCACCCTCTCCCATTCAACTGCAAAAATCCCCAATTCGACCCTTGGGGAAATGGCACTATTTCACCTCCCAATACAACTAAACTGAGTAAAAATGCTTCAAATGCTCAAGTACAGTACATGAAACTTGTAGAAGACATCCATGGAAGTATATTGATCACAAATATATCAGAGAATCATCCATTCATTCGAAATCATCATCAATACATTGGTTCACAACAAGGTAGTGGGGAAATGACATTGTTCTTCCATTAAAAATGAGATTTATACATTTCTACTTGGAATTTCGACCTGAAACTTTCTGGAGATGAAGAACAGAGTATTTACTTCATATTACAAAAGAAATGGGGCATTAAAATCTCCCCCAAAGAGTACAATAGCTCACCAAAAACGCCCTCCCTCAAGGATCAAGAATATGCCATCAAAACTGGAAATGGTTGAAGGAGCGAGCTGCAATAGAAGAAACCATGAGATTCCCTGTAGCTTACACCTGCAAATAAAGACTCCATTAAAGCTCCAAATGAAAGGTCTGAATGGCCTTTCCAATTGCCAACTTGGATGGGAATCTTTCACCCTCGAAATTGGCTAAGGCAAGAAACTAGTCATCCACTAGCTCTCCCTCTTCACAAATGCAATTGCAAATTCTACAAATGATCAAAAGCTGGTTTCATTCTTTGTTATTGACATTTATAAACTTCTAATGTCCTCCATGGGTCGAATTCCTTCCAAGAGACTCATGCCAACTCAAGTTGGGAAGAGATTCCAAAGAACGCCACTTGTACAACAATTCCTAGTCTCCCACTTCCACCAAATCACATGTGGAAGCATCTTAGCTGCCCTAACACCCTTGAGCGCCCTCTTGGAGTCTATTTTTAGCCCTGACATGTCATATATGTCATATGTTAGCCTTCAGGTCTGATTTGTGTCATAGGTGTCATAGCATCTTCATCATTGTTGTCATAGAGCTAGGGAATCTAGCCCAAGTGTCTCACTAGCTCCAATTTGCCTCTTCCTCTTCCATGGGAGTTACTCTTCCTCTATATTTCGACCTTGGATGAGTAATGCAATGAATAATACCTTTTGGACTCCCCCAAGTATGTTACCATTCACCTTGAATTCGAATTGGTGAGAGAATGATGCCAAGTGTAGTGGGGAAATCTAGCCATATGTGGGTCCCACTTCCTCCATGTGTCTTCATGATGAAATGCCACTTTGATTTTCACTTGTATATATTTATTTATCTCCTTTATTAAATATTTATGCCATTCTAATGTTCAAACATCATTTATTATCCCCATTATGCCAAATCCCAAAGCTTCCACCCCAAACCTAGGAAACTAGTAATTTTCCTCCTTGGCAATTATTTGACCTTTAGCATCAATTTGACAAACTCTAATGAATAGGGCCAATGTGATTAGGCCATTTTGACCCAATACCAAATTTGGGACATGACAGTGTCCAACAACTGGCATCCCTCCCTTATATGTAAAAAAAAATACCTCATTTTGTATATGCTTATTTAAGATAGCAGATTCCTGTTTTCCACCTATTCTTCTCCCTCCTGAATTCCTTTTTAAATTAAATCTTTTGTAGCTTTCATCTTTTCCACTCGATGTTCCTTTTGCCCCTCTTGAGGCAATTGCTAGTAAATAAATGCCTTGTTTCCCTGTCATGCACGCATATGAAGGCTTTATTGAGTTATTTTCAAAGAAGGTCGTACAAATAGTAAATAAATGCCTTGTTTCCCTGTCATGCACGCATATGAAGGCTTTATTGGGTTATTTTCAATGAAGGTCGTACAAATTGCAGTTGGTTGATAGTAAAGATGATTAAAACATAGAATGAGTTATTTTCAATGAGGTCGTACAAATTGCAGTTGGTTGATGGTAAAGATGATTAAAATATAGAATGCACCCCACCATGATTCTATATTTTTTCTTCGCATCTTATTAGATTTGTCTTTTCCAACCATAAATTTGATAAAAATGAAATCTCACCACACTATGTGTCGATTTTTTTTAATCTTCGCATGTTTTTGCTGTCTTTTTCTACAATAAATTTGTTAAGAACGAAAGTTTCAATATTATTCAGATTGAATGTATAACAGTTGTTCACATTTTAAAGATAAATCGTTGAAAAATACCAGAGTTTAATTCGTTTAGGACAAAATATCAATTCAAAATAAATTCCAACGACCGTGGACAAATTTTCTACATAATTCTACGACCCCCTTTGCTACCTCCACCCCCCTCTCTCCGCTGCATATATCAACCACTCTCTGGCCGTTTCTTCTACAGCCTCCTTTCCTTTGTTTCAGATGGGGTGAGAGTGCCAGGATTCTTTTGGAGGGGACTCGCCAAACAGAGAGCACAGTTTGAAGCTCAGAAGGTTTCACGTTGTAAAAGACGGGAATTAATAATAATGGCACCTCCCACTTCAACATGAGGAGGAGCTCATTCATTCAAAATTGGGGTTTGGATGTGCTCTCCCCATATTGAAGTTGGGGTTTCTCATTATTTCCCTCTTTTACAACGTAAAGCATTCTTAGTTTCGATGGACGGGCAAACATGGAGTGTATGCTCAAGCCCTGCGAAAATTTTCGAATAGAAAAAGTGACAGGAGCCCTTGTCGACGTTTCATCTTTAAGCAGCCGATTCGAGCACAGAGGCGTGGAATGAGTGAGATCTATAACTTTCCCTCTCCCAATTATTATTTTATGATGTTGTGTTGATCTACAAAGTTTTAGTTGATTTTTTAAAAAATAGCCTTGAATGGATTTGATTGGGTACCCATGCAAGGCAGGGTATATCCACACAGATTGAGTATCTTATTCACACACCGATCCACCGATCAAAGATAAGCAGTCAAATATCCAAGTTGTTTGAAAGAAAAAAATAGATTTTAAAACTGTTATTGCAGCAGCAGCAAGCCAAGGGTGTAGAGATTTGGGTGCCGGCAGTGTTGAAAAACCACGCCGGCAAAATAATTCTTATTTCACCGTAATAGATCTGATTAGTTCGACCCTACAGAAGTTACAGCTACAACGTCTTTCAATTCATTGATCAGTACTTGACTCAACTTGATCTTCAATTAGATAGTCGCAACGAAGGTGTGTTTAGCATTTCTCACCTTCCCTGACATTTTCTGCTTGCATGCCTTTCCCTAGTCACCTCGTCATCCTATTGTATTGTAGGATTTGATTTGAAGTGTGGTTACAAATTTTTTGGATGCGTGCCATTTATTGCTCTACTGCTATAAACATCCTTACCCTTCCCTGTCTTCCGTTCAAAAGACCTTGAGGCTTTTGTTGGAACTCTGGAAACATGATCATTGCAGGGAAGCTCCCCCGCCCCCTCAAAAAAAATTACCAAAGTCCACAAGGAAGTTGTTGAAAAGATTGCCCTGCTTGAATGTGTCGGCTGATCCGGAAATTTTGGTATTATCCATCTGTTATTTCATCTGTTGTCTGTTATGCTCCCATAGGTATCAAATTCATTACATGGCAATCTCAGTATTTCGATGTCCACTTAGTGTCATTAAAGTATATATCCAAATTCCTAAAAAAATTAATACAACTATATGATTGTGATATGTTGCGACAGTTTCACGATCTCAAGTGAGACACTGAGAAATATTCGCACTCTTGAGACCTTAGATCTCGCAAGTACAAATGGGTCATCAACTGTGCTCGGTAGTTACACTTGATACATACAAACTTAGGAAAAACAGTGTAGTGCTATTGGAAGTCAAAGCGATTTGGAAGTCTTGGATTCAGGAAGTTCTTTGTTGGAAAAGCTGTTCCCTTGGCATAGTTACGTAAGGAGCTTGAAGGAACTAGAACTCTTTTTACAAATTGGAACCTTTGTTTGATTTTCTTGGCATTCAAGAGTGCGGAGGATCATTATGAGAAAGTGGGTGTCTCGCAAATACACAATTACCTTTGAACTTCATCAGCTCAAATTCAATTTTTAAATTATTGGGTGAAGGGTAAGGAGCATGGGTAAAATTTGTCTCTCCCACTGTTAGAGGCATCATTTTATGAATGTCCAATGATGATGTAGTGGAGATTGAAGCATTGCTAATAAGCAATCGACTTAGCCTTGTGCATTGAGGGAAATATAATTTCCTTGGAGTCTTTGGAACTTCCAGAACTAACGATGTTTTTATATAAAGGAGGAACCAAGGCTTTACACTCAAGGTCATTTGTCAATCCTCAAAGACAGTTGCATTCAAGGAAGGAATAATGAACAAACTTTGTGATAGTTGTCAACTTGGTCTTGAAAAGAAGAGTTATGGAATTATTTGACAAATCACTTTTAAACTAACAGAAAGCAGAAAATCGAACACATGCATCTGATTTGTTGATGTTGCAATCTTTCCCCTCATTGTTTTGTTGGAGTCTTGGACCAATAACATCTCAGAGAGCTTCACTTACTACGAGAGAAAGGAAGTGCAATGGAATGGGTGTACACCTAACTGGCCACAAGGATGTGCTCAACCAAATGGAAAGCCTCAATCAACTGTAACATGCCATGATCTCAACAATAACGCAAGCTGTCATGGTCTAGACCTCAACTCAGCCAGAATCGAAAGAATCTCCCTGTACGCCATTGCGTAATGAATGGTTGAACACCAAGTGAAATAAAACCCCAAGGATGAACCTGAAGAAGCCAACAAATCCATACCAGAATGTCAGTATGAAATATGAGTGATATGGTGTTGTTATGATAAGTCTTGTACATGGAAACGGTGAGGGAAATTGTCATTTGATAGGCAAAGGAGGGACCACTTCTTTCCCCTGCAGAATTTTGTTGATGCTATAATGAGAGGATAGCAAATGCGATTCTATGGGGTCAATTCCTAAACATGAATTAAAGCTATCAGGAAGGTCAAAATTGATTGCTTGACCATGCAGGAGGCCATGAAATATAGGAAAGGGAAACTAGGGTTAAATTGGGGATGGTAGAAAAACTGCAAGGGATCTAAGAGAGGCCAGAAAGGTACGAAGAATGGCCACAATGCAAATTAAGGCAACTGACGATTCTCATCTTAAGTAAAATTTCTTAAAATTGGCGTCTGTATGAAAGTGTTCTTGGGAAGCATATTATATATATTCAGTTTTCAAACTCAGATTGTGTGATGAAGTCCAAGACTTTTATTTTGTTAGTTACTTGTAAAGAAGTAGAGAAGTTGCCTGCCAAATTTTGCACGGGGAGCCAACAAAGCTGCACCTACCAGATGTGTCTGAGCGCTCTCAGACAGAATAACTGCCAAGTGTCAAACATTTGATGTCGTTAGAGAAGCTTGATACCTCTACTTGCTTCCAAAGTGGAGCAGGTGCTCCTGCGATTGAAGGAATTCGTCATTGTAGCTAAATCATTTTTTCCAAACATAGCACTTGATAAAATTCTTGATCCTATGGCTCACTACAGTTTGCAGAGAGATCTTTGTTATTCTTTAAAGATGGGCATTCGTTAGAAATTTAGAACCATAATGTATAATATAACCTCTATGACAACTCTATTGGATGCTGTCAATTTTGTACTGTCGTGCATTTAAACTTGCGCTAATAACATTACAAACATTTGTCATTAGTGAACTATAATATCCTCAGCTGCAACTAGTGTTTTTTAAATGTTTGATTTTATGGTGTGCAGCTTCATCATCAAAATGACCAATTTTTAGTACAAGGTCAAGAGTGCCAATAGCTTTCCTTTCACATTCTATGAGCAGAGCAGAAGTGAACTGAAAAGATGAGGATTTTCAAAAGAGGCCAAATGCTTGCAGTAGTTCATGTAGGAATAGATTAAAGGTGGACAAAGTCAAGCCCTTGCTGGTGTTGATGTATATGTAACTTCGGAATGTATTTCATCTGTGTATTTTATATATATTCATTGTACCCTTATAAGAGATTTGTTATTCCTCTATAAGGAAGTGTCGTAATGTGGATTGACAAGTGTCGCAAGTGTGTGTACTTGCTGATGGGTTATTAGACCACCATGTGGGGTTGGCCCTGAATTATATATAATATAATGTGGATGTATCTAGATAGACAAGTCGGCCCCATAAGGTCACTGGGCAAAAAGGTTACTATAAATAGAGATCGAAGATCTCTATTTTATTCATTCGGAAAAGCAACTCACTCTCACTTGAAAAGTGGCGCACTAGTGAGGAGGAGGATCATCTGCTATCAGGAGACTATCTCAGTGTTATTTGGTTGTACTTTTGGTTGAGCCATTGCTCTCTCTATCTCTGAGGAAGTTGTGGGGTTTTTCACTTTAGGGTTTTCCCCACGGAAACTCTGTGTCTCTTGTCTTCATGCTTTTGATTCTTGTGATGCTTGTCATATTGTGATTGTCATGCATTGATATACTGTAGATGTTATTCTCTCAGCAAAGATCCTAGAGTATTGTGAATTAATTCTCAAAATTTAACATGGTATCAGAGCTAACCTGAGAAGAAGACATTTTGCAGTGACGGAAGCTTGAGTTCCTTGTTTATTGGGTTTCTCTCCACAGATTTTTGAAAATCAGTATAGTAGATTGACTCTACTCATCAAGGCGCATCTATCTGTCCAATCAGAACTCAGTTCTGAGCATTTTCAGATTTGACCCTAAAAATTAGGGTTTCCACAAAAATAGGAATTTATGGAATCTGAAGACACAGCTGGAAGCTCCTTGCAAAAATCGAAGTTTAGAGCTTTGGATCGAGATTTTTGGCTGGGTAGATCTCCGGGAAACTCAAACCCTAATTTAGGGCTCTCCCCAGTGAACCCGGGAGGACAAAAAGGCAATTTTAAAGGGCAAGACTTTGTTGATCTCAAATTCTGAATGTACCAAGCTGATAAGCTCACCAAGGCGCATCTTTCTATCCTTTCAGAAATTTGAAATTCACATTTTGAATTTTTAGGATTTCTCTGACAAACCCTAATCCGGGACCAGATCCAGTTTTCAGCACTTCAAGTGGTAAGATCTAAATCTTTTCTATTTCCATTTGAAGTACTCTTTAAGATGTCTCTCCACACCAAGCTTGAGGATAAGCTTGAAGGGGCTGATAACTTCCGAGCTTGGAAGTATAGGATTGGGTTAATCCTGGAAGAAAATGAGTTGGACTCATATGTGAAAGAAGACATCCCTATCCCAGAGGATGAAGAGGCCAAGGCATTGCACAAGAAGAACTTGGTCAAGGAAAAGAGAAGCATTGCTGATTCTATCAAAGACCATCTCATACCCCATGTGTCTTCTCTTAAGACACCCAAGGAGATGTTTGACTCTTTGACCAAGCTGTTTGAAGGGAAGAACATAAATTGGAAGATGACCCTGCAGAACCAATTGAAAGGAGTAAAGTTTCAGAATGGAGAAACCATTCAATCTTATTTTTCAAGGGTCTCCCAGATCAAGGAACAACTAGAAGAAGTGGATGAAATGGTGGAGAATGGTGAAGTGGTGATGACCACTCTAAATGGCCTACCCAGGTCATGGGATTCCTTTATCCAAGGAATTTGTGCAAGGAAGAAGTTGATCTCCTCCAGTAGACTACGGGAAGAATGCTTACAAGAAGAAGCAAGGCTTGTGGCACGAGAAGAAAAGATGGGGAATGAAGATCAAGCTCTCACAACTCACACCAAGAAAGGGAAGTCCAAGAGAGAGCCATCTCACTCCAAGAGATCTTCACATCACTTCAAAGAAAGAAGAATATGCTTCACCTGTAATGAGAAAGGGCATATTGCCATAAATTGTCCCAAGAACAAGAAGGACAACATCTCCAACAAGAAGAAGAAGGGTAGCAAAAGAAGGTTTCATGCTCATGCTGTCGAAGATGATGAACCCCCAAAGAAGAAGGCTAGGGCAGAAAGTGATAGTAATGATGACTCATCAAGTGAAGAAGAGTATGTTCTGATCTCTGCTCTCATAGGTACCATCTCTCATGGTTGTAATGATTGGTTGATTGATAGTGGGGCTTCCAAACACATGACTGGGTTTAAGGAATCTTTTGTGAATCTATCTGAACATGAATCACCCCATAAGGTGAAACTTGGGGATGATTATCAATACCCAATCAAAGGAAGTGGTGAAGCCTCCTACAACCTAGATTCTGGAAAATCCTTGAAGATGAAAGAAGTACTTTATGTACCTGGGCTCAAAAAGAACTTACTCTCCATCTCTGCATTGAATGCAAAAGGTATGAGGGTTGCATTTGTGGATGGACAAGTCCTAATGTGGCCAAAGGGAAAGACCATAGATGATGCAGTAGTGATTGAAGAGCAAGAGGGAGGCTTGTATAAATTGAAGGGACAACCTGAACATGCCATGGTGACATAAAGACAAAGATTCATCCATAGTCATGGATCACATAGAGGTATGTATAATTTGTTTTTGCAAAAGTTAACTAATGAGTTATGCAGGTCATTGAAGAGAACAAGAACACATTGCTAGACATAACTAGCAAATATGGTGACCAGGTATGTGTTTCTTATATCATAGGATCTATCATATAAGTATGCATGGCATGATTGATGATGATTGTTCATAAAGTCATAAGTTTGAATAATCATGGGTATATGCATATTATGTGTGTTACCTTAATTAATGATATGACTAACCAGAAGAGTCATAGGTTTGAGTAATTATAGGTTTAGACATGTTATGTTTCTTATGATATGACTAACCATAAGAGTCCTATATAAACTTTGAATATTATTTCTGTTTGAAATGATCATGACTATACATGCTTGAGATTATTGTGTTTTAATAGTATACTAATTTTGTATGAGATCACAAGGATAACACAATCATGATACTAATAAGCATGCATAGGGATCAAGGATGAATATGAGTTCAAGAATAGGTAATCCAGGAAGCAAAGATCAAGAGGGAGCACACTCCAGTGGTTTCGGCAAGGGTGCAGATATTCAGAGGGAGTTGTCTATGTCTCTACATTCCACAACAGAAAGGTGTAGAAGGACTCCAGCAGCTCCTGCAAGGAAGCAAAGACTCAGAGGGAGTCCACCCAACAAACAAACAAAGATAAGTATTTTAATTATCATTTCTTGCATATTTGTTTGCTAAAATAAAATTGTTCAATGATGTATATGCTCATGTTCCTAGATTTAGGATATGTATTGTGCATATTAGAATGATTACATTAATGAACAATATACTACTAATATGCATGTGTTGGGTAAGTGGCCTATGGCACTGTACAACATTCCAGTGCTACTTATCTAGAATGAAACCTCTTTGCTAACATGTTGGGAGTAGTACAAACTCTTAACAATGTTCTGGTAGAGACTGGAAGGCATCTAGAAAGTTATGGAACATGGATAAATGTTGTATTGAAGTTTTGGCTAAGATAACTGCATGACTGCATGACATATTTCTTTATGTGTAAAGAATTTTGTTCTGAAAATTATGAAATGTTTCTAATCATGCAATTTAACTTGTTTTGTAGGAAAGACCATATATCTTCACCTACAAAAGAAGGACTACAACATTTGTTCTAGCAACAAAGATATCTATTGAAGATATTGAAGTTCCCAGGATCTGGGATGAAGAAATAGAATGCCATGATCCGTCAATCATGAAGAATGATGTTTGGGATGTAGTCCCAAGACCTAAAGGGAAGTTTTGTTATGAATTCCAGATCAAGCATGCTGCAGAAGGCAGCATAGAGAAATATAAAAGTGATGAAATAGAAGATACACTAGATGGATTTCAAGATTGCCTTCTTGAATGGTGTAGTTGAAGAGGAAGTATATGTGGAGCAGCCACTCGGTTTTGAAATACATGACAGGGAGTCATATGTATGCAGATTGAAGAAAGCCTTGTATGGCTTGAATCAAGCTCCCAGAACTTGGTATGGTAGGATGGACAGTTTCCTATCTAGTTTGGGCTTTACCAAGAGTAAAGCGGATTCCAACCTTTACTACAAGGTTGAAGAAGGGAATCCTGTGGTTCCACTCCTGTATGTGGACGACTTATTTGTAACAGGAGATGATAGATTGATTGCAGATACTAAGAGGAAGCTTGCTGCTGAGTTCGATATGAAAGATTTGGGAATGATGCATTATTTCCTAGTTATGGAGATGTGGCAGAGTGCAGGTGGGATCTTCCTTGGTTAAGGGAAGTACACAGTAGATATCCTGAAGAGATTTGGGATGATGGATTGCAAGGCCATGGCCACACCTATGGCATCGAATCTGAAGCTTCTATGTGATGCTTCATTTGAGCCGGTTGATGTCTCCATGTATCGTCAGATGATTGGGTCCTTGATGTACCTGACGAACACGAGACCAGATATTTGCTTTGCTGTGAACACATTGAGCCAGTTCCTGACGGATCCGAGGAGTGTTCACGTGATTGCTGTAAAGCATGGTCTGAGGTATCTGAAGGGTACAGTGGATTATGGGCTCAAGTATGAAGCGAATCAAAAGTTTAACCTGCAGGGTTATGTTGATTCAGATTGGGCTGGCAGTGCTGCAGATAGGAAGAGCACATCTGGGTGTTGCTTCAGTATGGGATCAGGTGTGATCTCTTGGTTTAGCAGGAAGCAGTCCTGTGTAGCACTGAGTACAGTTGAGGCAGAGTATGTTGCAGCCTGTTCAGCTAGTTGTGAGGCAGTATGGCTACGGAAGCCACTATCTGAGTTATTTGATCCCCCGTTGGATGCTACTGGTATCTTCTGTGATAACCAGAGTTGTGTGAAGCTGTCCGAGAATCTAGTGTTTCATGACAGGTCGAAACACATAGAGATCAAATATCACTATATCAGGGATATGGTGCAGAGAGGAGCCGTGAAGCTCCTGTATGTTGCGACGGACGAGCAGATTGCAGATGTGCTAACGAAGCCACTAGCCAGGGTGAAGTTCGAGTACTTCAGAGAGAGGCTTGGCGTTCTTCAGATTGAGGACACTTCGAGGAAGAAGTGATGGACACATTTGCTGAAGCCATTCCAAGCATGTTGGAAGGGGGATCCTTCACATGGCTGTGGATGTAAGCGCTGGATGATGAGCATCAGGATGATGTTCTGGTTTTTGCTTGGATATGATCAGTTGGATCATTATATGTATATATGTATGCATCATGTTGGATGCTGGATATGATCAGTTCGATCATTTATATGTATGTACGCATCATGTTGGATGTTGGATATGATCGGTTGGATCATGTGTATGTATTTTGTATATGCATCATGTTGGATGCTGGATATGATCGGTTGGATCATGTGTATGTATTTTGTATGTACGCATCATGTTGGATGCTGATGGATACATTGTGTGGATCATGTATCTTTGTATGATCAGGTAGATCATGTATGTTGATGGATACATTGTGTGGATCATGTATCTTTGTATGATCAGGTAGATCATGTATGCCGATGGATACATTGTGTGGATCATGTATCTATGTATGTATCAGGTGGATACTTGGTGTGCATCAGATGGATGCATTGTATGATCAGGATGATCGTGGATGACGAGCTTCTCCATATGACATGCAGTAGGATGTTGCAGTGATGATGATCAGGATGATCATGTGTACATCAGGATGATGTTTGATGAGTATCAGATGATACTTTGTGGCCGTGGATCAGGTTGTGCAGGTAAGCATGTAATTTGTGCCCTGGGAGATTTGCAGATGGTGTTTCAAGGTTTTGCTTATGGCATGTAATTCGGTGCCCTGGGACATCTGGCAAATGCTCTTTCGAGGTTTTGCTTGGGAGGACATGTAATTTGTGCCCTGGGAGATCTGCAGATAGTCTTTCGAGGTTTTGCCTATGGCATGTAATTCGGTGCCCTGGGATATCTGGCAGATGCTCTTGCGAGGTTTTGTCCTATGGCATGTAATTTGCTCCTGGGAGATCTGGACAGGATGAAAAAGGCCTCAGATGCTTCAGCCAGGTTTTTCCATGACCACATGTAATTTGCTCCTGGGAGATCTGGACAGGATGAAAAAGGCCTCAGATGCTTCAGCCAGGTTTTGTGGTGAGATCACATGTAATGTCCTCCTGGGAGATTCGATAGGTAGAGCCGTGTGCTCGTAACAGCCTGGGATGCTTCAGCCAGGTTTTGTGATGGGTCACATGTAATGTGCTCTTGGGAGATCCTACAGGTAGAGCTGTGTGCTCGTAATAGCCTGGGATACTGCAGCCAGGTTTTGTGACGCACGTAATAAGTCCTGAGGATTCCACAGTATGGCCAATGATGATGAAGACCTGCAGGTGGTGGGCCTACATCCAGTATGAAAAAGGACTGGCTCTGTAGAATTTCCTATGACGAGTAGAGTAAGAGATTGGTTGAGATAGCAGCAGCAGTGACGATGATGATGACGATGATCCAGAGAAGAAGACTTGTCTAGCAGATCTGTGTCGAGAAATACCTTCCTAGTTAAGAGGGAGTGTTGATGTATATGTAACTTCGGAATGTATTTCATCTATGTATTTTATATATATTCATTGTACCCTTATAAGAGATGTGTTATTCCTCTATAAGGAAGTGTCGTCATGTGGATTGACAAGTGTCGCAAGTGTGTGTACTTGCTGATGGGTTATTAGACCACCATGTGGGGTCGGCCCTGAATTATATATAATATAATGTGGATGTATCTAGATAGACAAGTCGGCCCCATAAGGTCACTGGGCAAAAAGGTTAGTATAAATAGAGATCGGAGATCTCTATTTTATTCATTCGGAAAAGCAACTCACTCTCACTTGAAAAGTGGCGCACTAGTGAGGAGGAGGATCATCTGCTATTAGGAGACTATCTCAGTGTTATTTGGTTGTACTTTTGGTTGAGCCATTGCTCTCTCTATCTCTGAGGAAGTTGTGGGGTTTTTCACCTTAGGGTTTTCCCCACGGAAACTTTGTGTCTCTTGTCTTCATGCTTTTGATTCTTGTGATGCTTGTCATATTGTGATTGTCATGCATTGATATACTGTAGATGTTATTCTCTCAGCAAAGATCCTAGAGTATTGTGAATTAATGCTCAAAATTTAACAGCTGGCAGACTTTCTCCTGCAGTAGGAATCTGAGGATGGTTGTTGGTGGCAAAAAATTCTATCTTTCAAAACCTATTATCTTGAGTTTCCATTGCTTTGTTATCATAGGGAAATTGGGAGTTGACTTCTTTTTCTTATCTACAGAATGCTCATCTTTCAGTATGCTCCAAATGGGGCACACTTTGAGAACATACATGGTGTGAAACTTGGAGATCTGCATATATAATAAAAAGGCTGCTCTTCAGAACATTAGTACAAACAGTATTTTTGTATGGTTAAACTGCTTGGGCTCTGGGCCTTTCCAAAGAATTTTGGAAGAAAGTTGAAAGAGTTTAGAAACAGTTCTTATTAAGGAACTTGGAGTTGAAAGTTGAAACACAAACCCCTTATTCTATGGTGTTAGCATTATCTTTAGAAGGAGAAGCATTATGCCAATTTATTACATATATTATGAAAATAAAGCATATGGATATGAACAGATTACCTAGGCAAGCAAAGGTGCATCTCAAGATAAGGGTTTGTACTGTGACGGGATGAAATCGATAAAAAAATGGGGAATTGAAGAAGATTTTCCAAATGAACCACTGGCCATTCAGGACTTGGTACAAAAGAAAGTAATAGGGAAGTTGTCTCAAGAACCTGGTGAGAAAATGAGATTCTATCAATGTGAGGTCAACCCAATGATCACTTGCACAGAGCAGCAATACCTCCAAGAGAAAATCTCTATGCATAGAAAAACATTTATTTTGTCAATTCAGACTATGTCCTCATCACCTATTAGTGGAAATATAGAAATAGAGAAGAACATATATGCTTACTTTGCAACCAAGGAGATATTGAGGAGGTGCATGTGATGATACATTGCCCTAGTTATGAACAAGTAAGACAAAAGCACTTAAGTCAGTATTAAGATTTAACTAGTTTACATAGCTTGTTGAGTTTGCCAACAAAAAATTAGATGATTATATTATGGATATTTTAGACCACCAAAAAATGAGTATATTGCAGGTTGAGACATATTTGAGATAAAAGACTTCATTGTTACAAATGTAAATTTTCGTAATTCATGATCCCATAGATCATACAGTGTTTTCAGTGGACGTAATTAAAAATATTGTATTGTATTGTATTCTAATCATGTTTGTGGTTCAGTGTTAGTTCTCAACGATTACAATTACTTAGTTCAGTTACACTGATTCCCACTTATTCATAGCTAGTACAAGTACAGGATATGAACATTTCATATGGAAACAGAGGATGAGAGTAGTCATTGGAGTAGCATACACAACTGGGATACCTACACCATTCTTGTGATCATACTGTTACCAATGGGGATATTGTTCATATAATATTCTTCTCATGGAATATTATGCTGCAAACTTAATTAAAAACTCAAGTTTCAACTTATTTTGGATTATAGTGGTTGTCCCAGACAATGTTGTTTACCAGTCTTCTTGTATTGTTTTATTTTATGGAGTCCTTGAGTACACTAGTTATGGTTTTTTCCATCTCCTCATTCTTTCTAGTTTTAGAAAGGGTGCCAATATTAGCAAGTTCAGAGCCGGCTCCAGTTTTCACTTTGTTATGCTTCTTCTCACACGTATTGTTTATACATATAAAATTATAAATGGCTTTTGGAAAGTGCCAATATTAGCAAGTTCAGAGATGGCTCCAATTAGAAGAACGAGAGCCTTTGTAGGTCCAGAGTTTGTGCACAAAAGAATGTATAGCCATCTAGGGGATGTATATTCTTTTGGTATACCCCTGTTGGAAATTGTATGCGGGGGGCTACTATTTACTATTTAGTGATCAAATTGTGGGAATTATTTTTTAACTCACCTTTTCTGTTTTAAAATGGGACAATTAAATGGCCCTAAGAGTGAGCTTCCTACAAAAGTCTAACAATGAACAATTTATGCTGATTAAAGCAGGCAGGGACTTTTCTGCAAAACAAAGAGCGGATGGTGGGGTTGATTGATCCCACGCTGAACAATGTAGTGGCATGTTGAACTCTGCTCAGTTTATGAGGTTGCATTCCTATGTATTTGGAGAGATTCATCAAGCTGACCTGTCATGAGGGATGTGGTGGACATCCTCACGAAAGACCTAAAGATTGCCACAGAAACAACTGCACCTGCCAATAGCATCACACTGAGTCTCTGAGAGGTCTGCTGGAAATATTGTAGTATATGTTTTGATCCATCCTTGAGCTTTGTGAGCACATGCATTAACATGGTTGTACTATGAGTTCCCAAGGTCATATGGTAACTATTAGGGAAATAAGGTGACACAACTTAAGATCAATGGGAAATGCCATCGCCATGGAGGAGTTTGTGATGGGTTTGAGCTCGGATATAGAGACTGGTTGTAGGTAGCAATGGGGTGGTGATTAGTTTGATTCCAGTAGACCAGCCTTTGTTCATCGAAGGAGCTACTCTTCAACAAGAGGATTTATGGTTGTTTTTCCTTTTGGAGAGCCCTCTCTGGAGATTGTGAATATGGATCTCGCGAAGAGAAGAACTTGGTTTCGACAAAGCCTATGCAGTGTCGAGATCCAAGCGATTCATTGAAGAAGTTTGCCAGTTATTTTTCCTTTATTCCTTTTTGGGCTTGCTTAACCACCCAGAGTGAGTCTTCAAAGACCATCACATTGTCAATTCCGCTAGATGTTAAAAGTTTTGTTCCCAGATACAAAGCGTAAGCTTCAGCTTTATTGTTTGTGGATATTCCATTTTCAATAGCAAGTTAGTTTTGTGTTTCTATCAAGGTCAATGAGGACACCCTCCCTCTTGCCACCCTTAGAAAGCGATGATGAATATTTAAAGTGCAAAACATATGAATAAAATAAAGTGATAATAAAGAAGATTTAAGTGGATGCGATGATGAATATTTAATATGAATAAAATAAAGTGACAATAAAGAAGATTTAAGTTTATATAAAAATGAATTATGAAATAAATTAAGAAATTAAATTTAGGATAAAAATAGAAAAATAAAGTTAGAATGAATTTTAAGATTTTGATATAATTAAAATGAAATAAAGATATTAATATTATAAGAAATTGACAAAAAGGGGGAATGTTAAAGAGGGAGAAATTGGGCCAAATGAAGGAGCGCTATAAGAGAAAGGATTTGGGTATTTAGGAGAATGTGGGTGGGTTTCAATGGTGAAGATGATGGATGCTGGTTTTCCAAGAGTTGTTAAGTTTGTAAGAGTCTTTCCAATTAAATTTGTTAGTATGCTTTTCAATTTCTAGGGCTTCATTAATGATCCACTAGAAGTGGAAGGGAGAAGGGGCTAATATTTTGGTTTGATTAAAATAAATCAAGTGTTTTGAGTTATGAGAATGCTCAATGACAACACATTTGCTTGGATGACTATGAAAAGTATTAGATTTTCTTTAAGTTAAGTTCAAATAGATCTGCCAGTTTGGTTGATATAGACTTTGGTTGAAATTTTGTAAACACCTTGAGGAAGAAGAGGATTAGGTTTATCTTTGACAGTTCTAACATATTGTTTGTGAGTTTTGTGTGGTTTGAAATAAGTTACTATATTCTTTTGGCTAAAATTTTAGATATATGATTAGTGATCTTGTGATGTATGGAAGCGAAATTTAGCCTTAGGGAGATGAGGTAGAAAGGGGGTCCTTGGCTTTAAGATGGAGAACATAACAAAAAGTTTTGTTGACTTGGGAGCTAGACTAGACATTGGCTTGGAGGGAGTTAGTGAGGATGGATCTCTCTTTGTCAAGATGTAGGGGGATAGAAGAAGCTCAAATGGCTTTGGATTCAGAGTGTTGTTGTAAGCCAAGGGACATCATCACTTGCCTCCGAAGTTTCAATTCTCTTGCAACCCATGATATTCACCCAATCTATTCTTAATTTCTTTTCAAGTTCTAATGCTCACATCAATTCCAATTCAAACTCCCATATTATTAACAAATTAAATTTTAATACCAATCTAAATCCATTTAGCTTATCCATTCATAACACTAATTCCAAGTAAACCTTAACAAACTATCCTTCATGTTTTATGTCTCACCTTTCTCCGTTCTCTTCATCCACGGTCATCAATATTTCATCTCTTGAGTTATACCCCCCACTTTCCATCTTCTTCAAAAAGGAGTTAACTATGTGGTGGCTCCTCACAACATTCCAATAGAGGAAATCCTATATCCTATTGAATCTATTACCCTTAACCTTCCCATTCATGAAGCATAAGAGATCATGCAAGATTTTGTTTAGATCCTCTATTCTATGAACACCCCCCACGCCTAACCTTTGCAAAGAAAAATTCATTGCCTTTTTTTCATCTCAACAACAACCTTGATATTGTTATACTTAAGGCCTGTTATAAAGGAAACACATTTGTAATCATGAATACATCTAATTATGTTGCAAAGCGTCTTGATCTTCTATCCTCCTCTTCTTACAAACCTCTATAAAATAATCCCATCAACCAAATCACCAACTTGGTCATGAAGTCCATGAAGTCATCTTCCCTTGATCCCTATATAGAAAAGCATCATCTTTTGCACAATCTTTGCCCCCCCAAAATTTATGAGCAACTCAAAATCCATAAAAAAACCTCTTAGACCTATTGTTAGTTCCATAGTCTCTCCTACCTATGCGTTATCCATATTCTTGGTCAATAAGACTCAACATTTTATAAGCCACACCCTTTCCAAATCCATTCCTTTATTAAAGATTATGTTAACTTCATTTGCAAAAGTTCACAATCTCCATCTCAATGACCAAGACCTTTTGGTTAATTTCGATGTCTTTTCCAGTTTAGCAAAATCCCTGTACTAGAAGCCCTACCTTATTTCTAAATTAGTTGATCCAGAATCTTTAAATTTGATTAAGATTTGTATTACATCTACTTTCTTCAGTTTGAAAGATAAATTTCATGAACAAACGAAAGGAACATTGATGGGATCATCCTTATCCTACATAGTGGAAAACATATTCATCGAACACTTTGAAAGTTATCACTTCATAGTTTCCATCTTAAACTGAATTATTGGTTTAGATTCATAGCTGACACCTTTGTTATTTGGCCCGACAACAATTCATCCCTTTTAACATTCTTTGACCATCTTAACAACTTATCTTTGCACATTAAATTTACCATAGAAACACAACATGATAACTTTCTTCCTTTCCTAGACATTCTAATTACTTGGAAACCAAATGGCTCCATCCGTCACCAAGTCTATCATACAAATATTCATACCAATAGATATCTTTATGCCCAATCCAACCAACAAACTTAATACCCTTGTATCTAGAGCCATTCATCCTTAATAAAGAGAGATTCATCCTCACTAATGCCCTCCAAGCCAGTGGATACTCTATCTCCAAAATCAACAAATATTTATGCTTTGTTCTCCATCATAAACCAAGAACCCCCTTCCTACTTTGTCTCCTTGTGGCCAAATTTCGCTTCCCTACATTCATGGGATCACTGCTTATATCTCTAAAATTTTATTAGAAAAGAATATCATAACTTATTTCAAACCTCACAAAACTCTCAAACTATATTTTAGATGACGTCAAAAATAAATTTGACCCTCTTCTTTCTAAAGGTGTTTACTAGATTCCCTCCTCTTGTGGTAAATCCTATATCGTCCAAATTGACAGATCTATCCAAACTCATCTTAAAGAACATATTGCTGACACTTTTCATGATCATTTGAGTAAATATTTTATTGCTTAGCGTTCCCATAACACAAAACACCCATTTTCATTAAACAATGAAGTCATAAAAACCCACAAAATTTTTCTATCAAGTTGCCAGTCCAATCACACTCAAATGACATATTGATTTGATTTTCCATCTCTCGATCCACACTACAAAATTCATAGTTAGGAAAAAAATAACACAAGGGCATGGGTTCAAGCCTTAGGCATGAAGGAAAATAATTCCATACAAAAGGAAAATTCAATGATTCTAATTACCGCAACTGAACCCCTAGATATATATTAAATCCTATATGTAGGCATAATATAGTACACAATATTGTCAATGAAAGCCCCGCATACATATAAATACCACATATACCTTTGCCGCGGTGGAATCGTTCAAATCTTGATTTTTTTCATAAATGAAAAAATGAATGTATGGATTGAAGTTTTGTTGAATTTAAAGCTAATAATAAGAGAGAACTCAATAATAGAATAGGTGCCTACGTTTGAACCTGCATCATTTGTATGCAACTATCACTTCTTTGATTAAAATTGTGATTCTACTTCAGTGCCCCATTCCCCTCATCGAGTTGTTCACGTTCACAAACCTAACATGACTTGTTCAAAGCAGACAAATCATTGGACTTAAAGTTGATCCCCATTTCAATTATAATTTGTATAATGAACATGTTGGATTATAAGATTAAAAATTTGAATAATATTTAAGTGGTTTGAAAGTGCATAGCTCGTTACCAAATATATTTTATTCTTAGGGAGACAACATTCTGTGTCTTCCTCTTTGTGTGCCATGGCATTTTGAATTTAAAACATATAATCTCTTATAATGTCTTTCCAATGTCGTGCCAAACACAGTAAAATAGTTCCCTTTGAATTTTTATTTATTTATTTATTTTTGGTTGGTGGAGTTAGTTAGAAAAGGATAAAGTCAATAATTTTTAATTCGAAATTATTTTCCAAATTTGATAGGAATTTTTCCTAATGTTATAGTTTTACTTGATTTATGGGAACTTTGACCATAGAACTTTGCCATTAGGGATTTTTTCCCATTTTAAAAAGACGTAAATTGTTGGAGTTGAAAGAGTAAATTAACGTAGAACTTTCAAAAAACAGGCTTGCAAAAAAGGTTGAGGTTATCCACTTTTTAATTTTTTTTTGTGGTGGACTTATATTGGATTCATCCATAAAATCAAAGTGTCAAAGATTGAAGGAAGAACATTCACATTAGAGCTAGTTTTTCATTGGAGCCGATAATTTACCTATAAATGAAAGCCATGGGGTAGCATTTGAAAGAGGAGAAGAATTGTAAGGTTATGCTGGAAGAACGAGCATGGAGATAAAACATTTTACTCTCTCATATCTACCATCCATTTCCCTCATGCTTTATTTTTATTCTTCCTCAAGGAATCGAGTGTTTCATTCACCATTGTTGGAGATAGATTTCAAGAAGGAAATCACCCATCCCATGGAAAGTGTTGGATCCCACTTGCTTCCAATCACTCTTCCCATGTGATATTACACATTTTTTTGTTTTCCATTGGAATAATATATGAGTATTGTTGTCTTCCTCCATTTATTTTGTTTGAAATATATTCTTGTAATTATATTTTGCGATATAATTGTGTGCATGCTTTTTATTTGTCTATTCTCTATTATAATACTCTTGTGGTTGTCCCACAATTAACCATTGTTTGTTATCTAGCTCATAGCCTAATTAGACTAGGTAGTTTTTCTCTTCAATACAACAAAATCCCCAAAACAATAAGATTACCATCTTCTACTTCATCTTTTTTCTTAATTCACGACCTCCCATTCATTAATAAAATTGCCTAAAATGGATCTCCTATTTTTAAAATCAGTTTGTTCGATTGAAATTGTCATTCCAACACACTATATAGTCTTCTAGAAAGACTTTTACTAAATGGTTGATACTAATCTACTATAAATCAAATTTCTAAATTCTTAATAATGTTGTAAGATTTCTACAAAATGGTTGATACTAATCTATTATGAATCAAATTTCTAAATTCTTAATAATGTAGTATTTTCTTGCTAGTAGCACTCACATTTGTGTTTTTCCACATCGAGTTTGGCATCTTCTTTTTTTTTATTTTTTTTTTTATTTTTTATTATTATCCGGGTATATATGCATTATAAAAATATGTATTAATAGACGGTGTCTAGACTTCTTCACTCCTAAGACATTTTTGTGAATGATTGATCCTACTCCTTACTTCACTTCATTCTCTAGAAACACTAGTTATAATTTTATGCGGAACCTTTACTATTATAGATGGTCTATAATTTGCCAATTTCCTTTCATCTCAAGTTTTGGAAAACAATTTCATCAATCTAGTATTTGTCTTTGAACTTTGGATTCTACTATTAATGGCCTATAGTGTAGCCATATATAAATCTTTATGAGCCACCTTCTAGTGAAACTCATAAATTCAACTCAGGGAAATTTATAATATTTCTCCAAATAATTCAATGCGATCTTAGAAATATCATAAGAACAACCTTAGCACCTGCTTTCATTACTATTTCCCTTCCATGGGAAGGACCAATAGAAGGTAGTAAATTAATTAAAATCTATTAATGAATTGATAGTGCTACTTTTGATCAATAAATCTCATCTTTATATAACCCAGGGAAATATATAGTATTCCTCCAAATAATTCAATGGGATCTTAGAAATATCATAAGAACAACCTTAGCAATCTCATCTTTATATAACCCAGGGAAATATATAGTATTCCTCCAAATAATTCAATGGGATCTTAGAAATATCATAAGAACAACCTTAGCACCTGCTTCCATTACTATTTCCCTTCCATGGGAAGGACCAATATAAGATAGTAAATTAATTAAAATCTATTAATGAATTGATAGTGCTACTTTTGATCAATAAATCTCATCTTTATATTTTAGTAGAAATTGTCATTTTACCTTCTGATACTTAATAATGAAATTCCCTATTTCTCTATTCTTGAAAGAATTTACCAGAGCTCTTATTTTTAGACCTTAACATGTGAAAACCTACCTATTTTTAAGGAACTATAATATTTTTTCACTTTGATTTGAGAATCCCTATTCATGGGACTATTTTGCAAATTTACTTTCTTCAGATCTTTAGTTATACAATTTCTCCTCTATGTCTACTATAACTTTCAAATAAAAATACTAGTTATAGCCAAGAAAACTTCTTTCCACTACTTAATGCAATCTAATTATCCCAAGTTGTGATAACTAGATCCCAAACAATGTGAATTCCTTCAAGATAATCAGGATATGCCATTAAAGAATTGCCCAATCAAAAGATTTGTTTAAATATACTACTTTGATTACCAAGAGGAGAAGCATCAAATTCCATTATAGATAAACTAGAGGATCAAATTGGATTCTATATTGTGCAGTCTTACTTTGATTTCAAGGAATATCTATGTTAAATCAAGAAATAGTCTCCTAAATCCCTTATAAAAAACATTTGCTATAATTTTCATTTGGTCCTCTACAGGTTTTATGTTCAATGTCCTTTTCATTCACTCTCTATAAATTCCTATTTTTATCTCTTTCATCAAATAGTATTTCCAACATGTTAAAATCTCTCACTAATCCCCTAGTAATATTTTCAACATGATGTGCCATCCACTTCTAAATTCTAGATTGTTCCTTATTCCAAGACATTACCTTGACCCACATAAGATAACAATAAATATATCTTAAAAATGTTGAATCCTTCCATTACCTTCCTACATGATGATAATAAATAGAGATTGGAGATATTTCTAAACACAACCCAAAACCTTGAACCTATAGCACTAAAACTCTAAATTTGACTTCCTGGAGGCACATACTCCATATCTTCCTAGAGACATTTCTAAGGTCACAACATTTTTTCTATCAAGGTGTTGAAGACTCTAGTATTCCTAACAGCCTCATCAAATTCTCCTCCAGTTAGAGTTTATTTAATGATATACTTCAAGATCTAATTTCCTTGAATGAAGTAGATACAATCGCTTTATTTTTCTTCCAAATTTTAAAAATATGAGTTATATCAGGGTTCATGGTTTGAGATTTAAGACAAATATCGCATTTATTAGCAACAATACAGGGGGATTAAAACCACATTTTTCCTTTTTGTAATATTACCAATTTTGATTTTCTCATTTACAACACACATATATTTAACTTTAGGAAATTGTGTTATTTTCCTCCCTTGTATAAGATATTAGTCTGAATTCAGAACCGGGGATATGAGCAACAAAAACCACTTTTATTGAAGTTATAGGTTTGTTTGATTGTGGTCTTAGAAAGTCCTCTTGAGGAAACTCTTCCAATTTGTCCCTCGTTTCCAACAATGAAAACAAGCATTCAAGATACCATAATAGAGCACTTTAAATCCTCTCATTTGTTTTACCTATATCATTATCAATATTTTTGGAGACAATCAAAACAATTGTAGTATAAAATTGATTGTTGATCTTGTTACCCTCTAGATTCTCTATATTGCACTCTATTACCTCAGAGATTAGCACCCTTCATATTAGGTCACTAGGGATGGTGCTAATATTGAAAAATTCTAGGGAGATGCATCCACTGTCACCTCAATACAATCTCCTCTCTCTTTAGGCCTACTCCTTTGGCCATGGGAGGATTCCCAAATATGAGTAGAAATAGACCTGTAAGATATGTAACAAGAACAACCGTTATCTCTACGATATCTTCCCACTAGGTTAGTATATTAGTGCCTTAATGGAGTCAACAAGATATTCAATAAATACTTAATGACTTGGAAGGTTTAGGAGCAATAAAACTTGGTACTGGTTGGACAATAAGACGAATCAATTTTCTATAGTAAAAACCAACACCTTAAACTTGTAAAAATACTCAAAATAGACCGTGAAAATGCTCGGAAAAAATATCTCTTGGGAATTAGCGACAAAAGAGGAACCTATACCCCCTAGGGTGCACTTGATATGACGGATGGTTGATGAGTTTTGGGACTGATTTCACCTTTAGATATGTAATAACCTGCAGTAATGGTTGAAATGCTTGATTTGACACTTCAAAACCCCCTAGGGCCCACCACCAAGACTTGGAGATGAAGTAGAGACCCTTTTCAACTGTTAGGGTTTAGTTTTGTCAAAGATGGACTTGTAAAACACTTATACTAGACCTGCAACAAGGCTGTAGAAACCTCTAGGAGGTGACATCACCTCTGATAGGGTTGACGTCACCCTATTTTAGAGCCCTTTTGAGCCACAAAACTGTGTTAATAAATCCGTCCTACGGGTAGTTAGATTTATCCAGAGATTAAACTAAGATCAACTAAGTCTAATCTAAGACAGTAAATAAACAAATGCAACCTTAAATTCCTAGATCTAACTATGCATACAAATTCTTAACGTATTTGAAAAAGAGGAAATAGCATGACTTACTCTGAATCTGATGTTTGTCTTAACTCCATCTCTAGCCTTGAATTCCACAAGTAGAACCTATTCAATTCAAAGAAAACAACAAGCAACACAATCTCCAAATACTATGTATAATAGTTAGGATCTAAATCAAACTAGAAACATATTATGCTACTGATTGAAGTAAGAAGCACAAAATGAAAAATAAGACAAGTTATATTGATGAAAGCTAGAAGAATCTTACAAAGCCACTTCTTGATGTCCAAGCAACAACTTTAGTTCCAAAGCCTTCCTCCTTGCTACCTCTGCAAAACTCTTAGGACCATAGGTTTGATACCTCAAGTGTTTTCCCTTTAGCCCATGGATGGCCTCCTTCTTATAGGATTTGGGAGGCCAACTACTAGGAGAGGAAGGTGGATCTAGGAGAGACAATGGTGGATCAAGGAGGTTTAACCAGACCAAAGAAGGAAGGTAAGTGTGGATTCGAAGGGAACTCTCAATCCCATAAAAATCTCTCGGAGATAAGATCCAAGATCCATGCTAAAGGTGGTTGGAAGGCAATTTTCACGGCCCAGAAGGTATGCAGAACGCAATTAAATTGAAATTTCCGCGCCCCTCAAGTATGCAGAACACAAAAAAGGGGAATTTTCGCGTCCTGCACCACTAGCAGGGCGCGAAAATTCTAGTAAAGTGGGCCAAATGAGGTGGCATTTTGACCTGATGATGTGGCACTCTGCTAAAACAAGTTGGATTTGGCTCTAGGGATTCCAAGGAAGGCCAAAGAGAGGACCAACTAGGTGGGAGTAAGTTCTGACATTCATTAGGAGGAAGTGTCATTAGGTTTCACATGGGGATAAACCACGACGAGGTGAAACGACACTCAAAGTGGGACTTTGAGGTGTAACAAAAACAAGCTTTTATGGAGTGTTTTTTTACTTTTTATGGATTTTTCATTAATATAAACACTTCAAAAATTTATAACAACAATTTTTTCAAAATTTTACAATTAAATTCAATGCTTAATAAGTACAATGACAAAAATATTTATTTTTGGATTTTTTTAAATATATATATGTGTGTGTGTGTGTGTGTGTGTGTGTTTCTATTTTTTTTTCTATTTTTTCCATTATATAATACAATGAATTTTGTAAAAAGAATTTGGTGAAGATGAGGAAATTAGACCTAGGTCTTATTCCTTTTGGGCACCGAAAAATCAGGGTTAACATTTCTCCTAAGAATTGACAATTCAATATTTGAAAGAACTAAGGAAAGGCTAAGAAACCCTAGGTTGTGTTATCCTTTGAACTTGTTAGGGAAAAGATAGATGCCAAGGCTCAAACAAGAGACACCCTTCAAGAGGGATGTCTCATTAACAAGACTAAGTTATTATGCATAAAACCCTAGATTGCTCCTACCTTGGATTCCTTTGGTAATGCAGGACAAGAGGTTCAAGATCTTACCACAATTGAGAGATGAAAGGAGAAGAGAAGTAGCCTCAAGAATCCTTTCACCTTAGAATAGCCTTGAAAGATGGTAAATAAACCTCAAACATCAAACTTGATTCCTTGAAAACCCTAGAATTGCAAGGAAAGGAGGTGTGCACCACTTCAATTGATCATATACATAAGAAGAAATAAAATTTCAGTCATATTTGATTTCATGATCTTGGTTACAAATGAGGAGGAGTTTCCTTATTTATACTTGAAAATGATAACTTAATCCTCCTTTAAGTTGACTTACCTAATTTGTCTTTAAAATTACTTTTAATGATTTTTTAGGGTTTGTCACCCACAATCCAGGGAATAAACCTCATCAAACATAAATAATGATAAAATAAGATGAAATGATTCAACTTGATGATGAGTTGAGATTGGAAGGAGGATGTCATGCCCCATCTAACCTAACATTTGTCTTTTTCCTTCAACTCCCTCCTTCTTGGATTGGTATGGCCTCTTTTAACTTGCTTAGAAGGTGGACAATTTGTTCTTCAAGACCAAGATGACCAAGAGGGAGGGATGACACAACAAAAATAAGCCCAAGAGGGTATCAATGAGGTGTGCTAATGTAGTTAAGACAAACCTTACGAGCACAATCATCAATATAAAGCATAAAACCATAAGTGTGGCTAGGATTCAAAGTGCACCGGAATACCCACCCAGGTCATAAACGCTCAGCATGATGAGGGACCTACACCCATCAAGGGGTAGTCAACAAAGACACAAGGACAACACTCCTTGAAATGAGAACCAATAGGACCTTCCATGATTAGACCAAGGGTCACAAGCCCTGCTAGACCAACACTTTTACACAAACAAACCTGAACTTGGCCTTTTACAATGGAAAAAAGTCCCCCTTGTTTGGCACATCTAGTTTGGTTCATTATAGAGGATCTAGAGGGTAACACACTCTACCAAATGTGCCAAAGGGGGTCTTTTGTCAATGTAAAAGGCCAAGTTAGGGCTTTTACTCGTGGTCTTGTCATGGAAAGTCCTATTGGTTCTCATTTCAAGGAGTGTTGGTCTTGTGGATTTGATGACTACCCCTTGATGGGTGGATGTCCCTCATCATGTTGGGAATTTATTCTTTGGATGGGTGTTTCGGTGCACCTTGGGATGAATCCATTATGACACATAGATTGGGGATCCTAGCCACACTTATCGATATTGCTTTGTAGAAGGAGATTGCTCTTGTAAGATTTGTCATACCCGCTTTAGCACACTTCATTTTACCTCCTTGTACTTTATTTTTGTTGTATCATCCCTCCCTCTTGGCCATCTTGGTCTTGAAGAGAAAATCATCCACTAGTCAAGCAAGCTTGAAGAGGCCGTACCCACCTAAGAAAGAGGACGCTGAGGGAAAATGCCACTTTGTTGGAGTTAGATGGGGCATGACGTCCTTCTTCCAAGCCGAATTCATCATCAAGTTGAAGCATTTCAACTTATTTTATCATTATTTTATGTTTTATGAGGTTTAGTCCCCGAATTGTGGGTGACAAACCCTAAAAAATAATAAAAAAACATTTTGAAGCCAAATTAGGTAGGTTGGATTAAAGGAGGATTGTTATACCTTTTTCATATAAATAAGGCACCTCCTCTTCATTTGTAACCAAGATCTCTTTACTTTCTTTCAAGGCTTGTCTAAGGTGAAAGGATTTTTGAGGTGCATTTCTCTTCTCTTAGTATCCTCAATTGTGGTAAGATATCAAAGTCTCTTGTCTTGCATTGTCAAAGGAATCATAGTGAGGGTGACGTCACTCTCACAAGGATTCTACAACCTTGTTGCAGATTTGTTATAATTTTTTTGAAGACCCATTTTGACAAGAAGATCAATCCCCAGTGGCTGGAACTGGTTCCTACTTCATCTCCAAGTATGGGGGGTTGGATTAGGGGGGTTTCGAAGTGCCAAATCAAGCCTTTCAACCATTATTGCAGGTAATTGCATATATGAAGTTGAAATCAGTTCTAAAATGTAGCATTCATCCATCAAAGCAAGTGCACCCTAGGGGGGATTGAGCCTCCTTTGGGTGGTGATGGTTGGGAGGTACATTTCGAGGTGTTTCCATGGTCTATTCTAAGTGTTCTCGTAAGTTTAAGTTGCTGGTTTTTACTGTAGAAAATCGATTCATCTTGCTAATTAATCAACACCATGTCTTATTGCTTCTTTAAACTTTCCTAGTCATTGGGTATTTATTGCATATCTTGTTGACTCCATCAAGGAATTGATCTACTAACTTGATGGGAAGGTCTTATAGAGATAGAATTGTTCTCATTGGATATCTTATAGGTCTATTTCTATCCATATTTGGAAATCCTCCCGTGGTCTAAGTAGTAGGCCTAAAGAGAGATGAGATTGCATTGAGGTGATATTGGGCGCATTTCCTAAAAAGTTTTAGATCTTAGCACCAATCCTCATGATCTAGTTGAAGGGTGATAATTTGTGAGGTAAAAATTTTCCCACTCATTCACAGCTCTAGATGGATTAAATTTTTCCCACTCATTCACAGCTCTAGATGGATTAAATTTTTCAATATTCATTCTTAAAGGTAGTCCAATAGTATAAGAATTCTACCTCTTGCAAAATAGAAATAAGTTGTAATTTAACATACCTGAACTTACACTAAGTTTAGGGCCTCTTTTGCATTCCTAATTTTGATTTTGAGTTGATAGAGCTCAGGGTTCAAACATACATCTAATTGTTCCCACGACGAGACCCACTTTTTACTGTGCAAAATAATCAAGAGCATGAAAAGCACGAATCCCACGTTTAGATACTATTTGACCTTTCTATTTTGAATTAAGAACCCTTGACAAAGGGACTATCATCTCTCACATCACTATAAATAGGGGCATGACATCTAGCCCCTCCCAAATGCACTAGGAAATTTCTTAGAATAGTTTTGCAAGGAAATGTCACAATGTATAGGAATGGTTGGGCATAATTACAAATGTTTGATCCCCAATTAGAGAATTATGTAAATATAGAACTAAAGACCTGCAATGGGATTAAACTATCATATGGGAGTAGGTTCATTTTCCCAATGCAAATTCCATTTCTTAGATATGATATATCTCATGTGCTCCAATATATGCAACTTCACCAAATTTTGTGAAGCACTAAACATGAAACTAACCACATCTAAACAATCATCACAATCCAAAAACACACATGTATTCCAAGGATTATGTAAAAAACAAATTGGGCATCTTCAATGCTCCTAGATTTGGAATAGATGGTCTCAAGTGCACACTACACTCCTCTGCAAAGTTATGACACTAAACATGCGATGGGTCATTTCTAGTGTATTGGTTAAATGACAACGATTCTACGTATTATCCACGTCTTTGCCTATGGAAGTGTTAGGACATGAGAACAATGTTGGGTAGATGAGTTTGTTGTTGGGTCTACTTGAAAATTGGTCATGGGTCATTGGTAGGGTGGTTGAATTTCAATTTTATACCATCTCACTTTGTAACACATAAGTGTAAGGTTGGGAAAGCTCACTGTGGGGGGAATTTTAAAAGAAACCTGGAATTATATTTGGATTTTCATATATTATAAAAGGGATTACCACTATATGTTTTCATGGATTTTCATCCTAGTAGTTTGTTGGGTCTAATGTGTTGGTTAAATGACTATGATTCTATGCATCATCTTACTTCTTTGTTGATGGAAGTGTCATTTCATGTGAACAATGTTGTGGTAATGAGCTATTTTCTGACTCTTCCTGGAAATTGGACGTGGGTCATTTATAAGGTGGTTGGCTGATATGAAATGGATCAATATATAACTTGTCATCTATTTTGGTACTTTTTGGGTGGAAAATTGGAAGTATTATCTTGTAGGACCAACTTTATGATTAAGTCCCCTTTTGGTGATTTGGGGTCCAAAACCTTGTGGAGCCTATTTGAGGCCTTAAATGACCATTTTCGTGGTAAAAAATTTGTGAGTGTAAGATAACTCCCGAATATCTTTTATTCATGGCAGAATGTCATTATTTATATAATGCAGATTATAGTTGGTCTTACTCAACGAAAGACTCTTCCTATTCTATGACTGCTCATATTTACATGAACAAAATCCTGAAGTATTACATGTCCAACACTCCCCCTTTAATCCAAAGGGGTGTTAGAAATTCCGAGCATGTTTCTAAACCTCTCAAAATTTTCTCGTCCAAGCGCTTTGGTGAATATGTCTTCAATTTTCGCGTTTGTGGAACAATGTTGTAGATGGATTGTCTTGGCCTCTAAATGATGTTGAATCAAGTGGTACTTTTTGTTGATGTGTTTGGTTCGATCATGGAATCTAAGATTCTTGTCAAACTTGATTGCATAAGTGTTGTCGATCAATAAGGGAGTGGATTTCTCTTGTTTCTCTTGCAAATATTCAAGTATATTCCTGAGCCACACTATCTCTTTCGTTGCTTCAGCAGCAGGCACATATTCTTCCTCTATCGTTGAATCCATTGGAGCTAATTGTTTGTGTAATCTCTAGGAGACAACTGATGATCCAAGACTCATTGTGTATCCAGAAGTATACACTCCTATCTCTTTGTCACCATTAGAGTTTGAATTAGAGTACCCATTGATTTTGACTTCATCTACATTAGAGTACTTGAGTCCAAAGTATTGAGTCCCCTTCAAGTACCTTAGAACGATTTTAGCAACAGACCCATGTCCTTCACAATATTTATGCATGAACCTTGAAAGGATGCCAAAAACATATGAAATATCTAGTCTAGTGGTTGTGAGGTATATAAGGCTACCTACAAGCTATCGGTACTTGGTCGCATCCTCAAATTCTTTTCCTTCAATTGATGTGAGCTTCAAATTGTGTTCCATTGGAGTTGAAAGAGGGTTGCATTCTATCATGCAAAATCTATTCAACAATTATCCAACATACTTCTTCTGGGAGATGAATATTTACTTAGTATGTTTAGTCACATCAATTCCCAAGTAGTAGTGAAGGTGTCCCACATCTATCATTTCAAATCCCTTCTTCAAATATTTATTTATGGATGCAATACAACTTTCACTGTTCCCTGTCATCAAAAGGTCATCTACATACACCACAAGAAACACAATAGATCTCCCAACTTTCTTTACAAACAATGTTGCGTCATCAAGATTATAGTGTTTGAAATTTAGCTTCAAAAGATGTTCGGTTAGATTTTCATACCAGGAGTGAGGTGCTTGTTTTAGGCCATACAAGGACTTGAGGAGTTTGCATACCTTTTGTTCTTGTCCCTTCACAACATATCCTTATGGATGAGAGATGAATACATTTTATTTCAAGTCTCCATTCAAGATGGTTGTTTTTACATCCATTTGGTGGAATTTCCACCCATTTTGTGCAGCCAAAGACAATAAGGTGCAAATGGTAGCCCATTTTTCTATGGGGGAGAACGTCTCTTCATAGTCAATTCCTTCTTTTTGTGCATAGCATTTTGCCACAAGTCTCGCTTTGTGCTTTTCAAGTGAGCCATCGGATCTATATTTGTTCTTATATACCCACTTGCAGCCAATTGGTTTGGTTCCAATTCGAGGGTCAACCAACTTCCAGGTTCCATTCTTCATGAGTGCATCATACGCATTATGCATAGATCCTTTCCTCTCATCATGAGTAGTGGCCTCTTCAAAGGAAGTTGGTTCAAAGTTAGTAGATAAATTCAATTCACAATCAAATAAGAAATCCATGTCATGATCACCTGAGTTATTTGCATCTCCTCCATCTTCTTATCTGGTTGAGCGTATTGTTCGCGTATTTACAACTTCATATGGATGGACACTTTCAAGTGTCTTTGTGTCCCATTTCAAAAATTTCCTTAATGGCCCAGGTTGATCAGCCAGTGGTGCTTCATTTTCTTCAAGTTTCAATCTTTCAATCCTCTTAATAACATCATCTAGTTGAATCTCTTGTTCAAGTGAAGTGGTCAGAAATTCTTCTTCATGAGGGGGTGTTGGTGCTTCAAAATGAAATTCCAAAGATTGATTTAAGATAGGGATCCCCCCTTCAAGATGTGGAATTTCATTATCAACTTCATAATATGTCTTTATATGGGAAAATTTATCCAGATGATCAAGCTGTTTATCAATAGACTTATTGTTTTTATCAGTTTCAAGAAAAATGACATATATGGAAACAACTAAACTTCTTGTTTACCTCATCATAAAGACGATATCCCTTGGAAGTGTTTGAATACACCAAGAAACCACCTTTTCGATTTTGAGCACCAAGCTTGTCTCTTTGCTCATTTGGTATCAAGGCATAGAAGGTGGAACCAAAAACCCTGAGATGTCTCACGTATGGCATGTGGCCATACCACATTTCATGTGGACTCTTGATTTCAAGATCATGTGATGGACTTCTATTTCTCAAATAGGATGCACACAAAATTGCATCAACCCAAAACATCAATTTTACATTCTTGAAAAACATCATTGAGCATACCATATTCATGATTAGTATTGTCCTTCTAAAAAGAATGTAAAACCTCTTCAAGATCCTCTTTAGTAACAAATTCCATCATACTGACTTTATCATCCTATGGAACAAACTTGGGAAAGTAGGTAGCCATATTAACTACCTCAACAATGGATGTCCTATCATCCTCTTTGAAAAGGCCATTAAAATGATTGATCGGGCTGCTCTTTCCAAATCCTTATGACTTGTGAACACAATCCCATCAACACCCTACATGTTCTAGTTGGTATTGACATTTTGTCTATGATTAGAAACTTGATGAAAAATATTTAGCCAAAAATCCTTGTTTTTTAATCTCCACACTGCTTCTTTTTCTTCCAACAATTTCCTTTGACTTTTCTCAAGGGAATTAATTTTACCTTTGTGATCCTCAATTAGTGAAACCATCCATATTTTGAAAATACAATCCCTCTAGCTAGATTTCAATCTCTAGGAATTCATTTTCATTTGAATTCTTCTTTCATGTTCCCATGCCACCGATGCTTGTTTAACATTCTTTAGGTTAGCCAAAAATTGAATAACAACAAATTCTCTACTCAAATGATATAAGGCCTCCAATGATTCTTAACCAAGTGAATAAAAGTCTCATCCTCCATCCACTACACAATGAACATCAAAAGTTTGGGATGCTTTTCAATCCCATAATCAAGTTCTAGAAAAATAGGGAAGTGATGTGAGTCTCCTCCCATCCCAACCCATTTCTTAATCCTCATGTTATAAGTTAGAAACCATTCATATACAAAGAACCTATCTTTAACCTATTGGAAATACATTCAACCCCACTCTTTTGTTCTTTCAAGAGGGTGTAGATTTGATAGGCCTTACATCTAAAATTCCACTCTCTTCCATATGACTAATAAAAAAAAACATTTAAGGGATCCACTAAAGTAGCATCACCCCAAATATCAACATTTCCTAAAGAAAATTTCAAACCCCCCCAATTATGGTTATATCATTGATGTTCAAGTTGTTTTGACTTGAAATAAATTTCCTGGAAAGGCACCCTTTCCACATATGTACCATATAGATTCAAGTCTACAAGTTCCTTCCCCAGATTGTTGATATAGATAGTCATGCCTAAACTTGATTCAACAACCTGAGAGTAATCACACCTAATATTTGTTGTCCTCCAACCCAAAATTAAACCACTAGGAATACCCCTTGCATTAGTGAAAATAAATTCCTAGCCATTAAAATTTTTCCCCAATTATGAACATACTCTACCACCCTCTCCCATGGATTCTTGAAGCAGTATGATATTCAAATTTTGTGTCTCCACTAGCCTTTGAAGGGATTTACTTTTATGGGATGACCCAACTCCTTGTAGTTGAGAGGCATAATAATATTTAAGAACCCATCCCATGGGATGGATTTCTCTAAGAACCCCCAGAATTGACAATTGTTTACCTGCTTGAACCTCTAGATTTGCTTTTTAATGGTCAATGGAGAGTTGATATCACCTACCCCTTGAACCACCCTTTCTATATTCTATATCCTATAAGGACATACCACCCGCCACTACACCTTCATTTACCAAACCATACCCTTTATTGGATTTGAGTGGGTATCTATGGATCACATCCCCTTCATTTGAATATTCCTCCAAGGATAACATGTCAGCTTCAATGGATCTCAAATAAATTTGAGTGATGATACTCTCAACCAAATTTTGATGTAGAATATACCCCAAAATACCAAGGCATACAATAGAGTGACACATACCCTTCTCGGCCTAAATAAAATCCACAACACCACCAACAACCAATGGTCCATTAAGTTTCTATACTCATAGATAATATTCTACCCACACCCTTTTACCATAGGAGAAACACTACATAATGGATCAAGAATGATTTTTGATGTACCTTGTTCAGTTGCATCCTCTCTCAATAATGTTCTCGGAGTCCTATCAAGGGCTTCTAGACTAGTCCCAACTTAACCATACACAACATGAAAAAACTCCACTTCTTCTATTGCAATTAAGGAACAAAACTTGTTAGGCTCCTGCACATCATTACCCATTGCTTCACAAGGAGAGTTGGATTTATGATTTTGATCTTTCCCTCCCCACCTTCAACTCTTCAAGGGAGAATTTTTTATTGACCAATTGCTCCTTCCTAGAAAACCTAAGCCTTAGACTAAAACCTGGTGAACAATGTTTATCTACATATCCATATCCACAAACATGACACTAGGCGCATTTAAAAGGCACTGTAAAATAATGCAAAATTTGTGTGTATGAGGAATTTCTACGATGTAATTCCATATTGGATCCCAACACTTCAAGGATATCTATACCCACTAGAATGTTAGAAATCAACACTAAACCAGTGTCTAGAAATCCCATGTATGCCTCCTAGAACACCCACAACACATTACTAATGGTTTGAAAACATATAATGAGCAAAACTCCATCAAAATCCCTAGTAATTTAACCCATAATGGAATTAAATCCATTTTTTCTGAATGAGCATAAAAAATGATGGAGCCGATTGTTTTAAGAAGATCACAGCTACACCCCATTTCCACACAAATTCACAAATTTTCTTCACATTTTCCTCAGATTGAAATATATAACCCATCCAACTCTAAGATAATATGAAAAAATTCAGAGTATACCCCAACACATGCTCCCATGAGGACTTCAACCATTCTCTTAAGCCCTCTTCTCCCATCCCTTTTCCCATAAATTGATCGATCATAGCCTTTGAATCCATACCAACCACTTCATTCATACAAATTTTATTCCCTAAAATAATCTTGACCAACGAACCCTTCATTCGACCCATCCTCCACTGAATCTGATCCTCCCATACTCCCACTTCCAAAATTCACTTTTGGATAGTTTGCTTTAGAACTCCTTTCAACTTCACCAGTGATTGCTTGCCAAAGAATTGCAAACTCCAAAACCATCCTTGAAAAGGAGAACACATAGAAACCCTTCTACAAATCATAAGCAATGACATATAGTATAATCGAGGGAACGAATTGAGGTAGAATTTGATCACATGAAACCTCTGCACACGGATAATGCATTTGTCCTACTAGTTTGCCTGATCTTAAAATCCTCACTTCTTGCAAAATCGAAGTAGAGCCATAACCCACTTTGAGATACCATGAAACCCTATGATGATGGATGATGCAATACCTCTAGAATTTGAAAAAACACATGAAAAAAGTGAAGAACTTGCCAAATCAGAAAAGTGTGAGTCTTTGAAATCCACCAATGAATTGAATGGATATAAAGAGGATATTTTCCATCCCACTTTCTCTGTCCCATCCGCCAATGAAACATTTGTTGGTACAACCACCTTTGCAAACCTAGTAACATGAATATTTATTTCATGAACCAATCTCAGGATCTACACATTGTTATCCAAATTTGGACCAAGCCTCCTATTAGTATCCATGAATAGGAGGGACCCCGACACACAAAAGGGTCCAAAACCTATTGAGTGATGAATGGCCTCCCCCATAAAGATGGTGAGACCCATATGTTTTTACCATCATATGGGTCTAGGTTAAAATGACTTCCTCAAGTTCCATGCTCAAAGAAACCTATATTTTTTTTCAATTAGAAAAAAACCAGTACTCTTGTTATTCAATGGAATAAAATAACTACATATATCATACCATGCAGTCCATGCCATAATATGGTAAAAAATGGACCAAAAATCCATCAATCCATCATTCAAAAGGACCATCAGAACCAAACAACATATCTAGGATCAAGTGACAATCACATCTAAATATTTAGCTGAACCATAAACCAATACATCCCAAGTCAAGCCAAAGTATATCAATACTACACCAAAAAAAAAGACTATACAGGCTATCAACATGCCGTCAAATAACCACCTCTAACATTAAGATAAGTAGAAAACATAGTCTTTGAATTTAAGAGAACCTTCCATATATTCCTCCAAATGGAGGATACCTTCATCTGTCTCAAGAGCAACCTTTGAAAGTAAATCAGCTTCAAATTTTTGTTCATGTAAAACATGATCAATATTCAATTCAACAAAGGTGACCATAAGAGCTTCAATCCTCATACACCATTGTTCCAGAGAGATTACCTATAAGATACATAATTTTTTTTCCCAATTCACAATTACCAATGAATCACCATAAACCTGCATAGTATCAATGCCAAGTGAAGAAGTAAAGTTTAAGAGGCACCATAATGCCATTAACTCCACCTTGGTATTTGATCCCTTCCCATACTTTATCTATAATATGAAAAAGTGATCCTCATTTATCTTCAGCGAAATACTAGCACGATAGCTACCCCTTTATGCAACACCATCAAAGTGACCTGTAGCATTAGAAGAATTAGGTAGAGTTGTAATCTATCTAAACCTATATTCCATGGCAACTCGACCCATCTATATCTTTATATATGGAATTAAAAAAAACTAATTATTTTTTTGGATCAAACTCCCTTCAAGAATATTCTAGACATATTTCACTACTCATGCACAAGAGCACGACTGTGCCACTGTGAATATTAATCGTAGCGTTCCTCTATCTACATGTTTCTCATACAACCAAATGATTGATATACATATTATTACACATATAAAAATAATAAAGATTTGGAATTTAGTTTTGAAGTGTAAGTTCTTAATTTGATATGATAGCATCCTTCCTCATTTCGATACAAACCTCACTTAAAGGAGATCATTAGTATTTATAGTTAATGTTTTTGTGATGTGTTTTAAATTTAAATTTATTAAAATTCACAATCATATATCCCTTTGTTGAAGATTTTATTTCAAACTGATTGATATATAATGTGTGTGTAACCAATCTAATTAGCATGGTAATACAAAATTGAAGACGCCCATTACAAGTATAAAAAAATATGAAGCTAAACTATCTTTCAAACAGGATTTCCTGAAAGTTTTGCTAGTATCGACCCTATGAAATATCCCTAATATCATAAGCAATTTACATGGCATAAGATAAACACAAAAATAGTAAAAGACATGCTTGTTAGGTGCCTTGTCTTGGATGACATTGTTGGCCTATGATTCTCATTTCTCCAAATCCATATCCTTGAGCATCTAATGGACTATTACTTCTTCTCAGAGTTCTCTAGGGTTAACCCATAGGAGGTTGTTGAGTGAGAGGCTTTAATAATATTTCAAACCATGTTTCTAAGCATAGAGCATTATTCCTCCAAGGCTTGAATTTTCCTCTTCTATTAAACAAGTTTTCCATAATCATGGCAGTCTGAGAACTGCATAAGTGTTCATTTCCATGGACCTTGGTAGTGATAGAGAAAATGGAGGTTCTGTTGCTGTTGAAAAAATATTCTCGCCACTTGAGAACTATATGAATCTCCTGAATACCCCTTTGACTAACTTCCATTGTTGCTAGAATTATCCATAGCCTAGTAATTCCAAAAAGAAACAACCAAGGATAGGTAAACAGTTCCACCTAGAATACAGACCAATCCTTAGAGAGGGTAAAATGCCCAAATCCCAAAAGCATCTCCGAGAGATAAGTCAAGAAAAACCTCCACTCGCTAAACCAAAAGTGACCCAAAAGTCCAAAATTGCCCCAAGAGCATGAACATAAAAGAAGGGCAACCAACATCATAGCCTTCAAATTCTAAAACATGAGTCTTCACAACCCTAGGATTCCCATGAGATTGAAGATGACCATAGGGATTCTTGGTCCTCTCCTAGATCTACTTCCCATGCAAACAAAATCCCACTTTAGGACAAACAAGATATGCATGCCTTCAAATTGTTGGAGGGGAGTCATGACGAGCATGTGTGAGCTCATGCGAGTGATGCACTTCTTGTCCTACCTCCTTCGAAATAAAATGAGCCTTTCATAACACAAACTATTAAGGTTGAGCCACATGGAAGGAATGCAGGTTTTGGTTCTCAAAATATTCTTAGGGGATATCATGATATTCAAGTCCCCCATTATTATGTAAATTTTCCTTGGTTCATTCTTGAATCCCTATTTGTATGATAGCCATATCTTGATTATAATCCCTCATAACATGAAAAGATTGAATGCCATTGAAGCCACATCTCTTCTAATTAATTCTTGCAATGAGTAGATTTGGTATACCATCTCATTGGGATTTTTGAAGTGTTCATAAGATTTACAATTACAACTGGGGCTTCAAAACAAGGTATGTGCGGAGCAGGGGTTATCTTTTATTTGCGAAAGAATCACATTATTCACATACGAGTGGGTGTTGGCAATGAGGATTGCTTAAAAGTTGAGCTTCTAGCAATGCACTGCTTGTTATGCTTTGCATTTATGAGGGGCTTTGTTACTTTGTCCATCCATGGTGATTCCCAGGTGGCTACTAACTGGTTCAATGGTATGCATCCGATCAAGGTCATCTTACTGGAACCTTGGCTTAAAGAGGTGGAAAGTTTAAAGATTACCTTCGCACAAATCATCTGTAAACACATTTTTCGTGAAGCAAACATGGAGGCTAATCACTTATCTAAGAAAGCAGTTGGGCCTATGGATGGGATTCTCCACTATGTGGAATACCTGGACAACATGGTTGTTGATCAAGGCACCATGCCAACTTTTTAGGGTGACTAATCTGGGATCTTTTTTGGGCTTATGATACCATACTTGGTTATCTGCTTCTTTCTGTTCTTGTGATCAGGAGATTGAAGACCTTTTTTGTTTCTTTATTGTAAAGTTGGAATGGTACTATAGTTCTAAGATGTTTCAGTAGGTTTTATCCTTTATGGACAATGCTAGACTGTATATGCAGAACTGTATCTAGTTCTTTGACAACCGGATGTAACTTTGATTTTATATTTAAAATATCAAATTATGTTTTTTTCTTTCTAGAATTTTTTTTTTTTACAATTACAACTGAGTCCCCCATAGCTATGAGAGAAATTACCTTGATTGAAATGCAAGTTTTAATCCCTAAAAAAAAATACCTATTTTTACTTGATTATTTATGATTTTCCCAAAACCACACTCATAATTAAGTTCTTCATTTCTACCAAAATCAAAGATGACCATACACATGCCACCCCTCATTTCAAATTGATATTAAATCATTATCATTTCTTAAAAAAAAATCGAATACAAATACAATTTTTTTTAATAACTTGACATTAACAATGATTGTTTCTAAACATAATTCTTCTATATAATTAAAAAGCAAATACCTTTAAATGGTTTAAATTTTTAAACTCTACACATTAATGTATAATAATTTTTTCCATGGTCTTATTTCTTCAGTTCTCCAATTTTTCACGGTGTATGATTTTTCACTTCCTCATAATCATGTCGGGATTTGCATGACTACCGCTTGCTGATGGTAAAGTGTCACAATTCTTACTTTTATTCATGTTGTTTTTATCTAATTATTATTATTTTTTAATTATTTTATTTTATTCTTACTTTTATTCATGTTGTTTTTATCTAATTATTATTATTTATGTATTTTATTAATATATTATTATTTTCATTATTCTCGATAATAATAATAATAGTTATTATTTCTCATTAAAATCAATTTTTTTTATTATACTTTTAAAACAGTAAATAATAATTATTTGTTTTTAAATTTTATTTTTATGTTTGAAAAGTTTTAAAAGAGGCATTCCTAAATTATCATAATTGCGACAAGTTAAAAAGTTAAGAATGTCACTATTATAACAAATATTGAAATTGCAATTTAATGTGGGTGTACACATGACATTCTAAGAGAAAATAATTTTCATCTTCAACCCTCTTAGTGGCACAATAAGACAAATTCATTCGTTCCATAATCGAAGAGGCGCATTCTACAACCCAATAGGGAGATGTGTAACTCCTTCCGTGCTCATCATGGAGCTGACATGTGTTCTCTATAAAAAAATAAAAAAATTATAAAAAATAACATGTCGGTTCAAATTAGATTTAAAACATTTAAACTGGCATATATTAGATAAGTGAAAAGAATCAACATTGCATTATGCATTACACGCTTGATTTGAAGAATGCAAATGTTAAGGAAGGGTTTGCACCTTGAGAGATTTGATCCCTCTCGACGCTTGGTAGATCCATTTTTTAAATAGATCTATACTAATTAATATTTTCACTATTTTCAATATAACTTCTTTCTTGATTTCCTAATGATTTAGGTAAGACTTAATTTCTTTATACCAACCTCATATACTATTTATTTTCAATAAAAATATATATATTAATTTAAAAATAAATAAATCATAATAATATATTATCATAAAATACTAAAAATAATAATAATTATTTTCCTACACGATTTCAATGTAATAAGTTTTCTTTCAAACAAAGAAATATTTTTATATAAACCGAATTCATTGCAAGTAGCATGAGTGTATTTCGGCAACTTACATTTATATAATGTTAAATTATATAAACTAAAACTATAATTAATTATTTTTATTTATTACTTAGATAACTATCTTAGGTAGGATTCTTACCGATTAGAAATCATGATATAAATATGAAATATGTTTTTAGTTTTTATCTTTATTTACATTTAAGGTATTTTTTTGTAATTAGTGGAATTGACAATTGGGAACGAGTTTTTATTCTCATGATATATTGTTGATTTTGGTCTGCTATTATTATATCCCTAAGTGTACCAATGCTACTCGACACACATCACATACATTTTTATCGAGGTTTGAATCAACAATGTCACAAAGAGTGCCTTAACACTACACCTAGGGTTGAAATTTGACGTCCGACATTGCACGTCAAGAAATTTTTATATGACGTTTTAATTTTATAAATTGCCTTTCATTTGACATTTAAATCTTTTTTTTTAACAAGAACAGGGGAAATATATATATTTATAAAGGCTGTGCACAGCCATTCATTACAAGTTTTCACAAAAATTTGACAGAGTAACAAGTGCCTGAAAATTTATAACTGAAGATTCTATCTGTCTACTTGTAAGAGTTCTAAACAAAACCTTACTGAAACTGTTCAAAGTAGAGCAGGGATAAACCCTGACGAACTGCTGATTTAGGAATATACAGAAAAACATAGAGTCTTAAACATCAAAAAAGAGGAACCTGAACTGAGACTGCAAACTATCCATATTTTTTAAGGTAGACAGAAGCCGCATCCTGCCTTTCCTGCTTTATCTCCTGATTAACCGTCAGACTGCCATGGACGCAGCTTCCCTGCGATTTCCCAGTGAGCACAGCAATGTCTTCCTGCATATTATCCACCTTGCCCATCAATTCGAACAGGTTTCTCTCCAGGTCGTCAATTCTGGAGTCCTGGCATGCGAGCTGGTTCACAGTGTAGCTCAAATCCTTGGCCATTTCCTCGTTTTGATTCACGCTTGTGCAAACTTCGTTGTAGGTGTTGCGCACAGAAAGCTTAATGTCGACCATGGTGCGAATCAACGCGGCAATGGCCGCCATAATGTTCTGCATATTGCCCGCCCTGTGATGGATTAACAGTCCGGGACGGGAGGATGGAGAGCCCAAGTCGCCGAGGGAAAGCCTGTTCATCGCACTGGAGAGAGGTCGAGCCATTACGTAATGCAGCGAGGGAGGGGCAGTTGGCCCGTTTAAGTGCTGCTCGTGGGAGCTGACAGCACCACAAGGGCCCATGTGCCATGCGCTGTGGAGAGGAGGGCGTGTGGCAGGGGCACGCAAAACGGCGTCTACGGAGGAGGACGGGGATGGGGGGAGGGGGACCCTCAAGCCACGAAGCCCCTTCAAACCCAAAACCAAATTTTTTTTAACCATTTAATTAGATTATGGTATAAATTGAAATCCCAAGGCACCATTTAGATCCTCCATGTGCCCGATTTCTAGCAACGTTCCTTTGTTGGCCGCTTCATCTGCTAACTTGTTATTTGCTCGATAGATGTGAAAGAAGGAAGTCTGAGAAAAGTGAGGATTAGATTTTATTCTTTGCATGTACCTGTAAGCTCTGGATCCTTGTGGGGCTGCACCCCTTCTCATTGTTTGAATGACATGTCTGGAATCCCCATAAACTCTAAGATTATCAATGCTGAGGGAGGAGATCATATTGAAAGATAAGACGAGAGCAAGCCATTCAGCTTCATTGTTTGTCTTGATTCCTAATCCCCAGGAGATAGATTCAATTTTATTTCCTCCGGGATCAAATAGGACCCCACCCGCACCTGCCACCCCGATTTGACATTTAAATCTTAATTGTCATAATAATTGTTGATTTTTTTTAAATAACACTTATAATATAACTATAGGAAACATTGAATTCTCATATGTTGCCTCATATAATATAAAAGTAAAAAGTTTACAAAACCAAGCACATGCATAATGACAAATAAGATTTATCCTGGAAACCTTTAAATAGACTTCATCACAAGCAATACAATGGGCCATTACCATGGGCCACCAAATATCATTGGCCCAAAAAACCATGACGAGTCAAGTTTAGTTAGCAAGGGGAGACAACAAGGCCATGACAAAAATCAAAATTTCCATATTAGAAATAGAAATATAAAGAGAATATTTATAGGGGAGACAACAAGGCCATGGTAAAAATCAAAATTTCCATATTAGAAATAGAAATATAAAGAGAATATATATATATATATATATATATATATGGGCTTTGGATATAGATATTAATGACTTGTAAAAATAAAAATGCACTTCAAAATGACGGGTGAAATTAAATTTCACACTTCATTATTGATGTTTAATTTTATGAAGTGGCAATATTTTGACGTGTAAAATGGTAAATGACGGCTATTTACTCGTCAAATTTCAACACTATCAATCTATACCCCGAAGAAAAAATTAAAATATTATTAAATTGTCATTTTTATTTAAATTTATAATAATAATATACTTAATAAAATACACATAAAACCATATTTTTTTTATTTAAAAATATTTAATTAAAATATTTTTCTTTTTATTTTCTTCTATTATAACATTAATTCAAAACCCTTTTCCTTTAACTATATTTCCAAGTTTTGCATGGGGAAGGTGGGTAAGAAATTTTGTAATGGAGAACAGAATTAACTTCAATTCCCATTCAATGTTATTTAGCAAAAAAAAGTGTCGCAACTTCATGATGAAAGGTAAATTTAAGTGTTTTTTTTCATATTCACGGGAATTTTCACATCCCAATTTCAAGCTCTTAAAGTTACAATAATAACCTTTGAAAGTGAAAAATGGAAAATGTAGTTTAAATTCATGGCTTGTTTTTTGTCATTGCATGTTATGAAAACGATTATATTGGTAAGTATGAGTAGGAAATCAAGTGGATAGGAGATCATCCAAGATTCATAAGAATTCTTCTATAATGTGAAAAGCTTTCATTAAAGCGTATCAGGTCATAGGAGATCATCTTACTTGGAGCATCGGTGATGGAAGAAGTATGCGTATTGGATGTGATTCATGGGTTGGGTGTCTTAGAGATTTTCATTTTCCTGAGAATAAGGTAGAGATATTAAGGGACCGGGGATATATATTTCTAGAACAGATACATGATGCTGTCAATAACACTCATGCTCGTTAGGTTTGGTTATCTGCTGCAGAGGTGGGTTTGGATGGCGATTTTGACAAGAGATGGGAAACTTATATAAGATCTCTTACCCATAGTAATGCAAAAATTAAAGACTGCTTGGACAAACTCATTTGGGAAAGGAACATGGAAGGTGGAGTTTATGCTCCCAAGAAGGGATACAAGATGCTTTATGAAGCAGAGAATTGGTCGCCGCGTCCGTGGTGGAAAATGATTATTTTGGACTTTAACTGTCCACTCAAAAACACAATCTTTACATGGTTAACGCTTTCGGATAAGGTCCTTATATGGGAAAATCTCCAAAACAAATATAAGATTGGACCTGGATGGTGTGCTTTATGCAATTTGGAGAGTGAGACTAGATACCACTATTTTCTAAACTGTCCTTATATGCAAAAATTGTGGGATCTTGCTTCAAGCACTGTAGAAAAACCCTTCACTCAGGTAGGCTCGAACCTGGAAGCAGTGTTGCACAATTGGCTTACAAATGAAGGTTTAGATGATTTAAAGCATTGTCGATTATCTTCCTATGGGGTATCAGGCTCGCCAGGAACCTCGCTATCTTTCAAAATAAACTCATATTGCCTTATCACTGGGTCATTGAGGGCCTTGCCATTCTTAATGCCCATCCATTGACTTGCACAGGAAAGAAGTCTGTCAGAAGAATCATAGAGGTATGCATTGACAAATCTTATAGTTGGGCTTTTTTTGACATCACTTCGTAGGGACAACCTACACTAGGGTGAGCTGGGGGTATCATATACACCTCAAAGACGTCCTATATTTGCTTCTCGGCGGGTTTGGGCCCCAACACAAATAATCGAGCTAAACTGATGGCGATAAAACTTATTTTGAAGCTTGTGATATCTAAAGGCATAGATAATATCCATTTTTTTGGTGATTCAAAGCTGGTTGTGGACTAGATCTACAAGGGAAGACCCTCGAGGAATTTGATCTTGCATTCTATATATGAGGAGGTGGCTAGCTTGGCAGACAACTTCAGGAGGATATCTTTTAGTCACATCTATAGAGAGAAGAATACAGAAGTAGATCGCCTCTCCAAGGAGGGCCTCATGTTGGAAGATGTTTTTTAGCAATGCTAGACACAAGAAGGTGATATTTCTTCGATATTGGAGAAGAGCCCTCATACGGGATGAGACATAATATTTCTTTTTCCTATATTAGTAGAATTCAAGATACATTGGGACTTACATGTTTTATTTTGATATCATTTCAGACTATGGTTTAGGGATAATTATGTTTAAGGTTATAGTAATCTTTTGAATATTATATGCTCCATTTGGGTGCAGAATGTAGACTTTGTCTTTGTAAAATGTGATTGAATTACAATTAATACAACTACGCATTTTTTCTGAGGGAAAAAAGGAAATCAAGTGGATAGTTAAAACGGGTTGTAAAAGAGTTGCAATTTCATATTTAAAAGGAGCAATTGCCTAAAGTACTAAGAGGTTCTCTTGTAAAAATCTTCTCCAAACTTATTGAATATCAGTGCATCCAACTTGGGAATAAACTCATGTGATTGGATGTGGAAAAAATTGACTCTACCTTTTTGAAGATTACTTGGTTTATTTCAATTGTGATTGTTGTTGTGATTGTTATTGGAGGAATGTGGTTACAATTTCAAGGAGGATTGCTAAATGATACATATTATTTTCTAAATTTTTTAAGCTTCATATAATATTTATATTTTAAGTTTTTAAATATATTAAGTGTATGTTTGTAATAATTTTAAAGGTTCGTTAATTGGGTGTAGTTTGAGTGGTTGTGAGAAAAAAAATATTACCCTTCCCAATTGAATTCAAATCTCACTTTATGACATGTTTGCTCTTAGTGAGCTGATTGTTGATGAGCTATATATAATCTATTCATAAGTTGTTGAAAACTTTGAAAAATATGAACTTCAAGAAAAATACTTCTATAATAAAAAAAAGCAATGATACCATGATAAAAGGTGTGATAACAGATAAAAAAGGACATTAACATTAAGAACAACCAAACTAACAAAGGAATAATTAAAAAAGAATCCTTTTGGGCATTACAACAAATTGGTGCATCCTAACTATAGATGCTTTTCAAAAGCTAAAAGAACTTTCTATTCAAGCTAGGGAGCAAGCATCATCTAATAAATACCAAGGACTTCATGATTATTATGATGTTAATCTTTTGTCTACTTTATATATTTCTATGGATATTTATGACAAGGTAATGATTATTGAACATCCTTGAGATGATCTTTATGCACCTAAATTTTATTATGTTGGAGAGGTTCACCAACATAAGTGGACTTTAAAACTCATTGCGTCGAAGAGGCGTATTCTACAGCTCAATAGGGGATGTGTAACTCCTTCCATGCTCATCCTAGAGCTGACACATGTCCTTTTTAAAAAGTAATAAAATATTATAAAAAATAACATGTCCGCTCAAATTAGATTTAAAACATTTACTTTCATATATACAAACTACACAAATTATATAAATTAAAATTTTTCTTCAACATTTGCACTTTGCCCCTTGAGAGATTTTATCCCTCTCGGTGCTTGATCTAGATCCCCTTTTAAGATGGATCTATACTAGTTTAGGAAACAAACTCATATGGTGATGTTGTCTCAATAACTCATAAGACACAGTTAGAAGAAATAATCTAATTATGCTCTCATATTAAGAGTCATGACTATGTGTGATTCATAATCTTATGAATAAGCTCATGATAAGTATGAGTGATAGGATGTCGTGGCAAAGATATATAAGTCTTTGATTAAAGATTATACTTAGAAGTTGGTACCTCTTCTATTATGGAAAAATTTTATTGGATGTAAATGAAGCATGAAAACAAAGTTCTCTTTAAATGAAGCATAAATATTGGTTGTGTAAATATTCTCTTACAAAAAAGTATTGAATACACTATGACATTTGCTTCTCTTATCAAGATGGACACCATTCAAGTTATGCATTTGGTTTTTTTTTTTAAGGGTGATTCATCATATGAATGTGAAATGTGTCTTTCTTCTTGGAGATTTTCATGTACATATTTATATGTAGCAACCTTCGTGATGTTTTGACATTATTTTTATTAAGTTGAAGGAAAAATAACTCCCAAGGCATAGTATAAGAAGATTGATCCATTCTCCAATTTCAGTTATTAATAATGAAATCTCACTATATAAACCTACATGTCAATGGTGATGCTCTTATACTTATCATGTATGTAATGACTTGTTAATGGTGATGCTCTCATACTTATCATGTATGTAATGACTTGATTCTTGTGAAGAATAGTGTTAATATGATCCTTGATATAAAGAAGAAACTCATACATTATTTTCTTGATAGCGAAGTTCTATTAGTTCTTACGCGTAATTTTCATTAATAATCCAGTAATTGAAGAAGACATGAGCGGCAAAATATAAATATACACGGAAGATTTTATTTTTCAGGCGTGGACGGCAGGATTCGAAAAATGATGTAAATAGAAGCAACATGGTGCGACTTTGTATTGCAAGAAGTAAACTACTACGAATATACACAACAGCGCCTGTAGCTCAGTGGATAGAGCGTCTGTTTCCTAAGCAGAAAGTCGTAGGTTCGACCCCTACCTGGCGCGTGTTATTTGATTTTAATTTGTAGGCGCAAGCTATTAAAATATGTTTAGTAGCTGGTCTTTTAACAGCAGATTGAGCAAAACAAAAATGTTAAAAAAATTATATTTTTTTGAAATCAAATATGCTAGGTAATTTGATAAAGCACTAGACTTGGATTTGGTTTATGTGGACGTTACCATATTGTTGTGTATTTAAAAAAAGAAAAGGGTATTGAGGAGTTGGAAGGTTAGAAAGGTATGTATTGGTGCAAAGATTATGAAATTGAGATCTAATGTGGGTGTATATAGGGCAAACTAAGAGAAAGTGGTTTTTATCCTCAACGCTTATATTCTCGTAGAGATGGCAAATCCTTTCACCCCACAGTGGTTTAGGAATTACAATTTTTTTAAACCTATAAATCTTTCTCGCACCACATTTTCTCTTTAAACTTAGAAGTAATAATATTTTTAATGTTATCGATATTTTGCAAAGTGACATTTTCGTTAATCCCCCAATTGTCTAACCATGTCATGGCATCCTGATGCGATCACCGCTTGAGGCGTAGATGGTTTTGGTTGGAATTTAACGCAATTTTAGGAAGTTTGTGGTCTCCCATGTTGTTTATCTTGTGCTTGTACATCAGGTACCTAGTCATGACCATGCTCTCAATGGGGGAGGGCCCCAATTCTAAGAGGAGAATAGGATATGGCGTATTGTTTTTAATTGTAAGGTTATAAGTTATAAAACACTTCTAGATTTGCTCAATTTTTTCCAAGATTCTCTGGATATGATACAACCCCAAATTTTATAGTCATACAAGATAACATGAGTGGCAAGTGTTTTAAAAAGAAACTTCTTTTTATCCCACATCACAAGGTTTGCCGCTTTACAATTGTTTTCAAGTCTAAAGTAATATTTCCACCCTCCATTATTCATTTTCTCAATATTATATTTCCAATTAAACTTGTAACTAAAATTATATTTTTATATAATATTTTAATTAAATATAATTACTTGTATTTTATAATAATATTTCATTATCACTATACTAATTTATTTTTAATATAAATATTATAATAATTTAATATATGATAATTTAATATAAGAATTAGATTATAATATTACAATTAAAATATACTAATTTATTTTAATATAATATATTAATTCAATTAATATTATAATATTTTAATTTACATTACACTTAGATATCTTTGTGTATATCACTACATTAAACTTTTTACTACAATATAATATAATATATTAATATTTTTATTTAATAATAATATTATAATTGAATTATATTATTTTTAATTAAATATAATGTATATTTTCAATGTACAATAAACTTTTTAGAATTATTATTAATACTTTGAAGATATTTCTACGTGTCGATACATTATTAGCAATAGTCTCATTAATAATATTAATGTGTTAACCTTATAATAACATCTCTTCATGAGAGCTCATCACTATTCATTGTTTTGAGAGGCGATAATGAAAACACTTATAGGCGACTAGGGTTCCTACCCTATCCACCTCATCCACCCATCTTATCACTTTAGTTTCTCTGTAGTTCGTTCCTGCAGTGTTGGGTTCATGAGGTGGGATTTATATAGTGCAGGTGTTTTACTATAGCGAAGTGTTCTACTGGAAGCGATGTTTTCTTTCCCTCTTTGCTGTTAGTGGCAACAAGTTTTTTCTGTGGTGGTGTAGCATCGACGTCGGAGGTGGGTTCCTGTGGTGGTGTGGCACCAATAGCATAAGTGACTTTCTTTGGTGGTGTGGCACCAGAGGCGAAGGTGGGTTCTTGTGGTGGTGTGGCAACAACGACAGTGGTTTCTGGTGCCTTTGTTCGGTGTTGCGAAGGTGGGGGAGCACATTTGGTGGCGACATTTTCCTTTCATTGGATGACATGGTTCATGTGGCGGTTGTGACTTCCTCATCAATGTGGATCCTAGTGGTTTGCTTCAGGATGGTGGTCATCCAAAGGTGGTGGGTTTTTGGCCAGAGGATGATGGGAAGGGTTACAGAGGCTAGTGTTTTCTAGAGCTCATGTGTTGTTATGGGGGAGAATTACTCCATTTTCAAGGCCTTGGTGCTTGAGTTGTTGTTTATATAGAGAGAAATATGTAATGTGTTCCATGCACTTGTATGGAGCCCTATAATAGGGCATTTTTTTGTGGATAGAGGGTTTTAATACCCTCTTGTTGCTTTGGCAATTTTTTAGTTGGGTTTCTAGTGGTTTGTCTAGGCCCTAATACAGTTTCAATACTGTAGACTCTCATGTATGAAGGCCTTCCATGCCTATGCACAATGTGGTTTATTTTAATAAAATGGACTGTACACTTTTTTCAAAGAAAAAAAATATTAATGTGTTAAAATACATCCAACTGTTATATTTAACACACTGTATAAGAAAAAAACATTATTAATGTAATACATATAAACGTATATTTGAATACATCAATATTTATACAAAATTATCATAAAGCAACGACTTCAACATTCTAAAATTTATTAATAAATTTTTTTAAATCTACAATAATATTTAATTACAAATTACCTAGGTTCAAGAAAACAATCATGGCAAGGTGAAAAATATATTATCACTAAAGGGACATTTTTCTCTTTATTGCATTGAAAATTTATGGTTATAAATCATTATGAACTTAATTTATGAATATATTTTGATTTTTATATGATATTGTAACTTATATTAAATTTATATTTATAAAAACATGAAAAAGACCTTCACTAAAAATCATGATAATTTAGAAAGCATAAGAAGCATGATTTTTTTAAAAGTCATGATAATTTACAAAGCATAAGAAGTAGGATTTTTTTTTAAGGATCTTTGGAATAAAATGGATCTCTATGTGATATTTTACATTGGAATGAAGAAAATAATTATATTAATTCTTAATCTTCACCTTAAAACTAATTTCCAAATTTTAATGTTTGTATTTTTTATTTATTTATTCATATATATTATTTTTCAAATATATCATTACAATTTCAAAAAAGTATTACAAAGACAATATATCATTGTACTTTCAAACAATTACAAACAAGTATTACAAAGATGGTCACAAATAATGATTTACAAAACATAAATCCTTCTCGATAATAATATTTTTAAATACGGGAAAATAAAATCATAATAAAATATAAAATATCGCATCTCAAAACTAATGTTCAAATTTGAAAAGCTTTTGATCTCAAAATTAATGTCAATTGCTTAATTATTTTATTTCTTTAAAGATCTATTTATTTTCTAAGCTTCAATAAATATTTTGTTGAAAGGGCTAAACCACTCATATTTGCGTACTTGTTTTATAATTTAAAGCAGATGTGTGAGCAGCAGTGGAAAATTCCATTGGGGATGCAATTATGGCGAAATTTTAGCTGTGTAAATAACTTAACTGATAAAAAATGTTCTAACTTTTAGACCTCTTAAATAGTTCAAAGGAAAAATATGGGGATGAGGTTGGTGGCAGGGCATGCAACTGAAAATCATTTGGGTACTAATGAAGTTGAGTCAAAGCCATAAGGAACAAATTTTAAGGCTTTGTAGCTACAACCTTTTCCAGGTCGGTCAGAATAAGATCTGTTATGATTGAAGCATATTTTTTTAGAGGGAAAACGAAGAGAAATCACCTAAAACATTGTAGATGAATACAAGTTATTAAAATATAGGTGGTATTTTTCGAGATTACCCAATAGCTGGTGTTTTTTCAGATCACGTTTTTTGAGATTACCCAACAACTGGTGTTTTTCAGTCTCTAACACCTACTTGACATGTCAAATGTGCTCCTCCCAAGTAGAGCTATAAACTAGTATATCATCCAAATACACTCTAACAAACAAATGTAAATATTGGGGCACAAAATATCATTCATGAATCTAATAAATGTAGCTAATGCATTACATAAACCAAAAGGTATGATCAACCATGCATACAAACATTGCCTTGTCTTAAAGTTGGTCTTCTAGGTGTCTTGTTCTTTGACATGTACATGGTGGTATACCGACTTGAGATCCAACTTGGCGAAGTACTTGGCAGGCTCCAACTAGTCTAACAAACTATCAATCATGGACATAGGGTACTAATTCTTAAGTATAATTTTTTTCAAAGCTTCGTAGTTGATACAAATACACCAAGTCCCAACCTTCTTGGATACACTGATGATAGGTGAACCACAAGATGAGGTGCTTGGTCGAATCACCCCCTGCTCTGGTAATTGTTGTGTTAAGCCCTAAATGCGGGCACATTTACCCCTATATTGTGGTGCATTACATTAGTTTTGATGTCGAATTCAGTCCATCAGTTGTAATTGTCATTAGTATGGTTATATTAGTTACATCGGCTTGGGTCAATTAGTTGGAATTGTACCTCTTAGTCTCCTATATATAGGAAGAAGACCTTTTCATTTGGAGTATCTTGTCTTGTGTACTTAGTACATTCCCCCTCGAAGAGACTTGTTATTCATCTATTTCTTTATTAAATTCGCGGAGTACTCTTTATGATCTATTTCTGCTCTTTTCATGCTCTTTTTGGAAATTTGTTGTATAACATTTGGTATCAGAGCTCTTTCCTTGGGTCTGGGTATTTCAAAACAAGTTATGTTGGTATTTTCACTATAATTTTTTTTTTCAACAAGGTTTCAGATAGCGAGGCTTGGAACCCATCTAGGAAATAGGCCAAGCTATCTGTGGTATAAGTTTCAGATCCTGAAAACTTACAGATTTAGGGTTATTCACATTTGAATCTAGGGTTTCTGACTAGTCCAAAAACTAGTCTCAAACATGTGTGCTGGGTAAAACTGTTATATCAGAGGCATGCAAGATTGAAATTGAGTGCGACCTATTGAATCAGAAAGAAGATAGAACACGGTAATAGTGGTAACATATTTTAGAATTGGATCTGAAATATTGGACACGTGGCAGTCCGTACAAGTTTGCTCTTTTGAAATGACCAAAAATAAAAAGCATTGGGAGATTTGTCATATCTTTTTACTAGCATATCAAAATTAGGTCAAGCATTGGGAGATTTGTCATATCTTTTTACTAGCATATCAAAATTAGGTCAGACCTATGACATTGGAGAGAGGAGATGTAACATCACCAAATTTCGTAAAAATTTAAATTTTTTTCTAAGATGTCTTTTTGCCAATAAATGCTATGCGGAAGTATAATGTTTAAGTTTAACATCTAGTTTTACCGTTAAACATTAAATGAGAAATAAAATTATCATTAAACACTTAATGGTTTTAAACGACAATTAAATAGATATTATCGTAAGACTTGGTTGTGTAGCCGTCACAACGTAACAACGTTCCAATGGAACTATAACACTGCTTAATTTGTTGTAAAACACTTACAGATTGACTAGAGTAAGTAGCACTATTTGTATAATATCTTCTATGGTCCTAATTATTACATGTATCATCATTTATTTAATTTATACTACGCTGTCAGTATGTCTCGAAATGCTATGAAAATAAGTGAAATTCATATACTAAAAGGGACGTTGATTTAATAATTTCATGAATGAGTGTATGTATGTTTAGACTTTATACAAGTTCAGTCTCTTAATGTAATCCAAATACTGGATGCATGTAATTCTTTTGTTTCGATAAGTAATTTTCCGGTGTAAGCTTGAGACTTACTTAGCTTAAATGCTAAAGCAAAATACTTCTATCTGTCCAAGTTACAGGTCTACAGCTAGTATGGGTTGATCGAAAAACTCTTATGATAATCTACATCGTGCTTGTTTAGAGTTCATGGTTTGAGGAGTTAGGGATATGTCTCCTAACTAAGTTCTATGTTTAAGTATTAAAGACCCTAGTTTTGATTAAGGGTAAGGTCAAAACTTAATGTTTATGGTTTAACAACTTGACGCACCAATTATACAAATAGCAAAGTGAAAGGTCAAGAATCATGTTATGCTTATGAAATTCGACGAGTGAAACTATAGGTCAAGTCAAGGTATGTATCGTGTTCATGGTTTGAATAGTTCGATGGTGCTTGGCCAAACATCAACTGTAGGATTGTGGGTTCACATTAAAAAGTTGGTGGATGACGCGGCTTGGACATTAATGCAACCACATGATCGCTGTTAATGTTGCCTCGGGAAACAAAACCCTACATCGAGGCTTCGGGGTTTGGTCTTTTGTTGTTATGGTTTTGATTGTTGCAATGTGTTGGTGAGCTGAGCTCCTCTCGTCCGCCATAGATGTTTGAGCACCACTCGCTCAGGTGGTTGTAACCGAAAGGGTGTTGATCGTGGGACTTTAATGTTTTTTCCAACGTGCTTTGAGTTGCTTGCAACCTGGTTTTCTTCCGGCCTCGGTTCAAATCTTTGTAAGGTAATGTGTTGCGAAACCCTGAAATTTAAATATTAATTCTGCGAATTGTGGAATCTTCAGTGTTCACTTCTAACCTGGTTTACTTGTATTGGTAGGGGGCAGGTTCACTTCTTGTTTGTTGGTAAATGAAGGAAGAACTTGCTCCAGGAGTTTATGAGCCTACGGTAAGTCTTGGGCTCATCCAGTGATACCCCTGTCGTTGTCTCGTTGCTTCCAGTGTTAACTTGTTTGCAAATTAGGTTAAGGGAATATGTAAAGAAACGTCGCTGCCGTGAATGGTTGTCTCGGCACCTTTTGAGTTGGAGTTTTGGTTTTTAAGTTAATGTACAGGTTTTAACACAAGGTTACCTTCTGGTTTTCCTTACGCAACTAGACTGCGAATGTAAAGATTCTCTATGAATTACTATGGCTTACTTGGTTTTATTTCCTGTGTTTAAAGATAGCGAGGCCTTGCTCTCGGCTACTGTCAGTTTATAAATGTTGTTGTGTTTGAACCCTAGTCTTGTTTGGTAGAATAATGTGATAATTACCCTATGCAGTCATATTTGGATTTTGAGAAGTTTGAAGCTTGTAAAGTTTATTGGGTTTAAACCCTAGTGCTTCAATGTTTAAGTTATGGAGTTTACATACTGTTTTAGACTATATCCATGGGTGAGTCCCTTACGAGTCTCGAACCCATAACTCATTATACTATTGTAGATTCGTAACTGAGATGAACAGGGTAAAGGTTGTTGATGAAATGCTTCCAAGGTTAGAACGTAGTTAGATTATAGTCTTTTTATAAGTTTGTTGTGAAATGTTCGAATATAGTTTTCACTTCAACACTGGGCGAGCTCATAGCGAGACTCGAACCCTGGATCTTTGTTGGAGAACTTGTATAAAAAGTAGTGTGAAATCTTATTGATCCGAACCTCGTAATACTATTCTAGATTATAAAATATATTAAATACTGTAATAATAGTTGGTTATGTTTTAATGTATGGTGAAGGGTATCGTGACCCACTGTAAAACTATTTCGTTGGGTGAAAGAAAGTTCTAGGTTGTTTAACCCTATTCTTGGATGCCAATTGCAAAAGATGTTTATAATAAATACTAACTAATCTGATACTGTAATAGTTGATTTGACTATGGCCATAGTTAAAAAGTGTATATATTTTATATTATATATATATATATATATATGCAATGTTTGCGCCTAAAGTGCATTTTCTATACTTAGTTTTAATTGATAAATTATGTAATTGTTTCCAGAATGTAAATTCTATAAATATGCAATATGCTAATGAGTAAATATAATTGAACCTGCATGGTTAGTATGATATTTTTGACATTCTGTCTAGTTAATGAAAAAAAAAAATATAGTAAACTGTTTTAAGATAAAGTATATAATTATGGAAATGAAATAATGTTCAGTTTATAAAATATTTGCGTTCTGTATGAATCTCAGATGCACTCTGTTTATTTTTATCTTTGAAGAACAAGTATACTTTTGTTTATAAAACAAGAATACCAACTTAGATTTTATTCTATAGAATTTTGTATTAGCTATGAGAAGATATAAGCTGTATATTCAGAAACTGTAAGTATATATATAAAAAAAACAATACAAATGCTAAGGTGATAGTGAAATAAATATTTCCCAGGTCCTGCAATATTTTACTTCTGTTGAATACTACTGTTAGGACTTAGCTTTTGATTTGCATATTATGATAAGAATTTATAGGACATTGAATATATTCTAATCATCATATGAAAATCATATCCATTCTATGTTAATTAACCACTTCCTGTACTAGAGAACATCACCCTAGGGTGAAAGGAAAAATACAGGAAGACATTTATTTTTAATCATTCTTAAATCTCAATCTGTTCATTCATTTCACTACACAGAAATAGTTTAGTAATACATAAACCTATCCTTTCCAACATGTCTGATATATATGAGCTACCTGTAGAAAAATTATAAGACATTCACACAATTTCAGAAATAGATAAACAATTTTCAGCAAATGAAAAGAAATAAAACAAGTAGAACCTGATAATTTTGATAGGGTGGACAAACAACCAAAGAGGCTTGTTCCTCCCAACCTTCTCCAGAAGAAGCAGACAAATCACTTGCTCCCTTGGACCCCCGAGCCTGTTTACTGAACCACTAGGAAGAAGTCTCTGTGTAGAATGAAGGCACTCAGGTTGTACATCAGCAATCAATGGACACTTTCATACACATCAAAACCTCTGCACTCAGCAGGAAACTCTGCACTTAGCAGAAATAATACAGTCTTACTCTGCAACTCAAAACATAGCTTCCCCTCATCGAATATCTTGTGTGCATACAACAGAACCATAAGGTAAGTTCTCTTGTCAGACAAAGTGTAAGCCTCAGCTCAAATTCGATGGCTTATAAAAGATGCCTAGGTCTTTTGGTGGTCAGTTTTCAATAAATGAGCCATAAGCTCCAGTTCCACATTCCATGGAACTTGACCACAATATAAGGGAGTTGTCCCATAACAATAGCTAGTTACTAAGTTCAGATGCTGACACTTGTCCATTGCCTTCTACCCCAGATTCCATTCCTCCTAGTGGGTCAGTAAACACTCATTCAACAGTCTATTTGGGTGAGTGTCTCCTATTTTTAATTTATTAAATGATAATATTATTCATTTACAATCATCCTTGACCACTTGGTCAAATATAAAAGTTTACAATAAAACTTAAGATAATGTTTTTCCACAAACATAAAATGTCTCAAGTATTGGGGATGTTACAGGAGATATCAGGCTACTTCAGGAAGGATTTTCAGACTCACAGGGTCCAAAATTGCATATATATCTCAGTTTGAAGGTGGGCTAGAAACACAGTCTTCAAATCAAGGTTTAATAAATGTACGCCATTTAAATTGGAATAATTCTTAGTATAAGGATCTATTTGAGGTGAAACCTAGGGTGTGATATCTATTTCTATTGTTTAAAATCCCCCCCAAGGGTAGTGGAAAAAATAACACTCCACTCAAACCACCCGAGGATTTATCCCATACATACGATGAAATGGAAGACCTATCTTTTCGAATGTCCAAGTTGGAGGAAAATATGAAAGGGTATGTGAAAACGGTCAATTTACTTAATCTAGAGGAGAATTTGATGGGACATATGGACGAAAATATGAAAAATATTGCATAGCTCATTCAAAATTCAAAGGATACTCTCCCTACATGTAATGATGTGTTCCAAGGTACTCAAGAGGACAAGGATAATAAAATTTCCCATAATGAAAGTTATCAAGGATGGTCATTAAGAGGTACCCAACTTCCCAAGTTTGACATGATAAAGTTTGATAGCAATGATCCAATATAATGGATATTCAAGATGGAACAATTCTTTGATCTGCACCAGGTTCCAACTTTGCAAAAGGTAACTATTGCATCATTATATTTAGAGTCTGATCAATTTGTATGGTACTAATGGCTTTGTGACCAAAAAAAGGACTCTATTATATATTGGTCTATATTCACAGAAAAATTGGTTGCACATTATGGGTATATTAATAGAAACACCTTCTTTAGCCAGTTAATAAATCTTAAGCAAAAATTTCCAGTTACAGAGCAATTCAAGCCATTTCAGAAGCTAAGTTTTTTAGTGAAGAACATTTCAGAAGATAATTTGTTGGATCTCTTTATTGGAACCTTGAAGGATAACATTCAACATGAGGTGCGCCTCTTTGGACCACCATCCTTAGAGAATGCTTCCATGGCGACAAGGAAGGTTGAAAGTAAAAATATGACGATGGCTACTAGAAAGACCACCTCCAACACATACAGAGAGAATAACGTTCCTTCTTCTAACCCACCTCAAAGGTTGACACCTCAACAACTAGATGAAAGAAGATAAAAAGGCCTATGCTTTAATTGTTATAGCAAGTATAATAAGGGACGTAACTATGGTGAGAAGAAATTATTTTACATAGATTGTGAAGAGGAAGAACCAAAAGAACAAGAACCAAAAGAACAAGAACCATCTCCAAATGAAGAAATAGAAGATACTACTTCAGAAGAGATTACCCCCACCATATCCTCTCATGCATTGCCTAGAATTAACATTCCTAAAACTCTCAAGATTGAAGGATTTATCAAAATGAAAAATGTAACATTGATTGATTGATCCTGGTAGTATCCAATCAACACTAATTTAATATATTTTTAATATTTTTCTTTCCTAGCCTCTTCCTCATTTCTGGCTAATTTTTAACCTAATTTATCAACTTCTATTTGACTCTTGTACCTATAAAAACTCAGCCTTACTCCTTTTCTTACCCTGAGCAACTTCTTCCCGCTAATTCCCTAAAGATGGGTGGAGTGTCCACTTGAAACTTCAGTTACGAAACTACAACACAATGAAAAATCCAAAATCCTTAAAGCTATGTCTATGTACTGTGAAAACATCCATACTTAGTACTCATAATTTCATTCACTATAAATTAGCAAAAGTTCTCAATTGCTTTGTATATCCAACACCAGAGTTTCAAGTAATGATTGCAGATGGAGGAACTATCAATTGCTCAGGAAAATGCCATAATATAAATATTACTATGAGGTAATATGTATTGAATAGTCCAATGATTTCTATTCCAATGGGTGGTGCTGACGTTGTATTAGAAGTTCAATGGTTACAATCATTGGAAATCGTGGATTTTAATTTTCAGAAGCTTTTTATGAAATTTTTATGGGAAGGAGATGAATATGTGTTAAAAGGTATCACAATGAAACCAAGCAAGGTGATTTAAGCTCTAATGGTATGCCAAAATTGATGAAGAAGGGACGTCAAGGTGTAATTGCACAATTATTCTCATTAGATGTTAAAACATCCAATCCTCCTATTTCCCCAGATCTCCAAAGGGTCATTAATAAGCATTCCAAGGTATTTGAAGATATTACAAAAGCTCTTCCACCTGTTCAAGATTTTGATCATGTTATTCACTTAATTCCAGGAAGTGTTCCTCCTAACATTAGACCTTATAGATACCCGTATGGACAAAAGAGTGAAATTGAGCATATGGTTGAAGAAATGTTAAAGGCCAACATAATTAGGCCCATCCAAATTTCTTACTATGCACCAATGCTAATGGTACACAAGCTGGATGGATCATGGCGTATGTGTCCAAATTATAGAGAGCTCAACAAGATCACTATTAAAGATAAGTTTCCCATTACCGTCATTGATAAATTGTTAGATGAATTACATGGAGCAATTTTCTTCATAAGGTTGGATCTACATTCCGGGTATCATCAGATTACAATGAAGAATGAAGACATCCCCAAAACAACATTCATAACTCATGAAGGTGATTATGATTTTTTCGTCATGCCATTTGGTCTAACAAATGTGCCTTTCACATTTCAAGGTTTGATGTATTCCATTTTCAAGCCTTTTCTTAGAAAATTTGTGCTAGTATTCTTTGATGATATACTAATTTATAGCAAGTCTTGGGAAGAACATGTTCAACATGTTGATAGGGTACTACAACTACTAAAGGAGCAACAACTATATGCAAAACCTTCCAAATGTTTCTTTGGGGTGAAAGAGGTAGAGTGTTTGGGTCATATTGTATCTCATGAAGGTTTCAAGGTATACCCTAACACATTTAAAGCCATGATAGACTGGACGATTCCCAAAACACTAAAAAATCTTTGTGGATTCTTAGGTTTGACAAGGTACTACCGCAATTTTGTTCGAAACTACGAAAGAATAACAGCGCCTCTAACAACATTATTGAAGAAAGATGCATTTTATTGGACTTCATAGGCAACTCAAGATTTTGAACACCTTAAACAGGTAATGTGCAAAGCTCATGTTTTGGCCACACCAGACTTCAAAAAAACCATTATTGTGGAATGTGATGCTTCAGGAAATGGCATTGGTACTGTTCTAATGCAATAAGTGATCCGCACGCGCCTAGGTGCACGAGGGGGAGAACAATCGATTGAATGAATCAACACTATTATGGCGGAAGCATAAGAATGAGAATAAGCAAAGCAGGAATACACTACACACATAAACATACATACACAGACAATATGTAGGAATGCGAACTAATTTCTCTATTACTGGGTGTAAATATCATAAGATTTATATTACAATATTTTACATGCTTATATAGAGTGCTGAGATGCTTAGGTTTCTGGCCGTTACGTTCAGTTACAAGAGAAATTAGAACAGTTTCGGAAGTTCAACCGTTACAGTCGATTGGAAGACAGAGAGACAATTTGTTGAAGTCGATGACTAGTCGAGGTTGTTGAACTTGTCGAAGTCGCATCGATGTCGATGTTGTGTCCATGCCGAAGTCGCAGTCATGAACTTGTCGAAGTTGTGTCGATACCGATGTTGACTGCCAACAATTCCAAGTGATGGATGGATTATACCTCCTTCCTTAAGAAAAAATGGTCCCCATTGTTTGCTTGTTCAGGTGAGGAAACTTGTCGGTCAGTTCAGTAGCAGATTACCATTTTCCATGTGCTGGGATGTGTCCGGATTTAGCTACCTGAAACAAGGGAATTGTGTTCGTCCTTGTATGTTGTACTCGTCATCCCACAATGGTGTTGTAAAGAAGAGGCTCCTGAACATCGGGATGGATGTCTTCGGGTTCTGCTGTTTACAAGTTGTTTTGTTCCAATAGTTGTGCATGGTATGGTCGAAGTAGATCCACATTAAATATTGGATGCAGACCCAGGCATGCAGGAATGTTGAGGTGAAAATAATTTTCTCCAATTTGATGAAGAATGTTGTATGGACCATATCGCAAAGGTTTCAGTTTCTTATATGGGCTAGTGAAGCGTTCCTTCCTGAGATGTAACCAGACCTTATCCCCAATTTGAAATGAATGAGAGATACGATGCTTGTCATGTCGAGCCTTAGATTTTTAATTTACTCGTTGCAACATTTCATGTGCTTACTTCTGAATGTCGTTGATTTGATCTCGAAACTTCAATGCTTTGTCGACTTCACGTTGGTTAGAGTCGGTGTCGTTCAACTGTGTCAAGGAACTGAACAAGTCGATAGGTGGTGAGGGTTGAAATACATAACAGATCTCAAATGGACTCTTTCCCATAGAGCTGTGCTGAGCATGATTATAGATGTGTTGTATATAGGGAAGACTTTCATCCCATTTTCGTTGATGCTTGTGGTTGTACATGCGAAGCAATTGTACTACCGAGTGATTCACAACTTTCGTCTGCCCATCGGTCTGAGGATGGAAAGTTGTCGATAGGGAGAGTCTTGTGTCGATATGCTACCAGAGAGTCTTCCAAAAGATGCTGACAAATCGGGCAGCTCTGTCGGAAATAATGGTTGTCGGTAACCTGTAGTGTTTCCAGATATGTTCAAAGAAGAGCTGAGCGGTCTGTTGCGATGTCATAGTCTTCTTGCATGGAATGAGAATGGCCATCTTGGAAAACATGTCGACTACTACTAAGATCACGTCGTGCCGATGTTTGGTAGTAGTATATCCCGTCAAGTAGTCCATAGAAATAGATTCCCACGGTCGACTAGGAACTGGAAAAGTTGTGTACAATCCTTGTTGTCGATTAGGCGGTTTGGCAATGGCACAAATCACGCATGATCGAATGTCTTGTTGACGTCATCTTTAAGTGAAGGACAAAAGAAATACTTTTGGAGAATAGAAAGGGTCTTTGCTACTCCAAAGTGTCCTGCAGTCTTGCTGTAGTGTGCGTACCAAATGAGATATTGTCGATGCTCACAAAGTTGTCCAAGCTTGCGTTTTGAGGTCAACGACTTGTCTATCTGAAGTTGTCAATAGACTGGTGAAAAGTTGATGTATTCCTGATATAATTGAGTCCAAGTGGTGGTGTCATAGCCATGCATACTAATCACTGTAAAAAGGAGAGTAATGGGTGGTCAACTTAGATAATCGGAGATGACGTTAGCTTTACCTTTCTGATACTTAATTACCAACTGAAATTGTTGCAGGTAATTAATCCACTTGATTTGGAGAGTTGTTTGAAACTTTGACTGGGACGGGGCAAATTGTAAAGGCTTGTGGTCAGTGAGGATAACCGTTTCCTTGCCAAGGATATAATGTCTCCATTGCTTAAGAGCTTGCACAATGGCGTACAGTTCTTTCTCATATGTCGAATATATTCTAATAGTGTCATTAAAAGTTTCGGAGTGAAAAGCGACTGGGTGACTAGACTGAGTGATCACTGCGCCCAAGGCATAGTCCGATGCATCCATCTCAATATCAAAGGGTTGATGCAAATCAGGTAACACAAGTATTGGTGCAGTACAAAGCTTGTGTTTGAGCTTGTCGAAAGCTTCTTGCTGTGTCACTGTCCATTTGAAGACAGTTCTCCCATTTCCTTTGGTCAACTGATTCAAGGGCCAAGCTATGTGACTGAATCCGAGTATGAATCGTCGATAGAAATTCACCAAACCAAGAAAAATTCTTAGTTCATGAATGCTTTGAGGAATGGGACAATATTTGAGAATTTGTACTCTGTCTGGGTCGACGTGAATGCCTGCAAAGTCAATTACAAACCCCAAATATTTGATGTTGTTCATCGCAAAGGAACATTTGTCCATGTTCAAGTAGAGTCAATGTCGTTGGAGAGTGTCGAGGACTTGTCGAAGTTGTCCGACATGTTCTTCCCATGTTCGAATGAAAATCAATATGTCATCAAGATAGACAATGACCCATTTGTCGATGAAGGGTCGAAGAATATTATCCATATACCGCATGAAGGTCGTAGGTGCATTGGTTAAGCCGAAAGGCATGACTAACCATTCAAACAATCCTTCCCTGGTATTGAAAGTAGTTTTCCATACATCTGAGGGCTCGAGTGGAATCTGATGATATCCCGACTTGAGGTCGAGCTTATTAAATAATTTAGCACCTTTCAGACAGTCAATGAGCTTGTCTATCCACAACAGAGCGTAACTATTCTTTACTGAAATTTTGTTGAGGGCCCGATAGTCGATGCACATGTGCCAAGTCCCGTCTTTCTTTGGAACATAGACGAATTTTCTTACACAAGGAGAGGATCTGGGTCACATATGACCTTTGTCGATCAAATCTTTGATTTGTCTGCGAACCTCTTCATTTTTCGATAATGGATCTTCTGTAGACAGATGCGTTAGGTAATGAAGAACTAGGAGAAATTTCAATAGAGTTTTTTATGTGGAAATGTCGAGGTATTCCGTCTGGAACTTGGAATAGGTTTTGGTATTCATCAAGAATGTTGTCGATCTGCTACTTCTGTCGGGACCTGCACTGGTCGGTGACTCGACTGGTTGTTGCAGTCTTCCTAGAATGTTGCGGCTTGATCATGATCAATGCGAACTTCTGAGCATAGTTGATGAGCTTCTTCGCCTGCTTAGCATATATCATTGCAACCATTGCTGTAGGTCATCGCTCTGGTATGCCGCACCATTGATTCTGAATTTTGTCAATCACCTTCTGAGGTTGTGACTGGTAACTTCCATGTCGATCCCATAAGTAAGGTTTCCCAAACAAGGCGTCGGCTACGGAAAGTGGTGCCACGTCGCAGAGTACTTCATCTTCAAAAGGATTAATGAAGTAGGTGAATTTGCATTGTCGGGTGATCCTTAGTTCCTACCCATCCTGCATCCAACCGATGTTGTAAGGATGAGGATGTGGAGTGGTAACAAGACCTAGTTTCTTCATGAGATATTCATAAACAAAGTTCTTCTGGCTACCATTATCCACAATCAGATGCAATGGATTGTTTTGAACCCATATCTGTGTATGGAATAGGCGCTCTCATTCCTCCTTGTCAACGATAGTTGAGGCTGCTGGAGTGGTTGATATCGATGTCAAAAGGGTTGTCGCTTATGGGTCAGTTTCAACCAGATTTTTGTCGAACGCGTCGGATGTCAACACTTTTTCCAAAAATGTCTTCCAAGATTTGCATTCAGACGTATCATGCCATGATGAATTGTGGTAATCACACCATTTCTCGGTGGGTTGCTTGCTACGTTCCCTTTTGTATTTTGGAAAATTATTTTTGCCATGATCTTGCTTTGTCGAAGTTGGCTGAGAATATCTTGACTTGTCGAAGTGGGTTGGTTCGTTCTTGTTGGGTGGTCGTTCTAATGTTAGATTGGTCGCGAAGCGTGCTTTCCCTTTATGTTTAGCTTCAAGCTTACTGGCATAGTGGAATGCATCCACAAGTGTATTGACAATCAAAAACTCTATCTCCAGCTGAATGAATGGGGAAAATCCATTGACGTATTTCATAACATGTAATTTCTCTTCTTCTTGAATGCCAAGTCTAGCCATTAGTTGGTATAACTCGTCGGTGTAACTCTGTACGGACTGGTCTTTCCATTGCCTTAGCTGCTGCCACTTCTTATACTGCTGTTCGACGTACTTGGGCGGGTAAAACTCCTTTCGGACATATTCGACTAATTTTTCCCATGTCTCTATGGGGCCGCCACTCTTCTCCATATTGTTCGATAGGTTCTACCACCAGCAGTGCACAGACGTTGGCATATTTAAGGATGCAATGGTGATCTTTTCAGTTTCCGAGAGTTGATTCACAGAGTAGTAAGACTCCAATTGTTGTACCCAATTGTTGACGGATTCTGCGGCAATCTTTCCTTCTAGATTCAATATGTCTAGATTCATTTTCACTTTGAATGGACTGATTTTGTCGGAGTTAGATCTTGTCGAAAATCCTCCTGATGTCGAAGCAAATCACGTGAGAATCTCATTGAACTGGGTGAACATTTCAGTTCATTGTCGACCAACACTTTCTCTATGAGTTGCTGTGTCTCGTCAATTGCATGTCGATTGTCTGCTTCTCCTACCATTTCTATAGGTAGTGTCTGCTTGGATTGCTGAGTTTGCGAGCGTGTTTGAACTGGCATAAATCAGGTAACTTCAATGGAAGTGTCTACGCAAAACTTAAGCACAAACACAGCTGAGAATTCTTTGATACCAATGATCTGCACGCGCCCAGGTGCATGAGGAGGACAATAGTTGATTGAATGAATCGACATTGCTATGGCAGAAGCATAAGAATGAGAATAAGCAAAGTAGGAATACACTACGCACATAAACATACATACACAGACAATATGCATGAATGAAAACTAATTTCTCTATTACTGGGTGTAAAGATCATAAGATGTATATTACAATATTTTACATGCTTATATAGAGTGTTGAGATGCTTGGGTGTCTTCCCGTTACGTTCAATTACAAGAGAAGTTAGAACGATTTTAGAAGTTCAACTGTTACAGTCGACTAGAAGACAAGAGACAATCTGTCAAAGTTGATGACTGGTCGAGGTCGCTGACCTTTTCGAAGTCGCGTCGATATCGATGTTGTGTCGATACCAAAGTTGCAGTCGTGAACTTGTGGAAGTTGTGTCGATATCGATATTGTGTCGATACCGATGTTGACTGCCAACAATGCCAAGTGCTGGATGGATCAAGAAGGACACCCAATTTATTTCACAATTCATCCAATCAAGGGAAAGAACTTATAGAAGCCCATTTATGAGAAGGAAATGTTGGAAATATTACATGCTCTTAATAAATGGCGTCCTTGCCTAATAGGTAGGCACTTCAAGGTCAAAATAGGTCAAGATAGTCTTAAATACTTCCTGGAATAGAGACCATCTTCATAAGAACAACAAAAATGGGTAACCAAGATGTTGGGATATGACTTTGAAATCATCTATCGAAAATGGAAACAAAATGTTGTGGCATATGCACTCTCCAGAAAAGATGAAGATGTTGGGGCATTACTTTGTGCAATTTCCATTCTTCAAACAAATTGGGTAGTAGCAGCAAGGGAAGAATGGAAAAATGACCTATCTATGTGGACACTCATTCAAAATATACATAATTATCCCAGTGTATCAGATACTTTTGTGTGGAAAAAGGATTCACTATGGTGTAAGGATCACTTATATTTATGCAAAAACTCCCAACTCAAACAAAAGATCCTCTCAGAATTACACACCTCTCCTATAGGTGGGAACTTTGGATTCCTGAAAACTTCCCACAGGGTCAAGAATGATTTTTTTTGGGAATGTCTTAAATATGATGTTCAAAGGTTCATGGATGAATGCTTGGTTTTCCAACAAAATAAGGGTGAAATAGTTAAGACCCCACGACTTCTACAACCATTAGACATACCTTGCCAACGCTGGAGGAAGTCTCCATGGATTTTATCACGGGTATACCCAAGTCAGAAGGAAAGAATGTTATTATGGTGGTTGTTGATAGAATCATGAAGTATGCACATTTTTGTGCACTCTCACCCTTTTAATGCAAATACAATAGTTTCAACCTTTATGGAAAGTGTTCAGAAGTTGCATGGAAATCCGCATATTATTGTAAGTGATAGAGATCCAATTTTCACTGGAAAATTTTGGACTGGATTATTTTCTTGTTTGGGTATCCAATTGGCTCATAGTCCATCTTATCACCCTCAATCTGATGGAAAAATTGAGATAGTGAACAAATGTTTGGAAGTCTATATTCATTGCTTTGCATTTGATAAACAAACATAGTGGGTGAAATGGTTGTCTTGGCAGCATAGTGGTACAATAATTCCTTCCATACATCATAAAAAATGTCTCAATTTATGGCACTCTATGGGTACCAACATCCATCTATCACATCTCCCTTAAAAGGAAAATCTAAAGTTCAACTTGTGGAAGATCACATAGAGCACCGGTAAGAAGTTCTCCAGATACTTAAGGACAACCTGACTATGTCAAAAAATAGGATGAAACAATAAGATGATCAACATGATCGCAATGAAAGGAGTTTCATAGAAGGGGATTGGGTATCTTTAAGGATACAACCTTACAAGAATATCTCTCTCAAGAAACATAATAAGGATAATAAATTAGTACCCAAGTATTATGGTCCTTATAAAGTGTTGCAGAAGATTCATAGTATGGCTTACAAATTGGAGCTTCCTTCATCTTCAAGAGTACATCCAGTTTTCCATGTTTCTTTCTTAAAGAAGGTAATAGGAGAAAATATCCCAATTCAAACAATATTTCCGGAGCTTGATGAAGAAGGAAAAGTCATATTGGAACTTGAACAAATCACTGAATCAAGGACCAAACAACTACGAAATCAGGCTATTATTGAGTGCCTCATCAAGTGGAAGAACTTACCAGTTGAAGATTCGAAATGGAAAGATGAGTCCTTCATACAGAGGCATCCACAACTAATCAAGAGTTGAGGACAATGCTTGTCTGAAGGGGAGGGGCATGTTAATCCCTAAATGCGAACACATTCCCCCCTATATTGTGGTGCATTACATTAGTTTTGATTCTAGATTTGGTCCATTAGTTGTAATTCTCATTAGTATGGTTACATTAGTTACGTTGGCTTGGGTTAGTTAGTTGGAATTGTACCTCTTAGTCTCCTATATATAGGAAGGAGACCTTTTTCATTTGGAGTATCTCGTCTTGTCTTGTCTTGTCTTGTCTTGTGTACTTAGTACATTGTATAATGAGGTTTCCCCCTCAAAGAGGCTTGTTATTCATCTATTTTCTTCATTAAAGTCATGGAGTACTCTTTCTGATCTATTTCTACTCTTTTCATGCTCTTTTTGGAAATTTGTTGCATAAGATGTTGCAACTGCTTCTTCACTTCATCTGCATCCGAAAAGACTATCTATACGAACCTATTTTTGGTAATGGGGAGTCAGGTAACAATTGTATCTCATGCTCTACTTCCCTCGTAGGTGGTATCCCTTTAGGATCCTAGAACACACCTGTGTATTCCTGCAGCAACTCCTCCAAATGATATTTTTCTCTTTGTTATGTCCCTTCAAGAATTACTTTACTTGTACCAGTTCATCATCCAAATGATTCTCTCGTAAGAAAAACAATACATATTTCTTCCTTGCACTAATTAACTTTTTGTCTTGGTTGGCACTTATAGTGATATCCTTGATTTACCATTATGTGCATTGATGATGAATGACTTCCTATCATTGATCATGTGGTATTTGTTTTATCTCCTTATAAAGACTGCATCCCTCATCTACATGTAGGGCCTTCCAAACACCACACCACACACATGAAGGGGTACTACATATAACTAGACACTTCATCAATAAAATCCGCTCTTTCAACAAATTTGATCTTACACGGTTTTGTGACCTTGATCTATGTATCCTTGTTTACCCATCCCAATGGATAGGGGTTAGTATGATCATGAACCTCCAAACCAAGCTTGCTGACCAATTTGATTTCTATGAGGTTGGCCAGTTAACCAAAATCAAATAGAGCATCTACCTTGGTCTTCTTGATCTAGATATTGACATGGAAGAGTTTTTTCATACCCTTCTCTTCCTTGTGATGAAGGATACGTAGATTCAACTAATTCCATAATAAAGTGTAGACAATCTTCTCATTCACATTTGAGCTACTCTATACTTGTTGGCTTGAATATGTGGCTAGAAGGTTATTTTTCTTAGCAGGGAAATTTTTAGGGACGAAATTTCGCTAATTGGCTATTTTTGGGGCTTTTTTCAAAAAATAAATTCGCTATTTGGTAATTTTTAGTCTCTTGTATCGCCTATATTTACATAAAATATGCTTTTGTATCATAATATTTGCCAAAATTCACATGTTTTAGTAGTAAATTGTATGTTTCATATTTAATATTCACCTACCTATCTATATATTTGTTTTTTTCAATCCAAAATAATTTCCTATAATACTATACTTAAGTATAATATTAGAATCCTTGAAAAATACCCTGCTTCTTGGCATCCTTCTCATGGTTCTTAGGGTTCAAATCTGGATGTAGCTTCCAACACTTTTCTTCAGTGCGACCATTGATGTTAAATGATTACAATATTTTTTTGGATCCTTACATTGATGTGTCGTGGCTATAGTCTTCTTATATTTTCCTTTCCACTTCTTCTTCCCCTCGGAATTTTTTTGGTTCCCTTTCTATTTGGAACCACTTGGATTTCCTTTCTTGTATCCTATATTATTCAGGTACTATTCTTGCAAACACGCCTCATCATTTATCTTGGGCTTAAAGAGCATCACATGCCTTTGTAAATGATTGTGTACATCCCCCCAGATACTTAAGGAGAACATATGGCTCCTAGGTGAGATACACAACATAATAGCCATCTCCCTGAATTTGATAATATATTCTTGCACACTCTACCATTTCCTTTGCTTGAAGTAATGCCAACATATCCATTGCTCCTCTACATATCCGGTAAGATAGAATTGGGACTTCATGAGGGTTTTGAAATCCTCCCACTTAGTTACTAGAGGATAACCCTCCAGCCTAAGTGTCTTTGTGTGGCTTTCCTGTAATGCCCCATATCTAGTAAAATAATTAAATAAATATATAATACAATAGGTGCACCATAAAATAACATATTAACTAAATAATAGAAATCAGAAATTGAAGAGGATCCTAGGAGAACCATATATATGGAAGGAGGATCCTCATCCAAGGGGTATTTTTTTTGCTTGTTTTAGTTTATGTTTGTTTTAGGGTTTTTGGGAGAAAGAGAAGGGGGGATGAGGAATATGGATGTGAAGGAAAACTGTTTTGGAGAGCTTATCTGTATAGCAGCTGGGGGCAGCTAAGTGCCAGCAACTAAGTGGATCTGAACCTTGAAAGGAAATCTTGACACTGGCATAGTTTTATTCATTGAGAGCTCGAGGGCTCTTAATCTGTGGATTGAGGTTGGTTGGGTGGTGAGTGGTCCCCAAACTTTGTTGTCCCTTTCAGTCTTGTAGCTACTGCTGGATTTGTTGTTTCTGCTGGTTGTTGGGGAGGATTTGCAGCAATCAACTATAAGTTAAGTTTCATAGTATTCCATTTACAAGTATTTCTCTGTGACCTTTCTGAGTCATTATTTGAGTTATTCATAATTAGAGAGTCATTATTTGAGTTATTCATCATTATATTACCTGCATAGTTTGAGTAATAATATAATATTTTTTATCTTAAACTATTTTTATTAATCAATTTTGGTTGAGGTTATTCATTATTATTATGATGGCACAATGTTCAATTTTTTATTTTTTTAAATGTAGGTTTACTTTTAAATTATGGGTTGCATGTGGTTGCCTGCTGTAAATTGTCCTTAGATTTTTTTTATCTCATCTGAAACTAATATTATAATAACTAAAGTATTTATTCAATCCCTTTATTATCCTTATCCCTAATTACCATTCCATGTCCTTACGTTTGGTATCAGAGCAAGGTTCAAACCCTCAAATCCTATGGGGTTTTCCCATATTAATAAGGTGAAATGTTATAGTGGCTCAAACTGGTAAAATCTATGGAAGTACCTTTATATCTGGTGCTTATGTCAAATCTAGAACTCTTTTAGTATCTGCAGGTCTGCATGTTAAATCTGCTAGCTTGTACAAAGGAAAAACTTGAGTTGAGACCTAAAAATTGGTAAATTGCAAAAAAAAAACCTAAATCTCTGTAAAATTTAAAGACTAAGATTAAAATCAGGTTAATGGGTGTTGGGATTTGAACCCAAATCTCTTGGCACAACAAGAGCCTTACTTAGGTTGCACACATGGCTCAACATAAAGATATAATGTAAACCCTAAGAACTTGCTAATAAATCCATGTCAAATATATAAAAATAAATCATCATTATATATACAGAAGAAATCATTATATATATATATACAAAAGAAGTCATTATATAAAATAATAATAATAAAAAATGTATATAATAATATTAGAAATCATTATATAATATAATAAAAAAAGTGGCTCCGTAGGGGTGTAGCTCAACCGATGATTCACTAGATATTAAGGAAATGTTGTAAATGGAGGTCATGAGTTCAAATCACCCTGCTTACCCATTCCCCATGCTTGCGGGATTTGGGGGTGCACCTATGGTTATATCGGTAGTGGACGGGATTGGATCCCTGGACCCCGTGTCACGCGAGTACCAAACCCTTCCCAATTTCTGATTCCCCTAGTTGCAAAAAAAGAAAAAAAATTGTGTAATAATAATAATGATTTCTTTGTATACAATAATAATAAGAATTTTTTTGGGTAAGCACATAAAACAAAAAAAAGACACTATAGACCTAACGTCTGAACCGAGTTCAAGTCATGAAGGAATTACATATTTTTTATCTTTATTAGACAACAAATAGATTAAAATTCAAAGGGGCATGCGGTAGAATATGATAAAACCTAAGGCTTCACAACCCTCCTCAATCATGCTCATGGACTTCATCAAAGAGGCAGATCCAAGATTATGATCTACTCAAACAAAAGATTGAATCTCACACAATCCTGTCAAGACTTTAAAAAAATAGCAGATATGAATCTTAGGTCTCATGGCCTCTGCAAAGCAGTCTGGTTCTTACTTCCAAACCTTACGGCCTCCTAAAAACAATATGGATCCAACTTCCAGGCTTCACGGCCTTCACAAAATAATATACCAGTGGAAAGATCAGTCCTCAGTAGGCAGATCGGAATTCAAGGAGACATAACTATATCCCAATTATAAGCACCAAGCGCTCTCAACAATCCGAACCAAACATCGAATCTTTACGAACAGGTTCACGACCAGGTCTGCAAACTTAGCACAGGGTCACAGCCTTTCCAAAGTTATTTTTTTTAACAAAAATGGTTAAGAGCTTTTATATATAAAAAAGAGAAATAAAGATTACATAGTTCTGAAGACAGGCTGATCCCAAGAGAGGATTACATCGATGACTCCTTGATCATCTACAGCTAGTCTTAACTTATCCTGATACTTTCCTATTCTATGGAGACTGATTCTTCTAACATACTGCTCAAGAAGGAGATGGGTTACATTTACTACTAGCAAGACCAAAAAATGTTGTTGTCCTACTTCTTACAAACAACTCAATACAACCCAGAGATTAACGATATGAGGTTTGTTGGCTTCTTGTTTTTCTTGGAGAAGTTAAAATTTCTTTTGGTTTCGAAGAGGGTGAAGCTCCTCTTTTCTTTTTGCTGACTTTGATCCAATCTGATGGTTCGACAAATGCTGTGAGAATGGGTACTACATTTTCGGGTGCATCCTGTGGGGCTGGACTTTTCGGGTCCATCAGTTGGAGAACATTATCTCATGGAGCTACAGGTGGATCTTTCTCGTTGGCGGGGATCCTCTGTTCTTCTAGATTGTCGTATGTTTTATCCTTAGAAGATTCCATAGCTTGTGATGGAGACTCTTCAGATAGATCTTCATTTCTGCTTACTGTATAATGCTTGGAGTTTGCTCCATCCCAACAAGTGGATTTGCGATGAAGCTTTTTGGATTTGGGGATCTAAGAGGCTTTTGGGCAATATTTTACAAGATGTCCGGTTGCAAAGCAAGATCTGCATCTGAACATCACATTTTCATAGTCTAGATTTTGCACCCACGCATAATCCGTGCTGGTCAAATGGATCTCAGAAGGAAAGCCAATGGTAAAGTCCATTTCCACACAGATGCGAGCATAGGTAGTTTTGATGTATTCCTTTGTTTCTGGACTTCGATCGTAGAAGGATCCCAACGCATTTCCAATAGCTTTAAGCGAGGCCAGGTTCCAGAGATGCAAGGGAAAATTAGGAAGCCGAACCCAAACTGGAGCAGATGAGATCTGGTCAGTAGATGGGTCAAAAAGAGGACGTTGAGGATTCATAAAGAGCCCCAAAATTCCCCAAAACCACGGACCAGAGTCAAGAATGATATGTTTTTCCATAGGAGATTCTAAATCCACAACAACAAAAACCTCGAGCAAAGGGATAAATAGAAATTTCAAGGGGTTTCCATACCTCAGAGATCCACTTATGGAGAGAAACCAGGCGAGGCCAGAACCCATTGAAGCGGAAAACCAAGGATGAATCTATGAAATTCCTTGCTTCAATCAAAGATTCTTCAACCACCGCTATTGATGGCGCAGATATTTCCTGAACAAACAAGGGAGGCTGGTCGCATGCTGCCTTTCCCCCATTGGAGATTGAGACCGGGATCGAGACCCTGGCTGGAGATGAACAAGAAGCACAGACTACAGAGGCGTAGCTGGCCGTCATTCTTCCTGAACACATAGAGGAGCCGAGTAGGGACTGTCCAAACCCTGGCCGTTGCAGCAACCGGAGCAGGAGCCGGGAAGGCTCGCGGCGACGCTAGCCCTAGCCGTTTCAATGTCAAAAGCTGGACGTCGTCCCTCAGCATGCCGACAGTCTCAGTGAGCCCTAAATTTGAAGTTGAACCTTTCCAAAATTCTTAACAAGGATAAAATTCCAATTAAACCCTTCACGACTCAGTTATGGTAGCAACAAAAAAAATTAAACCTTGACGTCAAGCTGAGATAAATCAGATCTGAGGTGTGGTGTTCAAATTGATTTAAGAGAAGGACAATAGTTCTCAATATATAGGATAAAAAAAAAACTTCTAGAAATATCAAACATTAATAAAGTTAGGGTTCCATCAAAATAGGAAGGTACCACTTTAAAAAAAAGATAAAGAATAAATTAATGAGAAATTCATGCCTTTCTTATAACTCGATTATATAGAAAAAGGGTGGACCTAATTATATCTTACTGTGTTGTATTACGCAAACAACACAAACTAACAACTCTGCCAACGCACCTCCACATGAGCCTTAGACCAACTCGGCCATCTCAACAAATGCTAAGAGTAGAATTTGAGTCCACGCCCTTTCAGACTATAATCTTAGTTTATCACATACATATCATTAGATCTGAAAAAAATGTGTTAATATAGATCTGTAAAACTCAATATCTATATCTGAAAACTCATATTATCTGAGAATGCATTAGATCTTGAAAACTCTGAAACAAATAATACATCCCATTAGATCTTAAAAATATATATATAGCTTGCAGCCCTTTCCATATGCTTGGCTCTACTCTATCTACTCCATCCCGCAACAATAAGAAATCCAAAAAAATTCTACGGTGATATATATATTATAAAAACCTAAATAATGAAGAGAGGAAGAAAAGATGGAAATGAGAAAAACATGAAATGGAGAAATGGAAATGAGAGCATTGTGTTGGGATTCTTTTATAGGCATAAACCTCCTATATTTTGATTTGGATTTTTCCTTTTCTATAGCCAATCAATGAAAATTTTCTCTTCCCTTCTCAAATCTATGGTTAAGTTTTAGTAAAAGAAAAACACTTCTAAATTGTGAAAAGAAAGAATCTTCATAATAAAATAAAATGGATTTTTATTTTGTTATATTCTCAGTTGAAATTAGAAATTTCCTTCTCTCTCAAAATCTATATTTATGCTTATTTTCTCTCAAAATCTCTAGTTATGTTTTAGAAAAAAAATCTAATTTCTAATGGTGAAAAGGAGGAATCCTCATAAAATTGGATTTTTTTTTAATTATAGATTTTTTTTTTTCAAAAATTATGTTTTAGTAACTTTTCCTCATTAATTGGAAATGATAAATTTTTAATCTCTAAAATTTAGGCAATGATTTAGAAAAATATTTTAAATATGATCTATTCTACAAGTAGTGAATAAAATTACAGAAGAGGAAAATATATTGGATTTATATAAATTCTTGAAGATCATGGAAAATGGTTAATTTTACCATTTTAATCTCATTATATCTTTTAGTTTCCTATTATCATAATAAGTAAGTAAATTAGAACATCTAATTAATTAATATACTATATTAGAGTTTTAGTAAAGAAATCAATCAAAGATAATAATGAATTTGTTCTTCAATAAATAATATAAGATCATTTTCAAGTTGGTGTTGATTATTTAATGTGGACACATTTCACCAATAAATATAATAAAATATTTATTTTAATGTAATTGCATTAATTATTATGATAATGCATTAAAGGTTAAGTATTTATAATTTTAAATTAGAGTTACATCTATGTCTTATTATGATGATCAAACACAAATAATTATTAATAGTATTTAAAAGCTAGATCTATATTAATTAAATGCACTAATTCTTATTGTTTAAGGCTAACAATAATTATTAATATCACTTTATATGTTCATTGAAGTTGTGAACAAATGAAAATAAATAATTAAAATGAATATAGATAAAAACAATATATTATTTTGGACAAATTCATTTTGGTATTAAAATTTAAAATAATTCTATAATTAGCTAAAATTACCATATTGAATAGATCATGTCTATAGTCATTTAGATCGACTTCCATTTCATATTTTGATCTAAAAAATAATTATAGTTTTCTCTAGCCATAACACGTTTGGTAATGGACCTAAAATAAGACATGAACATAAGACATGATAGAAAGTCAAGTTCTAAAAATAATTCATTATAGAAAATAACGATTAGATTATGATCACATTGCCTAGATGCCTTATATGTTCTCACGAGAGTGAACACAAATTAAAGGTATTTCACATAATGTGTAAGTAATCTTAGAAAATATTTGGTAAATTATTATTAGAAATAATCATCCCCTATTATCCAACGGAGGTTCCATGTAATGAACATGACTCCAAAATATGTAATAGTTGACTTATTATAGGTATCCTACAAAAAAAATAAAAATTGGTCAATTATGGACTCATTAAAGTTGTGTTTAATAGAAAGAAAATAAAAATTAAAAAAAACGGCATAGGTTCTCAAGTGGTGATACATGGCAAGTAATGAAATGAGGTTGATTCTAAAATTAAATTTCACATAGGTGATATTTGAACTATTAGGTTGGATAATTGTGAATGAAGTCATGTGATGGAAGCATCATGGAAAAATGAATGACATGTGTAAATCATGATTATCCCTTCTATATCTTATTAAGGATGTAGCATGTTACTGTTACTGTATGTTATTCTAATAATTGTGTTGTCTAAGAAGTTATAAGTTTATGTGATCCCAATTATGGTACTAGGAATAACATTGAAGATTGGAACAATCATAACTTAATGAGGACATGGAGTGCATGTCTTGACTTTGAAGAACCTAATATAAAATTTATATTAGAAATCAAGAAAGGTAATTGTGTTGATTAATAAAAGCTACTAAATCATGTGTAACCTTGTGCAAGTAAAGAAGACATTGGTTGTTCATGAAAGAATATGAACAAGCGATACTAAAACATGCAAAAATAGGTGTTAAGGGCATACATATAAGTATGGTATGGATATGTCAGGGTGGAATAATAATAATGATGATGAAGTAATCACAATGGAGTAAACATCGAATAGTCTTGGTATAGACATGATGGTAATGATCGAGATGAAGTAGAGTAACCCCTTATCTAATCAATATTAAAATTACCAAGAACGAATAAGGAAAAGTTAGCACATTTGAGGTATCCCTCGTAAGTAACCTTCAAGAATATCTTTGTGAACTACATAAATTTCCTTAATAGGGAACATGATAGAAGAATCCTAAGGTCCATTCTTATTTGGGTTGATGACATGTATCCTTAAGATAAATCTTAGGAGGTTTATGACAACATTGAATTTAAATAACTATTAAATTAGAAGTGTCTACAGTATGGTCAGTGAAGTAGACAGGTCATGATTTGTGAATTCCATGAATATAATAAGGGAAAATCACTATAGAAATCAGGTATGATACACATAGTTATTCAATTATTAACGATAGCTAAGAAAGGTACTCAATCTAAATGGAAACACCATGGGAATGATGGGGTTAGAATAGTGAAGTAAAAGTCATAATGGTAAAGTTATTAAGAGTATATTGGTTGGTTGAAATTAACTTCCATGAGAAGTTGGTGTTAGTATGATATAAATAGGATAAAAATGGCATGGTTAAAGCACATAAAACATTAGTAGTGCTAAGAAATTGACACTGGATAGTTGTACAAGCAGGATAAGGCTTTGGTGAAGTAGAACACACATGAAGAAGTCTTTGTATTAACGCTTCACTAAGAGTTGCAATAAGGACTCTCATGCTTAAGAGTTCCAATAATGACATACTGTCAGTCCAAGTAGGTATGCCATTGTATACTTTGGACAATAATTAGAATCATGAAAACTATGTTGAATTAAAGTAACATGACAACTAGAAATGGTGATCGAGTATTAAAATCTTATATGTTATGGATTATGGCGGCCTTGTGAATAATTTAATCCATAGATGTAAGGTAACATTAAAACTTTGGGAAATAAAAAACATATATAAAATGTTGCAAAACAAGAAATGGCACGATGAATTAATAATGAATACATATAGTAATATCATGATGAAAATAAATTGATTTTGATTTTTGAGACATATTATTATTGCCATTTATAACTTATGGAGGAATTTTATTGTTCAGAGAGTGATAAATGCCCATATTGTTGTAGCCTAGATAATGAGATTACTTATTTTAACATAGTACTTAGGTAATGAAAAAAAAATAAAAAAAAATATATACACACACACACACACACACACACACACACACACTAGCACCTAATAGCCAAGTTAACTGTACCTACTCCATAAAATACTCATTTTCTTATAAGATGAGGAATTACAATCATAATACATGATTAGTAGTTGGACAATATCACTTGATGAGAAACAAGAAGAAAATTAAAGAAATGAATCTAATCTGAACTTAATCTATATACTGGTTGAGTGTGTGAATTCCTCCTGTATAGCAGGATATGCAATATTTAGGTACTCATTCTTATATGTTCAAGAAATATTAAGGTATCTATATCTATATATGCCATGTAATGTGTTGGTTAATCATGATAGGAGTGTTCTTGATATTTATATTCCATTCAATATATGGTATGTTTTAAGTTGATGATCATGAGATGAATGTTCAAAATATCATGTATCCTTGTGTTACTTAAGAAGACATGTGGTTATTAGCATGTGGCTCCATTCCACCTAAGATGAGGTATTGTTTACTATAAATCATGTGGTTCTTTCTATTTCATGATGTGATATTTATTATGATGGCATATGGTTGTTAACATGAAATTCTATATTAATACAATAGTATTTCATTTCTTATGATGGCATGCAGTGGTTACCATGTAGTTCTTTCATGTCACAATAGTATTTTATGATGTGATATATTGCATGATGGCGTGCAGTAGTGGGCATGTGTTCTTTATAGTTTCATGATGGTATATCACGATGAGATATTCTTAATGATGGCATGTGGTAGTTAGCATGCAAATCTTTGTTGTTAAAATAATGTGATGCTTCTTATGATCACATGTTTTATTGTTATTTTATGGTTTCATGGGTGATGTGACATTCTTATGATGACATGTAAAGTTATGCATATTGTGATATTTTCAAGATGACATGATTAATGCTTCAGTTCCTTGTGGTGAGCCTGAGATCTCGATAGGAAATCTATGCTTGGACCTGAAGGGCCAATTATTTGATGATCTCGTGGGAGTCCATAACCACGAGGGAGAAAATTTCTATAAGAAATACTTTATGGGATGGGACCAAATCAATCAATAAACCTATTCCAGTATTTCTTGACTTTTACTAGAATTCCACTGTTAGAGGAACACTCACCGAGAGGGAGGTTTATGTAGAAGGACTTCTGATGCCTGGGGGCAAGTACCTTGAGGGTGTAGGTGGAGGATGTTTAGGCTAGCATTTCGAGATTCTTGGGGTATAATGATATTGATAACATGATCGGGGTACCGAGAACCAGATGCCGGCCAACACTGATGAGGCCTTGATTGCAGTTAAATTCCAATGAGGCCGTACTATTACAGGAAGTTGGGAGGGTGGCAATGCCACAGTAACTTCCCGAGGAACTTCTGATTCCTACTGTATGATCCGTGGATAGGTTACAGTAGAGGGACCATGCCATGGTGAGTGGGACCATCCAGAGTATTGGGGGTTGTTTGGAGGTTGATCAGATGGTATGATTGGGTGAGGGTGTGTAAGGGAGGAAGTGTATGATTTTTTTTTTTGACTTGATATGATGCATATTTATGTGATCTTGATTGAATGTGTAGTTGAGTGACTATATCGCATAATAACCATTCCATAAGTATAACAAGAACATGTAATAATATAGAGCACTATGTTTGTTAATAGTGGATGTGGGAGAATTACCTATGATGGCCACACGAGTAGAGTCACTCACATGCACAATAGTACTGGTATATCTAGGTGCATATTTTGTGTTTATTGTGCATATTGGTGCATGGTTGTGATGATTGTGCATTGCATAAGAATAAATAGAATATGATGTAACTTAGGGACGAAGTTTCCTGAAGGGAGGGTGCATGTAATGCCCCATATCTAGTAAACTAATTAAATAAATATATAATACAATAGGTGCACCATAAAATAGCATATTAACTAAATAATAAAAATGAGAAATTGAAGAGGATCCTAGGAGAACCATATATAGGGAAGGAGGATCCTCATACAAGGGGATTGTTTTTGCTTGTTTTAGTTTATGCTTGTTTTAGGGTTTTTGGGAGAAAGAGAAGGGGGGAGGAGGAAGAGGGATGTGAAGGAAAACTATTTTGGAGAGATTATCTTTATAGCTGTTGGGGGAAGCTAAGTGGATCTGAAACTTGAGAGGAAATCTTGACACTGGCATAGTTTTATTGATTGAGAGCTTGGGGGATCTCAATCTATGGATTGAGAGGTTGGTTGGGTAGTGAGTGGTCCCCAAAATTTGTTGTCACTTTCAGTCTTGTAGCTGTTGTTGGATCTGTTGTTTCTGCTGGTTGTTGGGGAGGATTTACTGCAATCAACTGTAAGTTAAGTTTCATATTCTTCCATTTACAGGTATTTCTCTATGACCTTTCTGAGTCATTATTTGAGTAATTCATCATTATATTACTTGCATAGTTTGAGTAATAATATAAGATTTTTTCTCTTAAACTATTTATTAATCAAGTTTGGTTGAGCTTATTGATTATTATAATGATGGCACAGTGTTCAATTTTTTGTTTTTTTAAATGTAGGTTTAATTTTAAACGGTGGGATGCATGTGGTTTCCTATTGTAAATTGTCCTTAGATTTTTTTATCTCATTAGATCTGAAACTAACATTATAATAACTAAAGTATTTATTCAATCCCTATATTATCCTTATCCCTAATTACCATTCGGGGTCCTTACATTTCCCACTAGATGACCTTATAATTTCAATCGAACAAATGAAATATTCTACTTCTCATCTATGTTATGGATACTAAAATATACCTCTAATTGCTGCAACCAATGATTCAAGTTTAAAGCATCAATCTCACCTTGGTAGGGATTGATATCCACTTTTTCTTCCATATTAAATAATGATTGGGAAGCGATAATGACACTGGAACTTGGCTTCTCTTTCCTTGGATCCCTTTTCGGGTCGCCTTTGTCCCTCGATTTTCCCTCTGATCCAATCTATGAGTAAGAGCCTCCAAAATCACCAAAATTTCCAAACTTGCTCTCCAAATTCGCCATGATGATTAACATATTGCATGCAATATAATGACTTCTATTTCTAGCTTTGTAAACCATTGTTTATATTCGCCCCCCCAATTCTTCAATGGACTCATCTTCCATGGTCAGGATTTGAAGACTTTTCTTTATTGCCCCAACTCTTAGATCCTACAATTTTACACAAAATCCAAAAGAAAATTGGTATGATACCAATATGATCCATAAAATGTTGTGGATATTTCAATGGAACAATTCGTCACAAAAGATCTTACAACTTAATTCATTGTGTTAGCTTAATTCCATAGAATGATAAATAAACTAGAGTTGAAAGGAAAATAACACATCCATATGAACAACACAATACATACCCTAGGAAAACCCACTATGGGGAAAAACCCAACCAAAAGTGAGGTATTTTCCTTGCTCTTTTCTTCTCCAATATGCTATGCAAATACAAAGAAAGTGGTGCTCACTAGGGAGTTACCTTTGACCCCGAGGCTTGTACAACTACTACAGGATCTCCTACTTCCTCTTTTATGCTCTAATATCCACTCCCTTACTATTTCTTAGCTATGGAACAATACAATAACAATATCATAATGGAACCCCTTCTCCTCCTAATGGCTTGATATTTAACATAGCTTGATAGTTGTCTAGGGTTAGCTTAAGGGTTTGTACATGCATATACTCTCAATTATGGTTAGGGTTTTGGACCCTCTAGAATGTTCTTGAAATTCCACACATGAATATATCCACATGTGTGGGGAATAAGAGTTGATGTGGAATCCACTTGGTAATATGGTAGTCAATTGGATATGTTAATTTGCAGAAGGCATAACTTCCTCATATAGATTCTAATTGAGGTGATTATTGCATCGTTGGAAAGGTATCAAAGTGTAGAATGACGTAAAAGGGTTGAGAGACACACTCATAAAAGTTTGACCACAAAAAACATTGTTTAATCCCTCAAAGATGCCTCAGAAGTTTCTAAACCCCAAATCTACAAGGTAAGACCTACCCATAAAATGGGCCTTACAGATCCAATTTTTCCACCTGAAAAGCACCAAAATAGATGAAAAATTGTATATTGATCCATTTTGGATCATATAACCATTAATAAACATACCAACTACACAATCACATAAATCAGTTAACAATGAAAATAACATAAAGTTCTTTCTCCAATAATTTGATTAAATGCTAAACAACAATTTACCTTGCTTTACTACACGTCAACAACACTCATTATGACCAACTATTATTTACGAAACCCAATCACTAACTTCATCACTTCCCATTCATAGTGACATGTTGCATACACATGCATCTTTGCATGTTAACACAAATTGTACTTCTTTATGATTTTATATCATAATCATATATCCACCTTGATAGTAAACAATATAAGTATATCATTCTGCTCAATAAATTATAATTTTTTTTGCAACTCAATACACCCATCCCATACTATATCAAATCAATGAAACTCAACCAAGATAGTATTTAATAAATGTAACTATTTGACAAACCATGATGAACATTGCACTATAAGAAAACCCTTCTAAAACATACAAATTTCACACTAGAAAACAAAAATGAAAAGCACAATAAATATAAACATATTATATACATTGAATTAACAAAGTTTATGTGCAATCTTAAACATGCCATCAACCGATATCATGCATATATATAAATATAAATGTTTAAGTTTGTTAATATTTGCAATATCTAAATGAAACCAAAAATATATTGATTATAAAATTCATGAAACCAATCAAAATCTTATCTATAAAACACTTTTGATATAAACTTTACTGAAAGTCATATTGCAACATAATCACATAGGAAATAGAAATTTGACATAAGCGTGTGAAGATGAATGTCACAATCATAACTTTCAATGAACACCATAACTTGATATCATCTTTAATGAACCACATATAACCATGTTGACATGTAGTTGAATAGTGAAACATGATAAACCATAGTCAAACATAATATTGAAATCAACAAAAAATATTACATTCAACATAGTCAACTAAAATAGTAAACCAAATTCAACCAGTATATATAACTAAATCTATTTAAATAATCATAACATCATGTACATAAAATTGTATACATAAAATCACGATTAAAACACATTTAAACACAGTTAAATCCAAATGTTGCAAACTAAAACAACTTAAGATTCGATGAAAAACCCCTATCCAAACGAAATGTCAAATTCGTCAAAAATTTTAGACAACTTCTTATACAAATACATATTTAAAATTGTTTAAATAAATAAATTTCAACATCATATAACACTGAATATATGAAATTTCACGATTTCACATTGCATAACATACCTCCAAACTCACCATGTCCATATATATATTGTTATGTGAAATTGTAATAAAGATTTAGGTCTTCAGTATCATAGTGGCACTAAAGAGTGGTCAAAGATAGAGACGAATCTCAAAACCAATGTTCAAATTTGAAAAGATTTTAAGTATTTTCTTTATAAGTTCTATTCAATTTCTTTGTATGTTTCAAGTAGTATTGTGATAAAAAAAGCTAAATTCATATTGGGATAGCGTTTCTATAATTTGAAGCATATCTGTGAGAGCTGAGAAGTAGTGGAAAATTCCATTAGAGTGCAATTCGGGGCGAAATTTTAGTTGCTTTTAGCTGTGTAAAGAACTTAATTGATAATATATGTTCTAAATTTTAAAACCTCTCAAACAGTTCAAAAGAAAATATCAGGATGAGGCTGGTGGGAGGGCATGCATCTTGCAAGCTTTTGGGTATTATAAATTTGCAGTTGAAATCGAGAAAAGTCATAAGGAACAGATTTAAAGGCGTTGTAGCTACAACCTCTGCAGGGTAGGTTGGAATCAGATCTGAATTACGGTTGAAGCAGATTTTTCACAGAAAAACAAAGAAAAATCACCTGAAACAATGTACGTGAATACAAGTTACAAGAATATAGGTGGGAGGAGACTTGGAGATCTAACTCATTAAACGCTTTTGAGCTCGAATCGACTGCTTAAATATCAAACGTTACAGACAGCTTCTGTCAATTTTTTTTCTGGGGTGATTTTGCCAGGGCTAGAGCATAAACTTCATCTTTGCCTGTCGAGCGAAAATGATAAGATTTGACACAAAATCTTTCTAATTGTGGAGCAGATTTAATTTTCAAATAAATTATAACTTTAAACATTGAAATTTTGACACAAATAATGCCCATTTTTATTATAATTTTTAAAATTAAAAGTAGCCATTCATGACAGTCAAATATCGTCAAAAAAACTGACTAAAGACAGTTCGAAAGAAGATTAAATTCACACCATAAGGCTGTTAGAGCGGCCATCCAGGGTGATCAAAAGAACAGAGTTTAATCCAGCAAATATTGGGATCATTGGAGGGTCACTTACCCTGTCAAATTACCCAAACACACCATATACTCCTGGGATGGGGTGTATCGGGGACCCTGCAACTAACAAGGGCCATCAGAGGTGTCCCCGTCTTGCTCTCGGGGAATGCGGTTTATGTGTCCCATCTGTCACTGGGTTATGTGTCCAGGGACACAACAAACAATCGATCCATTTGTTTTCGCTTTAAATCATGGTCTGTATTTGGGATGCCCTGCAGTTTTCATTTGCAGATCCATCAATATAAATATATATATATATATATATATTTCTACAGGAAGATTAGACATTTCATGCGGAAGAACACAGTGAATAGACGAAAGCAGCAGAATAGTTTGGTACCTGCGGCATCACTGGTTTTTTACTTGCAGCCCCGCCAATATGAACTGCGTCAAAATATAATAAAGAAACCTATCTGTTATTAAGGTACAGTCAAAGTAGTGAAAACAAAAGAAGTAGGAATATGGCATGTTGTATTGAGAAGAGAAATAGAGGAAGTGTTTACCCTGCAAGTAACGACACTCTGAGGGGCGTATGTGATTCGCAGCGAAGAGAGTGATGATGAAGAGGATGGTGAGTACAGTCATTCGGGATCCCAAATCTCTGCCCATTTGAAGAAGAAGAAGAAGCGGCAATATGTTGGAGAGCAATAACCAGAGTTATTGGAAAAATGCTAACTATTGGAAAAATGCTAACTAAAGAAGAAGAAGCAGCATCGTATTTTGCAGAGAGCGCGTTCGATTCCCCTCCTCCTCAATAACGAGCACCTCAGTGAAAGTTTTGAAGTTTTATTGCACAATTTTAAGCTCAAAACGTCAAAACTATTACTTCTACGGAACCGGGTTGTGTTCTCATCTCCGTATCTTAAGTCGTTTTAGAACTATGGATTTGTTGACAGTCACTTAACTTGTGGTTGGTGAAAACCGATAGGTCACAAGCTAAGTGCCATGAACAAGTTATCTTTTACTTATTCTTCATACTTGATTGTAATCACCATTGTCTATGCTTGCTCACTGCTAACTTCTTTAGTTAAATGAGTTGTCTGTTGTTATCCATGCATCAATTACCAATTATTTTTATATATTTTTTTAATATTAGTTTATTTTGAATTTTGAATGAGTCAGTCCATAAAATCAATCAATCTCGACAATACACTTGTCCCATCCTCCAATCTAGGAAAATTATAGATGGTAGTCCAACCCAAATTTTAAGATATAAAACCCTATTGGTATAAAACTACACAAATTTAAGATATATTAAAACCATAAACATTGCATTACACACTTAAATAATGTGTAGAGTGCAAAAGATTTGATTATATTCTATATATTTATCGTATATATCTAAGTATCTTAACCTACATATATTATGTTTCCATGATGATTTTGCAATATTTTAAAAAAAATCAAATTATCTTTGGATACCAATCATCATTAAAATAATTTCTTGTATTTCTTCTATTCATGGTCAAGGTCATACAAACGAAAAGTTCGGGTTTTCACGATCGTCTCGTTAAATGTTTGCCATCTCTCTTACAAGTTATGTTCATCGAATAATTATTTTATGTTTAGGCTTGACAACTTGCTTGACCACATCTGAGGAACGTCGAAACACTATCTGGGTGTCGGCTTGCATGCTTGTTTGGGGTCAACTAAAGGTATTCCCCGTCAGGGCATGGACGAGGGCATCTATCTTCGCATTTATTCGGGCCAATTCTTGCCGCTACTCTCTAGCCATCCTTTTTGTCTCGAATTCTAGAGTCCCAATTCACTTAGACATAGAGACTCTGTGTTGTTCATCTAATATATGCCCTTGGGCACAATCCTCCAACGCCATGCTTAATAGGAACTTGGCTATCCTGAATTCTTCGCCAACCCCTCATGCTCTTAGTCAGCATACCCACCTCCGGAATCTTGGTATTCCTCTACATCCATCATTCCAGGCATTCCAGCCTATCCTTTGCTATAGGGGGGAGCTCCTTCTAAAATAAACCTTGCAACCTACCCAGCTCTCTGAGAGCCCTTAGTATATGCGAACACTTGGGTCCATTGGCAGTGCACCTGGAGGTCGTCTTAGAGCGAACCATGTTGCTCACCTCTTGAAGGAGAGCCCCACTTGCAGCCTCAAAATCCCTCAATGTTAGCCGATATACCAACGACCTCCCGATAGAAATGCTTGCAATCACCAGAAGGCTCTCCTCAATTACCATGGCAAGAAGAAGCATGCTCCGACGATGAAACTGCCATAGCGTTTGCATGTGTTGGGAAAACCTTCCGAAATCATCATAAAAGTTGTCCAGGATGGCCATGAAAACTTGCACGAGAGCAAGTACAGAACACTGACCTTGGGATCCTTCATCGTCCCAGTTTTTTTATTGTATTGCAAGATCCGAAATAATGGTAGGCCGCAGAGGATTTAAGCTCTCCCCCTCTCGTACACCACATGTCGTATTGCATGGACGGGTCATGCATGTGATACACCCGTCCCACGATCCCCTCTATGGTCAGTGGTATGAAAACCTATCATGGGGGATATAGTTGTTATTAATATACATGTTTAATATGTATTTTTAAGAAAAAAAAATATAATTTTTTTTTCATCTATAATTCAAATGTTTTATATTTAATTTTTTATAAAATATTATTTTTCAATTACATAGATAACAACAAAATTGTTATATTTTTTAATAAAATTAATTTACTTATAATTATAATTCGTTAAAATAATTTAACAAATTTTTTATTTAAAATTAAATTTTAATATTTAAAATTTAATTAATCTTAATTAAAATTTATAGAAATTTTAATTAAAAGCCAAATTTTAATATTTAAAAAATAATTAATGTTAATTAAAATTTATAAACCAAAACTAAAGTTAAATTCTAACGTTCCCCTTTTCCCACACAAGTCAAGATCTAACTCAATCCCATCTTTATATTAGATTTATGGTTATTCATATTAGGTTCATGGTTTATTTCGTTTAGTTTTTAGTTTTATTATGTTTTAGATATTATTATGAAAAATAGTTTTAATTTTTTGTTATGGGTTTTTTAAATGTATTAATGTTATTTTTTATTTCATTTTCAACATAATCTTTATCATCAAAACAAAAGGCTATCCTTCTTATTTTAACATTTAATTTAATCAATAAATAAATACTAAGATTAACAAAAAAAAACCAAATTTGGTTGTGAGGGGAGGTAATAATATTTAAAAGTTTCTTAAACCTTTTCCCTTTTTCCCTTTTTCGTTTTTTATGGTTTTTATTATTGGTACTTTTCATTATGGCCCACAAGGGCAGTGATGAGGGCTTTCATAGTGCGGCTGGTCGGGATGACTAGCGTTTCCCGGTGACCTCGCCATATGGATCCTAGTTTGCTACTACACTTGGTAGTGGTAACAAGTTCGATGTTGGACTCTCTTCGGGTATACGTGTAAAAACTAACCCATATTCCTTGGTTGAATTTATTCCGTCGGGTTTGTTGGTTGCGAAAGAAAAAAACCCTTATGGTTCTCTTTAGGATTTTGTTCCTTGAAACTCTTCTTTGGGAGGCTGCAAAATTATGAGAATTCTATTATGGAATCACTTGATGGAGGTGGCCCTACTCCCTTGTGTGTTGATAGATCTATAACAAAAACCGACTATTACAAATCCCGAAGAAGGCTAAAAAATTGAGAAAGTGAAGAAGGGACAATCCCTCTGTGTTCTTGGAAAAGACATAACTATGGACATGTTTTTATTTCTGCCTACAAAGGCATTGTTGGGAAAATTTGAGTTTGTAAAACTTTCACAAAGGGAGACTCTGGAGTGGGTAAGGTTGAAATGGAAACCTATAATAAAAAATGTTCCTAGGGTTCTCATGTTGATGAATGGGTGGATATGTTTTCATTTTCTCTCGGAGGAGGACATGAAAAAGATCGAGGAGAGATTCTAGGTCATAGACAATGGGTCTTTGGTCCTTATACGCTTGCATTCGGGTTTTAATCATTGGAAAGAAAAATTGCATAGGAGGCACCTTTGGGACTTGTTACCGGGTTTTCCTTTACATTGTTGGAGTCTTGTTGAATTTATGGTAGCAAATTCAATCGGAATATTTATTCTTATGGAGGAGGATCAACTCTTGGCCTCATAAGAAAGATTCCTATAATGTTAGTGGAAATTGATGTTCAGGAGGGTCTTCCAGAAGAAGTGGAAGTCATTTGGGATGGGGGTTCTTTTATACATCGCCTAGATTTCTGGAAAATACCGTTCAGGTGTCATAAGTGCAGACATATGGGACATGTCAAAAAAAATTGTCCAAATGATCGGTTTAGGTATCTGGAGATGGATGTGCAGAACTCTCTTGATGATGAAGTTGAACAAGTGATGGATTCTGTTCTAAAATTCCTTATCCCGTTGGACATTTCCTTGGATACAAAATTTCTAGGTAAGCTTTGTAATTCTATCCCGGTTCTTAAAAAAAATTGTTATTAGAAGATATCTCAAAACCCCTTATTTCTTATGGGATTGGGATAGTTGAAGGGTTATAAAAGGAAATTATTGAGAGTAATGAAGATTATATGGAAGGGAGAAGTACTCATCAGGGAGATGTGGATGATGAGTACTTATTAGCTTCTAGAAAAAATAGACTAATTCAACTTCAGATTCAAAGGGATAAAAATTTAAGACAAGTTGAGGAAACTTGGCATCTTAATAGTAGAGTTGTTTGGCTTGAAGCCGAGGATAATAATACAATTTTTTTTCATAGGTATGCCAAATAAAGAAGGATTACAAATTCTAATTGGGATCTCAAGTCAAGTACATGTGAGGTAATAAATGGTCATAACTCTTTGAAAGGGGAAACTGTATTTTATTTTAAAGATATCTACATGCAGGATGGTACTACAAATTTGGAACACAAACTGAATATTATTAAAATCTATCCTATATTTTTCAATGAGGAGGAGGGACATCAGATTGGTGCTGAAGTGAAGCTAGATGAGTTTAGAGAAGTGTTATCATAGTTTGCTATGGCTAAAATCCATGGACCAGATGGCTGGCCGGTATAATTTTTCTTGCATTTCTTTGACATGTTGGGTCAAGAGCTAACATAGGTGATTAATGAATCTTGAAGACTTGGACAGGTTCCTGCTTGCCTAAATTCTACATATATTGCTCTTATACCTAAAAGGGACGAGTTGAAGACCTTTAATGATTATCGTCCAATACCTCTATGCAATTTGATCTATACAATTATAACAAAATTGATTGCAAATAGAATAAGATTGGGTTTGGGAAGATTTATTTCAGAGGAAGAATTTGGGTTATTACCCAATAGACAAATATTGGATGCGGTCGGAATCGGTCGGGAATGCTTACATTTGATAAAATAAAAAATGCTTCAAGCTTTTATTCTAAAGGTAGATCTAGTAAAATCTTACGACAAAGTGAATCGGTCTTTTCTCCAATTTATCCTTATTCAAGTTGGTCTTCTTTATGAGGTCTCGAGGTGGATTATGGCATGTATATCGTTATCAAACTATGCTATCTTGATTAAAGGTTTCCCCACCTCCTTCTTTAACAGTAGCAAAGGGATAAGGTAGGGATTCACGCTCTCTCCTCTTTTGTTCTTATTGGTGATTGAAGGGATCAACACGCTTATTTCAGATGCAAAGAAGGAGAAAAAATTAAAGACGTATAAGAATATCTTCCTCTCTGGTTATTTCTCATATGCTATTCATAGATGACGTACTTATATTTGGTCATGCTTCGGTTGGTGAATGGAAACATTATAAAGACATCTTTCTATCCTTTTGTTCGACATATGGTATGGGAATCAATTCTCAGAAATCCCATTTTTCCTACAATTGTGACGATGCTGGAATCTGTGAAGAATTAGCATCTATTTTTCCATTCAAATGTCGTTGGTTGGGGAAGGATTAAGGTATATTGGGATTGGCTTATTAAAAGGGTGGGAAAAAGAATTAACTGTTGGGATTTTAAATGGATTTCATATGGTGGTAGATTAGTTTTGACAAGTGCGATTTTGCAGAGCATTCTAGTTTATTGGTTCTCTAGGACTTTAGTGCCAATTTCAGTTATTTCATAGATTAGAAAACACATATTTCATTTTTTATGGGATGGGAAGTTGGATAGTGCAAAGTTTCATCTGGTTTCTTAGGAAATCATTGCTCTTCCTAAACATATGGGAGGTTGGGGCCTCAAAATTCTACTTTGGTTCAACCAGCCACTCTGTGCTAAAAGTTTTTGGTGAGCTCTGTTTTCCAAAAGTCCGTGGAACAAAGTGATCCAATCTAAGTAAATTAAGATTCTTCTTATTCATTGGATTTTAGAAGTTAAAAAGATGCAAAATGCATTTATCATTTGGAGAAGTTTCATGAAAATATATCCTATTCTTAGTAACTTCTTCAACTGGAAGGTGGTTTGCGGTACTTAGATATTTCTGGGTATTGATCCAATTGTCAGTCTTATGGGAACTTTCTAGTTGTCTACGGGGTTATTATCAGAACTGCATAAAAGGAATATAATGGTCCTATCTCAGGTTAGGAATAATTTATCACTAGGAGGAGGTTATTGGCTTAATGCGGAAAATATAAACCTCTCTTAGACGGTGGCTGCAGAATGGAATACTTATATTCACGCTCTTTCACAAGTTGGCATTAGATTAACTGATATTTAGGATATGCTTTTCTGGGAAAAAAACAAAGCTTTTGGGGTGGTTACAACTAAGGTGGCTTACAATGTTTCCTTAGAAGAATTGGAAGGATATAGTACTATATGGTGGGAAAAGAGTTTCCATAGGAGGAACATTCCCTTAAAGATTGAAAGTGTTTTACCTGGTTGGCATTATTTAATAAAATTCTTACTTGGCAAAATGTGCAGAAATGTGGTTTCAATGGTTTGGGCATGTGTTATCTTTGCTTGAAGGAATTGGAAACAGTCTCTCATATTTTTTGTCATTTCCCTATTTTTATCTCTGTTTGGGATGAAGTTTTCAATATTCGTTCTTTACAGGAGAGATGGCGTTCGAGAAGTTTTGAAGACTGTTTTTTTGCTTGGTTAAAAAATAAAACTCATTTTAAGAATATTCCCTTCTTTATTATTTGGGAAATCTGAAAATGAGGAATAATTCCATCTTTCAAAATCCATCGAAGCCTGTGCATTATATAAGTATCAAAATTGTAGCTGCCTTAAAATAATGAGAAAATGGAATCAAAATTAAGAAGACAAGGTCTTGCTGCAAGCCTTTTATGGTAGAGGATTCTCCGACTAGGTTCTTTAATGGAGTGGGAAAGGATGGATGGTGTGGTACCAGAATGTTTATCAATATCAGAAGGGGACATTATATCAGACTTTGGATGGGTGCTGGAAGGAGAACAAATACTCATGTTGAACTCCTTGCTCTTTGGGGGTTACTTTGGTTTGCAAGAAAGCAGGGTTTTTTGGAGTTAAGGGTTCTTGGTGATTCCAAGATTATTATTAACTGGGAAACTGGTATTTCTTCTTTGCAGTCTATTTTTCTACATCACTGGATGGCATAGGTGAAGAACTTTATTTAGGCTTTTGATGTGATCTCAATTTGACATATCTACCGTATCTTCAATTAGTAAGTTGATATTCTCTCAAAGAAGGCGATTGGCAAAAAGAATGGTTTGCTACTCTATGAGGAGTTTCTTGATGATGATGCTATAGATTCTGGTAATTATCATGTGTTCTAAGTCGTTAGTATGTCTTTTGTCAAACATCTTTGAGAGTTTTTTTTCTTTTTGTCTGTTTGTTTTAATAACTTAAGAAATAGTCTTTTGGTGGGAAGACTCTTAGTCTAGAAGGATATGGGATAAATTGAAGACAAGTTCTTTTTTGGTTGAAGCAAAACTTTAAAACAATTTTTTTTGTTTTGAAACTACTTGATATAATAGTCTGATATATATAACTTTGATTCAAGAGAAATAACAAGTTGCATGTTTTTTGTTCACTAGAGTTACCACGATCACAACAATGCTCGACCTCTGAACTATTGAAGATCATTGAGATCATCTCCTGATCTCAAGTCGTCTTTGAACTATGGATTTGTTGACAGTCACTTAACTTGAGGTTGGTGAACACCGATAGGTCACAAGCTAAGTGCCATGAACAAGTTATCTTTTCCTTATTCTTCATAGTTGATTGTAATCACCATTGTCTATGCCTAAGCTCACTGTTACCGTCTTTAGTTAAATGAGTTGTCTGTTCACTAACTGTTATCCATGCTTTATCCATGGATCAATTACCAATTATTTTTATATTTTTTTTTAATAATTGTTTATTTTGAATTTTGAATGAGCCAGTCCATAAAATCAATTAATCGAGACAATACACTTGTCGCATCCTCCTTCAATCTAGGAAAATTATAGATGGTAGTCCACCCCAAATTCTAAGATATAAACACCTATTGGTGTAAAAACTACACAAATTTAAGATATATTAAAACCATAAACATTGCATTACACACTTAAATGATGTGTAGAGTGCATATGTAAGGAATGATTTACACCTCAAAAGATTTGATTATATTCTATATATTTATCTTATATATCTAAGTATCTTAACCTACATATATTATGTTGCCATGATGATTTTGCAATATTTAAAAACAAATCAAATTATCTTTGGATACCAATCATCATTAAAGTAATTTCTTGTATTTCTTCTATTCATGGTCAAGGTCATACAAACGAAAAGTTCGGGTTTTCATGATCTTCTCGTTAAATGTTTGTCGTCTCTCTTACAAGTTATGTTCATCAAATAGTTATTTTATGTTTAGGCTTGACAACTTGCTTGACCACATCTGGGAAACATCGAAAAACTATCTAGGTGTCGGCTTGCATGCTTGGTTGGGGTCGACTGAAGGTGTTCCCCGTCAAGGCACGGGAGAAGGCATCTCTCTTCGCATTTATTTGGGCCAATTCTTGCCACTACTCTCTAGCCATCCTTTTTGTCTCGACTTCTAGAGTCCCAATTCACTCAGACATAGAGACCCTGTGTTGTTCATCTAATATATGCCCTTGGGCACTATCCTCCAACCCCATGCTTAATAGGGACTTGGCTATCCTGAATTCTACGCCAACCCCCCATGCTCTCAGTCAGCATACCCACCTCCAGAGTCTTGGTATTCCTCTACATCCGTCGTTCCAGGCATTCCAGCCTATCATTTGCTACAGGTGGGAGCTCCTTCTAAAAAAAACCTTGCACCTTACCCAACTCTCTGAGATCCCTCGGTATATGCGAAGGCTTGGGCCCATTGGCAATGCACCTGGAGGTCATCTTAGTGCAAACCATGTTTCTCACCTCTAGAAGGAGATCCTCACTTGTAGCCTCAAACTCCCTCAGTGTTAGCCGATATACCAATGGCCTCTCGAAGCAATTCCTTGCAATAACCAGAAGGCTCTCCTCAATTACCTTGGCAAGAAGAAGCATGCACTGATGATGAAACTACCATAGCGTTTTCATATGTTGGGAAAACCTTCCAAAATCATCATAAAAGCTGGCCAGGGTGGCCATGAAAGCTTGCACGAGAGCAAGTATAGAACATTGCCCTTGAAATCCTTCATCGTCCCAGTTGTTGTATCGTATTGCAAGCTTCGAAATAATGGTAGGCCGTCGAGGATTTAAGCTCTCCCCCTCTCGTACACCACACGTCGTATTGCATGGATAGGTCATGCATGTGATACACTCGTCGAACGATCCCCTCTATGGTGAGTGGTATGAACACCAAAACATTATTTTGAATTAGATAGATAACAAAAAAATTGTTATATTTTTAATAAAATTAATTTACTTATAATTATAACTCGTTAAAATAATTTAACAAATTTTGTTATTTAAAATTAAATAAAATTTAATTAATCTTAATTAAAATTTATAATTTAAGAAATTTTAATTATAAACCAAATTTTAATATTTAAAATATAATTAATGTTAATTAAAATTTATAAACCAAAACTAAAGTTAAATCTTCCTAACGTTCCCCTTTTTCCACACAAGTCAAGACCTAACTCAATCCCATTTTTATATTAGATTTAGGTTTAGGGTTATTCAAATTAGGTTTAGGGGTTATTTCATTTAGGGTTTATTTCGTTTAGGTTTTTGTTTTATTATGAAAAATAGTTTTAATTTTTTGTTATGATTTTTTTAAATGTATTAATGTTATTTTTTATTTCATTTTCAATATAATATGTATCATCAAAACAAAAGGCTATCCTTATTATTTTAATATTTAATTTAATCAATAAATACTAAGATTAACAAAAAAGAAATCAAACTTGGTTGTGAGGGGGAGGTAATAATATTTAAAAGGATGGGGGAGTATGATGGGGTTAGGGTTTCTAAAAAAATGTCTAAGGGTTTTGTTGTTGTTAGTTCTATAGTACTTTGGAGTCAAGCTAGCTCATAGGGCTAGTTTAGTATCAACCAAACAAAAAAAGTGAGAATTTTTTGGCTACAAAATCACAAACCTCTCATTCGATGACGTTTTTTATTAAACATTTTTCTTTTTCCTTTTTTTCCGTTTTTAGTTTATGGTTTTTGTAGGTTTTTATTATTGGCACTTTTCATTATGGCCCACAAGGGGAGTGATGAGGGCTTTCATAGTGCGACTGGTTGGGATGACTAGCGTTTCCTGGTGACCTCGCCATTTGGATCCTAGTTTGCTATTACACTTGGTAGTGGTAACAAGTTCGATGTTGGACTCTCTTCAGGTATACGGGTAAAAACTAACCCATATTCCTTGGTTGACTTTATTCCGTCGGGTTTGCTGGTTGTGAAAGAAAAAAACCCTTATGGTTCTCTTCAGGATTTTGTTCCTCAAAACCCTTCTTTGTGGAGGTTATAAAATTATGCCAATTCTATTCTAGAATCACTTGATGGAGGTGGCCCTACTCCCTCATGTGTTGATACATCTGTAGCAAAAACCGACTATTACAAATCCCGAAGAAGGATAAAAAAATTAGAAAGTGAAGAAGGGACGATCCCTCTATGTTCTTGGCAAAGACATATAGTATGGACATGTTTTTATTTCTGCCTACAAAGGCATTGTTGGGAAAATTTGAGTTTGTAAAAATTTCATGAAGGGAGATTCTGGAGTGGGTAACGCTGAAATGGAAACCTATAATAAAAAATGTTCCTAGGGTTCTAATGTTGATGAATGGGTGGATATGTTTTCATTTTCTCTCAGAGGAGGACATGAAAAATATCGCGGAGAGATTCGAGGTCATAGACAATGTGTCTTTGGTCCTTATATGCTTGCATTCGGGTTTTAATCCTAAGAAAGAAAAATTGCATAGGCGACACCTTTGGGACTTGTTACCAGGTTTTCCTTTACATTGCTAGAGTCTTGCTGAATTTATGGTAGCAAATTCAATCGGAAGATTTATTCTTATGGAGGAGGATCAACTATTGGCCTCATAAAGAGAGATTCCTAGATTGTTAGTGGAAATTGATGTTCAGGAGGATCTTCCAGAATAAGTGGAAGTCATTTGGGATGGGGGTTCTTTTATACAACGCCTAGATTTCTGGAAAATGCTGTTTAGGTGTCATTAGTGCAGACATATGGGACATGTCAGAAACAATTTTCCAAATGCTCGATTTAGGTCTCTGGGTATGGATGTGCATAACTCTCTCGATGATGAAGTTGAATAAGTGATGGATTCTGTTCTAAAATTCCTTGTCTCGTTGGATGTTTCCTCGGGTACGAAATTTCTAGGTAAGTTTTGTAATTTTATCCTAGTCCTTAAATTTTTTTGTTATTAGAAGATATCTCAAAACCCCTTATTTCTTCTGGGATTGGGATAGTTGAACGGTTTCAAAAGGAAATTATTGAGAGTAATGAAGATTATATGGAAGGGAATGACACAATAGTAGCTCCTTTGTTGGATTTGAATGTAGAGATGGGTATGGAAAAAATATTTGATTCTTTGGAGGATTATGGCCAGGGTTTAACTACTTTGAAGGAAAATCCTGGAGGAGGAAGGTGGAATTCATCTGGTAGGGATTTATCTTCTAAGTTTGTGGCTACTGTGGAGGGTGAAGAAAAACCTTCTTCCCTATTTAAGGATAAAGCATAAAATTTGGGGGTTACTGATTCTCCTTCTAGTTTATGCCCAAGATATTTATTAGAACAGTATGAAAGACTAGCTTTATCCACTATTCATGCAACTTCTGTGAATCCTTTGGCAATTTCCATTTCTCCTTCATCCTTGACAGGTTCTCTCGAACTCGAGTCACTTCAAAGGATTTCCATCCTTTACAAGAGACTATTGTCAAAAAGCCTATTCCAAATTACTCTGTTTTATCATATGGGAACCAGGATACCCTGCCTATTTATTTGATCAGAATGCAAAATGCAACCCTTAGAAAACCTCACAGGAATAAAAAAGACAAATCTCTTCTAGGAGAAGTGTTTGAACCTCGTTTCTGCAACCCTAGGGTTACTTCACTTTTCCATAAAGGTCTTGGATATGTTTGAGAGGATATTTCATCTACTGAAATTGGGTCTCTTAGAGATGATGCGGCCCTTGACAAGGTTTCCCAATGAAAATCGTATCCTTCAATATAAGAGGGCTATGTGGCTTGCCAAAAAGAGCTACCTTAAAGAGATTGCTAGAGACTGTCAATTTGTTTATTTTATTATTGTAGGAGACTATGGATTCTTCCTCTATAGCATGTGATTTTTTCTTAAGATTAAGCCTTCTTGTTAATGTTGTGCTATTGTTGCTGCAGGGTTATCAGGGGTTATATTTGTTGACTTGAGGTCCTTTGTTACAGTTCCAGGTCTGATGGTGGAAGGAAATATTAAAGGTTTTGAATCCCCCAGTAGGATTCTTAATGTATATGGGCCTTACAATCATCAATAATAATTTTGGGAGAAGGATGAAAGGGTTGGTATTTTTCAAGATAATAGTTTGATTTTGGCGGGGATCTTAACTTAACCCTGGATTCAAATGAAGTGTGGGGAGTAGGTAATGATATTGATCCACTTTCAAATTTTTTCAGAACTCTATTTGAAAATTCAGGTCTAGTTGATATTGTCCCAAATGTTTTGGCTCCAACATGGTCTAATGGAAGAGTTGGTTCAACGTGCATTGCTAAACGATTGGATAGATTCATGATGGATGAACAGTTATGTAATGATCTGGGTCATTATAGATCATGGTCTTTTGCAACTGGGGTCTCCGACCATAAGGCTATTGTTCTTCAGTTGGATTGGGATAAGAGCCTAACTCATTATCCCTTTAAATTTAGTCATTGTTGGTTGGAGGATCAATCTTTTTGTAGTATGCTTAAAAGAAATGGAGGAACTTGTCTCTTTCTATTTTGATGCCTCCTATGATTTTTTTTTTTCAAAAATATATTTATGCTTAGATCCAAAGTTATAAAATGGGAAAAAGACAAGAAAGTTGAAAATTCTAAGGATTTGGAACTAATAGAATTAGAACTTGAAAATATTAAGGGAGATATGGATGATGAGTACTTCTCAGCTTCTAGACAAAATAGACTAATTCAACTTCAGATTCAAAGGGATAAAATTTTAATCTACAGGTTGAGGAAACTTAGCATCTTATGAGTAGAGTTGTTTGGCTTGAAGCCAGGGATAATAATACAATTTTTTTTCATAGGTATGCCAACCAAAGAAGGATTACAAATTCTATTTGGGAACTCAATTCAAGTATAGGTGAGGTAATAAATGGTCATAACTATCTGAAAGGGGCACATGCAATTTATTTTAAAGATATCTACATGCAGGATGGTGCTGCAAATTTGGAACACAATTGAATATTATTAAAATCTATCCTAGATTTTTCAATGAGGAGGAGGGACATCAAATTGGTGTTGAAGTGAATCTAGACGAGGTTAGAAAAGTGTTATCACAGTTTGCTAAGGCTAAAATCCCTAGACGAGATGGCTGGCCGGTAGGATTTTTCTTGCATTTCTTTGACAAGTTGGCTCAAGAGCTAACAAAGGTGATTAATGAGTCTCGATGACTTGCACAGGTTCCTGCTTGCCTAAATTCTACATATACTTATCTTATAGCTAAAAGGGACAAGTCGAAGACCTTTAATTATTATCATCTAGTATCTCCAATTTGATCTATAAAATTATAACAAAATTTATTGCAAATAGAATAATATTGGCTGTGGGAAGATTTATTTCAGAGGAAGAATTTGGGTTCTTACCAAATAAACAAATATTGGATGCGGTTGGAATCGCTCGGGAATGCTTACATTCGATAAAATAAAAAATTGTTGAAGATTTTATTTTGAAGGTAGATCTGGTAAAAGATTACGACAAAGTGAATTGGTCTTTTCTCCAATTTATCCTTATTCAAATTGGTCTTCCTTATGAGGTCTCGAGGTGGATTATGGCAGGTATATCGTTAGCAAACTATGTTATCTTGATTAATGGTTCTCCCACCTCCTTCTTTAACAATAGCAGAGGGCTAAGGCAGGGATTCCCTCTCTCTCCTCTTTTGTTCTTATAGGTGATTGAAGGGCTCAACACGCTTATTTCAGATGCAAAGAAGGAGAAAAAATTTAAAGACGTATAAGAATATCTTATTCTCTGGTTATTTTTCATATGCTATTCGTAGATGACATACTTATATTTGGTCATACTTCGGTTGGTGAATGGAAACATTATAAAGACATCTTTATATCCTTTTGTTCAGAATCTGGGATGAAAATCAATTCTCAGAAATCCCATTTTTCCTACAATTGTGATGATGCTAGAATCTGTGAAGAATTAGCATCTATTTTTCCATTCAAATGTCATTGGTTGGGGAAGGATTAAAGTATATTGGGATTGGCTTAGTAAAAGGGTTGGAAAAAGAATTAACTGTTGGTATTTTAAATGGATTTCGTATGGTGGTAGATTAGTTTTGGCAAGTGCGATTTTGCAGAGCATTCTAGTTTATTGGTTTTCTAGGACTTTATTGCCAATTTCAGTTATTTCATAGATTAGAAAACATATATTTTAATTTTTATGGGATGGGAGGTTGGATAGTGCAAAGTTTCATTTGGTTTCTTAGGAAAGCATTGCTCTTCCTAAACATATGGGAGGTTGGGGCCTCAAAATTCTACTTTGGTTCAACAAGGTGCTCTGTGCTAAAATTTTTTGGTGAGCTTTGCTTTCCAGAAGTCCGTGGAACAAAGTGATCCTACCTAAGTACATTAAGATTCCTCTTATTCATTGTATTTTAGAACCGATTAAAAAGATGCAAAATGCATTTATCATTTGGAGAAGTTTCATGAAAATATATCCTATTCTTAGTAACTTCTTCAACTGGAAGGTGGTTTGTGGTACTTAGATATTTCTTGGTATTGATCCAATTTCCAGTCTTATGGGAACTTTTCAGTCATCTATGGGGTTATTATCATAACTGTATAAAAGGAATATAATGGTCCTATCTCAGGTTAGGAATAATTTATCATTAGCAGGGGGTTATTGGCTTAATGCAAAAAATCTAAACCTCCCTTATACGGTGGCTGCAGAATGGAATACTTATATTCATGCTCTTTCACAAGTAGGCATTAGATTAATTGATATTTAGGATATGCTTGTTTGGGAAAAAAACAAAGATTTTGGGGTGGTTACAACCAAGGTGGCTTACAATGTTTCCTTGGAAGAATTGGAAGGCTATAATACTAAATGGTGGGAAAAGAGTTTCTAGAGGAGGAACATTCCCTTAAAGATCAAGTGTTTTACCTGGTTGGCATTATTTAATAAAATTCTTACTTGGGAAAATCTGCAGAAATGTGGTTTCAGTGGTCTGGGCATGTGTTATCTTTGCTTGAAGGAATTGGAAACAATCTCTCATATTTTTTGTCATTACACGATTTTTATCTTTGTTTGGGATGAATTTTGTAATATTCGTTCTTTACATGAGATATGGGGTTCAGGAAGTTTTAAAGACTGTTTTCTTGCTTGGTTAAAAAAGAAAACTCATTTTAAGAATATTCCCTTCTTTCTTATTTGGGAAATCTAGAAAATGAGGACTGTGCATTATACAAGTTTCAAAATTGTAGCTGCCTTAAAAGAATGGGAAAATGGAATCAAAATTAAGAAGACAAGGTCTTGCTGCAGGCCTTTTATGGTGGAGGGTTCTTTGACTAGGTTCTTTAATGGAGTGGGAAACAATGGATGGTGTGGTACCATAATTCTTATCAATACCATGGTGGGACATTATATCATACTTTGGATGGGTGCTGGTAGGGGAACAAATACTCATGTTGAACTCCTTGCTCTTTGGGGGTTACTTTGGTTTGCAAGAAAGCGAGGTTTTTTGGAGTTAAGGGTTCTTGGTGATTACAAGATTATTATTAACTGGGCAACTGGTATTTCTTCTTTGCAGTTTATTTTTCTACATCACTAGATGGCACAGATGAAGAACTTTATTTAGGCTTTTGATGTGATCTCAATTTGACATATCTACCATATCTTCAATTAGGAAGCTGATATTCTCTCAAAGAAGGCGATTGGCGAAGTGAATGGGCTTCGTACTCTATGAGGAGTTTCTTGATGAGGATGTTATAGAATCTGGTAATTATCATGTGTTCTAAGTGTTTAGTATGTCTTTTGTCAGACATCTTTGAGAGTGTTTTTTCTTTTTGTTTGTTTGTTTTAAAAACTGAAGAAATAGTCTTTTGGTAGGAAGACTCTTTGTCTAGAAAAATACGGGATAAATTGAAGACAAGTTCCTTTTTAGTTGAATCGAAACTTTCAAACAATTTTTATTTTATTTTGAAACTACTTGATGTAACAATTTGATATATATAACTTTAGTTCAACAGAAATAACAAGTTGCATGTTTTTTTTTTTTCTTTTGAAAAAAAACAAACTTATCTTAAAATTACACAACATACATACACAAAACTTAAAATTCCAAATACAATACTTACATTTTCATTATAATCTTGTTCATTTAAATCAAATAATATAACTTATCATTATTTATATAAAATTATCTTAAAGTAATGACTTCAACATTCTAAAATTTATTAACCCAAAATTTTAAATATACATCAATATTTAATTACAAATTATCCAAGTTCAAGAAAACAATCATGGCAAGCTGAACATATATTATCATGAAAGTTTTCTTTTCAAGGGTAATTTTTTTCTTTATTACATTGAAAATTTATGGTTATAAATCATTATGATCATTATGAACTTAATGTTTTATAAATGTATATTTATTTTTAAACAAATGACAATAGAAATATGGTATTGTAAATTTAGTAAATTTATATTTATAAAAATATAAAAAAATACATTCACTAAAAGTCATGATAATTTAGAAAGTATAAGAAGTAGGATTTTTTTAGGATGTTCTTTTATAATAAAAAGTCATGATAATTTAGAAAGTATAAGAAGTAAGATTTTTTTAGGATGTTCTTTTATAATAAAATGTATTTGTATGTGACATTTTACACTGAAATGAAGAAAATAAATTATATTATTTCTTAATCTTGCACCTTAAAACTAATTTCCAAATTTTAATGTTTATAATTTATTCTTAATTCATCCATATATATTTATGTAAAAGTATATCACTATAGTTTTAAACAATTTCAAACAAGTATGATAAACACAATATATCACTATAGCTTCAAACAATTACAAACAAATATCCTAAATATGGTTACAAATAATAACTTACAAAACACAAATCTTTCTCGACAATAATATTTATAAATATAGAAAAATAAAATCATAATAATATAAAGACTTGTATCTCAAAATGGATGTTCAAATTTGAACAAATATCCTAAATATGGTCACAAATAATAACTTACAAAACACAAATCCTTCTCGTAAATAATATTTATAAATATAGAAAAATAAAATCATAATAATATAAAGACTTGCATCTCAAAACGGATGTTCAAATTTGAAAAGCTTTTGATCTTAAAATTAATGTCAACTGTTTAAGTATTTTATTTCTTTAAAGTTCTCATTATTTTCTTTCTAAGTTTCAATAAATTTTGTGACGAAAGGGTTAAACCACTCATATTTGCATATCGGTTCTATAATTTGAAGCAGATCTTTGAGTAGCAGTGGAAAATTCCATTGGGGTGTAATTATGGAAAAATCCCTTTAGGATACTAGAACACTCTTTTGTATGCCTGTAGCAACTCCTCGAACCGATATTTTTTCTCTTTGGTATGTACCTCCAGTAATGCCTTTACTCTTACCGATGCATCATCCAGATGATTCTCTCGTAAGAAAAGAAAAAAACATATTTCTTCCTTACACTAATTAAATTTTTGTCTTGGTTGGAACTTATAGTGATATCCTTGATTTACCTTTATGTGCATTGATGATGAATGACTTCCCATCCTTGATCAGGTGGTATTGGTTTTCTCTCCTTATGGAAAATGCATCCCTCATATACATGTAGGGCCTTACAAACACCACACCGCACACGTCAAGGGTTACTACATATAACTAGACACTTCATCAATAAAATTCACTCCTTCAACAAATTTGATCTTACACTGTTTCATGACATTGATCTATGTATCCTTGTTTACCCATCCCAATGGATAGGGGTTAGTATTATCATGAACCTCCAAACCAATCTTGTTAACCAAATCAATTGCTTTGAGTTCGCCAGTGAACCAAAATAAAATAGATCATCTACCTTGGTCTTCCTGATCTAGATATTGATATGGAAGATTGTTTTCATCTCCTTCTCTTCCTTGTGATGAAGGATACTTAGATTCACCTAATTCTGCACTCAAGTGTAGACAATCTTCTCATTCACATTTGAGCTACTCTCTACCTTTTGGCTTGAATATGTGGCTAGAAGGTTATTCTTCTTGGCATCCTTGTCACAGTTCTTAGGGTTCAACTCTGGATATAGCTTCCAATAGTTTTATTCAGTGTGACCATTGATGTTAAAATGAATACAATGTTTTTTCGGATCCTTACATTGATGTGTCGTGGTGCCTATAGTCTCCTTATATTTTCCTTTCCACTTCTTCTTCCCCTCCTTGGAAATTTTTTGGTTCTCTTTCTATTTGGAACCACTTGGATTTCCTTTATTGTGTCCTATATTCTACATGTATTTTTCTTGCAAACATGACTCATCATTTATCTTGGGATTAAAGAGCATTACATGCTTTTGTAAATGATTTCATAGATTCCCCTAGATACTTAAGGAGTACATATGGATTCCTAGGTGAGATACACAACATAATAGCCATCTCCTTGAATTCGATAATATATTCTTGCACACTGTACCTTTTCCTTTGCCTAAATTAATTCCATCGGATGGATTGGTCTTCTATACATCCGATAGGATAGAATTGGAACTTCCATGAGGGTTTTGAAATCCTCCCACTTAGTTAAGAGAATCACCCTCCATCCTAAGTGTCTTTGTGTTGCTTTCCCACCAGATGGCCCTATAATTTCAATCGAGCAAATAAAATATTCTACTCCTCATCTATGTTGTGGATACTAAAATATACCTCTAATTGATGCAACCAATGATTCAAGTTTAAAGCATTGATCTCACCTTCATAGGGATTGATATACACTTGTGATTCCATCTTAAATAACAATTGGAAGTGACTATGACACTGGAACTTGGATTCTCTTTCTTGGGCTCTTTCCTCGGCTCCCTTTTTGGGTCGCCTTTGTCTCTCAAGTTTCCATCCGATCCAATCTATAAGTTAGAACCTCCAAACTCACCAAAAGTTCCAAAATTTCTCTCTAGATTCGCCATGATGATTAACATATTGCGTGAAATATAATGACTTGTATTTCCAGCTTTGTAAATCGTTGTTCATATTCGCTCCCCAATTCTTCACTAGGCTCATATTCCATGGCGAGGATTTGAAGAATTTTTCTTTATTGCGCCAACTCTTAGATCCTACAATTTTCTACAAAATCCAAAATAAAATTGCTATGATACCAATATGATCCATAAACTGTCACGAATATTCCACCGGAACAATTCGTCACAAAAGGTATTACAACTTAATTCATTGTGTTAGCTTAATTCCATAGAATGATAAAGATACTTGAGTTGAAAGGAAAATAACAAATCCACACGAACAACACAATACATACCATAGGAAAACCCACTATGGGAAAATCCCAACCAGAAGTCAGGTCTAGGCCTTGCTCTTTTCTTCTCTAATGTGCTATGTAAATACAAAGAAAGTGGTGCTCAGTAGGGAGTTACCTATGACCCTGTGGCTTGTACAACTACTTCATGATCTCTTACTTCCTCTTTTATGCTCTAATATCCACTCCCTTACTATTTCATATCTATGGAACAATACAATAACATTATCATAATGGAACCCCTAATTCTCCTCCTAATGGATTGATATTTTTAACATAGCTTGATAGTTGTCTAGGGTTATTTTTAGGGTTTGTACATGCCTCTACTCTTGATTAGGGTTAGGGTTTTGGACCCTATAGAATTTTCTTGAAATTCCACACATGAATAGCTCCATATGTGTGGGAATGAGAGCTGATCTAGAATCCACTTGGTACTCTGGTGGTCAATTGGATAGGTCAAATTGCAGAAGGCATAACTTCCTCATATGGATTCTACTTGAGGTGATTCTTGCATCGTTGGAAAGGTATCAAAGTGCAGAATAATGTTGAAGAGTTGAGAGATACACTCACAAAATTTTGACCCCAAAAACATTGTTTAATCCCTCAAACATGCGTCAGAAGTTTCTAAACCCCAAACCTGCAAAGTATGACCTACCCATAAAATGGGCCTTACAAGCCCATTCATCCAATTTTTACACCTAAAAAGCACCAAAATAGATGACAAATTATATATTGATCCATTTAGGATCATATAACCATTAATAAACATACCAACTACACAATCACATAACCATTAATAAATATACCAACTACACAATCGCATAAATCAGTTAACAATGAAAATAACATAAAGTTCTTTCTCCCATAATTTGATTAAATTCTAAACAACAATTTACCTTCCTTTACTCGAGGTCAACATTACTCACTATCACCAACTATTGTTTAAGAAACCCAATCACTAACTTTATCACTTCCCATTCATAGTGACAACATGTTGCATACACATGCATCTTTGCATGTTAACAAAAAATGTACTTCTTTATGATTTTATATCAGCCGTATATCCACCTTGATAGTAAGCAATATAAGTATATCATTCTACTCAATAAATTGTAATCTTTTTGCAACTCAATACACCCATCCTGGATACTATATCAAATCAATGAAAGTCAACCAAAATAGGATTTAATAAATGTAAATTTTTGACAAACCATGATGAACATTGCAATATAAGAAAACCATTCTAAAACATACAAATTTCACATTAGAAAACCAAAATGAAAACCACAATACATATAAAAAATATACATTGAACTAACAAAGTTCATGTGCAAACTTAAATATGCCATCAACATATATCATGCATATATATAAATATAAATGTTCAAGTTTATTAATATTTCCAATATATAAATGAAACCAAAAATATATTCATCATAAAATTCATCAAACCAACCAAAATCCTATCTATAAAACATTTTTTTTTAAAAAACAAGTACAGTTGTAGGATTTATATTAAAAGAGAGTCTTCAAAAATACAGACAATAAGCTTCTGATTTTCCTCTGAAACAAACCAGAATTCAAGTTTTTCTTGCTTGCTTTAGTACTTCTCCTCTTAGCTCTAAACAGTCTAGTGCTATGGTAGCTGCAAACCTTTTCAAATTGTCCCAAAATAAACTTGTAGAAACAATACATTACAAAAATTGGATTTGGAATCCACTAAGAGCTGATAAAAACCCATATTTAAACTGCTAAAAACCAAAGTTTCTTCTAAGCTAATGCAGAAGTAAAACATATGACCTGCAAAAATTTGAAGAACCAGCATGCAGCATTACTTCTGGCGTGGGCGAGGAGGTTCTGGGCTCTCCATGGAGTCGTCCATGTTGGAGTTGGAGCCAGTTGTGTCCTGGAACCCTGGTATGCAATGAGCTAGGTCTTCACGTAGCCTGTCCACCTTGCCTTCCAAATCTGTGATGTTCCTGTAGTTGTCGTCCACCTTTGAGTCCACATTAGAGATACTGTTTGCAGTGTAGTCCACCGCCTCAGACATGGAAGAGATTCGACCATTTATGAGGTTGTTATTATTCCTTATTTCAGTGCTGAGAGAGTGCAGAAGTGTATACATTCTCGTCATATTTTTCTTGATATCAACAACCTCAATCCTAATCTTGCACACCTGTGCTTCCATATCGTCAACCACGAAGCACTAAGAAAGCGGAGAGGGTGGAGTTTCAGGAGAAATCTCTTCTTCATGCAGGCTGATGGATGAAAGGTCTTCTAACAGAAGCCATAAAGGCTTCAACAGGCTTGCTTCAGGAGGAGAGATGACTAAGGGATTATGCAGGGGATTTTCACAGAGAAGGCAGGAGGAGGGTAGCAGAGTCGGCACAGAGCTGGCGCCCAGGGAGGAGGCAATGAGACCAAAACAATGAGCATCCATACTTAGGACAGGAGTGAACAAGGGGGAGGTTGAGAAGCGTCTAAAGGAAGAATGAGACGGAGCGTACGAGTGAGTGGAGGTAGATGAGGTGAGGCCATGTGATGGCATTAAATGCCTCCATCGGACCTCGAGACCAGCGACAGATGGAAACATGCAAATCAAAAACCCAAAGGTGGCGAGGGGTATAAGGCAAGGAGTGCGTAGAGTGGGAGAGAGAACACCCCTAGGTAGTAAAGGGTTAGAGAACCCAACAAGGAAGGGAGGGGTCATCATTTTGAGCCAAAAATCCGTAGGTTTGCAACACTCCTTTATTGGCCATTTCATCTACGTATTGATTGTTTGAGCGGAGAACATCGAGGAAATTAATAGAGTTGAAATCTCTGCTGGTGAATTTAAGAATGTGTTGGAACTTACTTGAAGGAGTGGAACGTTTTCTGATGAGATTGAGCGCTTCTCGGACGATCATAAGGGAATCCCCAATGGCTACCAAGTCTTTAATTCCAGCGTTGATGGCGATTTCTAAACCTTTAAGTAAGGCTAACCATTCGGCATCATTGTTAGTCTTGTTTCCAATCCCCCAAGCATAGTCACTCAATCTGAGTACCCTTGGGGTCAAAAATGACCCCTCCTGCACCTGCCAACCCAGGCAATCTATAAAACATTTGTTATATAATCTGAAAATGTCAAAATTATTACTTATATGGAAAAGTTACTCGGCTAATTCTGCGAGGTCCTGTTCTCAACAGGAGTTACCACGATCACATCAATGCTCAACCTCTGAATTAGTGAAGATGGTCTAGATCATTTCCCAATCTCAAGTCATCTATGAACATAGTCCTTCATACGCTTAAACGTCGATAGACGGATTCACTAGCACCGAAGCTAAATGCAGTGTCAAGGAAACCACTTGTTTCAATGCCATCACTATCTTGATTGCGCCGATGATAGATGACATATATAGAAAAATAGCACATTCATTAAACTTGTGGCCACCGATAGGTCACAAGCTAAGTGCCATGAACAAGTTATTTATTACTTTTTCTTCATGCTTGATTGTAATCACCTTTATGCCTAATCTACCTGTTACAGTCTTTAGTTAAATGGGATGTCTGTCACTACTTGTTATCCATGCATAAGCTACGCGTTATCCATGCATCAACTACCAGTTATTTTTTATATTTCTTTTTTTTATAATTGTTTATTTTGAATTTTAAACGAGTATAGTACACTTGTCCCATCTCCCTTCAATCTAGATAAAGTATAGATGGTATTCCACCCCAAATTCTAAGATATAAACAACAATCGGTGTAAAAACTACACAAATTAAAGATAAATTAAAGCCACAAACATTGCATTACACACTAATATCTAGAGTGCAAATGCTGAGGAAATGTTTACACCTCAAGAGATTTGATCCCTCTTGACCTTTGGTAGATCCCCTTTTAAGATGAATCTATACTAATTATATTCTATATGTTTATCTTCTGTGTCTAACTATTTTAACCTGGACCTATATTATCTCAGCATGAGGATTTTGCAATATTTACAATGCTTAACAAATCAAATTATCTTTGGATACCAAGTTACAGTAATTTCTTGTATTTCTTCTATTCGTGGTCAAGGTCATACAAACGAAAAGTTCAGGTTTTCGCGATCGTCTCATCAAATATTTGTCGTCTTTCTTACACGTTATGATCATGGAATAATTATGCCGTAAGGCGTTTCTACAAGTGAGAATCGACTTTCAGAAATTTTATTATTATTAGTTTTTAGTCGTTCGATCCTTCATCTGATGATGGAGAGCAACTCATCCGTTGATCCTCCGTTGATCCTAGCACCGACTCCCCACTGCCTCAATGTACAATCGATCGCCCGACTACAACTACATGCGATCAAATTGTAAATAGGCCCTGGAGAGGAGGAGGTCGTGACTCGTGAGGCTACGGATGATGTCGTAGAAGGAGAGGAGGAGCGCAGTTCTGTGGGACGGAAGGAGGAGGATATAGGCCTTGGAGGCCGCGGAGAACCAAGCTAACGATGGAGGAGGACATCTCTCTGCCAGCCTTCAGGTAAACACATTTCATTTCTCTTCATTTCATATTATGTTGAGTGAAAGGGTTGGGGAGGACTAAAGGCATATGGTTGATAAATCTTGGTTTCTTTGCAGTAATTTCGTCTTCCCAAGTAGTGACAAAGTTGTTAGACGCCAAGTTTTGGATGCTCTGTCTGATTTCCTTTTAGTGCAGACAACACGAAACCCTCCGACCATGAATGATGCAGGACTTTGGATTGCCCACGAGTTGGGTTTGGGGTCTGTTGGCGTAACCATTGAGAAGGAGAATTCATGAGATTGTTCGGTTAGCTGATGGTGAAACTAAACTGATAGCAGAATGTTGATGCCATCATGGCTCTCACAGCTGCTAGGAGTCTCCATGGCACCGAAAAAGGTAGGTAGTTTACACTTCTTTCTTATGGGTTTTGGATATCTTAAGATGGCATAATGTGTATAAATTCCATTCAATGCAAAACGGAATTTATACACATTATGCCATTGATGTTAATGGCGGTTAAACCCAGAGTTGAAGTTAAGATTGACATGACGAAATGGTTTAAGTAGCTTTTGATAGATGATGGTTGTGTTCACAGGATCTGTATTTGGCAAGTGAAAGAACTGGCCTTAGTGGCTTAACATTGCCAGCCGAGGGAAAATGGAACTCATCTTCTGGTCAGATGTGTATGGTGGGATGCCTTGGATCCATCAAGAATCACCGTGCCTGTAATTCTCGAATCTACATTTGCATGCCCCTTTCACTTTCAATAAAACAAAGAAGTGTAATTGTTGGCAAATCATTCTTGAATTATCCCCAGAAAGAACCTGGCAAGACAAGACAGAGTTTCTTGGTTGTAAGCGAGGATCTCTTAGTGCATTCATTGGGTGTGTTAATGTTTGACCCATTCTCCAAACGGAATTTTATCAAGATCTTAATAGTCTTGGATGTTATAGCCATTGAGGAATTTGTGGGAGTTGATTGGGAGCCGGCCTCAAACTTTTCTGTCACACCTGAGAAGGTTCAGGAATCGGCTCATTCAAAAGGACCAGAGGAGTCCTTGAAAGCTGCTGCACAATTGAAACTGGAAGGAAATGTTTCAAAGCTTTTTCTTGAGGGTTTCTATGATCCAAGAGTGGGTAGAATGTACCTAATCGGTTGGAGGGACCTTCGAAGGGATGCTCGAGGTCTTCACTATCTTAGTGGCACTAAAGAGAGGGTAAGAGTGGTCAAATATAGAGACGAATCTCAAAACCAATGTTCAAATTTGAAAAGCTTTTGATCTTGAAATTTGAAAAGATTTTAAGTATTTTCTTTTATCAGTTCTATTCAATTTCTTTGTATGTTTCAAGAAGTATTGTGATAAAAAAAGCTAAAGAACTCATATTGGGATAGCGTTTCTATAATTTGAAGCATATCTGTGAGAGCTGAGAAGTAGTGGAAAATTCCATTAGAGTGCAATTCGTGGCGAAATTTTAGTTGCTTTTAGCTGTGTAAAGAACTTAATTGATAATATATGTTCTAAATTTTAAAACCTCTCAAACAGTTCAAAAGAAAATATCAGGATGAGGCTGGTGGGAGGGCATGCATCTTGCAAGCTTTTGGGTATTATAAATTTGCAGTTGAAATCGAGAAAAGTCATAAGGAACAGATTTAAAGGCGTTGTAGTTACAACCTCTGCAGGGTAGGTTGGAATCAGATCTGAATTACGGTTGAAGCAGATTTTTCACAGAAAAACAAAGAAAAATCATCTGAAACAATGTACATGAATACAAGTTACAAGAATATAGGTGGGAGGAGACTTGGAGATCTCACTCATTGAACGCTTTTGAGCTCGAATCGACTGCTTAAATATCAAACGTTACAGACAGCTTCTGTCAATTTTTCTTCCGGGGTGATTTTGCCAGGGTTAGAGCACAAACTTCATCTTTGCCTGTCGAGCGAAAATGATAAGATTTGACACAAAATCTTTCTAATTGTGGAGCAGATTTAATCTTCAAATAAATTATAACTTTAAACATTGAAATTTTGACACAAATAATGCCCATTTTTATTATAATTTTAAAAATTAAAAGTAGCCATTCATGATAGTCAAATATCGTCAAAAGAAACTGACTAAAGACAGTGCGAAATAAGATTAAATTCACATATAAATACACCATAAGGCTGTTAGAGCCGCCATCCAGGGTGATCAAAAGAACAGAGTTTAATCCAGCAAATATTGGGATCATTGGAGGGTCACTTACCCTGTCAAATTACCCAAACACACCATATACTCCTGGGATGGGGTGTATCAGGGACCCTGCAACTAACAAGGGCCATCAGAGGTGTCCCCGTCTTGCTCTCGGGGAATGCGGTTTATGTGTCCCATCTGTCACTGGGTTATGTGTCCCTGGCACAAGGGACACAACAAACAATCGATCCATTTGTTTTCGCTTTAAATCATGGTCTGTATTTGGGCTGCCCTGCAGTTTTCATTTGCAGATCCATCAATATAAAAATATATATATATTTCTACAGGAAGATTAGACATTTCATGCGGAAGAACACAGTGAATAGACGAAAGCAGCAGAATAGTTTGGTACCTGCGGCATCACTGGTTGTTTACTTGCAGCCCCGCCAATATGAACTGAAGCAAAATATAATAAAGAAATGTAGATCTGTTATTAAGGTACAGTCAAAGTAGTGAAAACAAAAGAAGTAGGAATATGGCATGTTGTATTGAGAAGAGAAATAGAGGAAGTGTTTACCCTGCAAGTAACGACACTCTGAGGGGCGTATGTGATTCGCAGAGAAGAGAGTTATGATGAAGAGGGTGGTGAGTGCAGTCATTCGGGATCCCAAATATGTGGCCATTGGAAGAAGAAGCGGCAATATGTTGGAGAGCAATAACCAGAGTTATTGGAAAAATGTTAACTAAAGAAGAAGAAGCAGCAGCGTATTTTGCAGAGAGCGCGTTCGATTCCCCTCCTCCTCAATAACGAGCACCTCAGTGAAGGTTTTAAAGTTTTATTGCACAATTTTAAGCTCAAAACGTCAAAGTTACTACTTCTACGGAAAAGTTATTTGGCAAATTTTGCTGGGTCCTGTTCTCATCTTCCGATCTCAAGTCGTCTTTGAACTATGGATTCGTTGACAATCACTTAATTTGTGGTTGGTGAACACCGATAGGTTACAAACTAAGTGCCATGAACAAGTTATCTTTTAGTTATTCTTTCATACTTGATTGTAATCACCATTGTCTATGCCTAAGCTCACTACTAACTTCTTTAGTTAAATGAGTTGTCCATCTGTTATCCATGCATCAATTACCAATTATTTTTATATATTTTTTTAATATTAGTTTATTTTGAATTTTGAACGAGCCAGTCCATAAAATCAATCAAACTCGACAATACACTTGTCCCATCCTCCTTCAATCTAGGAAAATTATAGATGGTAGTCCACTCCAAATTCTAAGATATAAAACCCTATTGGTGTAAAACTACACAAATTTAAGATATATTAAAACCATAAACATTGCATTACACACTTAAATAATGTGTAGAGTGCAAATGCTGAGGAACGACTTACACCTCAAAAGATTTGATTATATTCTATATATTTATCGTATATATCTAAGTATCTTAACCTACATATATTATGTTTCCATGATGATTTTGCAATATTTAAAAAAAATCAAATTATCTTTGGATACCAATCATCATTAAAATAATTTCTTGTATTTCTTCTATTCATGGTCAAGGTCGTACAAACGAAAAGTTTGGGTTTTCACGATTGTCTCGTTAAATGTTTGCCATCTCTCTTACAAGTTATGTTCATCGAATAATTATTTTATGTTTAGGCTTGACAACTTGCTTGACCACATCTGAGGAACATCGAAACACTATCTAGGTGTCGGCTTGCATGCTTGTTTGGGGTCGACTGAAGGTATTCCCCGTCAGGGCATGGGCGAGGGCATCTATCTTCGCATTTATTCAGGCCAATTCTTGCCGCTACTCTCTAGCCATCCTTTTTGTCTCAAATTCTAGAGTCCCAATTCACTCAGACATAGAGACCCTGTGTTGTTCATCTAATATATGCCCTTGGGCACAATCCTCCAACGCCATGCTTAATAGGAACTTGGCTATCCTGAATTCTTTGCCAACCAGTCAGCATACCCACCTCCGGAGTCTTGGTATTCCTCTACATCTGTCATTCCAGGCATTCCAGCCTATCCTTTGCTACAAGCGGGAGCTCCTTCTAAAAAAAACCTTGCAACCTACCTAGCTCTCTGAGAGCCCTTAGTATATGCGAACGCTTGGGCCCATTGGCAGTGCACCTAGAGGTCGTCTTAAAGCGAACCATGTTGCTCACCTCTTGAAGGAGAGCCCCACTTGCAGCCTCAAAATCACTCAGTGTTAGCCGATATAACAACGACCTCCCGATAGAAATGCTTGCAATCACCAGAAGGCTCTCCTCAATTACCTTGGCAAGAAGAAGCATGCTCCGACGATGAAACTGCCATAGCGTTTGCATGTGTTGGGAAAACCTTCCAAAATCATCATAAAAGTTGGCCAGGATGGCCATAAAAACTTGCACGAGAGCAAGTACAGAACACTGACCTTGGGATCCTTCATCGTCCCAGTTTTTGTATCGTATTGCAAGATCCGAAATAATGGTAGGCCGCAGAGGATTTAAGCTCTCCCCCTCTCGTACACCACACGGCGTATTGCATGGACGGGTCATGCATGTGATACACCCATCCCACGATCCCCTTTATGGTCAGTGGTATGAAAACCTATCATGGGAAATATAGTTGTTATTAATATACATGTTTAATATGTATTTTAAAAAAAAAATATTTAAATTTTTTTTCATCTATAATTCGAATATTTTATATTTAATTTTTTATAAAATATTATTTTTCTATTACATAGATAACAACAAAATTGTTATAGATTTTAATAAAATTAATTTACTTATAATTATAACTCGTTAAAATAATTTAGCAAAGTCTTTATTTAAAATTAAATTTTAATATTTAAAATTTAATTAATCTTAATTAAAATTTATAATTTAAGAAATTTTAATTAAAAGCCAAATTTTAATATTTAAAAAATAATTAATGTTAATTAAAATTTATAAACCAAAACTAAAGTTAAATTCTAACGTTCCCTTTTTCCCACACAAGTCAAGATCTAACTCAGATCTAACTCAATCCCATCTTTATATTAGATTTATGGTTATTCATATTAGGTTCAGGGTTTATTTCGTTTAGTTTTTAGTTTTATTATGTTTTAGATATTATTATTAAAAATAGTTTTAATTTTTTGTTATGGGTTTTTTAAATGTATTAAAGTTATTTTTTATTTCATTTTCAACATAATCTTTATCATCAAAACAAAAGGCTATCCTTCTTAGTTTAACATTTAATTTAATCAATAAATACTAAGATTAACAAAAAAAAAAAAAAACCAGACTTGGTTGTGAGGGGAGGTAATAATATTTAAAAGGATGGGGAGTATGATGGGGTTAGGGTTTCTGAAAAATGTCTCAAGGTTTGGTTGTTGTTGGTTTTACAGTACTTTGGAGTTAAGCTAGCTTAAAGGGCTAGTCTAGTACCAACCAAACAAAAAAAGTGAGAATTTTTTGCTATAAAATCACAAACCTTTTCTTTGATGGCATTTTTTCTTAAACCTTTTCCCTTTTCCTTTTTTCCTTTTTTCGTTTTTTATGGTTTTTATTATTGGTACTTTTCATTATGGCCCACAAGGGGAGTGATGAGGGATTTCATAGTGCGGCTGGTCGGGATGACTAGCGTTTCCCGGTGACCTCGCCATATGGATCCTAGTTTGATATTACACTTGGCAGTGGGAACAAGTTCGATGTTGGACTCTCTTCGGGTATACGTGTAAAAACTAACCCATATTCCTTGGTTGAATTTATTCCGTCGGGTTTGTTGGTTGCGAAAGAAAAAAACCCTTATGGTTCTCTTCAGGATTTTGTTCCTCGAAACCCTTCTTTGGGAGGCTGCAAAATTATGAGAATTCTATTCTAGAATCACTTGTTGGAGGTGGCCCTACTCCCTTGTGTGTTGATAGATCTATAACAAAAACCGACTATTACAAATCCCGAAGAAGGCTAAAAAATTGAGAAAATGAAGAAGGGACAATCCCTCTGTGTTCTTGGAAAAGACATAACTATGGACATGTTTTTATTTCTGCCTACAAAGGCATTGTTGGGAAAATTTGAGTTTGTAAAACTTTCACAAAGGGAGATTCTGGAGTGGGTAAGGCTGAAATGGAAACCTATAATAAAAAATGTTCCTAGGGTTCTCATGTTGATGAATGGGTGGATATGTTTTCATTTTCTCTCGGAGGAGGACATGAAAAAGATCGAGGAGAGATTCTAGGTCATAGACAATGGGTCTTTGGTCCTTATACGCTTGCATTCGGGTTTTAATCATTGGAAAGAAAAATTGCATAGGAGGCACCTTTGGGACTTGTTACCGGGTTTTCCTTTACATTGTTGGAGTCTTGCTGAATTTATGGTAGCAAATTCAATCGGAATATTTATTCTTATGGAGGAGGATCAACTCTTGGCCTCATAAGAAAGATTCCTATAATGTTAGTGGAAATTGATGTTTAGGAGGGTCTTCCAGAAGAAGTGGAAGTCATTTGCAATGGGGGTTCTTTTATACAACGCCTAGATTTCTGGAAAATACCGTTTAGGTGTCATAAGTGCAGACATATGGGACATGTCAAAAAAAATTGTCCAAATGATCGGTTTAGGTATATGGAGATGGATGTGCAGAACTCTCTTGATGATGAAGTTGAACAAGTGATGGATTCTGTTCTAAAATTCCCTGTCCCGTTGGACATTTCCTTGGCTACGAAATTTCTAGGTAAGTTTTGTAATTCTATCCCGGTTCTTAAAAAAATTTGTTATTAGAAGATATCTCAAAACCCCTTATTTCTTCTGGGATTGGGATGGTTGAAGGGTTATAAAAGGAAATTATTGAGAGTAATGAAGATTATATGGAAGGGAGAAGTACTCATCAGGGAGATGTGGATGATGAGTACTTATTAGCTTCTAGAAAAAATAGACTAATTCAACTTCAGATTCAAAGGGATAAAATTTTAAGACAAGTTGAGGAAACTTGGCGTCTTAAGAGTAGAGTTGTTTGGCTTGAAGCCGAGGATAATAATACAATTTTTTTTCATAGGTATGCCAACTAAAGAAGGATTACAAATTCTAATTGGGATCTCAAGTCAAGTACATGTGAGGTAATAAATGTTCATAACTCTCTGAAAGGGGCAACTGTATTTTATTTTAAAGATATCTACATGCAGGATGGTACTACAAATTTGGAACACCAATTGAATATTATTAAAATCTATCCTATATTTTTAAATGAGGAGGAGGGACATCAGATTGGTGCTGAAGTGAAGCTAGATGAGTTTAGAGAAATGTTATCACAGTTTTCTATGGTTAAAATCCATGGACCAGATGGCTGGCCGGTAGAATTTTTCTTGCATTTCTTTGACATGTTGGGTCAAGAGCTAACATAGGTGATTAATGAATCTTGAAGACTTGGGACAGGTTCCTGCTTGCCTAAATTCTACATATATTGTTCTTATACCTAAAAGGGACAAGATTAAGACCTTTAATGATTATCGTCCAATACCTCTATGCAATTTGACCTATACAATTTTAACAAAATTTATTGCAAATAGAATAAGATTGGGTTTGGGAAGATTTATTTTAGAGGAAGAATTTGGGTTATTACCCAATAGACAAATATTGGATGCGGTCGGAATCGGTCAGGAATGCTTACATTTGATAAAATAAAAAATGCTTCAAGCTTTAATTCTGAAGGTAGATCTAGTAAAATCTTACGACAAAGTGAATCGGTCTTTTCTCCAATTTATCCTTATTCAAGTTGGTCTTCTTTATGAGGTCTCAAGGTGGATTATGGCATGTATATCGTTATCAAACTATGCTATCTTGATTAAAGGTTTCCCCACCTCCTTCTTTAACAGTAGCAAAGGGATAAGGTAGGGATTCACTCTCTCTCCTCTTTTGTTCTTATTGGTGATTGAAGGGCTCAACACGCTTATTTTAGATGCAAAGAAGGAGAAAAAATTAAAGAAGTATAAGAATATCTTCCTGTCTGGTTATTTCTCATATGTTATTCGTAGATGACATACTTATATTTGGTCATGCTTCGGTTGGTGAATGGAAACATTATAAAGACATCTTTCTATCCTTATGTTCGGCATATGGTATGGGAATCAATTCTCAAAAATCCCATTTTTCCTACAATTGTGACGATGCTGGAATCTGTGAAGAATTAGCATCTATTTTTCCATTCAAATGTCGTTGGTTGGGGAAGGATTAAATTATATTGGGATTGGCTTATTAAAAGGGTGGGAAAAAGAATTAACTGTTGGGATTTTAAATGGATTTCGTATGGTGCTAGATTAGTTTTGACAAGTGTAATTTTGCAGAGCATTCTAGTTTATTGGTTCTCTAGGACTTTAGTGCCAATTTCAGTTATTTCATAGATTAGAAAACACATATTTCATTTTTTATGGGATGGGAGGTTAGATAGTGCAAAGTTTCACCTGGTTTCTTAGGAAATCAGTGTCTTCCTAAACATATGGGAGGTTGGGGCCTCAAAATTCTACTTTGGTTCAACCAGCCGCTCTGTGCTAAAAGTTTTTGGTGAGCTCTGTTTTCCAAAAGTCCGTGGAACAAAGTGATCCTATCTAAGTAAATTAAGATTCTTCTTATTCATTGGATTTTAGAACCAGTTAAAAAGATGCAAAATGCATTTATCATTTGGAGAAGTTTCATGAAAATATATCCTATTCTTAGTAACTTATTAAACTGGAAGGTGGTTTGCGGTACTTAGATATTTCTGGGTATTGATCCAATTGTCAGTCTTATGGGAACTTTCCAGTTGTCTATGGGGTTATTATCAGAACTGCATAAAAGGAATATAATGGTCCTATCTCAGGTTAGGAATAATTTATCATTAGGAGGAGGTTATTGGCTTAATGCGGAAAATCTAAAACTCTCTTAGACAGTGGCTGCAGAATTGAATACTAATATTCATGCTCTTTCACAAGTTGGCATTAGATTGATATTTAGGATATGCTTTTCTGAGAAAAAAACAAAGCTTTTGGGGTGGTTACAACCAAGGTGGATTACAATGTTTCCTTAGAAGAATTGGAAGGATATAGTATTATATGGTGGGAAAAGAGTTTCTAGAGGAGGAACATTCCCTTAAAGATTGAAAGTGTTTTACCTGGTTGGCATTATTTAATAAAATTCTTACTTGGGAAAATCTGTAGACATGTGGTTTCAATGGTTTGGGCATGTGTTATCTTTGCTTGAAGGAATTGGAACTAGTCTCTCATATTTTTTTTCATTGCCCTATTTTTATCTCTGTTTGGGATGAAGTTTTCAATATTCGTTCTTTACAGGAGAGATGGCGTTCGAGAAGTTTTGAAGACTTTTTTTTTGCTTGGTTAAAAAATAAAACTCATTTTAAGAATATTCCCTTCTTTCTTATTTGGGAAATCTGAAAAATGAGGAATAATTCCATCTTTCAAAATCCATCGAAGCCTGTGCATTATATAAGCATCAAAATTGTAGCTTCCTTAAAATAATGAGAAAATGGAATCAAAATTAAGAAGACAAGGTCTTGCTGCAGGCCTTTTATGGTAGAGGATTCTCCGACTGGGTTCTTTGATGGAGTGGGAAAGGATGGATGGTGTGGTACCATAATGTTTATCAATATCAAAAGGGGACATTATATCATACTTTGGATGGGTGCTGGAAGGAGAACAAATACTCATGTTGAACTCCTTGCTCTTTGGGGGTTACTTTGGTTTGCAAGAAAGCAGGGTTTTTTGGAGTTAAGGGTTCTTGGTGATTCCAAGATTATTATTAACTGGGAAACTAGTATTTCTTCTTTGCAATCTATTTTTCTACATCACTGGATGGCACAGGTGAAGAACTTACTCAGGCTTTTGATGTGATCTCAATTTGACATATATACCGTATCTTCAATTAGTAAGTTGATATTCTCTCAAAGAAGGTGATTGGCGAAATGAATGGGTTGCTACTCTATGAGGAGTTTCTTGATGATGATGCAATAGATTATAGGAGTTTGTTTTAAAAACTGAAGAAATAGTCTTTTGGTGGGAAGATTCTTAGTCTAGAAGGATATGGGATAAATTGAAGACAAGTTCTTTTTTGGTTGAAACGAAACTTTAAAACAATTTTTTTGTTTTGAAACTACTTGATGTAATAGTCTGATATATATAACTTTGATTCAACAGAAATAACAAGTTGCATGTTTTTTGTTCACTAGAGTTACCACGATCACAGCAATGCTCGACCTCTGAACTATTGAAGATCATTGAGATCATCTCCCGATCTCAAGTCGTCTTTGAACTATGGATTTGTTGACAGTCACTTAACTTGAGGTTGGTGAACATCGATAGGTCACAAGCTAAGTTCCATGAACAAGTTATCTTTTACTTATTCTTCATAGTTGATTGTAATCACCATTGTCTATGCCTAAGCTCACTGTTACCGTCTTTAGTTAAATGAGTTGTCTGTTCACTAACTGTTATCCATGCTTTATCCATGGATCAATTACCAATTATTTTTATATTTTTTTTAATAATTGTTTATTTTGAATTTTGAATGAGCCAGTCCATAAAATCAATCAATCAAGACAATACACTTGTCGCATCCTCCTTCAATCTAGGAAAATTATAGATGGTAGTCCACCCCAAATTCTAAGATATAAACACCTATTGGTGTAAAAACTACACAAATTTAAGATATATTAAAACCATAAACATTGCATTACACACTTAAATGATGTGTAGAGTGCATATGCGAGGAATGATTTACACCTCAAAAGATTTGATTATATTCTATATATTTATCTTATATATCCAAGTGTCTTAGCCTATATATATTATGTTGCCATGATGATTTTGCAATATTTAAAAACAAATCAAATTATCTTTGGATACCGATCATCATTAAAATAATTTCTTGTATTTCTTCTATTCATGGTCAAGGTCATACAAATGAAAAGTTCGGGTTTTCATGATCTTCTCATTAAATGTTTGTCATCTCTCTTACAAGTTATGTTCATCAAATAATTATTTTATGTTTAGGCTTGACAACTTGCTTGACCACCTCTGGGCAACGTCGAAAAACTATCTGGGTGTCGGCTTGCATGCTTGGTTGGGGTCGACTGAAGGTCTTCGCCGTCAGGGCACGGGCGAGGGCATCTATCTTCGCATTTATTCGAGCCAATTCTTGCCACTACTCTCTAGCCATCCTTTTTGTCTTGACTTCTAGAGTCCCAATTCACTCAGACATAGAGACCCTGTGTTGTTCATCTAATATATGCCCTTGGGCACAGTCCTCCAACCCCATGCTTAACAAGGACTTGGCTATCCTGAATTCTACACCAACCCCCCATGCTCTCAATCAGCATACCCACCTCCAGAGTCTTGGTATTCCTCTACATCCGTCGTTCCAGGCATTCCAGCCTATCATTTGCAATAGGTGGGAGCTCCTTCTAAAAAAAACCTTGCACCCTACCCAACTCTCTGAGATCCCTCGGTATATGCGAAGGATTGGGCCCATTGGCAATGCACCTGGAGGTCGTCTTAGTGCAAACCATGTTTCTCACCTCTGGAAGGAGATCCCCACTTGTAGCCTCAAACTTCCTCAGTGTTAGCCGATATACCAACGGCCTCTCGAAGCAATTCCTTGCAATAACCAGAAGGCTCTCCTTAATTACCTTGGCAAGAAGAAGCATGCACCGATGATGAAACTGCCATAGCGTTTTCATATGTTGGGAAAACCTTCCAAAATCATCATAAAAGCTGGCCAGGGTGGCCATGAAAGCTTGCATGAGAGCAAGTATAAAACACTGCCCTTGAAATCCTTCATTGTCCCAGTTGTTGTATCGTATTGCAAGCTCCGAAATAATGGTAGGTCGTCGAGGATTTAAGCTCTCCCCCTCTTGTACACCACACGTCGTATTGCATGGACGGGTCATGCATGTGATACACTCGTCGAACGATCCCCTCTATGGTGAGTGGTATGAACACCAAAATATTATTTTCAATTAGATAGATAACAAAAAAATTGTTATATTTTTAATAAAATTAATTTACTTATAATTATAACTCGTTAAAATAATTTAACAAATTTTGTTATTTAAAATTAAATAAAATTTAATTAATCTTAATTAAAATTTATAATTTAAGAAATTTTAATTATAAACCAAATTTTAATATTTAAAATATAATTAATGTTAATTAAAATTTATAAACAAAAACTAAAGTTAAATCTTCCTAACGTTCCCCTTTTTCCACACAAGTCAAGATCTAACTCAATCCCATTTTTATATTAGATTTAGGTTTAGGGTTATTCAAATTAGGTTTAGGGGTTATTTCATTTAGGGTTTATTTCGTTTAGGTTTTTGTTTTATTATGAAAAATAGTTTTAATTTTTTTTTATGATTGTTTAAAATGTATTAATGTTCTTTTTTATTTCATTTTCAACATAATATTTATCATCAAAACAAAAGGCTATCCTTCTTATTTTAATATTTAATTTAATCAATAAATACTAAGATTAACAAAAAAGAAATCAAACTTGGTTGTGAGGGGGAGGTAATAATATTTAAAAGGATGGGGGAGTATGATGGGGTTAGGGTTTCTGAAAAAATGTCTTAGGGTTTTGTTGTTGTTAGTTTTACAGTACTTTGGAGTCAAGCTAGCTCATAGGGTTAGTTTAGTACCAACCAAACAAAAAAAGTGAGAATTTTTTGGCTACAAAATCACAAACCTCTCATTCGATGACGTTTTTTTATTAAACATTTTTCTTTTTCCTTTTTTAGTTTATGGTTTTTGCAGGTTTTTATTATTGGCACTTTTCATTATGGCCCACAAGGGGAGTGATGAGGGCTTTCATAGTGCGGCTGGTCGGGATGACTAGCGTTTCCCGGTGACCTCGCCATATGGATCCTAGTTTGCTATTACACTTGGCAGTGGTAACAAGTTCGATGTTGGACTCTCTTCAGGTATACGGGTAAAAACTAACCCATATTCGTTGGTTGACTTTATTCCGTCGGGTTTGCTGGCTGTGAAAGAAAAAAACCCTTATGGTTCTCTTCAGGATTTTGTTCCTCAAAACCCTTCTTTGTGGAGGCTACAAAATTATGCCAATTCTATTCTGGAATTACTTGATGGAGGTGGCCCTAATCCCTCATGTGTTGATAGATCTGTAGCAAAAACCGACTATTACAAATCCAGAAGAAGGATAAAAAAATTAGAAAGTGAAGAAGGGACGATCCCTCTGTGTTCTTGGCAAAGACATATAGTATGGACATGTTTTTATTTCTGCCTACAAAGGCATTGTTGGGAAAATTTGAGTTTGTAAAATTTTCATGAAGGGAGATTCTGGAGTGGGTAACGCTGAAATGGAAACCTATGATAAAAAATGTTCCTAGGGTTCTCATGTTGATGAATGGGTGGATATGTTTTCATTTTCTCTCGGAGGAGGACATGAAAAAGATCGAGGAGAGATTCGAGGTCATAGACAATGTGTCTTTGGTCCTTATATGCTTGCATTCGGGTTTTAATCCTAAGAAAGAAAAATTTCATAGGCGACACCTTTGGGACTTGTTACCGGGTTTTCCTTTACATTGCTAGAGTTTTGCTAAATTTATGGTAGCAAATTCAATCGGAATATTTATTCTTATGGAGGAGGATCAACCCTTGGCCTCATAAAGAGATATTCCTAGATTGTTAGTGGAAATTGATGTTCAGGAGGATCTTCCAGAATAAGTGGAAGTCATTTTGGATGGGGGTTCTTTTATACAACGCCTAGATTTCTGGAAAATGTCGTTTAGGTGTCATTAGTGCAGACATATGGGACATGTCAAAAACAATTTTCCAAATGCTCGGTTTAGGTCTCTGGATATGGATGTGCATAACTCTCTCGATGATGAAGTTGAATAAGTGATGGATTCTGTTCTAAAATTCCTTGTCTCGTTGGACGTTTCCTTGGGTATGAAATTTCTAGGTAAGTTTTGTAATTTTATCCTGGTCCTTAAATTTTTTTGTTATTAGAAGATATCTCAAAACCCCTTATTTCTTCTGGGATTGGGATAGTTGAAGGGTTTCAAAAGGAAATTATTGAGAGTAATGAAGATTATATGGAAGGGAATGACACAACACTAGCTCCTTTGTTGGCTTTGAATGCAGAGATGGGTATGGAAAAAATATTTGATTCTTTGGAGGATTATGGCCAGGGTTTAACTACTTTGAAGGCAAATCCTGGAGGAGGAAGGTGTAATTCATCTGGTAGGGATTTATCTTCTAAGTTTGTGGCTACTGTGGAGGGTGAAGAACAACCTTCTTCCCTATTTAAGGATAAAGCATAAAATTTGGGGGTTACTGATTCTCCTTCTAGTTTATGCCCAAGATATTTATTAGAACAGTATGAAAGACTACCTTTATCCACTATTCATGCAACTTCTGTAAATCCTTTGGAAATTTCCATTTCTCCTTCATCCTTGACAGATTCTCTCGAACCCGAGTCACTTCAAAGGATTTCCATCCTTTACAAGAGACTATTGTCAAAAAGCCTATTCGAAATTACTCTACTTTATCATATGGGAACCAGGATACCCTACCTATTTATTTGATCAGAATGCAAAATGTAACCCTTAGAAAACCTCACAGGAATAAAAAAGACAAATCTCTTCTGGGAGAAGCGTTTGAACCTCGTTTCTGCAACCCTAGGGTTACTTCACTTTTCCATAAAGGTCTTGGATATGTTTGAGAGGATATTTCATCTACTGAAATTGGGGCTCTTAGAGATGATGCGGCCCTTGACAAGGTTTCCCAATGAAAATCGTATCCTTCAATATAAGAGGGCTATGTGGCTTGCCAAAAAGAGCTACCTTAAAGAGATTGCTAGAGACTGTCAATTCGTTTATTTTATTATTGTAGGAGACTATGGATTCTTCCTCTATAGCATGTGATTTTTTCTTAAGATTAAGCCTTCTTGTTAATGTTGTGCTATTGTTGTTGCGGGGTTATCGGGGGTTATATTTGTTGACTTGAGGTCCTTTGTTACAGTTGCAGGTCTAATGATGGAAGGAAATATTAAAGGTTTTGAATCTCCCATTAGGATTCTTAATGTATATGGGCCTTACAATCATCAACAGTAATTTTGGGAGAAGGATGAAAGGGTTGGTATTTTTCAAGATAATAGTTTGATTTTGGCCGGGGATCTTAACTTAACCCTAGATTCAAATGAAGTGTGGGGAGTTGGTAATGCTATTGATCCACTTTCAAATTTTTTCAGAACTCTATTTGAAAATTCAGGTCTAGTTGATATTGTCCCAAATGTTTTGGCTCCAACGTGGTCTAATGGAAGAGTTGGTTCAACGTGCATTGCTAAAGGGTTGGATAGATTCATGATGGATGAACAGTTATGTAATAATCTGGGTCATTATAGATCATGGTCTTTTGCAACTGGGGTCTCCGACCATAAGGCTATTGTTCTTCAGTTGGATTGGGATAAGAGCCTAACTCATTATCCCTTTAAATTTAGTCATTGTTGGTTGGAGGATCAATCTTTTTGTAGTATGCTTAAAAAAAATGGAGGAACTTGTCTCTTTCTATTTTGATGCCTCCTATGGATTTTTTTTTCAAAAAGATATTTATGCTTAGATCCAAAGTTATAAAATGGGAAAAAGACAAGAAAGCTGAAAATTCTAAGGATTTGGAACTAATAGAATTAGAACTTGAAAATATTAAGGGAGATGTGGATGATGAGTACTTCTCATCTTCTAGAAAAAATAGACTAATTCAACTTCAGATTCAAAGGGATAAAATTTTAATCTACAGGTTGAGGAAACTTAGCATCTTAAGAGTAGAGTTGTTTGGCTTGAAGCCAGGGATAATAATACAATTTTTTTCATAGGTATGCCAACCAAAGAAGGATTACAAATTCTATTTGGGAGCTCAATTCAAGTATAGGTGAGGTAATAAATGGTCATAACTCTCTGAAAGGGGCACATGCAATTTATTTTAAAGATATCTACATGCAGGATGGTGTTGCAAATTTGGAACACAATTGAATATTATTAAAATCTATCCTAGATTTTTCAATGAGGAGGAGGGACATCAAATTGGTGCTGAAGTGAATCTAGACGAGGTTAGAAAAGTGTTATCACAGTTTGTTAAGGCTAAAATCCCTGGACCAGATGGCTGGCTGGTAGAATTTTTCTTGCATTTCTTTGACATGTTGGCTCAAGAGCTAACAAAGGTGATTAATGAGTCTCGAAGATTTGCATAGGTTCCTGCTTGCCTAAATTGTACATATACTTCTCTTATACCTAAAAGGGACAAGTTGAAGACCTTTAATTATTATCGTCCAGTATCTCCAATTTGATCTATAAAATTATAACAAAATTTATTGCAAATAGAATAATATTGGCTATGGGAAGATTTATTTCAGAGGAAGAATTTGGGTTCTTACCAAATAGACAAATATTGGATGCGGTTGGAATCGCTCGAGAATGCTTACATTCGATAAAATAAAAAATGGTTCAAGATTTTATTTTGAAGGTAGATCTGGTCAAAGATTACGACAAAGTGAATTGGTCTTTTCTCCAATTTATCCGTATTCAAATTGGTCTTCCTTATGAGGTCTCGAGGTGGATTATGGTAGGTATATCGTTAGCAAACTATGCTATCTTGATTAATGGTTCTCCCACCTCCTTCTTTAACAGTAGCAGAGGGCTAAGGCATGGATTCCCTCTCTCTCCTCTTTTGTTCTTATAGGTGATTGAAGGGCTCAACACGCTTATTTCAGATGCAAAGAAGGAGAAAAAATTAAAGACATATAAGAATATCTTCTTCTCTGTTTATTTCTCATATGCTATTCGTAGAGGACATACTTATATTTGGTCATGCTTCGGTTGGTGAATGGAAACATTATAAAGACATCTTTATATCCTTTTGTTCAGAATCTGGGATGAAAATCAATTCTCAGAAATCCCATTTTTCCTACAATTGTGACGATGCTAGAATCTATGAAGAATTAGCATCTATTTTTCCATTCAAATGTCGTTGGTTGGGGAAGGATTAAAGTATATTGGGATTGGCTTAGTAAAAGGGTTGGAAAAAGAATTAACTGTTGGTATTTTAAATGGATTTCGTATGGTGGTAGATTAGTTTTGGAAAGTGCGATTTTGCAGAGCATTCTAGTTTATTGGTTTTCTAGGACTTTAGTGCCAATTTCAGTTATTTCATAGATTAGAAAACATATATTTTAATTTTTATGGGCTGGGAGGTTGGATAGTGCAAAGTTTCATCTGGTTTCTTAGGAAAGCATTGCTCTTCCTAAACATATGGGAGGTTGGGGCCTCAAAATTCTACGATGGTTCAACAAGGTGCTCTGTGCTAAATTTTTTTGGTGAGCTCTGCTTTCCAAAAGTCCGTGGAACAAAGTGATTCTACCTAAGTAAATTAAGATTCCTCTTATTCATTGGATTTTAGAACCGGTTAAAAAGATGCAAAATGCATTTATCATTTGTAGAAGTTTCATAAAAATATAACCTATTCTTAGTAAGTTCTTCAACTGGAAGGTGGTTTGTGGTACTTAGATATTTTTGGGTATTGATCCAATTGCCAGTCTTATGGGAACTTTTCAGTCGTCTACGGGGTTATTATCATAACTGCATAAAAGGAATATAATGGTCCTATCTCAGGTTAGGAATAATTTATCATTAGCACGGGGTTATTGGCTTAATGCGAAAAATTTAAACCTCCCTTATACGTTGGCTGCAGAATGGAATACTTATATTCATGCTCTTTCACAAGTAGGCATTAGATTAACTGATATTTAGGATATGCTTGTCTGGGAAAAAAACAAAGATTTTGGGGTGGCTACAACCAAGGTGGCTTACACTGTTTCCTTGGAAGAATTGGAAGGCTATAATACTAAATGGTGGGAAAAGAGTTTCTGGAGGAGGAACATTCCCTTAAAGATCAAGTGTTTTACCTGGTTGGCATTATTTAATAAAATTCTTACTTGCGAAAATCTGTAGAAATGTGGTTTCAGTGGTCTGGGCATGTGTTATCTTTGCTTGAAGGAATTGGAAACAATCTCTCATATTTTTTGTCATTACACGATTTTTATCTTTGTTTGGGATGAAGTTTGTAATATTCGTTCTTTATAAGAGATATGGGGTTCAGGAAGTTTTAAAGACTGTTTTCTTGCTTGGTTCAAAAAGAAAACTCATTTTAAGAATATTCCCTTCTTTCTTATTTGGGAAATCTGGAAAATGAGGACTGTGCATTATACAAGTTTAAAAATTGTAGCTGCCTTAAAAGAATGGGAAAATGGAATCAAAATTAAGAAGACAAGGTCTTGCTGCAGGCCTTTTATGGTGGAGGGTTCTTCGACTAGGTTCTTTAATGGAGTGGGAAACAATGGAAGATGTGGTACCATAATGCTTATCAATACCATGGTGGGACATTATATCATACTTTGGATGGGTGCTGGCAGGGGAACAAATACTCATGTTGAACTCCTTTCTCTTTGGGGGTTACTTTGGTTTGCAAGAAAGCGAGGTTTTTTGGAGTTAAGGGTTCTTGGTGATTACAAGATTATTATTAACTAGGCAACTAGTATTTCTTCTTTGCAGTCTATTTTTCTACATCACTGGATGGCACAGGTGAAGAACTTTATTTAGACTTTTGGTGTGATCTCAATTTGACATATCTACCATATCTTCAACTAGGAAGCTGATATTCTCTCAAAGAAGGCGATTGGCAAAATGAATGGGCTTGTACTCTATGAGGAGTTTCTTGATGAGGATGTTATAGATTCTGGTAATTATCATGTGTTCTAAGTCTTTAGTATGTCTTTTGTCAGACATCTTTGAGAGTGTTTTTTCTTTTTGTTTGTTTGTTTTAAAAACTGAAGAAATAGTCTTTTGGTGGGAAGACTCTTTGTCTAGAAGGATAAGGGATAAATTGAAGACAAGTTCCTTTTTGGTTGAATCGAAACTTTCAAACAATTTTTTTTTATTTTGAAACTACTTGATGTAACAATCTGATATATATAACTTTGATTCAACAAAAATAACAAGTTACATGTTTTTTTTTTTCTTTTGAAAAAAAACAAACTTATCTTAAAATTAAATAACATACATACACAAAACTTAAAATTCCAAATACAAAACTTACATTTTCATTATAATCTTGTTCATTTAAATCAATTAATATAACTTATCAATATTTATATAAAATTATCTTAAAGTAGTGACTTCAACATTCTAAAATTTATTATCCCAAAATTTTAAATATACATCAATATTTAATTACAAATTACCCAAGTTCAAGAAAACAATCATGGCAAGCTGAACATATATTATCATGAAAGTTTTCTTTTCAAGGGTAATTTTTCTCTTTATTACATTGAAAATTTATGGTTATAAATCACTATGATCATTATGAACTTAATGTTTTATAAATGTATATTTATTTTTAAACAAATGGCAATAAAAATATGGTCTTGTAAATTTATATTTATAAAAATATAAAAAAATACATTCACTAAAAGTCATGATAATTTAGAAAGTATAAGAAGTAGGATTTTTTTAGGATGTTCTTTTATAGTAAAATGTATTTGTATGTGACATTTTACATTGAAATGAAGAAAATAAATTACATTATTTCTTAATCTTGCAACTTAAAACTAATTTCCAAATTTTAATGTTTATAATTTATTCTTCATTCATCCATATATATTTATGTAAAAGTATATCACTATAGTTTTAAACAATTTCAAACAAGTATGACAAAGACAATATATCACTGTAGCTTCAAACAATTACAAACAAATATCCTAAATATGGTTACAAATAATTACATACAAAACACAAATCTTTCTCGACAATAATATTTATAAATATAGAAAAATAAAATCATAATAATATAAAGACTTGCATCTCAAAACGGATGTTCAAATTTGAACAAAAATCCTAAATATGGTCATAAATAATAACTTACAAAACACAAATCCTTCTCGACAATAATATTTATAAATATAGAAAAATAAAATCATAACAATATAAAGACTTGCATCTCAAAACGGATGTTCAAATTTGAAAAGCTTTTGATCTTAAAATTAATGTCAATTGTTTAAGTATTTTATTTCTTTAAAGTTCTCATTATTTTCTTTCTAAGTTTCAATAAATTTTGTGACGAAAGGGTTAAACCACTCATATTTGCATATCGGTTCTATAATTTGAAGCAGATCTTTGAGTAGCAGTGGAAAATTCCATTGGAGTGTAATTATGGCAAAATTTTATCTGTGTAAATAACTTAACTGATAATACATATTCTAACTTTTAAAACCTTTTAAACTGTTGAAAAGAAAATATGGGGATGAGGTTGACGGGAAGGCATGCAACTTAAAATATTTTGGGTACTAATGAAGTTGAGTCAAATCCACAAGGAAAAGATTTAAAGGATTTGTAGCTATATCCTCTGCCAGGTCGGTTGCAATCAAATTTGTTAGGGTTAACGCATATTTTTTTAGAGGAAAAACAAAGAGAAATCACCTCAAACATTGTAGATGAGTACAAGTTATTAAAATATAGCTGGTGTTTTCCGAGATTACCCAATAGCTAGTGTTTTTTCATATCACATTTTTTGAGATTACCTAACAATTGGTGCTTTTTCAGTCTATAACATCTACTTCACATGTCAAATGTGCTCCTCCCGAGTAGAGCTATAAACTAGTATCGCAACCAAATACACTATAACAAACAAATGTAAATAGGGGAAAAAATATCATTTGTGAGTCTAATAAGAGTAGCTAATGCATCATATAAACCAAAAGGCATGACCAACTATGTATACAAACCTTGCCTTGTCTTAAAGTTGGTCTTCTAGGTGTCTTATTCTTTTCCATGTACATGGTGGTATCCCAAATTGAGATCCAACTCGGTGAAGTACTTGGCAGGCTCCAAATGGTCTAACAAATTGTCAATCCTGGACAAAGGGTACTAATTATTAAGTGTAATATTTTTCAAAGCTTCGTAGTTGATACAAATACACCAAGTCCCATCCTTCTCGAGTACAATGATGATAGGTGACCCACAAGGTGAGGTGCTTGGTCAAATCACCCCCTTCTCTAGTAATTATTGCAACTACTTCTTCACTTCATATGCTTCCAAAAATACTATCTAATCAACCCAATTTTTGGTAATGGGGATTCAGGTAAGAATTGTATCTCATGGTCTACTTCCCTCTTAGATGGTATCCCTTTAGGATACTAGAACACTCTTTTGTATGCCTGTAGAAACTCCTCGAACTGATATTTTTTCTCTTTGGTATGTACCTCCAGTAATGCCTTTACTCTTACCGATTCATCATCCAGATGATTCTCTCGTAAGAAAAGAAAAAAACATATTTCTTCCTTACACTAATTAAATTTTTGTCTTGGTTGGAACTTACAGTGATATCCTTGATTTACCTTTATGTGCATTGATGATGAATGACTTCCAATCCTTGATCAAGCGGTATTGGTTTTCTCTCCTTATGGAAAATGCATCCCTCATATACATGTAGGGCCTTACAAACACCACACCGCACATGTCAAGGGGTACTACATATAACTAGACACTTCATCAATAAAATTCACTCTTTCAACAAATTTGATCTTACACTATTTCATGACATTGATCCATGTATCCTTGTTTACCCATCCCAATGGATATGGGTTAGTATTATCATGAACCTCCAAACCAATCTTGTTAACCAAATCGATTGCTTTGAGGTTCACCAGTGAACCAAAATAAAATAGATCATCTACCTTGGTCTTCCTAATCTAGATATTGATATGGAAGATTGTTTTCATCTCCTTCTCTTCCTTGTGATGAAGGATACTTAGATTCACCTAATTCTGCACTCAAGTGTAGACAATCTTCTCATTCACATTTGAGCTACTCTCTACCTATTGGATTGAATATGTGGCTAGAAGGTTATTCTTCTTGGCATCCTTCTCACGGTTCTTAGGGTTCAACTCTGGATATAGCTTCCAATAGTTTTATTCAGTGTGACCATTGATGTTAAAATGAATACAATGTTTTTTCGGATCCTTACATTGATGTGTCATGGTGCCTATAGTCTTCTTATATTTTCCTTTCCACTTCTTCTTCCCCTCCTTGGAAATTTTTTGGTTCTCTTTCTATTTGGAACCACTTGGATTTCCTTTATTGTGTCCTATATTCTACATGCATTTTTCTTGTAAACATGACTCATCATTTATCTTGGGATTAAAGAGCATTACATGCTTTTGTAAATGATTATATAGATTCCCCTAGATACTTAAGGAGTACATATGGATTCCTAGGTGAGATACACAACATAATAGCCATCTCCTTGAATTCGATAATATATTCTTGCACACTCTACCTTTTCCTTCGCCTAAATTAATTCCATCGGATGGATTGGTCTTCTATACATCCGATAGGATAGAATTGGAACTTCCATGAGGGTTTTGAAATCCTCCCACTTAGTTAAGAGGATCACCCTCCATCCTAAGTGTCTTTGTGTTGCTTTCCCACCAGATGGCCCTATAATTTCAATTGAGAAAATAAAATCTTCTACTCCTCATCTATGTTGTGGATACTAAAATATACCTCTAATTGATGCAACCAATGATTCAAGTTTAAAGCATTGATCTCACCTTCATAGGGATTGATATACACTTGTGATTCCATCTTAAATAACAATTGGAAGTGACTATGACACTGGAACTTGGATTCTCTTTCTTGGGCTCTTTCCTCGGCTCCCTTTTTGGGTCGCCTTTGTCTCTGAAGTTTCCATCCGATCCAATCTATAAGTTAGAACCTCCAAACTCACCAAAAGTTCCAAACTTTCTCTCTAGATTCGCCATGATGATTAACATATTGCGTGAAATATAATGACTTGTATTTCCAGCTTTGTAAATCGTTGTTCATGTTCGCTCCCCAATTCTTCACTAGACTCATATTCCATGGTGAGGATTTGAAGAATTTTTCTTTATTGCGCCAACTCCTAGATCCTACAATTTTCTACAAAATCCAAAATAAAATTGCTATGATACCAATATGATCCATAAACTGTCACGAATATTCCACCGGAACAATTCGTCACAAAAGATATTACAACTTAATTCATTGTGTTAGCTTAATTCCATAGAATGATAAAGATACTTGAGTTGAAAGGAAAATAACAAATCCACATGAACAACACAATACATACCATAGGAAAACCCACTATGGGAAAAATCCCAACCAGAAGTCAGGTCTAGGCCTTGCTCTTTTCTTCTCTAATGTGCTATGCAAATACAAAGAAAGTGGTGCTCAGTAGGGAGTTACCTATGACCCTGTGGCTTGTACAACTATTACATGATCTCTTACTTCCTCTTTTATGCTCTAATATCCACTCCCTTACTATTTCATATCTATGGAACAATACAATAACATTATCATAATGGAACCCCTAATTCTCCTCCTAATGGATTGATATTTTTAACATAGCTTGATAGTTGTCTAGGGTTATTTTTAGGGTTTGTACATGCCTCTACTCTTGATTAGGGTTAGGGTTTTGGACCCTATAGAATTTTCTTGAAATTCCACACATGAATAGCTCCATATGTGTGGGAATGAGAGCTGATCTAGAATCCACTTGGTACTCTAGTGGTCAATTGGATAGGTCAAATTGCAGAAGGCATAACTTCCTCATATGGATTCTACTTGAGGTGATTCTTGCATCGTTGGAAAGGTATCAAAGTATAGAATAATGTTGAAGAGTTGAGAGATACACTCACAAAATTTTGACCCCAAAAAAAATTGTTTAATCCCTCAAACATGCCTCAGAAGTTTCTAAACCCCAAACCTGCAAAGTATGACCTACCCATAAAATGGGCCTTACAAGCCCATTCATCCAATTTTTACACCTAAAAATCACCAAAATAGATGACAAATTATATATTGATCCATTTAGGATCATATAACCATTAATAAACATACCAACTACACAATCACATAACCATTAATAAATATACCAACTACGCAATTGCATAAATCAGTTAACAATGAAAATAACATAAAGTTCTTTCTCCCATAATTTGATTAAATTCTAAACAACAATTTACCTTCCTTTACTCGAGGTCAACATTACTCACTATCACCAACTATTGTTTACGAAACCCAATCACTAACTTTATCACTTCCCATTCACAGTGACAACATGTTGCATACACATGCATCTTTGCATGTTAACAAAAAATGTACTTCTTTATGATTTTATATCAGCCATATATCCACCTTGATAGTAAGCAATATAAGTATATCATTCTACTCAATAAATTGTAATCTTTTTGCAACTCAATACACCCATCTTGGATACTATATCAAATCAATGAAAGTCAACCAAAATAGGATTTAATAAATGTAAATTTTTGACAAACCATGATGAACATTGCAATATAAGAAAACCATTCTAAAACATACAAATTTCACATTAGAAAACCAAAATGAAAACCACAATACGATAAAAAATATACATTGAACTAACAAAGTTTATGCGCAAACTTAAATATGCCATCAACATATATCATGCATATATATAAAAATAAACGTTCAAGTTTATTAATATTTCCAATATATAAATGAAACCAAAAACATATTCATCATAAAATTCATCAAACCAACCAAAATCCTATCTATAAAACATTTGTTTTTTTTTAAAACAAGAACAGTTGTAGGATTTATATTAAAAGAGAGTCTTCAAAAATACAGACAATAAGCTTCTGATTTTCCTCTGAAACAAACCAGAATTCATGTTTTTCTTGCTTGCTTCACTACTTCTCCTCTTAGCTCTAAACAGTCTAGTGCTATGGTAGCTGCAAACCTTTTCAAATTGTCCCAAAATAAACTTGCAGAAACAATACATTACAAAAATTGGATTTGGAATCCACTAAGAGCTGATAAAAACCCATATTTAAACTGCTAAAAACCAAAGTTTCTTCTAAGCTAATGCAAAAGTAAAACATATGACCCGCAAAAATTTGAAGAGCCAACATGCAACGTTACTTCTGGCGTGGGCGAGGAGGTTTTGGGCTCTCCATGGAGTCTCTTGGGTTGGAGCTGGAGCCAGTTGTGTCCTGGAACCCTGGTATGCAACGAGCTAGGTCTTCACGTAGCCTGTCCACCTTGCCTTCCAAATCTGTGATGTTCCTGTAGTTGTCGTCCACCTTTGAGTCCACATTAGAGATACTGTTTGCAGTGTAGTCCACCGCCTCAGACATGGAAGAGATTCGACCATTTATGAGGTTGTTATTATTCCTTATTTCAGTGCTGAGAGAGTGCATAAGTGTATACATTCTCGTCATATTTTTCTTGATATCAACAACCTCAATCCTAATCTTGCACACCTGTGCTTCCATATCGTCAACCATGAAGCCCTGAGAAAGCGGAGAGGGTGGAGTTTCAGGAGAAATCTCTTCTTCACGTAGGCTGATGGATGAAAGGTCTTCTAACAGAAGGCGTAAAGGCTTCAATAGGCTTGCTTCAGGAGGAGAGATGACTAAGGGATTGTGCAGGGGATTTTCACAGAGAAGGCAGGTGGAGGGTGGTAGAGTCGGCACGGAGCTGGCGCCCAGGGAGGAGGCAATGAGACCAAAACAATGAGCATCCATACTTAGAACAGGAATGAACAAGGGGGAGGTCGAGAAGCGTCTGAAGGAAGAATGAGACGGAGCGTGCGAGTGAGTGGAGGTAGGTGAGGTGAGGCCATGTGATGGCATTAAATGCCTCAATGAAAGTCAACCAAAATAGGATTTAATAAATGTAAATTTTTGACAAACCATGATGAACATTGCAATATAAGAAAACCATTCTAAAACATACAAATTTCACATTAGAAAACCAAAATGAAAACCACAATACGATAAAAAATATACATTGAACTAACAAAGTTTATGCGCAAACTTAAATATGCCATCAACATATATCATGCATATATATAAAAATAAACGTTCAATTTTATTAATATTTCCAATATATAAATGAAACCAAAAACATATTCATCATGAAATTCATCAAACCAACCAAAATCCTATCTATAAAACATTTGTTTTTTTTTAAAACAAGAACAGTTGTAGGATTTATATTAAAAGAGAGTCTTCAAAAATACAGACAATAAGCTTCTGATTTTCCTCTGAAACAAACCAGAATTCATGTTTTTCTTGCTTGCTTCACTACTTCTCCTCTTAGCTCTAAACAGTCTAGTGCTATGGTAGCTGCAAACCTTTTCAAATTGTCCCAAAATAAACTTGCAGAAACAATACATTACAAAAATTGGATTTGGAATCCACTAAGAGCTGATAAAAAACCATATTTAAACTGCTAAAAACCAAAGTTTCTTCTAAGCTAATGCAAAAGTAAAACATATGACCCGCAAAAATTTGAAGAGCCAACATGCAACGTTACTTCTGGCGTGGGCGAGGAGGTTTTGGGCTCTCCATGGAGTCTCTTGGGTTGGAGCTGGAGCCAGTTGTGTCCTGGAACCCTGGTATGCAACGAGCTAGGTCTTCACGTAGCCTGTCCACCTTGCCTTCCAAATCTGTGATGTTCCTGTAGTTGTCGTCCACCTTTGAGTCCACATTAGAGATACTGTTTGCAGTGTAGTCCACCGCCTCAGACATGGAAGAGATTCGACCATTTATGAGGTTGTTATTATTCCTTATTTCAGTGCTGAGAGAGTGCATAAGTGTATACATTCTCGTCATATTTTTCTTGATATCAACAACCTCAATCCTAATCTTGCACACCTGTGCTTCCATATCGTCAACCATGAAGCCCTGAGAAAGCGGAGAGGGTGGAGTTTCAGGAGAAATCTCTTCTTCACGTAGGCTGATGGATGAAAGGTCTTCTAACAGAAGGCGTAAAGGCTTCAATAGGCTTGCTTCAGGAGGAGAGATGACTAAGGGATTGTGCAGGGGATTTTCACAGAGAAGGCAGGTGGAGGGTGGTAGAGTCGGCACGGAGCTGGCGCCCAGGGAGGAGGCAATGAGACCAAAACAATGAGCATCCATACTTAGAACAGGAATGAACAAGGGGGAGGTCGAGAAGCGTCTGAAGGAAGAATGAGACGGAGCGTGCGAGTGAGTGGAGGTAGGTGAGGTGAGGCCATGTGATGGCATTAAATGCCTCCATCGGACCTCGAGACCAGCGATAGATGGAAACATGCAAATCAAAAACCCAAAGGTGGTGAGGGGTATAAGGCAAGGAGTGCGTAGAGTGGGAGAGAGAACACCCCTAGGTAGTAAAGGGTTAGGGAACCCAACAAGGAAGGGAGGGGTCATCATTTTGAGCCAAAAATCCGTAGGTTTGCAGCAATCCTTTATTGGCCATTTCATCGACGTATTGATTGTTTGAGCGGAGAACATGGAGGAAATTAATAGAGTTGAAATCTCTGCTGGTGAATTTAAGAATGTGTTGGAACTTACTTGAAGGAGTGGAACGTTTTCTGATGAGATTGCGAGCTTCTTGGACGATCATAAGGGAATCCCCAATGGCTACCAAGTCTTTAATTCCAGCGTTGATGGCGATTTCTAAACCTTTAAGTAAGGCTAACCATTCAGCTTTATTGTTAGTCTTGTTTCCAATCCCCCAAGCATAGTCACTCAATCTGAGTACCCCTCCTGCACCTGCCAACCCAGGCAATCTATAAAACATTTGTTATATAATCTCAAAACGTCAAAATTATTAATTATACGAAAAATTTACTCGGCTAATTCTGCGAGGTCCTGTTCTCAACAGGAGTTACCACGGTCACATCAATGCTCAACCTCTGAATTAGTGAAGATGGTCTAGATCATTTCCCAATCTCAAGTCATCTATGAACATAGTCCTTCATACGCTTCATCGTGGATAGACGGATTCGTTGGCACCGAAGCTAAATGCAATGTCAAGGAAACCACTTGTTTCAATGCCATCACTATCTTGATTGCGCTGATGATAGATGACATATATAGAAAACTAGCACATTCACTAAACTTGTGGCCACCGATAGGTCACAAGCTAAGTGCCATGAACAAGTTATTTATTACTTTTTCTTCATGCTTGATTGTAATCACCTTTATGCCTAATCTACCTGTTACAGTCTTTAGTTAAATGGGTTGTTTGTCACTACTTGTTATCCATGCATAAGCTACGCGTTATCCATGCATCAACTACCAGTTAGTTTTTATATTTCTTTTTTTTTATAATTGTTTATTTTGAATTTTAAACGAGTACAGTACACTTGTCCCATCTTCCTTCAATCTAGATAAAGTATAGATGATATTCCACCACAAATTCTAAGATATAAACAACAATCGGTGTAAAAACTACACAAATTAAAGATAAATTAAAGCCACAAACATTGCATTACACACTAATATCTAGAGTGCAAATGCTGAGGAAATGTTTACACCTCAAGAGATGTGATCCCTCTCGACCTTTGGTAGATCCCCTTTTAAGATGAATCTATACTAATTATATTCTATATGTTTATCTTCTATATCTAACTATTTTAACCTAGACCTATATTATCTCAGCATGAGGATTTTGCAATATTTAAAATGCTTAACAAATCAAATTATCTTTGGATACCAAGTTACAGTAATTTCTTGTATTTCTTCTATTCGTGGTCAAGGTCATACAAACGAAAAGTTCAGGTTTTCGCAATCGTCTCATCAAATATTTGCCGTCTTTCTTACACATTACGATCATGGAATAATTACGCCGTAAGGCGTTTCTACAAGTGAGAATCGACTTTCAGAAATTTTATTATTATTAGTTTTTAGTCGTTCGATCCTTCATCTGATGATGGAGAGCAGCTCATCCGTTGATCCTCCGTTGATCCTAGCACCGACTCCCCACTGCCTCAATGTACAGCCGATCGCCCGACTACAACTACATGTGATCAAATTGTAAATAGGCCCTGGAGAGGAGGAGGTCGTGACTCGTGAGGCTACGGATGATGTCGTAGAAGGAGAGGAGGAGCGTGGTTATGTGGGATGGAAGGAGGAGGATATAGGCCTTGGAGGCCACGGAGAACCAATCTAACGATGGAGGAGGACATCACTCTGCCACCCTTCAAGTAAACACGTTTCATTTCTCTTCATTTCATATTATGTTGAGTGAAAGGGTTGGGGAGGACTAAAGGCACATGGTTGATAAATCTTGGTTTCTTTGCAGTAATTTCGTCTTCCCAAGCAGTGACAAAGTTGTTAGAGGCCAAGTTTTGGATGCTCCGTCTGATTTCCTTTTAGTCCAGACAACACGAAACCCTCCGACCATGAATGATGCGGGACTTTGGATTCCCCACGAGTTGGGTTTGGGGTCTATTGGCGTAACCATTGAGAAGGAGAATTGATGAGATTGCTCGGTTAGCTGATGGTGAAACTAAACTGATAGCAGAATGTTGATGCCATCATGGCTCTCACAGCAGCTAGGAGTCTCCATGGCACCGAAAAAGGTAGGTAGTTTACACTTCTTTCTTATGGGTTTTGGATATCTTAAGATGGCATAATGTGTATAAATTCCATTCAATGCAAAACGGAATTTATACACATTATGCCATTGATGTTAATGGCGGTTAAACCCAGAGTTGAAGTTAAAATTGACATGACGAAATGGTTTAAGTAGCTTTTGATAGATGATGACTTGCCTTAATGGCTTAACATTGCCAGCCGAGGGAAAATGGAACTCATCTTCTGGTCAGATGTGTATGGTGGGATGCCTTGGATCCATCAAGAATCACCGTGCCTGTAATTCTCGAATCTACATTTGCATGCCCCTTTCACTTTCAATACAACAAAGAAGAGTAATTGTTGGCAAATCATTCTTGAATTATCCCCAGAAAGAACCTGGCAAGACAAGACAGAGTTTCTTGGTTGTAAGCGAGGATCTCTCAGTGCATTCATTGGGTGTGCTAATGTTTGACCCATTCTCCAAACGGAATTTTATCAAGATCTTAATAGTCTTGGATGTTATAGCCATTGAGGAATTTGTGGGAGTTGATTGGGAGCCGGCCTCAAACTTTTCTGTCACACCTGAGAAGGTTCAGGAATCGGCACATTCAAAAGGACCAGAGGAGTCATTGAAAGCTGCTGCACAATTGAAACTGGAAGGAAATGTTTCAAAGCTTTTTCTTGAGGGTTTCTATGATCCAAGAGTGGGTAGAATGTACCTAATCGGTTGGAGGGACCTTCGAAGGGATGCTCGAGGTCTTCACTATCTTAGTGGCACTAAAGAGAGGGTAAGAGTGGTCAAATATAGAGACGAATCTCAAAACCAATGTTCAAATTTGAAAAGCTTTTGATCTTGAAATTTGAAATGATTTTAAGTATTTTCTTTTATCAGTTCTATTCAATTTCTTTGTATGTTTCAAGAAGTATTGTGATAAAAAAAGCTAAAGAACTCATATTGGGATAGCGTTTCTATAATTTGAAGCATATCTGTGAGAGCTGAGAAGTAGTGGAAAATTCCATTAGAGTGCAATTCGGGGCGAAATTTTAGTTGCTTTTAGCTGTGTAAAGAACTTCATTGATAATATATGTTCTAAATTTTAAAACCTCTCAAACAGTTCAAAAGAAAATATCAGGATGAGGCCGGTGGGAGGGCATGCATCTTGCAAGCTTTTGGGTATTATAAATTTGCAGTTGAAATCGAGAAAAGTCATAAGGAACAGATTTAAAGGCGTTGTAGCTACAACCTCTGCAGGGTAGGTTGGAATCAGATCTGAATTACGGTTGAAGCAGATTTTTCACAGAAAAACAAAGAAAAATCATCTGAAACAATGTACATGAATACAAGTTACAAGAATATAGGTGGGAGGAGACTTGGAGATCTCACTCATTAAAGGCTTTTGAGCTCGAATCGACTGCTTAAATATCAAACGTTACAGACAGCTTCTGTCAATTTTTCTTCTGGGGTGATTTTGCCAGGGCTAGAGCACAAACTTCATCTTTGCCTGTCGAGCGAAAATGACAAGATTTGACACAAAATCTTTCTAATTGTGGAGCATATTTAATTTTCAAATAAATTATAACTTTAAACATTGAAATTTTGACACAAATCATACCCATTTTTATTATAATTTTAAAACTTAATAGTAGCCATTCATGACAGTCAAATATCGTCAAAAAAAACTGACTAAAGACAGTTCGAAATAAGATTAAATTCACATATAAATACACCATAAGGCTGTTAGAGCCGCCATCCAGGGTGATCAAAAGAACAGAGTTTAATCCAGCAAATATTGGGATCATTGGAGGGTCACTTACCCTGTCAAATTACCCAAACACACCATATACCCCTGGGATGGGGTGTATCAGGGACCCTGCAACTAACAAGGGCCATCAGAGGTGTCCCCGTCTTGCTCTCGGGGAATGCGGTTTATGTGTCCCATCTGTCACTGGGTTATGTGTCCCTGGCACAAGGGACACAACAAACAATCGATCCATTTGTTTTCGCTTTAAATCATGGTCTGTATTTGGGCTGCCCTGCAGTTTTCATTTACAGATCCATCAATATAAAAAATATATATATTTCTACAGGAAGATTAGACATTTCATGCGGAAGAACACAGTGAATAGACGAAAGCAGCAGAATAGTTTGTACCTGCGGCATCACTGGTTGTTTACTTGCAGCCCCGCCAATATGAACTGAAGCAAAATATAATAAAGAAATGTAGATCTGTTATTAAGGTACAGTCAAAGTAGTGAAAACAAAAGAAGTAGGAATATGGCATGTTGTATTGAGAAGAGAAATAGAGGAAGTGTTTACCCTGCAAGTAACGACACTCTGAGGGGCGTATGTTATTCGCAGCGAAGAGAGTGATGATGAAGAGGGTGGTGAGTACAGTCATTCGGGATCCCAAATATGTGGCCATTGAAGAAGAAGAAGCGGCAATATGTTGGAGAGCAATAACCAGAGTTATTGGAAAAATGTTAACTAAGAAGCAGCAGCGTATTTTGCAGAGAGCACGTTCTCTTCCCCTCCTCCTCAATAACGAGCACCTCAGTGAAGACTTTAAATTTTTATTGCACAATTTAAGCTCAAAACGTCAAAATTATTATTTCTACGGAAAAGTTATTGGGCAAATTCTGCGGGTTCATGTTCTAATCTCCCGATCTCAAGTTGTCTTTGAACTATGGATTCGTTGATAGTCACTTAACTTGTGGTTGGTGAACACCGATAGGTCACAAACTAAGTGTTATGAACAAGTTATCTTTTAGTTATTCTTTCATACTTGATTGTAATCACCATTGTCTATGCCTAAGGTCAGTGCTAACTTCTTTAGTTAAATGAGTTGTCTGTCTGTTATCCATGCATCAATTACCAATTATTTTTATATATTTTTTTAATTTTAGTTTATTTTGAATTTTGAACGAGCCAGTCCATAAAATCAATCAATCTCGACAATACACTTGTCCCATCCTCCTTCAATCTAGGAAAATTATAGATGGTAGTCCACCCCAAATTCTAAGATATAAACCTCTATTGGTGTAAAACCTACACAAATTTAAGATATATTAAAACCATAAACATTGCATTACACACTTAAATAATGTGTAGAGTGCAAATGTTGAGGAACTACTTACACCTGAAAAGATTTGATTATATTCTATATATTTATCTTATATATCTAAGTATCTTAACCTACATATCTTATCTTGCCATGATGACTTTGCAATATTTAAAAACAAATCAAATTATCTTTGGATACCAAATCATCATTAAAATAATTTCTTGTATTTCTTCTATTCATGGTCAAGGTTATACAAACGAAAGTTCGGGTTTTCACGATCGTCTCATTAAATGTTTTCTGTCTCTCTTACAAGTTATGATCATTGAATAATTATTTTATGTTTAGGATTGACAGCTTGCTTGACCACATACGAGCAACATCGAAACACTATCTAGGTGTCGGCTTGCATGCTTGGTTGGGGTCGGTTGAACGTCTTCCCCGTCAGGGCACGAGTGAGGGAATCTATCTTCGCATTTATTTGGGCCAACCCCTGCTGCTACTCTCTAGCCATCCTTTTTGTTTCAACGTCTAGAGACGCAATCCACTCAGACATAGAGACCTCGTGTTGTTCATCTAGTATATGCCCTTGGGCATAGTCCTCCAACGCCATGCTTAATAGGGGCTTGACTATCCTGAATTCTTCGCCAACCCCCCATGCTCTCAGACAACATACCCACCTCTGGAGTCTTGGTATTCCTCTACATCCGTCATTCTAGGCATTCCAGCCTATCCTTTGCTACAGGTGGGAGCTCCTTCTAAAAAAAACCTTGCAATCTACCCGGCTCTCTGAGAGCCCTCGGTATATGCGAATGCTTGGGCCCATTGGCAGTGCACCTGGAGGTTGTCTTAGTACGAACCATGTTGCTCACCTCTTGAAGGAGAGCCCCACTTGCAGCCTCAAAATCCCCCAGTGTTAGCCGATATACCAATGACCTCTCGATAGAATTGCTTGCAATAATCAAAAGGCTCTCCTCAATTACCTTGGCAAGAAGAAGCATGCTCTGGCGATGAAATTGCCATAGCGTTTGCATGTGTTGGGAAAACCTTCCGAAATCATCATAAAAGTTGGCCAGGATGGCCATGAAAGCTTGCATGAAATCAAGTACAGAACACTGACCTTGGGATTCTTCATCGTCCCAGTTTTTGTATCGTATTGCAAGATCCAAAGTAATGGTAGGCCGCGGAGGATTTAAGCTCTCCCCCTCTCGTACACCACACGTCGTATTGCATGGATGGGTCATTCATGTGATACACCCGTCCCACGATCCCCTCTATGGTCAGTGGTATGAAAACCTATCATGGGGGATATAGTTGTTATTAATATACATGTTTAATATGTATTTTTAAGAAAAAAATATTTAAATTTTTTTCCATCTATAATTTCGAATGTTTTATATTTAATTTTTTATAAAATATTATTTTCATTTACATAGATAACAACAAAATTGTTATATTTTTTAATAAAATTAATTTACTTATAATTATAACTCGTTAAAATAATTTAACAAATTTTTTATTTAAAATTAAATTTTAATATTAAAAATTTAATTAATCTTAATTAAAATTTATAATTTAAGAAATTTTAATTAAAATCCAAATTTTAATATTTAAAAAAATAATTAATGTTAATTAAAAATTATAAACCAAAACTAAAGTTAAATCTGCTTAACGTTCCCCTTTTCCCACATAAAGCAAGATCTAACTCAATCCCATCTTTATATTAGATTTATGGGTATTCATACTAGGTTCAGGGTTTATTTCGTTTAGTTTTTAGTTTTATTATGTTTTAGATGTTATTATGAAAAATAGTTTTAATTTTTTTATGGGTTTTTTAAATGTATTAATGTTATTTTTTATTTCATTTTCAACATAATCTTTATCATCAAAACAAAAGGCTATCCTTCTTATTTTAACATTTAATTTAATCAATAAATACTAAGATTAAAAAAAAACCAAACTTGGTTGTGAGAGGAGGTAATAATATTTAAAAGGATGGGGAGTATGATGGGTTGGGGTTTCTGAAAAATGTATCAAGGTTTGGTTGTTGTTGGTTCTACAGTACTTTGGAGTCAAGCTAGTTCAAAGGGCTAGTCTAGTACCAACCAAACAAAAAAAGTGAGAATTTTTTGGCTACAAAATCACAAACCTCTATTTCGATGGCATTTTTTTCTTAAACCTTTTCCCTTCTCCTTTTTTCCTTTTTTCCTTTTTTATGGTTTTTGAAGGTTTTTATTATTGGTACTTTTCATTATGGCCCACAAGGGGAGTGATGAGGGCTTTCATAGTGCGGCTGGTCGGGATGACTAGCGTTTCCTTGTGACCTCGCCATATGGATCCTAGTTTGCTATTACACTTGGCGGTGGTAACAAGTTCGATGTGGGAATCTCTTCAGGTATACGTGTAAAAACTAACCCATATTCCTTGGTTGAATTTATTCCGTTGGGTTTGTTGGTCGCGAAAGAAAAAAAAAACCCTTATGGTTCTCTTCAGGATTTTGTTCCTCGAAACCCTTCTTTGGGAGGCTACAAAATTATGAGAATTCTATTCTGGAATCACTTGATGGAGGTGGCCCTACTCCCTTGTGTGTTGATAGATCTATAACAAAAACCGACTATTACAAATCCCGAAGAAGGCTAAAAAATTGAGAAAGTGAAGAAGGGACAATCCCTTTGTGTTCTTGGAAAAGACATAACTATGGACATGTTTTTATTTCTGTCTACAAAGGCATTGTTGGGAAAATTTGAGTTTGTAAAACTTTCACAAAGGGAGATTCTAGTGTGGTTAAGGCTGAAATGGAAACTGTTAGCGCGACGCCAGTCGACAGGGATTCCACTGATTGTCAACACATACTGCAATCTCCCAGGCCACCGGCCCGGACAGGTTTTATCCCACACAGCCTGAACACCTGCAGAGAAGATGAGGTCTCACCCGAGGCGTCTAGGAAGAGCAGACGGAACCATGTTTCTGCCGAATGAAGGAGGATGGTTGCGGCTGTAATACTTACACTTATTGCATAACCGGGATAGAGATTTCTAAGCATTGAACATGGTATTTAAAGCAATATTCAACCAAGACATTCATCATTGCAACGACAGTAATTGTAAGACAATTATCGCATCAAAGAAGCATGACATTATTTGTATAGTGCAACATCACATTACCATAACTGAACAGATTGAACACAAAGATTGTACCAAAATAGCTTCACCATATTATCATTGTCGACCCAGATACAATGTCTCTGCAAAAACTAGATCTCTGCAATGACTCTTGACATCAAAACATACCTGGAATACATACAACCAACAACAAAGCTTCGCATAATATCTCCAGCATTTTGTGATGATTCGATGCCCCACAACACTTACAATTCTTATCGATATATAGGCTTTTGCCTTACAATTCTTGTCCACTTTCTAGCAACTTGTTAACCGACACTATGGACAAATGACCCAAAATCTAACTGACCTAGTCCAAAAACGACCAAAAAACTGCATTGTGCAGTATAACTGACTCAACAGTACATAATATGTGGTCCAAATGACCCAAAACCCGTAATTCGCAGTACAATTGACCCACACATGCATAAAATAATCTTCTGCTTGTCTCCTTTCGCGCCATCTTCTGTCTTGTCGCAGCATTGGAGATGCTGCGATAGCACTTTACCAAACCGCCTGCCAACAGGCCCCCAACACAATCTTGTGGCTTTCCCTGGATCCACGTCAGCTGGAGACAGTGTACTCTGTGGTTTTGACTTTGAAGTCCTCATACGGTTGTTCAACTGTCCGCACCACCTCCTTGGATTTTGTAGCTACTGACTGTCGACCACGTCTTCGGTAGATGGGTGATCTGTAAGCTTTGCCACTACCTGCTATCGACATTTCTACACTGCGTGCAGAGCTTCACTAGCTCGTATCATGAATTTGCCGCCATTGTCCTGGAACTCCTCTAACTGTGCCACGCGCATCTTCTGGCGCTCATCTACCTTGGCGACACGTTGTTGCAAAGCTTTTAGCTCCCAAGATTTAGAAACTTGCTCCAGTGGTGGCATAGTGCGCATTGCTGCTTTGAATGTGGCCAACTGTCCCTCAGCTTCCTATCGATACTTAGTCAACTTTTCAACCTGCTTGTCATGAACAATGCGGACCTAGAATTGTACAGTGTCGATCGTGAGCCTAGTTTCCTGCATCTCCAGCTCCTCCATCTTAGCAGCAACTTCCTCAATTGCCCTTCTGCATTCATCAACTTCATCCTGAGGCGTACCTAGATTCATTTAGGCCTTCAATGCTTGGTTCTCCTGTCACAACTAAATAATGGCAGCCCCCAGTCGCTACACCCGGTGGAGCATGTCCACGTCTTCAGTGGGCTCTGGCACATGTTGATAAGCTTACGTGATCTCCTGGTCAACCCGTACGCTGTCATCCCACGTATGAGCCTTCTCCGCAATAAGGAAATCGTGTTCCTTTTTCAGGCCTTTGATTTCGCATGCCTTCTCAGCTCGTTCTCCCTTGATGTGTGCTTCGAGGTCATCCATGGCTTGTTGTGCTGAAGCAGCCCTTGCAGTCAGTTCTTCGATAGTGCGCTTAGCATTGGCCTCACTCGCCTGTAGTCATACACACATACCACTGATATGCCACAGTCGGTCTGTCGTTTCCTTGCTGGTAGTAGCCTGCATGTTGGTTAACCCTTCAGTGGGAAAGGCATTCACATTAATGGTCACCATTTTTAGTTACTGCAGCACGGTGTTGGTAGCTTCGTCTTCAGTCACAATCGCAATTGGGGGAATCTCCATATTCCTCATCTGCGGCTTAGTGCTGATTATGCCAAAGGTTGGTACCGTTGCTTCCTCTGGTGCCTTTCTGGAAACCATATCATACAGAGACTCTAACCGAGTGGTGATCGCATGGAACCCTTCATCTGCTTTCCTTGACATCTTGTTCGCTACCACAGAGGATACAGTATTGAATGCTGTGACCAAGCGACCCAACTGTGCCTCAGCTGGAAAGGACAACCCGCTGATCGTTGCATGCTCCTGATACTTTTTTGATCAGGTTTCTTCAAGGGCCCAGTCACTATCATCTGATATCATTTTGGTCAATTCTTGCCCTAAGTTATGGTGACTCTGCTAGTCCTGGGTTGATGCCCGATCATCTGGGCCCAGCACCGGGCCACCAGCTTCTATCTCTGCTAAACTCATGGGTTGTCTCCATGCCTCCGGCCACTCATTCTCAGTAGCCTCTAAATTTTTGGACTTCACCTTATACAAGGTCTACAACCATTGCCGATCAGGATCACGGCGGGCTTGTATATGTATGGTATGTGGCCGAATTGTAAACGCCATGACTGGTTTGAACCACTCTGCAATTTCTTCAGATATTCACGAGACTTGTGTTGCCCCAGCACAAAGCATCTCCCAAAACAGCCAAAACTGCAATTGGCAGTCCCGAAGTCTCTCTGGCTCCCTTACATATCACAGATTCTGATATCGCACACCCCGCCGTTCTACTGCAGCCGGAATGTCCATGCCCTGGTACGTGCCATGCTCTTTCCATGCGACGAAGGCGATCAACAGCAACAGCCAACTATATGTGAAGGCACCCTTTCCTGATTGGACCGCCACAACATCCTCCATTAATTGATTCAAGAGAAACAGAGACCAGTTCATTTGGACTCCTTCCGCACATTGCTCTACACATGCAACAATCCCCGAGTTGCACTGGTTAGGTTGACCACCCCTAACCACCTTGCAGGATAGTATTTTAATGCTTGTGAGTACCGCCTGATCATTGCTGCTGCTGGTGCAATACCCATGCCCATCTGTTTCTAAGCCATATTTCTGTGCCAACTGCAATGCCCGATTTTTGTCGTTTGCCTTTCCTTGGATGAACTGCGACGGATCGACTCCATTTTTAGGCAAGCCAGTTATGTGCGAAATTAAATCGATGGTGATCGGGATTTCTTTGTCCAGCCACAACAAACCACCATGAAAGCACACAAGGAGTTGCTTCATGCACGCATTAACTTCCGCCAGTCGCCCAAAATGTGTCATGTTAATAAGCCCTAACGAGCCGGCCTGCTTCAATCCTCGTGCCCAGTCTTGTAAAATCGGCGTCGGGGAAAGGCGTGTCTCAGGCACATATGGGGTGGATGCAATGTTAGGGTAGGCCACCATACCATGGTCGTCGTAACACAGGCGCATCAACGCCGGCCCAATATCCATAGAGCACTCCATTCCAGCCGGGAGTGCCGGCATCTTCACACCATACTTCTGTTTTGGGTTTATCTTGCACGGGGTGGCATCCGACCAAATGGGAAGGATATACTCAAGGATGTCACCGGCTGACAGTCCCACCCATGGGGTAGACTCGCGAATGTGGTGACTGGACTGCCCCACCTGTTCCTGAGCTTCGCCCACCATCATGGTGGATGACCGAAGCACCCTCTTACTCTGCAGGGACTCAGAGTGCTACCCCCCCCCCCCCACCTCTTAGCGATGATTGATGCTCCCACCGACATATTTGCAACTTCGGCTCCAAGATCAATGACTCCGGATGACGCAACTTCTTGCTCAACAACCACTGGGATGAAGGGAGACTCCACTTCGCTGCTAATCTCAACTTTCTCCAGTTCGCCTGGAATACCTCGCAGCGCTTATAACTAATAGTTGGCTCGACCTAACACCACTCCGCAAATTCAAGAGAACCTTTCCCAACACATCACCAAGTTTATGCCAATACTCGTCGACTCTGCATAGGCACTTATCAACGAAATCTCGGTGCTTTCCGACCAATTCCTACCCAGTTTTATAGCTTCCAGCCGAATCCTCCGTAATCATCATGAAATCATGCATTAATTCAACCAAAATCCTGTATTAATGACGCAAATCCGTCGTCGATCCTGTCAGCCGATCGATTGGATCCACCATTAATTCCCATCATTCAAACACGCACCGTTAATTAACTGTTTAACTTTTGGCATTTATTGCTGATTTGACCCGGTTGTAACACTGCCAGTTGATGCGGGCAGCTCTTCACTTGCGACACAAGCCCTCCTGCTTGCGCATTTATTTCTTCGTCGGTGCGCCATCCTGCCATCGATCAATCTACCTCTCTTTGTTTTTTGTTTCCCGATGCAACTCAGGCATCGCGTTGTTCCAGGCCTGAGCGATAGGGCTTCGACCTGCTACCATTAATCAACTTGGGGAGCATCGCCCCATCTAATTACTGCAACTGAACTGTGCCCCCTGAAGTAATACTACTGATGCAATACAGACCAAGCCAATGCATCTGCAACTTCCTTGGATGTTTCATAAACTTACTGTTGTACAACAACACCAAGTCGCCTTGCCGAAACTGTTTGTTTTTTATGTGTCGATCATGCCATGCCTTCTGGCGATCCTTCTTTACTCCTTGGTGGAACCCAGTGATGAAACGATCTTCCTCCAACTTCACCAACTTCTCTAGACGTTCATCTAGTGCCGCTGCATCATCCAGGCCTGTTGCGGTCGTGATGCGCAAACTCGGGACAATATACTTCATGGGCATAATTGCTTCTTGTCCATATACTAACCTGAATGGTGTTTTCCCTGTCAACCATTTACATGTGGTGCGATAGGCCCACAACACCGCTAGGATTTTCAGATCCTAGTCGTTGCGGTTCGTATTGTACACCTTTGTCAGCGCATGCTCCAATACCTTGTTGAAGGCTTCCACCATGCCATTTGTTTGCAGATGATATGGTGTACTCTTCTTGTGTTGTATCTGCAGTTCCTCCGTCAATGCATTGATGGTGTGATTGAGAAAGTGGCTGCCTTGGTCACTCAGCAGTATCTTGGCGCAACCAAAATGAGTGATGATGTTATCAAACAAGAATCGCACCGCCGTTGCTGCGGAACAATCAACTACTGATGCCGCCTCTGCCCATTGAGTCAAATACTCTGTCACTGTGATAATATAGGGCGCACCCGTGCACTTCCCTGGTGGATTGATCAGTCCTACAAAATCCACTGCCCATTTGTCGAACGACTGCAATGTCAATTGAGGCATGAGTGGCATCTCATCGCGTCAGGATGGTTTTCCAGTTCACTGACAGACATCATAGGACCGCGCATAGTCTGTCACATTAGTATGCAGTGTGGGCCACCACAACCCGGCATGCAGCACTTTCCTAACTTCCATAGTGTCCTCTGGCGACTCCTCCATACGCTTCTGCTAATATCTGCGCTTGCTCATGCGGCAAGACACACCTGCGCAATATTTCATCGACACCCATTTTGTATAACTCTCCTGCGATTAGCTGGAAGTCTGCAGCCTTGACTACCAACTGCTTCTTCATACTGGTGGTGAACTCATCTAGTGCAGTACCCATTGTCAGAAACTGAATGATTTTTGTAAAGTAGTCATCTGCAACCTCAACCCGAAACAGTTGGGCATCTGGTAAACCATCTTCAATGTTGGTCGGCTCCTCTCATGTATTGATCTGCGAGAGATGATCAAGACCAGCATTCAACCAGCCAGGCTTCACAATGACTTCAAAATCGAACTCCTGAAAAAGAAGTAGCCAGTGGCATATCTTCCCCCCCAACCTAGGCTTATTGACTAGGTATTTCAATGCAGAATGATCTGTGAACATCTTGAAATGGCCTCCCAGTAAATAATGGCGAAACTTTTGCAAAGCGTAAACCATTGCCAGACCTTCCCTCTCCATAGTAGTGTAGTTTCTTTCTGCAAATGACAACTTCCGGCTAGAAAAATCAATGGGGTGATCAAGATCCCCTTCTCCGGGCTAGGCCAATACTACTCCCAGCGTGATCGATGAGGCATCAACATGAACATGGAATTCCTTACTCCTGTCCAGAAATACCAATATCGGTGTCGACGCCATCTTTGCCTTCAGTGTTTCAAAGCTGTTGTGACATTCCGGGGTCCACTGAAATAACGCATCCTTCTTCAACAATTTCTCCATAGGGGCAGTGATCGCTGCATATCCCCTGATGAATTTACGATAATACCCAGTATACCCCAGAGTCTCCCGCAACTGCTTAACAGTGGCCGGTGGTTGCAAGGTTAAAATGAGCGCAATCTTGGCTGGATCAACCAACAACCCTTGCTTACATACAATATGGCCTAGCAATATCCCAAACGGTGCACAAAAGATGCATTTTTCAAATTCAACGATATCTGGTGCTATTGGCATTGCTCTAGCATCAACTGTAGATTCGCCAGATGATCGCAAACCAACCCATAGACTATCCAATCGTCCATGTATGCCTGTAAAAAATTCTGAATGAAATCTTTGAATGCAACAACGACAACTCACGAAAATATCGCAGGTGCATTCTTCAAGCCAAACGACATCACAGTGTACTAAAAGCAGCCCCATTCAGTAACAAAATTTGTCTTATGGCAGTCTTCTTTGGAAATGCGGATCTGATGGTAGCCAGAGAGCCCATATGTGAATGAGTACATCTCTTGGCCGCCCACTCCTTCTAGCACTTCGTCAGTAAAGGGGGTCAGAAAGGGGTCATGCAAGCAGGCATCGTTCAACTTTCGTAAATCCACACAGATGCGCACCTCCCCAGTTTTCTTGTCTTGCACCACCATAGGACTGATCCATTCGGACTCCTCGACTGGTTCGATGATACCAGCATCTAGCATGCGACCAAGTTCTTCCTTGAACCTCTCCTTATGTCGCGGATTTAGCCGATGGGGTTGTTGTCGGACCGGCTTAGCATCTGGTTTTAATGGAATCTTCATCTCCCCTAAATCGCCCAAAATCCCCTTCATGTTAGAAAATTTTGTCGGAAATACATCCTGAAACTGGTGGAGCATATCATTGACCTTGCTTATTAGCTCATCATCCCAGTAATCCTTGACATTTGCGAACATCGGAGTGTCCTCTGTCCCAATGTTAATCTTGCGGATTTTCAGCGGCTGGCTGATAGGATCGCTTGGTGCATCAGGTGGTACCACAGCACGACTTCCTTCAGATTCTAGGATATTCATATTCCATGGATCATCACCATCTTCTGGACCACCACTGATATTGGAGCATTCCATGAGAGACTACATCTAGCAATGCGCATGCGGATCTGCAGGATAGGCCACAAAGACAACCTGCAGAATTACATCACAGATGAGCTGTAATGCATTATTGACCCCGGGATCGGCATCCGCAAAACTGAATGTATGGGTAAAACACACGGTGAACTCCAACCAAGTAGAAATTTATCCTCACAACTCAGTTGCAGTATACTATGATCGTGGCATCTCATCCAAAGTATGGATAAAAGCATGGACCCACTGATCTTTTGGTCGCAATACCCATAATCGCTGACACTCCATTAAATGACCACCAAGGTCGTCCCGGCCATCATACTTCCCAGTGTGGTAGACCTTGGTATCGCCAAAGCATACCATCATCAATATTCTGCATTTTGACCATCCATCAATTGATGCCTTGTGTGTTGCCCACCAGCGTGGTGGAGCAGCCTTCAATGCTTCTTTCAATGCCAGCAATCGCTGAGGTTCGGAAACTCTTTCTTGGAACTCTGTCAGAAAGTCAGATAAGCCAGGAAGCCCCTCATATGTTGGTAGTGTAACCGTTTCAGTTGCAATACGGCATAATGACTGTGTAACCAATCCGCACTTACGGAGCGATACCTCGTGCAAGCGGTTCTGCCAATATTCTAGCACATCATCAGAGTCGGAGGATGCAGAGCTATCTCTGCACCATCCCAGCTTGCCGTTGGAAGTCGGATGGATATAATATTCAGAAATATTGAATGCATGGTCTCATCTACTGGGATCATCGTCCTTCACTGGCTCTATGAAGTGGCGTCCTTCAGCCGGATCCAATGAGGCGATAACTCTGAGATCGCGATTTTCAAAAGTCATCATCCGTCGCTTGAAGTTGATTACAACTCCACTATCATTAGCCCATCCAATCCCTAGTAGTGCTAGATAAGAGATTCCTCCCTCGACTACTTCTATTACATCAAAGTCGGCATATGTTTTCATTCCCTCAATGTCCACCATGATTCGTGGAACTCTCCCAGTTGGTGTCACCTTAGCATGATTATCTAATCGGAGCTGTATAAGAGACCAACTCAATGGGGGGCTCCCCATCTTCTTCCAAGCTTGCTTGGTCAAGATGTTGACATCCGAACCAAGGTCCAGAATAATCGAATCAACATCGTAGTCGCCAATTTGAATATTCATCTGCATCTCCTTACCCGTCTTCTGTCGTTGCAGGGAATTAACCTCGAGCTCTTGTCGATCCTGGGCTGGTCATCGCAACAAGGCTTCAATTGCAGCAAGAGCGTCGGGATCTCTTGCCAGGGAAAAAAAATGTTCCAAAAATGCTCGAAGTGTGCTGGACCGTTGGGACGGGCTGGACTCTGAAGTAGCATCAAAAGTAGAGGGCATGTCATACACAACAGCTTTACCTCGGTCGTTTTCTAGTGCACGTCGTGTTTGAAGAAACGTCTCCCACTCCTCATCAATGTCAAATGCTACCTTCTTTTGTCCAGCTAACCTGATCATTGAGTTGTCTGCTCCAGTTGTCTTTCCTCCGTGAGTGACCATAGCAACAGAAGCATCTTGCATTCTTGGTTCTGCAGAAATTGTCGCAATATCTGCACCCTGCGGCTAATTCGATGGCTTGTTCCCTGGTGGGTTCACATTTTGATTTTGATTCTGCCGCAGATTCTGGTTCTGCACTGGTTGTTGTACTTGGTTCTGGGCAGGCTGTTGTGCCTGGGGCTAGGTCTGCAACTGGGGATTATTTCTTGCTTGCCATCGTGCAATCAACTGTGGACAATTCTCAACCGTGTGATCGTTAACAAAGCAGAATGTACACTGGTTCTGCAGCGGTGGGAAGTCTCGCTGATAGTGTCCCCATACCGCACAATGATAGCATTGAATAGGTCCGCGACCACCTCATCCTCCTCCATGACCAAATCCTCTGCCACGTCCTCCCTGGTATCCTCTCTGCTGTTAGTACTGTGGTTGGTCGAACTATTGCTGCATTGGTGTTGGTTGCATTCCTTGTCCTTGTGGCGCATACTGCGGTAGCTATACATACTGTGGCTGCTGCGAAGCCATCTGCGTCGGAGCATATTGCGGCATGAACTGTGGTGGTTGCTGCTGCTGCGATACAAACTGCATCTGCGGTTGAGGTAGTGGCTGGGCTACCTGCGGTTGCAGATGTTGTACGGCACTCTAGTCATCCTTTACATAGAACGCATCACACATTCTTTCTTGTAGCAACCCATATGCACAGCAATCCTTGTCGTTGTGACCCACTGATTTGCAGAATGTACAATAAGGATTCCTTGGGGTGGTGACCATTTTCTGCATATATGGGAAATTATCATGACTGTGCCCATACACCTGGCAGACGCGACACCACGGCATGCTACCGCCATTCAATGGATTTGGCGCTCCCGAAACCAAATAATTGCAGAAGTCTAGGAAATTGTCCTTTGTATGCCCTTCTCCTCGACATCGTGTACACCAGACATATTTGCGCTCCTCCTTGCCTTTTTTCAAATCTTGCAGTTGTATAGTTAAGTTAGCAAGCTGTGTTTGTATCTGCGACATCCCAACTGCAGTTTCTCCAATTGGCGACGCCTCCAATCGCATTGCAATCTCTAGAGCTTCACTGGGCGTCGAAATGTTTTGTTGCATCAATGGTATCCGAATATGTGGTAGCAGTGCCGCCATGAACCATTCTTTATGTTGGACAACACTCATATCAAAACTAACCTTTGCCATCAGTGTCTTGAATCCCTGGTTGAAATCCCATACCATCTCATTGGGATACTGCTTAATTTCTTTCAATTCTGTAATATATTGAGCCTCAGACTTGGGCTTTCTAAATTCAGCAATCAGCCCATCCCGAATCTCATCCAACGACTTCTCTGGGGATCTTGTAGGGACTAGAACAAACTTCATAAACCAATCTAATGCACGACCTCGCAGAGTCGTCGCTAACTATCCTTTTTTAGCAGCATCATTGGTGATCTGTTTTATGGTGTAGACCACTTCACACAAAAACCAATACTGTTATGGGTTGTTTGTCCCACCCCCGTGGAACAAGGGTAACTTAGCATCATCGCCCACCATTCTGAGCTTCCTTCCTCCTTTCGTTGTACTACTACCAATTAATTTATGTGGGATTGACAAACTTGGCAGTGTCGAAGTGGTATTTCTTACTATCTAAGAGATAGTGAGCGGAGGTGTGGGTACGTTGGTGTTGGGGTTTGGTCCTGACTCTATCCTAGGCATAGCCTGGTTATCCTTTTCAGGGCTGTGAGGTGGCTTTGTTGCAGGTGGTCTTCCTTCATGGTCTTGCGGTTCGACCGTAGCAGGACCTTCTCCCGTCCTCTGCCTCTTTTCCTGTCGGAACCTCGCTCCTCCCCTCGTAAGACCACTTTCTTCCTCAACTTCACTCACAGTCTGATCATGACTTGCACCCATCTACCCCTTAACATTCCATATACCGCCCCCCTAATTGTCATGGTACCCATGGCCTCCACCCACCAGGCTGTCTACTGATCAAGATGCATCTTCAATATACATTTTTCACAAATAAGCATCTTGATCGACAGTTGAAGCGACAGTAAAAATTTTCCCCGAGGTTCACGGAAAAAATATCTTTCAGCTTCCCTATAGGAATTTTGAGTATCAACCGCGAACTCTGTGATATAGCCCTTTAGGATGCTATTGAACCACACTTCAACATCCCACGATGCTTTATTATCAACTTCATGCAGTTCCTGAATCAACTCGGGGGTCCAAGTTTTCGGTTCACCACCTTGGAAGTTCCTCTTCTGGAATGTCAACTTCGCCAACCATTCGAACAACAGGACCGGGAACTCACAGAAGAACCATTCATGCAGACCGTCGTGAATGTATCTATCTACCCATTGTCCTACTGTCAGTCAAGTGTTCCGGCTTTCTTCTTTAGCGAATTCCTGCAACCTTTGATCAAACCATTCTTGGATCTCCGGTTTCTTTGGGTGCCACAACATATCCCCCTTTCACTTCGTACACGGTCCCGGAAACGGAACCATTTGTTAGCATGATGCCAGTTGATAGGTGTTCCACTCACTGTCGACACATACCGCAGTCTCCCTAGCCACCGGCCCGGACAGGTTTTATCCCTCCCAACAACACCTATAGAGCAGATGAGGTCTCACCCGAGGCGTCTAGGAAGAGTAGACAGAACCATGTTTTTGCCGAATGAAGGAGGATGGTTGCGGCTATAATACTTACACTTATTACATAAATGGGACAGAGATTTATAAGCATTGAACATGGTATTTAAAGCAATATTCAACCAAGACATTCATCATTGCAACGACAGTAATTGCAAGACAATTGTCACATCAAAGAAGCATGACATTATTTGTATAGTGCAACATCACATTACCATAACTGAACAGATTGAACACAGAGATTGTACCAAAATAGCTTCACCATATTATCATTGTCGACCCAGATACAATGTCTCTGCAAAAACTAGATCTCTGCAATGACTCTTGACATCAAAACATACCCGGAAGACATACAACCAACAACAGAGCTTCGCATAATATCTCCAACATTTTGTGATGATTTGATGCCCCACAACACTTACAATTCTTATCTATATATAGGCTTCTGCCTTACAATTTTTGTCCACTTTCAAACAACTTGTTCACCACAACAATGGAAAAATGACCCAAAATCTAACTGACCTAGTCCAAAAACGACCAAAAACCTGCATTCTGCGGTATAAATGACTCAACAGTACATAATATGTTGTCCAAATGACCCAAAACCCGCAATCCACGGTACAATTGACCCACACATGCATAAAATAATCTTCCTCTTGTCACCTTTCGTGCCATCTTCTGTCTTGTCGCAACATTGGAGATGCTGCGATAGCACTTTACCAAACCGCCTGCCAACAGAAACCTATAATAAAAAATGTTCCTAGGGTTCTCATGTTGATGAATGGGTGGATGTGTTTTCATTTTCTCTCAGAGGAGGACATGAAAAATATCGAGGAGAGATTCTAGGTCATAGACAATGGGTCTTTGGTCCTTGTACGCTTGCATTCGGGTTTTAATCATTGGAAATAAAAATTGCATAAGAGGCACCTTTGGGACTTGTTACCGGGTTTTCCTTTACATTGTTGGAGTCTTGCTTAATTTATGGTAGCAAATTCAATCGGAATATTTATTCTTATGGAGGAGGATCAACTCTTGGCCTCATAAAGAAAGATTCCTAGAATGTTAGTGGAAATTGATGTTCACGAGGGTCTTCCAGAAGAAGTGGAAGTCATTTGGGATGGGGGTTCTTTTATACATTGCCTAGATTTCTGGAAAAGACCGTTCAGGTGTCATAAGTACAGACATATGGGACATGTCAAAAACAATTGTCCAAATGATCGGTTTAGGTATCTGGAGATGGATGTGCAGAACTCTCCCGATGATGAAGTTGAAGAAGTAATGGATTCTGGCCTAAAATTCCCTGTCTTATTGGACGTTTCCTTGGATACGAAATTTCTAGGTAAGTTTTGTAATTCTATCCCGGTTCTTTAAAAAAATTGTTATTAGAAGATATCTCAAAACCCCTTATTTCTTCTGGGATTGGGATAGTTGAAGGGTTATAAAAGGAAATTATTGAGAGTAATGAAGATTATATGGAAGGGAATGACACAACACTAGCTCCTTTCTTGGTTTTGAATGTAGAGATGGGTATGGAAAAAATATTTGATTCTTTGGAGGATTATGGCCAGGGTTTAACTACTTTGAAGGCAAATCCTGGAGGAGGAAGGTGTAATTCATCTTGTAGGGATTTATCTTCTAAGTTTGTGGCTACTGTGGAGGGTGAAGAACAACCTTCTTCCCTATTTAAGGATAAAGCATAAAATTTGGGGGTTACTAATTCTCCTTCTAGTTTATGCCCAAGATATTTATTAGAACAGTATGAAAGACTACCTTTATCCACTATTCATGCAACTTCTGTGAATCCTTTGGCAATTTCCATTTCTCCTTCATCCTTGAAAAATTCTCTCGAACCCAAGTCACTTCAAAGGATTTCCATTCTTTACAAGAGACTATTGTCAGAAATCCTATTCCAAATTACTTTAATTTATCATATGGGAACCAGGATACCCTGCCTATTTATTTGATCATAATGCAAAATGTAACCCTTAGAAAAACTCACAGGAAAAAAAAAAGACAAATCTCTTCTAGGAGAAGAGTTTGAACCTCGTTTCTGCAACCCTAGGGTTACTTCACACTTCCATAAAGGTCTTGGATAGGTTTGAAAGGATATTTCATCTACTGAAATTGGGGCTCTTAGAGATGATGCGGCCCTTGGCAAGGTTTCCCAATGAAAATCGTATCCTTCAATATAAGAGGGCTACGTGGCTTGCCCAAAAGAGCTACCTTAAAGAGATTGTTGGAGACTGTCAATTTGTTTATTTTATTATCGTAGGAGATTATGCATTCTTCCTCTGTAGCATGTGATTTTTTCTTAAGATTAAGCCATCTTGGAAATGTTGTGCAATTGTTGTTGCGGGGTTATCGGGGGTTATATTTGTTGACTTGAGGTCCTTTGTTATAGTTGCAGGTCTGATGGTGGAAGGAAATATTAAAGGTTTTGAATCCCCCATTAGGATTCTTAATGTATATGGGCCTTACAATCATCGACAATAATTTTAGGGGAAGGATGAAAAGGTTGGTATTTTTCAAGATAATAGTTTGATTTTGGCTGGGGATCTTAACTTAACCCTGGATTCAAATGAAGTGTGGGGATTGGTAATGATATTGATCCACTTTCAATTTTTTTCAGAACTCTATTTGAAAATTCAGGTCTAGTTGATATTGTCCCAAATGTTTTGGTTCCAACGTGGTCTAATGGAAGAGTTGGTTCAACGTGCATTGCTAAACAATTGGATAGATTCATGATGGATGAACAATAATGCAATGATCTGGGTCATTATAGATCATGGTCTTTTGCAACTGGGGTCTCAGACCATAAGGTTATTGTTCTTCAGTTGGATTGGGATAAGAGCCTAACTCATTATCCCTTTAAATTTAGTCATTGTTGGTTGGAGGATCAATCTTTTTGTAGTATGCTTAAATAAAAATGGAGGAAATTGTCTCTTTCTATTTTGATGCCTCCTATGATTTTTTTTCTTTCAAAAAGATATCTATGGTTAGATCCGAAGTTATAAAATGGGAAAAAGACTAGAAAGCTGAAAATTCTAAGGATTTGGAACTAATAAAATTAGTACTTGAAAATATTCAGGGAGATGTGGATGATGAGTACTTCTTAGCTTCTCGACAAAATAGACAAATTCAACTTCAGATTCAAAGGGATAAAATTTTAATCTACAGGTTGAGGAAACTTAGCATCTTAAGAGTAGAGTTGTTTGGCTTGAAGCCAGGGATAATAATACAATTTTTTTTCATAGGTATTCCAACCAAAGAAGGATTACAAATTCTATTTGGGAGCTCAAGTAAAGTATAGTTGAGGTAATAAATGGTCATAACTCTCTGAAAGGGGCACACACAATTTATTTTAAATATATCTACATGCAGGATGGTACTGCAAATTTGGAACACCAATTGAATATTATTAAAATATATCCTAGATTTTTCAATGAGGAGGAGGAACATCAAATTGGTGCTGAAGTGAATCTAGACGAGGTTAGAGCAGTGTTATCACAATTTGCTAAGGCTAAAATCCTTGGACCATATGGCTGGCCGATAGAGTTTTTCTTGCATTTCTTTGACATGTTGGCTCAAGAGCTAACAAAGGTGATTAATGAGTCTTGAAGACTTCGACAGGTTCCTGCTTGCCTAAATTCTACATATATTTCTCTTATACATAAAAGGGACAAGTCGAAGACCTTTAATTATTATCGTCCAGTATCTCCAATTTGATCTATAAAATTATAACAAAAACTATTGCAAATAGAATAATATTAGCTTTGGGAAGATTTATTTCAGAAGAAGAATTTGGGTTCTTACAAAATAGACAAATATTGGATGCGGTTGGAATCGCTCAGGAATGCTTACATTCGATAAAATAAAAAATGGTTCAAGCTTTTATTCTGAAGGTAGATCTGGTAAAAGATTACAACAAAGTGAATTGGTCTTTTCTCCAATTTATCCTTATTCAAATTGGTCTTCCTTATGAGGTCTCGAAGTGGATTATGACATGTATATCGTTAGCAAACTATGATATCTTGATTAATGGTTCTCCCACCTCCTTCTTTAACAGTAGCAGAGGGCTAAGGCAGGGATTCCCTCTCTCTCCTCTTTTTTTCTTATAGGTGATTGAAGGGCTCAACACGCTTATTTCAGATGCAAAGAAGGAGAAAAAATTAAAGACCTATAAGAATATCTTCTTCTTTGGTTATTTCTCATATGCTATTCGTAGATGACATACTTATATTTGGTCATGCTTCGGTTGGTGAATGGAAACAATATAAATTCATCTTTCTATCCTTTTGTTCAGAATATGGGATGAAAATCAATTCTCAGAAATCCCATTTTTCCTACAATTGTGACGATGCTAGAATCTGTGAAGAATTAGGATCTATTTTTGGATTCAAATGTCGTTGGTTGGGGAAGGATTAAAGTATATTGGGATTGGCTTAGTAAAAGGGTTGGAAAAAGAATTAAATGTTGGGATTTTAAATGGATTTCGTATGGTGGTAGATTAGTTTTGGCAATTGCGATTTTGCAGAGCATTCTAGTTTATTGGTTCTCTAGGACTTTAGTGCCAATTTCAGTTATTTCATAGATTAGAAAACACATATTTCAATTTTTATGGGCTGGGAGGTTGGATAGTGCAAAGTTTCATCTGGTTTCCTAGGAAAGCATTGCTCTTCCTAAACATATGGGAGGTTGGGGCTTCAAAATTCTACTTTGGTTCAACAAGGTGCTCTATGCTAAAATTTTTTGGTGAGCTCTGGTTTCCAAAAGTCCGTGGAACAAAGTGATGCTATCTAAGTACATTAAGATTCCTCTTATTCATTGGATTTTAGAACCGGTTAAAAAGATGCAAAATGCATTTATCATTTGGATAAGTTTCATGAAAATATATCCTAGTCTTAGTAACTTCTTAAACTGGAAGGTGGTTTGTGGTACTTAGATATTTCTGGGTATTGATCCAATTGCCAGTCTTATGGGAACTTTTCAGTTGTCTATGGGGTTATTATTGGAACTGCATAAAAGGAATATAGTGGTCCTATCTCAGGTTAGGAATAATTTATCATTAGTAGGCGGTTATTGGCTTAATGTGAAAAATCTAAACCTCCCTTATATGGTGGCTGCAGAATGGAATACTTATATTAATGCTCTTTCACAAGTAGGCATTAGATTAAATGATATTTAGGATATGCTTGTCTAGGAAAAAAACAAAGATTTTGGGGTGGTTACAACCAAGGTGGCTTACAATGTTTCCTTGGAAGAATTGGAAGGCAATAGTACTATATGGTGGGAAAAGAGTTTCCAGAGGAGGAACGTTCCCTTAAAGATCAAGTGTTTTTTCTGGTTGGCATTATTTAATAAAATTCTTACTTGGGAAAATCTGCAGAAATGTGGTTTCAGTAGTCCAGGCATGTGTTATCTTTGCTTGAAGGAATTGGAAACAATCTCTCATATTTTTGTCATTGCACGATTTTTATCTTTGTTTGGGATGAAGTTTGTAATATTCATTCTTTACAAGAGAGATGGGGTTTAGGAAGTTTTAAAGACTATTTTCTTGCTTGGTTCAAAAAGAATACTCACTTTAAGAATATTCCCTTCTTTCTTATTTGTGAAATATGGAAAATGAGGAATACTTCCATCTTTCAAAATTCATTGAAGCCTGTGCATTATATAAGTTTCAAAATTGTAGCCGCCTTAAAAGAATGTGAAAATGGAATCAAAATTAAGAAGACAAGGTCTTGCTGCTGGCCTTTTATGGTAGAGGATTCTCCGACTAGGTTCTTTAATGGAGTGGGAAACGATGGATGGTGTGGTACCATAATGCTTATCAATATCAGAAGGGGACATTATATCATACTTTGGATGGGTGCTAGCAGGGGAAAAAATACTCATGTTGAACTCCTTGGTCTTTGGGGGTTACTTTGGTTTGCAAGAAAGCGAGGTTTTTTGGAGTTAAGGGTTCTTGGTGATTCCAAGATTATTATTAACTGGGCAACTGGTATTTCTTCTTTGCAGTATATTTTTCTACATCACTGGATGGCACAAGTGAAGAACTTTATTTAGGCTTTTGATGTGATCTCAATTTGACATATCTACCATATCTTCAATTAGGAAGCTGATATTCTCTCAAAGAAGGCAATTGGCGAAATGAATGGGCTGCTACTCTATGAGGAGTTTCTTAATGAGGATGTTATAGATTCTAGTAATTATCATGTGTTCAAAGTCTTTGGTATGTCTTTTGTCAGACATCTTTGAGAGTTTTTTTTTCTTTTTGTCTGTTTGTTTTAAAAACTGAAGAAATAGTCTTTTGGTAAGAAGACTCTTAATCTAGAAAGATACAGGATAAATTGAAGATAAATTCTTTTTTAGTTGAAGCGAAACTTTCAAACATTTTTTTTGTTTTGAAACTACTTGATGTAATAATCTGATATATATAACTTTGATTCAACAGAAATAATAAGTTACATGCTTTTTTTTTTTCTTTTGAAAAAAAACAAACTTATCTTAAAATTAAACAACATACATACACAAAACTTAAAATTCCAAATACAAAACTTACATGTTCATTATAGTCGTTCATTATAGTCTTGTTCCTTTAAGTCAATTAATATAACGTATCAATATTTATATAAAATTATCTTAAAGTAGTGACTTCAACATTCTAAAATTTATTAACCCAAAATTTTAAATATACATCAATATTTAATTACAAATAACCCATGTTCAAGAAAACAATCATGGCAAGGTGAACATATATTATCATGAAAGTTTTCTTTTCAAGGGTAATTTTTCTCTTTATTACATTGAAAATCATGGCAAGGTGAACATATATTATCATGAAAGTTTCTTTCCAAGGGTAATTTTTCTCTTTATTACATTGAAAATTTATGATTATAAATCACTATGATCACTATGCACTTAATGTTTTATGAATGTATATTTATTTTTAAACAAATGACAATAAAAATATGGTATTGTAAATTTAGTAAATTTATATTTATAAAAATATAAAAAAATACATTCACTAAAAGTCATGATAATTTAGAAAGTATAAAAAGTAGGATTTTTTTAGGATGTTCATTTATAGTAAAATGTATTTGTATGTGACATTTTACATTGAAATGAAGAAAATAAATTTTATTATTTTTTAATCTCACACCTTAAAATTAATTTCCAAATTTTAATGTTCATAATTTATTCTTAATTCATCCATATATATTTATGTAAAAATATATCACTAAAGTTTTAAACAATTTCAAACAAGTATGACAAAGACAATATATCACTGTAGCTTCAAAAAATTACAAACAAATATCCTAAATATGGTCACAAATAATAACTTACAAAACACAAATCCTTCTCAACAATAATATTTATAAATATAGAAAAATAAAACCATAATAATATAAAGACTTGTATCTCAAAACGGATGTTCAAATTTGAACAAATATCCTAAATATGGTCACAAATAATAACTTACAAAACACAAATCATTCTCGACAATAATATTTATAAATATAGAAAAATAAAATCATAATAATATAAAGGCTTGCATCTCAAAACAGATGTTCAAATTTGAAAAGCTTTTGATCTTAAAATTAATGTCAATTGTTTAAGTATTTTATTTCTTTAAAGTTTTCATTATTTTCTTTCTAAGTTTCAATAAATTTTGTGATGAAAGGGTTAAATCACTCATATTTGTATATCGGTTCTATAATTTGAAGCAGAGCTTTGAGTAGCAGTGGAAAATTCCATTGGGGTGTAATTATGGCAAAATTTTGTCTTTGTAAATAACTTAACTGATAATACATATTCTAACTTCTAAAACATTTTAAACTGTTGAAAAGAAAATATGGGGATGAGGTTGGTGGGAGGGCATGTAACTTAAAATATTTTGGGTACTAATGAACTTGAGTCAAATTTACAAGGAACAGATTTAAAGGCTTTGTAGCTACATCCTCTGCTAGGTCGGTTGGAATCAAATTTGTTAGGATTAAAGCATTCTTTTTAGAGTAAAAACAAAGAGAAATCAACTAAAACATTGTAGATGAGTACAAGTTATTAAAATATAGGTGGTGTTTTTCGAGAGTACCCAATAGCTAATGTTTTTTCAGATCACATTTTTTGAGATTACTTAACAATTGGTGTTTTTTTAGTCTCTAACATCTACTTGACATGTCAAATGTGCTCCTCCTGAGTAGAGCTATAAACTAGTATAGCAACCAAATACACTATAACAATCAAATGTAAATAGGGGAAAAAATATCATTCGTGAGTCTAATAAGTGTAGCTAATGCATTATATAAACCAAAAGGCATGACCAACTATGTATACAAACCTTGCCTTGTCTTAAAGTTGGTCTTCCAGGTGTCTTATTCTTTTCCATGTACATGGTGGTATCCCAAGTTGAGATCCAACTCGGTGAAGTACTTGGCATGCTCCAAATGTTCTAACAAATTGTCAATCCTAGATAGAGGGTACTAATTATTAAGTGTAATATTTTTCAAAGCTCCGTAGTTGATACAAATACACCAAGTCCCATCCTTATCGGGTACAATGATGATAGGTGACCCACAAGGTGAGCTGCTTAGTCGAATCACCCCCTTCTCTAGTAATTATTGCAACTACTTCTTCAATTCATATGCTTCCAAAAATACTATCTATGAAACCCAATTTTTGGTAATGGGAATTCAGGTAAGAATTGTATCTCATGGTCTGCTTCCCTCTTAGAACACCAATTTCATTAAACTTGGACAAATTACGCAAATTTTGGACTAAGAAAGTGTAAATTTAGGCTTTGAAAGTGTCAATATCAACCTTTCTAAAGTGCAAAAATAGGTTCTGAAAGTGACAGTATTGGCTTTGAAAAGTGTGTTTTTCAATTCAAATAGTGTGTTTTTTTACTACCTATGAACCTTAAAATTGCAGTTTTTTGTTATAAAACTATGAATTTCAATTCAGAAAGTTTGAATTTCAAATCAAAAAATGCAAATTTTGATTTAAAAAGTGTGAATTTCAAATAAAAAAATACAAATTTTGATTTGAAAAGTGTGAATTTCAAAACGAAAAATGAAAATTTTCATTTGAAAAGTGTGAATTTAAAATCAAAAAATGCAATTTTTGATTTGAAATGTGTGAATTTCCAATAAAAAAATGAAATTTTTAATTTGAAAATTGCAATTTGCATTTGTAAACGTTCAAAATGTTAAGGTGAAAAGTTATAAAAATGGTTTGTCCCAACTTCCGTTTCCCAACAAGAAGGAACGACCGCCCCTTCTTTTCGTAGTTAATGGTGAGAACATTTATCCAGCAATTCAGCTATATCCATAATGGATAACACAAGAAGGATCGACCGACCCTTCTTGCAGTGTTGAACTATTATGAAAATAATATTGGGAATAAGAAGGGTCGGTCGCTCTTTTTGGCAGTGTTGAACTATTATGAAAATAATATTGGGAATAAGATGGGTTGGCCAACCCTTCAATTACAAGGGAATTGTAAAACTAGAACACCTTGTAAGTTATAACATATAAAAATTGTTTCTGTCAACTTTTGTCTTCAATCCTTGTTTTTTGATAAGAAGGATCGGTGCCCCTTCTTTTCGTAGTTAATTTTGAAAACCTTTATCCAGAAATTCAGATATATCCATAATGGAGAACACAAGAAGGATCAACAGACCCTTCTTGCAGTGTCGAACTATTATGAAAAGAATATTGGGAATAAGAAGGGTTGGTCGACCCTTCAATTTTGAGGGAATTGTAAAAATAGAACACCTTGCAAGTTATAACATATAAAAATAGTTTGTCCTGATTTCCATTTTCCGACAAGAAGGATCGGCCGCCCCTTCTTTTCGTAGTTAATTGTGAAAGCCTTTATCCAACAATTCAACTATATCCATACTGGAGAACACAAAAAGATATGACTGGCCCTTCTTATAGTGTCGAACTATTATGAAAATAATATTGGGAATAAGAAGGGTCGACCGACCCTTCATTTAGGTGGGAATTGTAACAATAGAACACCTTGGAGAAAGAGTGTCCACTCTTTCTCTGAGAATATTTCCACTTGTTAGCAAAGTCTTTAAAGCAAAATTTTTATAAATTTTGTTGTTAAAATGTTAATATCTGGTATCCTAGGGTGACACGTGGAATGATCATATTGTAACACGTGGCATATTTGATTTGGAACTTTGAACAGACCCAAAAGTAGATTGTTTCTATTTAAAAATAAATAAAAATAAAGAATGTTTCTATCTGGTTAATCATAGTCAAAATCATTCCAACTAATGACATCACTATCTGCATTGTCGTCATTGTTAAATTCCTTTTCCAACACAGTATCCTGCTTAAATTTTAATTAGCATTATGGTGTGTCCAGGAAGGTGTGCATGTGTTGCTTGTTTTTTAAATTATACATGGAATCAGTGTTGAATATAATTGTCACTAGTTTTGTATCTACTACATTGCGATAAAAAGTAAAATGTTTATATTTAAAAAAAAAAAAGTAAAATTTTTCTATTTAAAAAAAACAAAAATAAAGAATGTTTTTCTTTAAAAAGTAAAATGTTTCTATTTAAAAAAGGTTTCTCTTTAAAAAGTAAAATGTTTCTATTTAAAAAAAAAAAAAAAAAAATGTTTCAGTTGTAGCTGAAAATTTTGAAAAATTGGGTGTTGGTGCATCTAGCAAGTTGGAAAGAAAATGGAAGACATAATTTTATCGTGGAAGCCCAATTGGGAAAACCATCAACTCTTTCTAATATTGCAAAATTATATTTACAATTAATTTGCAAGCTCCAACTTGATATTGCTCTGTTACAGATTTAGATTTAGATTTATGGTTTGAATAATATAAATACCTGCCAACTGAAAAACTTGCAGGCATATAGATACCAACGATACATGATTATTATATAATAAGCAAGCAATACATGATACATGATATATAGAATTATAGTCAAGAATACTTCAAGAAATATTCTATTACTCAGGACCAAGTAGAATACAATACAATCTCTCAGTGCCGACCAAGTACAATACAATCCAATGTCTCAGTGCCGCCTGGAGCTGGATAAACATATGAACTTCACAGCGGCTTTCAACATGGGTGTTCTTGCTGTCAACATGTCGACTCTTCCTGTCAACATGGTTATTTTTGCTGTCAACATGGCTATTCATGTTGTTAGCGTGGCCATCCTAGCTGTTAACATGGCTCTTCTTCTTGCTCTCATTATGGCTCTTCTTACTGTCAACATCAGTATTTTTGTTGTCAATTAGGCTATTCCGAGAGGACTGCTGGAAGCCTAACGTTGACGACAGGGGCTTCTCATGTTGTTTCAGAGAAGTGTCCCATGAAACAATTACCGCGACCACCACTCAATATTGGTGGCAAGGAAAAGAATGCCAAATCCTGGTCTTGGGGCTTCGAGAGTGCTCGAAATGCCCATATATCATGGTGTGGTGAGGATTTGTCAGGGAAGATAAATTGAAATGCTCATATATCACGAAGAGAACTGGGGAGCGACCACAAGACTGATAAAACAACAAAGGAAACATAACAAAGGAGGTAAATAAGAGTTTCATGACTTCCGGGAATATTTCATTTTGCAACGATATGGGGTATGGTTTAGCATATATATAGTGAGTGGCTAGTGAATTGGTCAATTGAGTGGGATGGAAAATTTACTATATTATATAATATTGTTCATTATTTTTATGAGATTTCATTCTTTTTATAATATTTTTTATCTATGCCATTGCAATAAAAAGTAAAATGTTTCTATTTAAAAAAAAAAAATGTTTCTATTTAAAAAAAAAAATGTTTCTATTTAAAAAAAACAAAAATAAAGAATGTTTCTCTTTAAAAAGTATGGTGACAAGACACAAACATAATGTGGATTGAAGCATGATGAGATTATTCACACGAGTGATACAATCCATCATTTACGATGAATAGTATTCATCCTGTTGTAGGCCATTTAATGCGCTGGCAGCAGGCATGTTGGCCATTGGAAAGGAGTCGATTGAAGTGATACATGTATGATTACTCCAGCAAAATCTGTAGTCACTACAGATGATATCTATGACCACCATGATCCCACCATATTGTGATAATTACCATACCCCATCCGTCCCAAAATCCCATCCCATTCAATCCATCAACATAGTGGCCACTCACTATATATAGGCTAACTATGCCCCATATCACAGCAAACTGAAATCATCCAGGAAGCCATGGAATTTTTCTTTACTTGCTATGTTATCTATCCTTTGTTGTTTTATGAGAAATGCTTGAGTCTTATGATCGCTCCCCAGTTCCCCTCATGATATATGAGCATTTCGAAATCGACTCCCTGGAAAATCCTTAATACACCATGATATATGGGCATTCGAGCACTCCCGAAGTCCCAATACCTGGATTTTTCATTATGTTCCTTGGAACCAATCACGTTTTCGTTCATCTTCTTTCTGTCGCTCTTCTTTTAATAACTGATTGGTATGCAACCAAGAGAAGACATAGGGAGATCAGTCTTGGAAGATTTCTTCTCTAAGACAACATGTGTTGTTGTGGTCGTCAACATTAGGCTTGCAACAGTTGTCGAATGTTGTTTTAGTACCAGACCATGCTCTCAGCTTCTTCTTACTGCGCCAAGTAGAAGGTAGAAGGACTGTGCGACATGACGACATGATGACCCATTTCCAGCCAAGGGAGTATCCGGTACCAGCTCATAGTCATCAACATTTTGTTCATTCAAATCCAGTTATTTTTTTATTTCTTCGGGACAAAGAAATGGATTTTTCATGGGAAATATGTTGGAGGAGCTTAGGTCAGCCACCTGACTAGGTCGTCCATTCGATCACTTCAGAGAACATGTCGAACCGTCGTGTCGATCAACACATGTTGAGTCAGTTAGTCTTGTAAGTTTGTGAACCTACGAGTCATTATGTAACAGTCTGTAAAATATATATATAGGCTGGAGAGCCAAATACAGGTGGCATTGAGACATTGTATAGTATTGTACTAGGTCATGTTGTCAACTTCTTTTTCCTAGATACACCCATTTCTAGCCAACGGAGTATCTGGTATTTGATTGAAGATTTGTGACTTTTCTGCATCTTGTTCACAAGAAATCTCTAGAAATTGAATAACAAGAATTTTATATGGAATATGACAACTAACAAATTGCCCATATTGTTCTTTGTGTTGAAGAGGAGCAATAAAGATCCCATAATGATTAACTATAATGAATTGCCATGATTAAAACCTTTCGGTATGAGAAATGCAATTATCACATCTATAACCAAATAACATATAGCATGTGCCAACAAAATTTGGATTAAGATGAAGTACAATTTTAATTATATCACGTATGATTTGATGTCAAATATAAACAAATTATCATTATGGATTAGTCGGATCAATGACTATGACTTCAAATTTGGCCAAATATGAAAATCGTAGTTAGGAGGTAATTGTAACAAGGGTTGGCCGACCCTTCAATTACGAGGGAATTGTAAAAATAGAACACCTTGGAAGTTATATCATATAAAAAAGGTTTGTCTCGAATTCCATTTTACGACAAGAAGGATCGGCCGCACCTTCTTTCGTAGTTAATTGTCAAAACCTTTATTCAGCAATCCAGCTATAGCCATAATGAAGAACACTAGAAGTATCCACCGACCCTTCTTGCAATGTCGAACTATTATGAAAAGAATATTGGGAATAAGAAGGGTCGATCGACTCTTCTTGTACTGTCGAAGTATTATGAAAATAATATTGGGAATAAGAAGGGTCGGTCGACCCTTGAATTACGAGGGAATTGTAAAAATAGAACACCTTGGAGGTTATATCATATAAAAATGGTTTGCCCCAACTTCCGTTTTACGACAAGAAGGATCGGATGCCCCTTCTTTCCGTAGTTAATTCTCAAAACCTTTATCCATCAATTCAACTATAGCCATAATGGAGAACACAAGAAGGATCGAGCGACCCTTCTTGCAGTGTTGAACTATTATGAAAATAATATTGGGAATAAGAAGGGTCAGCCGACCCTTCATTTAGGAGGGAATTGTAACAATAGAACACTTTGGAGAAATAGTGGTCGCTCTTTCTTTGAGAATATTTCCACTTTCTAGCAAAGTATTTAAAGCAAAACGTCTATAAATTTTGTTGTTAAAATGTTGATATCTAGTATCCTAGGGTGACACGTGGAACGATCATATTGTGACACGTGGCATATTTGATTTGGCACATTGAATAAAGTGAGGTTACTAATTTTTATTTGATAATTTGGTACATTGACTATAGCGAGGTTACTAAGTTTTATTTGATTTGGCACATTGAGTATAGCGAGGTTACTAATGCGGGTTTAACCACAACACAATCAGGAAATGAAAATTCACTCATAGTAGTTTTAAGGATTAGGCACATGCAAGATTACCTTGTAGCTGGAATACTAATTGAAAAAGTAACATGAATTTATTAAGTTATGTTAATCATTTGCAGAAATAGATAAATGTTTTAATTAAATAAATTCACTTAAAACATAAAAGACACACAGATCATGAGTAAAGACAAATCCAAATTGTAGATCAATGTATGGATTATTGATTGCAAAAATTAAACAGTGTCCATAAATAATCTGAAGTGGAAGGCAACATTCATCAAAGAAATTTGATCAATTAACAAAAGAGGAATGGAGAGAAGGACTAACTGTATTACTTCAAAGTTGCAAAAAATTACAATCTCTACATCAATCAGAGTGTCTCCAGTATTCTTTTGTTGATTTTCTCTCCCCATAGACCCCATGAGACCTCTACCCTTTAAATAATAATTACAAAAATAGTTACAAAAGATAGACTTACCATAAAACAGGGATTACAAATCGAAACTAAAAGGCATCCTCGGGAGCGACTAATACCAACCCTTTTCACAAAATTCCCAAAATATTTTCATCACATGGTTTCCAGGAAGTATTTGTCACATACCCAAAATTTTCGTAAAAATTTGAAATTTTTCTAATCGTCTAATAATCCTTAAATGTTATACAGAAGATAAAATAAATTCATAATCGCAACATCTCATAACATTTTCACATCAATTATTAAATTCCAACCATTAATCATTTTACTTGTCGATATAAAGGTCTTCTATATTTTTAGAAGCCACTCTAACTTTCAATACACAAGCCATTATAATATAATTTATTCTAAAAGCATAACTTAATGATGTTTTATCAAATGTCCTATCCTAACAAATTCTTTCTATAATAGTTTGAACAAAGCATTATACTCATACTTTCCATAGCCGTCGAAATACTCTATTTAATATGTATTCAACTTTATCCAACTTGAAGATTTCTAGCTTAAATGTACACGTCCATTACACCTAGGACACATCCATTAGAAAAATGATTTACCCATATAAGTATCTGGTTTATATAGAACAAGTGATCAATAATGTACACTTATAAACGATTAGCCTCAACTCAAATACATACGTAAACGAGAAACGTCAAAAACTAACAACTTTGATAATTTTGCAAACTATGTAAAGTAAACATATTTAAGCAAATAAAAACTAAAGTAACAATTGAAAACCAAATATCAAGAAATATATACACACAAGATAAAACATACCAAGGAGAACATTTTGACATGGTTCACCTGCATCTTGGGCTACGTCCACAAAGGCTTGGGTTTTTATTATTTAATCAAGGAAGGAAGAGGTTACATCTAGCAACGAAATTGTTGCCAACCACTTTCCTACATTTCTCTAGCCTCTCTTATAAGAGCTTAAGTAATGCTAAGTCTATAGCCAACCATGGCAACATAACCTAATTCTCTACCAAATCTATAAGCCATCTTAGTTATGCTATAAATCAATTTAACAATGTATAAATAACTCTTTCCATATCCTCCATGCTTATGTACTCACCAACATAATATTTTTGTAATTGTAAACCTTTTCCTTGCTTTCATACTTAGTTATCAATATATAAAAATCTTTAATTAATAAATAGAACAAGGTAACCATTAGGATGATCTAAACAATTCTTATTTAAACAAAACTTGTATTTCCTTTAAAGGCCTATATCCTGTATCAGTAAAATGCATTAGTAGCAGACTAAAATAATTTCTTTGAGATTAAAGTGATATTTAAGTCTAAGCTTCTTTTCCAATAATTTCACACTAAGAAACCCACCAAGGTTCAGGATCTAGTCATAATTATAATGAGTTTAAGTCACTCTTATATATGTGTGGCTTATGTTGACTATTCAATACCCTTATTTCAATTACATCTCTTTACTTTACCATTATGTAAGAATTAACTAATTGAAATAAGGATCTTTTAATATAGTTTACTATAACCGAACCAAATAGATGGTTAATCTTAAACATTATAAATGTAAGGTATAAAATGGAAAAAGGGGAAAGATAGAGGTCTATTTTTCGATCACGGCTATTACCTCAATCATGGCGGCGGACCTAAAATTGTGGCAGTCTAATATCTACACAGCAACTGATATTTGACAAAAATGAATTAATTTAAACACACAGATCTAAAATCTAGGAAACAATAAATTGCTCCAGGACAGTGGTAGCTTGTATTGCGACATGAGATAAATCTTTTATAAATAGAAGGAAAGATATTCCTTATTGAAATCTACCATTTCTTTTTCTACAGAGGATTCGTTTCTATATATGCTATTCGTCCGTCACCATAAAGCAGTCATAAATTTAATAACTAATAGTTGTAAACCTAAATGGAAATTTGCTCCCGGATCAATGTTTGGCGAACACAACAATTAATACATAAAAAAAAAACTCCAAAACGTAACTCATATTCACCAAGGCGCATAGATTGTAGAGTATAAGCACACCGAGTTTGTAAACGATGAAGCTAATCTCAGCAACATCCAAAAAGTTACAGGATCTAAAAAGAACATAAGGATAGGGTGATCAAGATCATCTCGAGTCGCTACTGAGGTAGCAGTAACAGATATAATGAAAACAATCAAATTATACAGGCTTTAAGAAACTGGATAAAATGACCACGTTAGTGAAATCACAACAGTTGCCCCAGACCGCACTTCTGTGATCACAGGAACTGTATAAAAATATCTTTATAACTTACAACTATTTCTTAGATTGTATCCTTCGAACATGGCAGGTTTATATATATGTAAAATACAATTACTCACCAATCGCACTTCCTCACAGGTAGGTTCCGTATATGAAACATTACACAACCTAAAGCTAAAATAACCCAACAATCCACACAGCGAGATTTCCAAATTAACAGCTGGAAAGTAAGTAAAGAAGAAATACCTCCATATAGATCGATCGATCAAGAGCGATGTTTCATCCTTGGAGAATTTGGTAACAGAAAGGTTACATCCTCACCTCCGACAGAGATCGACTATATTTCAACTATACTTTTGCAGAGACTAACTCAATCGTAGAGCTCTCGGCCTCTGTCTACTCCTGTAGACTCTTTCCTCGGCGAGTGTGCTATCCCCAACAAGTTCTAGTATGCACCACCATCTACCAAAAGCGATTTTCCCAAAAGCTCCCCTCAACATTATTGCAGATCACCCCCTTCTCTTCTCACCGGTCCCCCTTTTCACTAGAACCACCCTCTTAAGAACTCTTCACTTGATACCATTTGTCCACAATGGTAGCTTGGATTTTCGGTAGACAGAGGTATCCAATCGACTTGGCATTCTTCCCCGTCAATCCCGTCTTTCCACGATGACACTTGTGCAAATAAACATCCCAGCCTTCAAGGATGTTCGCCCCACTCTCGTCATTTCAGTTTTATTTTAAATAATACAAGGAGAAAATGGGGACAAGATCCCCAAAATCAGTCCTCCCATACTGACATGGCTCGGCTCTCTTTCAATATATCGCCTAGCTCAGCTAACCGAATCTCCCTCCTTAATTGTATTCAAAACTTTATGGTTGGATACTTGTAACCACCCTTACAGCTTCTAATAATAAATTTATTTATTACCCACTAAAAGCAAAATAGTTTTTGCTGAATGGCAGCTGGAAGAGAGTTTCTTATGTTTAACTAAGGGGACAACCATCCTTGAAAAACTCGCATGAGATTTCCCCACGTCCTCCATCTTCAATAACTTAACTATTTGTGGAGTAAAGTGGAGGTCATTTAATTTATATTCATCTCCTATCTGCAAAGGATCGACCCTCATAAAGAGGATGCCATCCTCTAAAATGCTGACCTGTCCCTTTAAGTAAAGACTCCATGAGCTTACTTAACTAAATGCCAACTTCTTGTAAAAGTTTATGTTTAAGCTAACAAGTATTCACTTCTAAAAACTTCCATAGTTTTTAAAAGTATAACCACCAAAACTTATATAAAATTAATATGGTTTAAATATCTGTATATATAACAATATATATATACAAATATATTACCTTATAACGATTCATAATATATTATCATAAATACTAAGATATTCTCCTCTCTAAATCGAAGGTGACTATTTCATCTAGTACCTTATCGATTAATTTATTTTTTTAGGCTTGTTTCTTATTTTAAGCCTTTATGGATAACTTCATCATCTTTAGAATTAAAATGACTAAGTTATAGTATCTTAGTTAGATACCTATGGTGATTAGAAATTCCTATCCAGATGAAACTTTTATCTAACCACTTGAGACGACACATAGGACTACAGTATCGAATTCATCGCTTCCCAGCCATTATCATGTTCTTGGTGGGTTATCATACTTATCGCTTGATCGAATTACCATTATTAATCTTCTAGGATTAAGCTAAGATTTAGAAACATAACACTAGTTTGAAGTCCACTGGTGGGGCCTTGGCTGGGATAATTACAAAGCGCCACGCAAACTGTTGCTGATTTTATAGAATCTGCTTCAGCATGTCGTGCAGCTCGTCCTGCTGCATCAAGATTTTCGCCCGAGCCTCATTCCGATCCGAGAGGGCTTTTCCGAGAACTTGCTTGTGAGACCAATGCAGGTCGAGAGTCTTTTGGTACAATGTAGCCCGCCCACTGGTATTACCAAGGTCAAGGATGAGAACCTCAAATTCCTGGCGAATTTCATCATCTGTCAGAAAACACCGAGATAGCCTGGTATCATCTTCGGCATCGTTTATCTCTGCTTGAGCCTGGATAGGAATCTGAGAGTGAAATTTGTAGGCCTTCTCAACCACTTCCCGCATGAGCCGCATGGGCGAGGTGGAGGAAGAACTGCTGAGCAGAGGAGCGGTAACTTGTTGGGTGTCCTGGAGGGTGCAGACCTGTTTCTTTGGCGGCATGTCTGCAAAGAAACAGAGGCGGAGAAGAAAGCACTCAGAAAGCACTCAGGGAGAACTCAGGCACAGGTAGGAATCAAAGTTGCGGAGACAATACACCTCGAAGCTGCGGAGCCGGTAGCACTTAGACATAGTCAGAGTGGCAGCGGGCAGCCAGGCAGTATGCACAACAGTGAAAAAGAGAACCAGAGAGCCACGGGGTCTAGAACCAACAGAACCAGAGACAGAGCAATAGAAAAAATCAGGAGTCCAGAGCAGAATGTCTCGCAGCCGAAAATGATTTGTAGAGACTTTGCGCAACAAGGCTCTGATATTAGCATTAATGAACTTGGTGAGCTCCTTGATGGAATGCTTATCAACAACAACGCCAGTAATGACCATGATTGTAGAAGGACAGCTCCATTCACTCCGCAACGTGGGAGTCATAAGGGCTAGAACCCAGAGTAGGTAAGAAGCGGTAGACAGGACCTTAAGCATGTAGGAGAGGTCATACCACCGGCGGGAATTAAGCATCAAACCAGAGCATCGCGCGAGAATTTATCAGGTTGCGTGGGGGACGGGGATAGTGGAGGGTGTCGCCTATGACGTACAATTTTAATTATATCATGTGTGATTTGATGTCAACAAAATTAAAATTTGGATTAAGATGAAGTACAATTTTAATTATATCACGTATGATTTGATGTCAAATCTAAACAATTTATCAATGACTATGACTAAGACTCTTCCCGCAATCCGCAATTCCGGGTTGCGGGTTTCAGATGTAAAAGACCACAATTATTGAAGAATATTTATGCATCCACAATTTGCATTGAGGATTGCAGGTTGCAGAAAGAAAATGTTTCAAAACTGAAAACCAAGTTTCCGCAAACTGCATTGCGGATTGCACATTGCGGGTTGCAAAAAGAACTCGACTTTTGGGAAAACTAAGTGCTTTCCGCAACTCACAAAACACTAAAAAATGCAAGAAAATTTCATAGGAAAGTGTCAACATCAACCTTTCTAAAGTGCAAAATCAAGTTCTGAAAGTGGCAATATTGGCTTTGAAAAGTGTGTTTTTCTATTCGAATAGTGTGTTTCTAGACTACTTATGAACCATAAAATTGCAGTATTTTGTTATAAAACTATGAATTTAAATTCAAGAAGTGTGAATTTCAAATAAAAAAATGCTAATTTTGATTTGAAAAGTGTGAATTTTAAATCAGAAAATGCAAATTTTCATTTGAAATTTGTGAATTTGAAATTTGTGAATTTGAAATAAAAAAATGCAAATTTTCATTTGAAAATGTGAATTTAAAATTAAAAAAATGCAATTTCTCATTTGAAAATTGTGAATTTAAAATAAAAAATGCAGTTTCTGATTTGAAAAGTGTGAATTTCAAATAAAAAAATGCAATTTTTTATTTCAATATTGCAATTTTAATTTGTAAATGTTCAAAATTTTAAGGTGAAAGTTATAACATATGAAATTGTTTGTCCCGACTTCCATTTTGCGACAAGAAGGATCAGCCGCCCCTTCTTTTCGTAGTTAATTGTGAAAAAATTGATCCAACAATTCAACTATATGCATAATGGAGAACACAAGAAGGATCGACCGAGCCTTCTTGCAGTATCGAAATACTATGGAAATAATATTGGGAATAAGAAGGGTTGACCGACCCTTCTTGCAGTGTCGAACTATTATGAAAATGATATTGGGAATAAGAAGGGTCGGTCGACCCTTCAATTACGAGAGAATTGTAAAAATAGAACACCTTGTAATTTATATCATATAAAAATGGTTTGTCTAGACTTCCGTTTTACGACAAGAAGGATCGACCGCCCCTTCTTTTCGTAGTTAATTGTGAAAACCTTTATCCAACAATTCAGCTATATCCATTATGGAGAATGCAAGAAGGATCGACCGACCCTTCTTGCAGTGTCGAACTATTATGAAATGAATATTGTGAATAAGAAGGGTCGGCCGACCCTTCATTTAGGAGGGAATTGTAACCATAGAAAACCTTGGAGAAAGAGTGGCCGCTCTTTCTCTGAGAATATTTCTACTTGCCAGCAAAGTCTTTAAAGCAAAAATTGTATAAATTTTGTTGTTAAAATGTTGATATCTGCTATCCTAGGGTGACACGTGGAACGATCATATTGTGACACGTGGCATATTTGATTTGGCACATTGAGTATAGCGAGGTTACTATTTTTTCTTTGATTTGGCACATTGAGTATAGCGAGGTTACTAATGCTGGTTTAACCACAACATAATTAGGTAATGAAAATTCACTGATAGTAGTTTTAAGGATTAGGGACATGCAAGAATGCAGTGTAGTTGGAAATGCTAATTGAAAAATTAACATGAATTTATTAATTTATGTTAATCATTTGCAAAAATAGATAAATGTTTTAATTAAATAAATTCACTTAAAACATAAAGACACACAGATCATTAGTAAAGACAAATCCAAACTGTAGATCAATGTATGGATTATTGATTGCAAAAATTAGGCATTGTTCATAAATAATCTGAAGTGAAAATCAACATTCATGAACATTGTAAAGGAAATTAATTACTTATTTGCTCAAATTACTATCAACCAATTAAAATTAACCGATGGCAAACTAAGGGTTCAGGTGCATTCAAGATTCACTTGTAACTAATATGTCAATTGAAAAATTAATATCAATTATAATTTTCTGTAAAAACCATTTGCAGAAATAGCTAAAATTTTTAATTGAATAAATTCTTTTAAAACATTAAGGATACACAGATCATAAGCAGAGAAAAATTAAAACTGTAGATCAATGTAATTATAGATTGCAAAAGATTAAACAGTATTGATAAACAACCTGAAAGTGAAAATCAATATTGATCAAAGAAATTTGATTAATAGACAAAAGAGTATGCAAGAGAATAACGTAACTGTATTACTGAAAGTTTGCAAGAAATTACAAGCCCTGCATTAACCAGTGTATGCCCAGTCTCTTCTATTGATTTTCTCCTCCAAATTCCATCATCCCTAGCCTACGAGAGATCTACCCTTTAAATAATAATTACAATTTTGTTACAAAGGATAAATTCCCCAAAAAACAGGGATTTAAAAAATCGAACTAGGCTAATGGCCAAGAAAATCTTGCCACTTGGCTACAATTTCTAACAATTCATCTATATTTGGATAATTGACCGACTCAAGTCCTAACTGGGCATCACACGTCAAAGTTTACAAATCATTTTTAGACAAATTATGCCAAATACCAATAAAAATGTGGATCATTCCCTCAATGGAAACATGTTGCCTAAATAACCGATCCACGTCATCAATCTTGATATGCTCGAGGTGTTGGATCTTCTCTTTAGCTTCCTCGCATCGACGTTCAACCTGTTCTAGCATCAACTTCGGTGGACAAGCACTTTCAATGAGGTCCATGGTAGGGAAATGCAACTTCTCCATGATGTTATCCACAACGTAACATCTCCTTCTGCAAACACCTTGTGCTTTCTGGATAGTATCTCCAACCATATCATTTATATCATGCCAAGCACACAATGCAGTTCTGATTTTCTTCAGTTGGAAACTAGTGAGAATAGGAATATTCTCAGGTCTCTCCTTAATGGACCTCTGCCATTCCACAATATCTTCATTGGCCTTAAAGGCCTACTGCCTTTTAGCTACCTGCTGATCAAGAGTAACAGACATCTTCCCAAAAACAATGTGAGTCTCATGGATATCATTCAAGGTGTGAAATAATTCAGCTAGCAGCTTGCAATGTTCATCATTGACCTGAATGGCCAAATCCTTAAACTCTAGCTGGGAAAACCTAGAGAATGCGGAGGAGGATGCACTTGCAGTTGCATCCTCACATCATTTTTCTAGCATAGTTATCCTTTGTGTATTGGCAGCATTTACAACTTGTGTATCATGTAATTGAACTTGGAGAGAGGTATTTTTCAACTGCAGATCTTCAAACCCATCTTCAAATACCTTCCTGAGATCAGTAACATAAGATTCATGTTCCTCATTGGTTTTGGCCAATTTCTCTTCAAGCTTCTTTAGCTCTTCTTTCTTTAAATCAATCTCCCTATTCACTGTTGTCACTGAATCATAGTTTGCACCTGCAAAAGCACCCATGGCTATAGCAGCATCCAATGCTTCTCGTTGTATGTCATCAGACTGCTTGGTCCAAATTATTTGATTAGGAGTAGGTGCCTCCAATCCACCTTGATCCCTGCTTCTCTTCTTACCTTTTCTTACCACTGACTTGGAAGCTCTGCTGTAGAAGTAATCCCCAATAGGGACTACAATGTCTTCTTCAAACTCAACTACCAATTCAGTAAATGATGAAGTCACATTTACTGTTGAAACCAATGAAGATGTCTGAGTAGTAGAAGGAGCAGGTATAGACATAGTTATTTGGGAAGTAGTTGAGGTGGGAGGGATATTTTGAATAACTGTTGGTACAGAAGTTGGGGATGGAATTGAAGTGAAGGCTTCAAAAAGTGGAACTTGGATATCATCAGCTGGTAATGAAGAAGGAGGAACTGGAGTCTGCTCATCAGTAGATGGTGGTGATAAAATGAATGGAGGTGATTGTAGAGAGACAGTCAAAGACTGGATCTCTTCAATAGTATATGGAAAAATAGGAAGTGGAACCGATATGGCTGGGAATTGAACAGTGATGGTAGTTAGAGTATGGAAAATATGGGATATGGGGAATGGAGGTGTTACCCCATATGACAAAGTTGAAAGAATTTGAATAGATGGAAGTAGAAGTTTTGAGGTTGTGGTGTCAGCAGCAGGGGTAGTTTCAAGAAACTGATGGTCTTGGATAGAATCATCCACTTCAATAGAATTCAATAAATCTATAATTATTTGTGAAGTTTCAGCTACTTCCTCAATCACAGGCACAGAAGAATGTACCTCATCTTCAACATCACTGTCACTAATATTGAAGGTAGGGATTTGAGATGCAGAAGTATGGGTTTTCTGCCTTTTGGCTGGCTTGGTGACAACCATCACTTGATCATCACAAGTTTGAGTAACTGCAACAGTCACTTGAATATCAGCAGTAAGCTTAGTAGTTGCAACTACTTGAGTGTCTAGCATCGAAGTCATCTGAGCTAAATTTTGCTTTCATGGTTGTGATGCTTGCATCAATACCATCAATTGTTTAGCAGTCTTTACCTCTTGAGCATCTTCCATGATACCTTTGCCTTTATCTCCTTTACTGCAGGTCATCATTAGTGGAGCAGTTGATTTCTGACCTTCTTTCTCCTCTCTATCCTTTCTTGCTTGCTCAATGAGGTTTAGTTCCATTGCTCTGCAGCTCAAAACCGTAGTATTAAGGTCATGTTGATACTGCATGATATGGTTCTGTTCATCTTTACTCTTAGCCCTTGCCAAGACTTCATCAAAGGTATTTAATCCTTGATAGATGGAGGCATCAAGAAGTTCTTCATGAACAAATCCACCCTTCACATGGTTGTGCTTGAAATGGGCATCTAGAACACCTTTAGGATCATGTCTTCTTTTGGCCACAGAACCCAATTTTAAAGTAGCAATTTTGTCACCCAACACTATAGCCCAAGTTGAATTTGGGATGGCCAATGGCCCAAGGGTCAAGGGGAACTTAGGCCACGCCTTTCTCTTTAGACCACTTAGCTTTAAATACACATCATCGGTAACATTTTGATAGGAAACCTCTTCAATGACCAATCTGTCAAGAACTATCTTGGGTAGCATATGAACAATAATGCTTCCCCAAACTCTGACATATGAGAAGGATTCACACACATACAAGTCACCAATTGTGGCAATGAAGGTTATGTCATCAACTGAGAAAGCAGGATCCTGCTCTTTGAAGATTTTGAAGTAAATACTTCCAAGGAAGTGATCACAAATGTCATATATGAAAGGCATATAATTGTTCTCCCATAATGCGGAATAATAAATATGGATAGGAGGATCTAATGGAATCCAATTCCATCCCATGTTGGTATATTGGAATTATGCACAAAATGTATCAACAACAAAAGCTGAAAAGAAGAAATGTGGCTTCTTCATAGTCGGTTCCTTCGGATATGCTTGAATGGTTGTTTTGAGTTCAAAAGACAAGATTGACACCCAAGGGAATGACTCACCAGTCGTTAGAACATGATGGGTTACAAGAGGCCACTCAACTTTAAATACATAATAGTTTGGGAGACCATACATTCTGCATAGCATGGTAGCCAATAGGGAATAAGGTTCTCTAAACCAGGAAACTTGGTACAAGTTATCAGCTCTACGGATGAAACTGTCAGGTTTATTCATCCATGACTTCAACATTTCGTTGAAATTGTACCTGGTCTTAGAGGATTACATGAAATCAGCGTTAAGAGGTTGCATAGACTGTTTAAGATCATAAGCTCTGATGAAAACCTCAGGGAGGAAGGTAGCCAATTGTGACCCTACACTGTCATTAAATGACCGGTCTTTAGGGTTAGCGTGGTCCACAATCCATTTAACTGCATTAGTATAAGGAAAGATAGTGGGTCTGGAAGCAATGGCATGGAGCTGGGAATCCCTAATTTTCTCATACGCCAGCTGGTCATTCTGAATGTCTGATAGGTCATCATTATCGAAAATTGAGTAGATTTTGGACCAGTCTATCTGATAAGTTTCACTGATTTTATCACTAGTGTCCGAGAAAATACCAAAATTTGGGTCTTTGTTTAGTAAATCCTTCTTAGTAGTTTTACAACGTATATTGCGCAACATGTTTGAAACTGGAGGTTTTTTGATAAACAAATGAACAAAAATAAAAAACAATTCAAAATCTCAAAACAATAGATAAGTGAATAAGAGGAATGAACAAAACCAACCTGTTTCAGCTGAAAAAAACAGGTAACAAACACGGTAAAAACTTCGAAGTAAAATTCAATCAGCAAGGTAATCTCTGAAAGTAAAAATGACAAGGAAAAATAGGGAAAATCATATATTTATTGCTTTTTGACGGGCCAAATCTAGACCGTAGGATGAAAATGAATCAACGGCTGAGATTAAACCTTGCGGGATGCAGGGTCAAGTTGCAGGAGTTTTATTTTGGAACTATGTACATTTTTCCCCCAATCCGCAATCCATAATTACGGGTCACGGGTTGCGGGATCGCAACTTAGAAAACCAACAAACAAAAGGTTCCCACAATCTGCAATCCGCAAATACGGGTTGCAGGATGCGGGAGTGCAAACAACCTTTTATAATTAAAATAATCTTTCAAAATCCGTAATCTGCAATTGCGGGTTGCAGGTTGCGGGACCACACATCACACCTTATTACTCGAACCACTTTTCCGCAATCCGCAATTGCGGGTTGCGGAACAAAAATTTCAAAAGTTATTTACAAAGTCTTCCTGCAATAAGCAATAAGCAGGATTGCAGGATGAAAACGACTTGGTGGAAAAACTCAAAGCTTCCCACAACTTCAAAAAAACAGTCAAAAAATTGACAAACTAAACTTCATTTAAATCACCCAGTGTAATCTCATCCGCGGGATCAAGACAAATCGACCGTTAAAACTTAAACATGCAGGAAGGAAAAGAAGGGTTGCGGGGTTTTATTTCATAAATATATATATTCTTTACGCAATTCGCAATTGCAGGTTGTGGGTTGTGGAAAAAAAAAGTGCAAAACTATTTTGAGACTCTTCCCGCAATATGCAATTGCGGGTTGCAGAAACACTAGGTGCAAAATAGGTTCTGAAAAGTGTGAATTTCAAATCAAAATATGCAATGTTTTACTTGAAGATTGCAATTTTCATTTGTAAATGTTCTAAATTTCAAGGTGAAAAAATGAATGTCTAAAATATTCAAGTCATTGTTAGAATAACAAGTCAATCGGCTAAGTTATAAGATATAAAAATGGTTTGTCCCAACACCCATTTTCCGACATGAAGGATTGGTCGCCCCTTCTTTTCGTAGTTAATTGTGAAAATGTGTATCCAGCAATTTAGCTATATCCATAATGGAGAACACAAGAAGGATCGACCGACCCTTCTTGTAGTGTCAAAATATTATGAAAAGAATATTGGTAATAAGAAGGGTCAACCGACCCTTCTTGCAGTGTCGAACTATTATGTAAATAATATGGGGAATAAGAAGGGTCGGCCAACCCTTCAATTAGAAGGGAATTGTAACAATATAACACATTGGAGAAAGAGCGATCGCTCTTTCTCTGAGAATATTTCTATTTTCTAGCAAAGTCTTTAAAGAAAAACGTCTATAAATTTCGTTGGTAAAATGTTGATATCTAGTATCCTAGGGTGACACGTGGCATATTTGATTTGGCACATTGAGTATAGCGAGGTTACTATTTTTTTTTATTTGGCACATTGAGTATAGCGAGGTTACTATTTTTTTTTATTTGGCACATTGAGTATAGAGAGGTTACTAATTCACTGATAAAAAGAGAAACTTTGTATTATATACTAGTAAAAAAGGTTACATCAATCTTCTTTTTACATTGCACTTATGAGAAAAGACCTATGCCTTTCCAAATGGCCTCTTAGCCATGTGAGTTCAACACTTAGCCAGATTTTTGTTCTTTATATGTAAAATACTTTTGTTCTTAATATGTAAAATACAATGAGTTATATTCAGAAAAATATATTTGTCATTTGACCATATTTAGCTATAAATTACTTCTTTGTAATTATATTGAAGCATATAGATGGATTTATTCAAAAGGTTGTGCACAACCATTCATTACAAAAAGAAGATCCTGGGAGCATAAATAGCTTTCAAAGTATGGCTCTGTAAATTTAACAAGCTGATGCAAAAAAAATTCCAAAATGGATGTAACAACTCATCCAAGTAGGGATCTCTTCTACAAAAAATTATGCCGCTGAACAGAGGTTTCCTCAGCAATTCTCATGCCCACACAGGGGGATTCCTAGCAGTGGTTTCACTAGGACATCCTGGCCATCTTTAAAATTTCATCTTTTATAAAACCCACTGTCTTATGAGCATATCAAAAATAACAGAAGCTGCAAGAGCATTAAAATTTAGAGAGTTACAAATCATCTTGCCCCCCAAAACATAGTGTTTTCATCTGTGGCATGACCAGAGAACAAAGGATTATTTGAGCATGGACGCAAAACTTGTAGAAAACCGGAGTGAAGCAAACACAAAAACCAGAGCAGAGAGACACGGTCCTCTCATCGAGCTCTAGAGAAGTCATGACTGCAGTTACTCGGGAGGGAAGTCTTCCAGGATGGGGAAGCACCCCGAAAAATCATCCTCTGGCAGCTTGACGAGAAGCGGCTCAATCTTCCTGGTAGCAAGGAGGTCGGGCTCAGCGTGGCTGCACAGGCGTTTGTAGGGCAGGGAGCTCATCATGGATAGAGTCGAAAAATGCACAGGAGGAGCCCCAGGCGAGGCAGGGGCAACCAGAAAGAGATCCGAAGTGTCCGTGGTAGTAGTTGCGATAGGCTCTTCAGAAGGGACGGCAAAGACACAGGAAGGGACGCCATCGCCTTTTCCTGCAGCGTTGGCTTGGACCGGGCTTCGACTTACGATCGCGTGCTGGCTCCAGGAGAAGGTGGCATCGAGATTAGGTAGACTTTCATCCAGCGCAACGAGCTTGGCCCTGGTGGCCAGCATTTGGTTCCGAGTAGAACCCCAGTTTCCCAGCATGTCGTCCAGAATCTTCCCCAACATATTCTTCATGAGCCAGTAGTGATTGATTGAACCGCAATTGGAGCTAAAGGCCAAGTGATCCGCTACCATTTTCCCCTCCCAGTCTTCAATTAGGTTGCGACTAGAAAAGGAAATGCCAGTGTCAAAACCATCGCCAGAGCTTGGGGCGCTCTGACTCCTAGAGCAACGATTCCCCCAACCTCAACATGAAAGACCACGGGACTTGGTCATGGCGAAAGAAACTGTGAGGGACCAGAACTAGAAGTGGAGCTGCATATAAGGATGAACAGAGCCAAACCAAAGGTTCGAGGAGGCAGACTGAGTGTCGTCTATGGTGTGCATGGACTCGTTTAAATAGTGAGGAGTCTGTATGTCGTGGCTGGTGTTCGCACGAGCCATAGTTAAGAGCAGAGAGAAGAATTGAAAGAGCCGAGGGCTAAAATGAATGCGCAGAGGGCCGAGGTCCAATCGAGTTGTACCAGGGTGGCGGCCAAAGTAAATGCAAGGGGACTTGTGAGCGACAGTGCAAAGGGATGCCATTAAGCCACAAGTGTGGGGGTGGCCAGTTGTGGAGGAAGACAGATGGTAGGGCAGGTGGATGGGCAGGCAGATAGGTGTGGAGGCATGCAACATCGTGGGCAGGTCTGAGACCGGGCAAGGTAATGCGTGCAGTGTTAAGGGCACAGGGTGCAAGGGGGATGGCCCCATAGATCATGTTGACATCCGGAGCTAGGGGATAATGCTCCTCGAACTGAAGTTTACTTGTGGAAGTAATTGTAAATAAATAACTTTACACATTTACATTAGTATCATTATAGTAGCATTATATGAAAACTATTCTATTCTTTCTTTTTCTTTTTTTTTTAATAGAAACATTCTTTCCTTTTGTTTTTTTTTTAAATCGAAGCATTATTTATTTTTTCTATTTTTCTAAATAGAATGAAATCTCATAAAAATAATGAAAAGTGTTTTTAGTTATTATTATTTTTTTATTAAAGCCCTTCATGCTAGAAGGGAGGTATGAATATATAACCTTCAAATGTGAATTTAAAATAAAAAAAATGCAATTTCTAATTTGAAAAGTGTGAATTTCAAATAAAAAATACAATTTTTCATTTGAAAATTGCAATCTTCATTTGTAAATGTTCAAAATTTTAAGGTGAAAAAGTTATAACATACAAAAATAGTTTGTCTCGACTTCCATTTTCCGACAACAAGTATCGGTCGCCCTTGCTTTTTGTAGTTAATTGTGAAAATCTGTATCCAACAATTTAGCTATATCCATAATGGAGAACACAAGAATGATCGACCGACCCTTCTTGCAGTGTCGAAATATTATGAAAAGAATATTGGTAATAAGAAGGGTCGACCGAGACTTCTTGCATTGTCCAACTATTATGAAAATAATATGGGGAATAAGAAGGGTCAAGCGACCCTTCAATTACGAGGGAATTGTAAAAATAGAACACATTGGAATTTATATCATATAAAAATGGTTTGTCCTAACTTCCATTTTATGACAAGAAGGATCGGTCGCCCCTTCTTTATGTAGTTAATTGTCAAAACCTTTATCCAGAAATTCAGCTATAGCCATAATGGATAATACAATAAGGATTGACTGACCCTTCTTGGAGTGTCGAACTATTACGAAAAGAATATTTGGAATAAGAAGGGTTGGCCGACCCTTCATTTAGGAGGGAATTGTAACAGTAGAACACCTTGGAGAAAGAGCGGCCGCTCTTTCTCTGAGAATATTTCCACTTGCCAGCAAAGTCTTTAAAGCAAAACGTCTATAAATTTTGTTGTTAAAATGTTGATATCTAGTATCCTAGGGTGACATGTGAAATGATCATATTGTGACACGTGGCATATTTTATTTGGCACACTGAGTATAGGGAGGTTACTATTTTTTATTTGATTTGGCACATTGAGTATAGCGAAGTTACTAATGTGGGTTTAACCACAACACAATCAGGAAATGAAAATTCACTCATAGTAGTTTTAGGGATTAGGCACATGCAAGATTACCTTATAGCTGGAATGCTAATTGAAAAATTAACATGAATTTATTAATTTATGTTAATCATTTGCAGAAATAGATAAATGTTTTAATTAAATAAATTCGCTTAAAACATAAAAGACACACAGATCATGAGTAAAGACAAATCCAAACTGTAGATCAATGTATGGATTATTGATTGCATTAATTAAACAATGTCCATAAATAATTTGAAGTGAAAATCAAGATTCATCAAAGAAATTTGATCAATTAACAAAAGAGGAATGAAGAGAAGGACTAACTGTTTACTTCAAAGTTGCAAAAAATTACAATCTCTGCATCAATTAGAGTGTCTCCAGTCTTCTTTTGCTGATTTTATCCCCCCAACCCATGAGACCTCTACCATTTAAATAATAATTACAAAAATAGTTACAAAAGATAGACTTCCCATAAAACAAGGATTACAAATTGAAACTAAATTGTACCGATCATTTTCAGAAAATTCCCAAAATATTTTCATGACATGGTTTCTGGGAAGTATCCCGTAACAAAATGTGGAAGATACCGACTGTTAGCACCCAAATTGTACCTTAAGGTTGCAGAAAGGCCAACCTGGGGTAACCACAAAACCACTTCAGGAAAGGTAAGTTGGCTTCTTCCTCTCCAGAGAGGGATCTCTCACAGAATTTTAAACAAGGCCAAATACATATAAATGAATATTGTAATTGAAATGTTCTTTGGTTGAAAGCAAAGTGAACAAACTCATTGGGCAGTGTAGTCAAAACATACAAATATGATTAAACATGGTAGTGCTTTGCAAAGAAAACTAATCAGAGGCAGGATAGCCACCTGCTCACAATCAAATAGGTTTTGTTTGGTGATTAAACAAGAAGATATGAACAACCCATCAATATAGAGCTTATGATAATGAATTCTATACCAACTTTAGCAGAAAATGGTAGTGGATGCTTGAAATGAAAGCAACAACGCATAATATTAATGACTTCTGTCCCAATACAACACTTATCCAAGCATGAAAAAGCATAACAGTATGAATTAAACAGTGTCAGAAACATTCACATAAGAGAAGAAGTAAACAGACTGTAAGACGAATAACACAAGAATCTCTAATAAGAAATCTTGCTCGTCCTAGCCAGATTTTATTAAAATATATCTTAGATTGCTTAACAAAGGGAATTCATGAGTCCAACAAAAGTTTCCAACCTTTTCTCCTTCTATTACATTGCTTACATAGATGCTCAGAGCCTTCAGGCTCGAGCTACCTCAACAAGAATTTGTTACAATGTAGGTGACACTTATTCAAATAGGTTCGCCACCCTCAGGAATTAGTTACAACAAAATGACAACCTTGGAAAAACTGGCTCAATTTTCTGTTACAAAATTACTGAGCATTTTTACCGAAAGACAACAGACTCTAACAAAATAAACAAAATTCTTCAACGAATATTTCCTCCATGTTGCTATCCCATGATCATCAAATCTTCAGGGGTTCAATATCAGCTTTCCCTTCCCATATTTCTCAACGAGCTTCCATAGCTCAGCAGCTAGCAGCTCTGAGGTGGCCAACTCCTTCATTAAGACTCGGATCTCAGTGTGGTCCCTATAAGAGTAGCTTCGCAGATGTGCATTAGCATCCTTGAACATCATGCTTAACTCAAAATCCTTTTCCATTTTCTCCACCACTGTCTTCCCTAATAGCAACTGATCCATACCTGCAAAATCGTTGAAATGCACTTTACATCCTGCCAATTTCTTTTGATATTCTTCTTCTGTGAGCATTGTTCCATCCTCCTCCCAAAAGAGAGGTAACCCTTTCTTGAACAAAGGGTCAAACATGTCTTTGAAATACTTGATCTGTTGTGCCATGACATTTATTTTAACTTGAATATCCTTTACCTGCTGGTGCTTGTGCACCACTTTTTTGGCTCCAATGATGATGGAAACCCTATCTGTTACACCAATTGTCTTAACCTACTCCTTAGATAAGCCATTCAAGAATTCGATGGCATTCTTAGTACACTCTACAGGTTTTTTGTTCAATTTCTCATTTGTTGTTGTCACGCTATGCTTGGCTAATTTTATCGCTGCTTCTTTGTCAAAGACAAAATCGAGGAAGGGCCTCAATTTTCCTGCTTCTTCAATGATGCCATCCCATATGACATGCCTAGCCTCTGGCAAGGAAATATGCCCTGTAGCTTGTCTTTCCAACTCATCATATTTACCCTACAACTCCTTGTGCTTGGCTTCCCAAGCCTCCTTTTCTCTTTCTGCATTATCCTTCAGGGTTTTCAGATTCACATTCTGCGTTTTTAATCTTTCTATTTCCACATCTTCCATACGAGCTTGGGCTATAGCCCCTACCAGGCAGAAATCACTAGCCTCTATGGATGGTTTGGCCATGCTTTCTACTTCTTGCTCTTTCTCCTGCAGTCTCTTCTCAAGCTCTTCCGCTTTGGCCTTTGATATTTTCTCCCTTGCCACCACAATGGCTATATCTATCTGCCATTGTTTTTCCTTCTCTTCAAGCTTCAATAGCTTGGCCCTATAGTTTGTCAAGTGAGTCTGCAACTTCTCCTTCTTTTCTTCCAGTTCTGTTAGCTGAGAGACTGCTACTAACTGGGTAGAGGGGATTTTCAACCCCTTTTTTAGAGATTGGATGATGTTGTCTTTTTCATTGAGTAGGTTTTGAATGCTGACTCTTTTATCATCCTGGCCCTCAGTGGCCACTATCTCACCCTGCAATTTCTTGATCTGTGCCTTATGAGTTTTGTTTTCCATCTTTTCCTACTTGAGCTAGCTGGCAACCTTACTCTTACTAACCTATACCTTTGCTAGCTCCAAAGATGTCCTCAATAGTTTAGTATAAATAACATCCCTGGTTTCTTTGTGCAAGTTTATTACATATGGGATAGGGATGTCCTCTAAATTCATCCTTAGCTCAGTGGCCTTGCTCTTGGTGGCCAAGGCCAAACTCAGGGTGTTCTAAGCAAGGCTCCTTCTAGTCACTAGAGACACTTATTTGCTTGAAATTTTCCTTACTTCAATATATAACTTGGAATCCTCTAAGGATGCCCCTGAGTCCACCTTGTATTGATCTATCAACTCATCTATAGTCTTGCTTAAGGCAGCAAGCTCAGTGGTTGCTGGGTTAAACACATACATTTTGATCTCAAATGCTCGTAGCTTATCCACTTGTTTCCTTTTTACTTTACCAGTCCCCACATGTACTAGATACTGCTCAGATTTGTTATTTTTCTACCTCTTTGGGGCTATCTCAGCTTCCCCTTCTGTGTCCATAGGGACACTGTCAGCTTCCTTGCTAGACTTTATTAAGTTGATGGCCATAGGCAATGCTGCTGGCACTGATAGGACTAGGCTAGAAGAGCCAGGCATCGTAGGTGTGTTCCCTTGTGTCAATAGGGAGGAGCTCTCAGGTGTGTCTATTTCCATCTGGCTCCTGCTAGGACATTCCAATAAATTTGCAGCTTCTGCCATGCTTGGAATTTCAAAATGCACAAAAGCTTTCCTGTTGCTTTCCTTCCTCCTGTTGGAAATGATGTGGTGGGGATCATAGTTTAAGGGTGCTTCTGTTTTGAAACCCATCTCCTTTATCTTGCATTCGATGGCTGTAAGAGATCCTTTGTTTTTTATTAAGAATGGACCTACAGTCCATGGAAATACAATATTAGAGCCCTTTCTATGATCTAGAAAGTGCTCATCTCCTACCTTCAATTTCTATCTGATGAATTCTAATGCAAACATTCTAGGGGTCAGGAAAACTGTAGTAGGTAGGGTGCATAAGCAAACCCATTAACCCTAATGGTTGTGCCATGCTCTCAAAGGAGCCAATCTTCAACCCTATTCTCAGGAGAAAGTTGTAGTAACTCTTGCATTTCTGGTAATACTCTAGGAAACTTCTTTTGAAAAATGACCTGATAAACCTCAGGCATGAGCTCATCATGGAACTTGGTGTAATCAATGTACATATCCTGAGTAAGTAATACCTCAGGCATTTGCAAGTTTTCCTCATTGAATGCCAGGAACATTTTTAGTAAGTAGGACTGAAATCTGAAAATCCTTGTTTCCTGGAAATCCTTTAGTTGGGAGTGTATACTTTCAACCAAAACTTCATCAAACCTGAGGCATGCACATTGGGTAGACTAGTTTGGGTCATCTGATTCCAGGGGGCAGGTGCCTAGGACAAAAAGAAAACTTATAAGAGGTTCTGTGACATACATATCAAAGTCTAGACCTAGGAATTGGCTTATCATGGCGATAACACCTATGGATTCTTCCATGAATAGTTTGGCTTCAGCTGGGAAATCCTGCTATTGTATTTGGACAGTAGGATTCATACAGGACCTGTAGAAATTATGTTTTACTTCAACAGGGGATTGTCTAAAAAACCAGATTAGGGCTTCCTCAGTAGACCCTATAGCTTTCTGGAAAAACTCTTTTGGGACTGACAGGGTTTTTCTAAGAGTCTGGGTATCGATTTTGCAAAGGATATTGGACTCGGAAGCGTCCATGATTACGCTCTTGGTAGAAGAGTAGTTAGAGGCACACCATTCAACAAATTCAAGAAAATGAGGGGTTTGGATGACTATAAAGAGATGGAAATAGGACTGGTGGACTTGGTGCACATCTATACCTCGCTCCCTAACTAGTTTCAACTTGTTTTTTACAGTTTCCATGGGGTCATTGGTCATCATAGTGTCGTAGACCTATGCGTTTCTATCTGTAAACAGTGTTTCTATGGGTTCTCTATTACTCAATTAAGCCATTAAATAGTTTACTGTAGAGCAGATAACCTACCTATTTTTTTTAAGGTTGGCACTAAGAGCTGATAAAAACCCATATTTAAATTGCTAAAAACCAAATTTTCTTCTAAGCTAATGCAAAAGTAAAACATATGACCCGCAAAAATTTGAAGAACCAACATGCAACGTTACTTCTGGCATGGGCGAGGAGGTTTTGGGCTCTCCATGGAGTCGTTTGGGTTGGAGCTGGAGCCAGTTGTGTCCTGGAACCCTGGTATGCAACGAGCCAGGTCTTCACGTAGCCTGTCCACCTTGCCTTCCAAATCTGTGATGTTCCTGTAGTTGTCGTCCACCTTTGAGTCCACATTAGAGATACTGTTTGCAGTGTAGTCCACCGCCTCAGACATGGAAGAGATTCGACCATTTATGAGGTTGTTATTATTCCTTATTTCAATGCTGAGAGAGTGCAGAAGTGTATACATTCTCGTCATATTTTTCTTGATATCAACAACCTCAATCCTAATCTTACACACCTGTGCTTCCATATCGTCAACCACGAAGCCCTGAGAAAGCGGAGAGGGTGGAGTTTCAGGAGAAATCTCTTCTTCACGTAGGCTGATGGATGAAAGGTCTTCTAACAGAAGGCGTAAAGGATTCAATAGGCTTGCTTCAGGAGGAGAGATGACTAAGGGATTGTGCAGGGGATTTTCACAGAGAAGGCAGGAGGAGGGTGGCAGAGTCGGCACGGAGCTGGCGCCCAGGGAGGAGGCAATGAGACCAAAACAATGAGCATCCATACTTAGGACAGGAGTGAACAAGGGGGAGGTCGAGAAGCGTCTGAAGGAAGAATGAGACGGAGCGTGCGAGTGAGTGGAGGTAGGTGAGGTGAGGCCATGTGATGGCATTAAATGCCTCCATCGGACCTCGAGACCAGCGATAGATGGAAACATGCAAATCAAAAACCCAAAGGTGGTGAGGGGTATAAGGCAAGGAGTGCGTAGAGTGGGAGAGAGAACACCCCTAGGTAGTAAAGGGTTAGGGAACCCAACAAGGAAGGGAGGGGTCATCATTTTGAGCCAAAAATCCGTAGGTTTGCAGCAATCCTTTATTGGCCATTTCATCGGCGTATTGATTGTTTGAGCGAAGAACATGGAGGAAATTAATAGAGTTGAAATCTCTGCTGGTGAATATAAGAATGTGTTGGAACTTACTTGAAGGAGTGGAACGTTTTCTGATGAGATTGCGAGCTTCTCGGACGATCATAAGGGAATCCCCAATGGCTACCAAGTCTTTAATTCCAGCGTTGATGGCGATTTCTAAACCTTTAAGTAAGGCTAACCATTCGGCATTATTGTTAGTCTTGTTTCCAATCCCCCAAGCATAGTCACTCAATCTGAGTACCCCTCCTGCACCTGCCAACCCAGGCAATCTATAAAACATTTGTTATATAATCTCAAAACGTCAAAATTATTACTTATATGGAAAATTTACTCCGCTAATTCTGCGAGGTCCTGTTCTCAACAGGAGTTACCACGATCACATCAATGCTCAACCTCTGAATTAGTGAAGATGGTCTAGATCATTTCCCAATCTCAAGTCATCTATGAACATAGTCCTTCATATGCTTAATCGTGGATAGACGGATTCGTTGGCACCGAAGCTAAATGCAAAGTCAAGGAAACCACTTGTTTCAATGCCATCACTATCTTGATTGCGCTGATGATAAATGACATATATAGAAAACTAGCACATTCACTAAACTTGTGGCCACCGATAGGTCACAAGCTAAGTGCCATGAACAAGTTATTTATTACTTTTTCTTCATGCTTGATTGTAATCACCTTTATGCCTAATCTACCTGTTACAGTCTTTAGTCAAATGGGTTGTTTGTCACTACTTGTTATCCATGCATAAGCTACGCGTTATCCATGCATCAACTACCAATTAGTTTTTATATTTCTTTTTTTTTATAATTGTTTATTTTGAATTTTAAACGAGTACAGTACACTTGTCCCATCTTCCTTCAATCTAGATAAAGTATAGATGGTATTCCACCACAAATTCTAAGATATAGACAACAATTGGTGTAAAAACTACACAAATTAAAGATAAATTAAAGCCACAAACATTGCATTACACACTAATATCTAGAGTGCAAATGCTGAGGAAGTGTTTACACCTCAAGAGATGTGATCCCTCTCGACCTTTGGTAGATCCCCTTTTAAGATGAATCTATCATAATTATATTCTATATGTTTATCTTCTGTATCTAACTATTTTAACCTAGACCTATATTATCTCAGCATGAGGATTTTGCAATATTTAAAATGCTTAACAAATCAAATTATCTTTGGATACCAAGTTACAGTAATTTCTTGTATTTCTTCTATTCGTGGTCAAGGTCATACAAACGAAAAGTTCAGGTTTTCGCAATCGTCTCATCAAATATTTGCCGTCTTTCTTACACGTTACGATCATGGAATAATTACGCCGTAAGGCGTTTCTACAAGTGAGAATCGACTTTCAGAAATTTTATTATTATTAGTTTTTAGTCCTTCGATCCTTCATCTGATGATGGAGAGTAGCTAATCCGTTGATCCTCCGTTGATCCTAGCACCGACTCCCCACTGCCTCAATGTACAGCCGATCGCCCGACTACAACTACATGCGATCAAATTGTAAATAGGCCCTGGAGAGGAGGAGGTCGTGACTCGTGAGGCTACGGATGATGTCGTAGAAGGAGAGGAGGAGCGCGGTTCTGTGGGATGGAAGGAGGAGGATATAGGCCCTGGAGGCCGCGGAGAACCAATCTAACGATGGAGGAGGACATCACTCTGCCAGCCTTCAAGTAAACACGTTTCATTTCTCTTCATTTCATATTATGTTGAGTGAAAGGGTTGGGGAGGACTAAAGGCACATGGTTGATAAATCTTGGTTTCTTTGCAGTAATTTCATCTTCCCAAGCAGTGACAAAGTTGTTAGACGCCAAGTTTTGGATGCTCTGTCTGATTTCCTTTTAGTCCAGACAACACGAAACCCTCCGACCATGAATGATGCGGGACTTTGGATTCCCCACGAGTTGGGTTTGGGGTCTGTTGGCGTAACCATTGAGAAGGAGAATTGATGAGATTCCTCGGTTAGCTGATGGTGAAACTAAACTGATAGCAGAATGTTGATGCCATCATGGCTCTCACAGCAGCTAGGAGTCTCCATGGCACCGAAAAAGGTAGGTAGTTTACACTTCTTTCTTATGGGTTTTGGATATCTTAAGATGGCATAATGTGTATAAATTCCATTCAATGCAAAACGGAATTTATACACATTATGCCATTGATGTTAATGGCGGTTAAACCCAGAGTTGAAGTTAAGATTGACATGACGAAATGGTTTAAGTAGCTTTTGATAGATGATGACTGGCCTTAATGGCTTAACATTGCCAGCCGAGGGAAAATGGAACTCATCTTCTGGTCAGATGTGTATGGTGGGATGCCTTGGATCCATCAAGAATCACCGTGCCTGTAATTCTCGAATCTACATTTGCATGCCCCTTTCACTTTCAATACAACAAAGAAGAGTAATTGTTGGCAAATCATTCTTGAATTATCCCCAGAAAGAACCTGGCAAGACAAGACAGAGTTTCTTGGTTCTAAGCGAGGATCTCTCAGTGCATTCATTGGGTGTGTTAATGTTTGACCCATTCTCCAAACGGAATTTTATCAAGATCTTAATAGTCTTGGATGTTATAGCCATTGAGGAATTTGTGGGAGTTGATTCGGAGCCGGCCTCAAACTTTTCTGTCACACCTGAGAAGGTTCAGGAATCGGCACATTCAAAAGGACCAGAGGAGTCATTGAAAGCTGCTGCACAATTGAAACTGGAAGAAAATGTTTCAAAGCTTTTTCTTGAGGGTTTCTATGATCCAAGAGTAGGTAGAATGTACCTAATCGGTTGGAGGGACCTTCGAAGGGATGCTCGAGGTCTTCACTATCTTAGTGGCACTAAAGAGAGGGTAAGAGTGGTCAAAGATAGAGACGAATCTCAAAACCAATGTTCAAATTTGAAAAGCTTTTGATCTTGAAATCTGAAAAGATTTTAAGTATTTTCTTTTATCAGTTCTATTCAATTTCTTTGTATGTTTCAAGAAGTATTGTGATAAAAAAAGCTAAAGAACTCATATTGGGATAGCGTTTCTATAATTTGAAGCATATCTGTGAGAGCTGAGAAGTAGAGGAAAATTCCATTAGAGTGCAATTCGGGGCGAAATTTTAGTTGCTTTTAGCTGTGTAAAGAACTTCATTGATAATATATGTTCTAAATTTTAAAACCTCTCAAACAGTTCAAAAGAAAATATCAGGATGAGGCCGGTGGGAGGGCATGCATCTTGCAAGCTTTTGGGTATTATAAATTTGCAGTTGAAATCGAGAAAAGTCATAAGGAACAGATTTAAAGGCGTTGTAGCTACAACCTCTGCAGGGTAGGTTGGAATCAGATCTGAATTACGGTTGAAGCAGATTTTTCACAGAAAAACAAAGAAAAATCATCTGAAACAATGTACATGAATACAAGTTACAAGAATATAGGTGGGAGGAGACTTGGAGATCTCACTCATTAAACGCTTTTGAGCTCGAATCGACTGCTTAAATATCAAACGTTACAGACAGCTTCTGTCAATTTTTTTTCTGGGGTGATTTTGCCAGGGCTAGAGCACAAACTTCATCTTTGCCTGTCGAGCGAAAATGATAAGATTTGACACAAAATCTTTCTAATTGTGGAGCAGATTTAATTTTCAAATAAATTATAACTTTAAACATTGAAATTTTGACACAAATAATGCCCCTTTTTATTATAATTTTAAAAATTAAAAGTAGCCATTCATGACAGTCAAATATCGTCCCAAAAAACTGACTAAAGACAGTTCGAAATAAGATTAAATTCACATTAAATTCACATATAAATACACCATTAGGCTGTTAGAGCCGCCATCCAGGGTGATCAAAAGAACAGAGTTTAATCCAGCAAATATTGGGATCATTGGAGGGTCACTTACCCTGTCAAATTACCCAAACACACCATATACTCCCGGGATGGGGTGTATCAGGGACCCTGCAACTAACAAGGGCCATCAGAGGTGTCCCCGTCTTGCTCTCGGGGAATGCGGTTTATGTGTCCCATCTGTCACTGGGTTATGTGTCCCTGGCACAAGGGACACAACAAACAATCGATCCATTTGTTTTCGCTTTAAATCATGGTCTGTATTTGGGCTGCCCTGCAGTTTTCATTTGCAGATCCATCAATATAAAAAATATATATATTTCTACAGGAAGATTAGACATTTCATGCGGATGAACACAGTGAATAGACGAAAGCAGCAGAATAGTTTGGTACCTGCGGCATCACTGGTTCTTTACTTGCAGCCCCGCCAATATGAACTGAAGCAAAATATAATAAAGAAATGTAGATCTGTTATTAAGGTACAGTCAAAGTAGTGAAAACAAAAGTAGGAATATGGCATGTTGTATTGAGAAGAGAAATAGAGGAAGTGTTTACCCTGCAAGTAACGACACTCTGAGGGGCGTATGTGATTTGCAGCGAAGAGAGTGATGATGAAGAGGGTGGTGAGTACAGTCATTCGGGATCCCAAATATGTGGCCATTGAAGAAGAAGAAGAAGCGGCAATATGTTGGAGAGCAATAACTAAAGAAGAAGCAGCAGCGTCGTATTTTGCAGAGAGCACGTTCTATTCCCCTCCTCCTCAATAACGAGCACGTTCTATTCCCCTCCTCAATAACGAGCACCTCAGTGAAGACTTTAAATTTTTATTGCACAATTTTAAGCTCAAAACGTCAAAATTATTACTTCTACGGAAAAGTTACTGGGCAAATTCTGCCGGTTTTTGTTCTAATCTCCCGATCTCAAGTAGTCTTTGAACTATGGATTCGTTGACAGTCACTTAACTTTTGGTTGGTGAACACCAATAGGTCATAAACTAAGTGCCATAAACAAGTTATCTTTTACTTATTCTTCATACTTGATTGTAATCACCATTGTCTATGCCTAATCTCAGTGCTAACTTCTTCAGTTAAATGAGTTGTCTGTGTGTTATCCATGCATCAATTACCAATTTTTTTTATATATTTTTTTAATAAATGTTTATTTTGAATTTTGAACGAGCCAATCCATAAAATCAATCAATCTGGACAATACACTTGTCCCATCCTCCTTCAATCTAGGAAAATTATAGATGGTAGTCCACCCCAAATTCTAAGATATAAACCCCTATTGGTGTAAAACCTACACAAATTTAAGATATATTAAAACCATAAACATTGCATTACACACTTAAATAATGTGTAGAGTGCAAATGCTGAGGAACGACTTACACCTCAAAAGATTTGATTATATTCTATATATTTATCTTATATATCTAAGTATCTTAACCTACATATCTTATCTTGCCATGATGACTTTGCAATATTTAAAAACAAATCAAATTATCTTTGGATACCAATCATCATTAAAATAATTTCTTGTATTTCTTCTATTCATGGTCAAGGTCATACAAACGAAAGTTCGGGTTTTCACAATCGTCTCGTTAGATGTTTTCCGTCTCTCTTACAAGTTATGATCATTGAATAATTATTTTATGTTTAGGATTGACAGCTTGCTTGACCACATACGAGCAACATCGAAACACTATTTGGGTGTTGGCTTGCATGCTTGGTTGGGGTCGACTGACGTCTTCCCCGTCAGGGCACGAGTGAGGGAATCTATCTTCGCATTTATTCGGGCCAACCCCTGCTGCTACTCTCTAGCCATCCTTTTTGTTTCGACTTCTAGAGACGCAATCCACTTAGACATAGAGACCTCGTGTTGTTCATCTAGTATATGCCCTTGGGCATAGTCCTCCAACGCCATGCTCAATAGGGGCTTGATTATCCTGAATTCTTCGCCAACCCCCCATGCTCTCAGACAGCATACCCACCTCTGGAGTCTTGGTATTCCTCTACATCCGTCATTCCAGGCATTCCATCCTATCCTTTTCTACAGGTGGGAGCTCCTTCTAAAAAAAACCTTGCAATCTACCCAGCTCTCTGAGAGCCCTCGATATATGCGAATGCTTGGGCCCATTGGCAGTGCACCTGGAGGTTGTCTTAGTACGAACCATGTTGCTCACCTCTTGAAGGAGAGCCCCACTTGCAGCCTTAAAATCCCTCAGTCTTAGCCGATATACCAATGACCTCCCGATAGAATTGCTTGCAATAATCAGAAGGCTCTCCTCAATTACCTTGGCAAGAAGAAGCATGCTCCGGTGATGAAACTGGCATAGTGTTTGCATGTGTTGGGAAAACCTTCCGAAATCATCATAAAAGTTGGCTAGGATGGCCATGAAAGTTTGCATGAGAGCAAGTACAGAACACTGACCTTGGGATTTTTCATCGTCCCAGTTTTTGTATCGTATTGCAAGATCCAAAACAATGGTAGGCTGCGGAGGATTTAAGCTCTCCCCCTCTCGTACACCACACGTCGTATTGCATGGATGGGTCATTCATGTGATACACCCATCCCACGATCCCCTCTATGGTCAGTGGTATGAAAACCTATCATGGGGAATATAGTTGTTATTAATATACATGTTTAATATGTATTTTTAAGAAAAAAATATTTAAATTTTTTTCTATCTATAATTCGAATGTTTTATATTTAATTTTTTATAAAATATTATTTTCAATTACATAGATAACAACAAAATTGTTATATTTTTTAATAAAATTAATTTACTTATAATTATAACTCGTTAAAATAATTTAACAAATTTTTTTATTTAAAATTAAATTTTAATATTGAAAATTTAATTAATCTTAATTAAAATTTATAATTTAAGAAATTTTAATTAAAAGCCAAATTTTAATATGTAAAGAATAATTAATGTTAATTAAAAATTATAAACCAAAACTAAAGTTAAATCTGCGTAACGTTCCCCTTTTCCCACATAAAGCAAGATCTAACTCAATCCCATCTTTATATTAGATTTCTGGGTATTCATATTAGGTTCAGGGTTTATTTCGTTTAGTTTTTAGTTTTATTATGTTTTAGATATTATTATGAAAAATAGTTTTAATTTTTTTATGGGTTTTTTAAATGTATTAATATTATTTTTTATTTCATTTTCAACATAATCTTTTAGTTTTAATTTTTTTATGGGTTTTTTAAATGTATTAATATTATTTTTTATTTCATTTTCAACATAATCTTTATCATCAAAACAAAAGGCTATCCTTCTTATTTTAACATTTAATTTAATCAATAAATATTAAGACTAAAAAAAAAAACCAAACTTGGTTGTGAGGGTTATAATATTTAAAAGGATGGGGAGTATGATGGGGTTAGGGTTTCTGAAAAATGTATCAAGGTTTGGTTGTTGTTGTTTCTACAGTGCTTTGGAGTCAAGCTAGCTTAAAGGGCTAGTCTAGTACCATCCAAACAAAAAAAGTGAGAATTTTTTGGCTACAAAATCACAAATCTCTCTTTCGATGGCATTTTTTTCTTAAACCTTTTCCCTTTTCCTTTTTTCCTTTTTTAGTTTTTTATGGTTTTTGAAAGTTTTATTATGGTACTTTTCATTATGGCCCACAAGGGGAGTGATGAGGGCTTTCATAGTGCGGCTGGTTGGGATGACTAGCATTTCCCCGTGACCTCGCCATATGGATCCTAGTTTGCTATTACACTTGGCAGTGGTAACAAGTTCGATGTTGGAATCTCTTCAGGTATACGTGTAAAAACTAACCCATATTCCTTGGTTGAATTTATTCCGTCGGGTTTTATGGTTGCGAAAGAAAAAAAAACCCTTATGGTTCTCTTCAGGATTTTGTTCCTCGAAACCCTTCTTTGGGAGGCTGCAAAATTATGAGAATTCTACTTTGGAATCACTTGATGGAGGTGGCCCTACTCCCTTGTGTGTCGATAGATCTATAACAAAAACCAACTATTACAAATCCCGAAGAAGACTAAAAATTGAGAAAGTGAAGAAGGGACAATCCCTTTGTGTTCTTGGAAAAGACATAACTATGGACATGTTTTTATTTCTTCCTACAAAGGCATTGTTGGGAAAATTTGAGTTTGTAATACTTTCACAAAGGGAGATTCTGGAGTGGTTAAGGCTGAAATGGAAACTGTTAGCGTGACGCCAGTCGACAGGGGTTCCACTCACTGTCGACACATACTACAGTCTCCCAAGCCACCAGCCCGGACAGGTTTTATCCCACCCAGCAACACCTGCAGAGAAGATGAGGTCTCACCCAAGGCATCCAGGAAGAGCAGATGGAACCATGTTTCTGCCAAATGAAGGAGGATGGTTGCAGCTGTAATACTTACACTTATTGCATAACTGGGACAGAGATTTCTAAGCATTGAACATGGTATTTAAAGCAATATTCAACCAAGACATTCATCATTGCAACGACAGTAATTGTAAGACAATTATCGCATCAAAGAAGCATGACATTATTTGTATAGTGCAACATCACATTACCATAACTGAATAGAATGAACACAAAGATTGTACCAAAATAGCTTCACCATATTATCATTGTCGACCCAGATACAATGTCTCTGCAAAAACTAGATCTCTGTAATGACTCTTGACATCAAAACATACCTGGAATACATACAACCAACAATAGAGCTTCGCATAATATCTCCAGCATTTTGTGATGATTCGATGCCCCACAACACTTACAATTCTTATCTATATATAAGCTTTTGCCTTACAATTCTTGTCCACTTTCTAGCAACTTGTTAACCGACACTATGGACAAATGACCCAAAATCTAACTGACCTAGTCCAAAAACGACCAAAAAACCGCATTGTGTGGTATAACTGACTCAATAGTACATAATATGTGGTCCAAATGACCCAAAACCCGCAATTCGGGGTACAATTGACCCACACATGCATAAAATAATCTTCTGCTTGTCGCCTTCCGCGCCATCCTCTGTCTTGTCGCAGCATTGGAGATGCTGCGATAGCACTTTACCAAACCGCCTGCCAACAGGCCCCCAACACAATCTTGTGGCTTGCCCTCAAGCCACGTCAGCTGGAGATAGTGTACTCCGTGGTTTTGACTTTGAAGTCCTCATACGGTTGTTCAACTGTCCGTACCACCTCCTTAGCTTTTGTAGCTACTGACTGTCGACCACGTCTTCAGTAGATGGGTGATCTATAAGCTTTGCCACTACCTGCTGTCGACATTTATGCACTGCCTACAGAGCTTCACTAGCTTGTATCATGAATTTTCCGTCGCTGTCCTGGAACTCCTCTAACTGTGCCGCGCACATCTTCTGTCGCTCATTTGCCTTGGCGAAACGTTGTTGCAAATCTTTTAGCTCTCGAGACTTAGAAACTTGCTCCAGTGGTGGCATAGTGTGCATTGCCTCTTTCAATGTGGCCAACTGTCCCTCAGCTTCCTGCCGATACTTGTTGAGATATTGTAACTTCAAAGAATATTATATTTGTACTTTATTATTCTGGAGATGTTTCATTCCTCCTTGAAGATCTTATTGTATATCCGGAGATGTTTATTCCTCCGTCAGATTGTGGTAACTTGGGTTATTAGACTTCCCTAGTGGGGGTCGGCCCTGTATGTGTTATGTGGGTCAAAGGGTTATTAGACCACCCTAGAGGGGTCGGCCCAGTCAGTTGTAGTGGGGTATTTAACCCAATGGTTAAATACGAGCCTACATGATTTGTGTAAAAGACAAGTCAGAGTAGTGTATAAATAGAGGAGGTGTATTCCTCATTTTACACACACTCACTCACTTGAGAGTAGCGCACTTGTGGAGGAGAGGTCTGCTATGGAGAAGGAGGAGCTTATGCTCAGGGTTACATCTTTGTATATTGCTGGTCATCTATATTGAGGAAGATTTGCTGGGTTTTCTACCCCATGAGGGTTTCCCAGGATAAATCTGTGTCTCTTGTGTTTATGCTGTGCTTGTTGTTTCTTCAGTGATCCTGTATATGCTACTATTGTGAAATGGAATGTAATGCTGCTATTTTCTGTCTTAGCATATTAAATCTTAACAATACTTAGTCAGCTTTTCAACCTGCTTGTCATGAACAATGCGGACCCAGAATTGTACAGTGTTGGTCGTGAGCCTAGTTGCCTACATCTCCAGCTCCTCCATCTGAGCGGAAACTTCCTCAATTGCCCTTCTGCGTTCATCAACTTCATCCTGAGGCGTACCTGGATTCATCTGGGCCTTCAACGCTTGGTTCTCCTGTCGCAACTGAATAATGCATTTAAGGTGAGTGGATCCCCCGTGGAATCCCTATCCATGGCCTTAAGTTCTCTCTCCCTCCAAGTTAGAACCATCCTGCATCAATCATGCCCATTCCATGCATTCGTTTTTGGTTTTTTCATTTTAAACTGCGGTACCAGCGGCTTCACCTCTTCAACAGAGGCGGGTACCCGCAATTCTACCTATAGTAAACTCACGCACTTTCCACGTGGCCGTGACTTTACCATAAACAGACTCGTGGGTATGAATCCCTAGGTTTTAAACTTGCTTAAAAAATAAAAAAACACCATTAAAAACTTAAAAGAATGAGTTGAATTGATAGAAAAGGCAGAGGTAGCTTACCTGCAAGTGGTAGAAGTTGATTTCGTGTCTCGGATTGATCACGATCGGCATTTGAAGTAAGGGTTTTTTTTCTCCTTTGCTCCAATGAAAATGGATTTGTGAGTTATGTTTTCAATTTGACACTATTTATACAAATTATTTTCAAATCTTTACCCACTTCATATAGTTTCAAATTCCTTTTTAACTTTGTTTAATCCTATTGAATTTTTTTTGAGTTGTTTTTTATTAGGTAAAGCTCTAAAAGGCACATTCTCACTATCATTACAAAGGTGACTAATACAAAGGTTTGTCTTTCTTTTGGCATGTTAGTTTAGTTCAACACATTAGATCTTTTATGTCATCTTATGTCATTTTGAGATCTCCTTTTTTAATCTTTAACTATAATTTTCTACTAATCTAGTGGTGTTGATTCTATCTATAGTCCGTCCGTCATTTGACATATCAAGGAACTTATACATTGTATATCATTTTTACCTAATATTAAGTTCCGTATTTCATATAGAGTCTTTTTAGGCTCTTGTTGGACTCTTTAAAACTTAACAATATTGTCGAGCATGCTTTTCTTGTTCAAAATCGTTAAGGGACTTGAACAGATATCCACTTAGATATAAGTTTAACCATTTTCCGGATCTTTGTGGATTACTTACGAAAAAGGTATACTCTAGTCATGCATGGCTAGAAGAGTTATTCTCTCATTGTTTTACACTTTTTCAAGTGAGGAGACTAATCTACGAAAAAGGAACTTTTGAAGTCTTCTTTAGGGTTTTCAGACTCTTGAAATATGAAAACACCAGCGAGCATTTACCAAGTTGGGATCGATGTGAAATCCACAAGTAGGTACATGGAGTTATTGTTTAAGTTTTTCAGACTCCTTAAATATGAAAAAACCGGTGAGCACATACCAACTCGAGCTTGATATTAAAATCCACGAGTAGGTGTATGGAGTTATTGTTTAAGTTTTTTAGACTCCTTAAAATTGAAAACACTGGTGAGCATGAACAGATCCAGTCTCAATATTAAAATCTAGGGATCAGTGTTATCAAGTACTAGTCTATCTCTTCTTCAAATTCGTTAAAACATGAAGAAGGTCTTGATTTTTCCTCCCATGGACTCGTTAAATTACACATGGTTGGACTTATACCAAGCATTCTTCTCCCTCATCTTCGAGCTTGTTTCAAAAATGAAGAAGGACTATTGAGTTTTCTTTCTTGGACTCATTAAAACTAACACAAAAGACATTTTTTAACAAAAAGAGAAAAGGTAAGGGAAGAGTGTTAAATATCTTTCAATGTAATGGAAGCAAGTCAATTATGTCCTTGAACCACCCTTGAACATAGCACTTTTATGAGTCTATCAAACAAATTGTGTTCTATTTTTGGCCTTAGGATAAACCCGATCTCAGAGTTTTTACTCCTCCGATTGGTTACTCTTCCAATCATATGGAGAATCTGTTAATGTCTTTTGCATTATAGATTTATATCATGGTCCCTTTGTATTCAAAGCTACCTAAGTCACTCTTGTGTCATGCTCAATGTTCAAGGATACCCTTTGTGTCAGTCGTTCTGCAGTTACCTTGACCTCATGTGTCATCCATTCCTTGGTATTAGTATGTTTCACCATGTACTCAGTGCTACTCCATATCAGATCAACCTTTTGATTATATATCGTGATGGATGATGGAGGATTCCTTAAGGCCTCCCTTCCAACGGACTTCTTCCCGTCGACTTCAACTCATCTTGCTATGGGAATGAAGTTTAGAGTCTTGGGTAGTACCTTGGGGATTGCAGTCATCAGTGGCAATATCCCTCGCTATTGAATAGTCAGAATACATCAATGTCCCCTATTCGATGGATTCTTTAAGTGTTCGACTTCGAGACCCCTTATTCACACTTGTTAGAATGTACTAGGTACCTTCGGCCCCATTTTCATTATTGGTGGGTGCCCTCGCGTTTGTTAACGGTTCACATCAATGGTCGGTAATCAAACAGTATCCTCCATGTTCGACCCCAACTAATTTATTCGCATGTTTTGGATACGTACCTTTAAGACAGTTTTGATGAAGACCTTGGGCCTATAGTAGCATCATCATATTTTTTTTATTTCCCAAGCTGCGCAAGACTGAGCCACACCCATTGTTTTGGCTCTTGGTGAGACATAGATCCAGTTTGTTGTTATGGATATGATCTCTTGTTTGACATGGATCCATGCTTGTATTTCAGTGGCCATTCTTTATACATCTTTCTGTTATGTATTCAGGATCATGTTCTACCACTCTGGACATCTCTTGATATCAAGATTGTAATTGCTCGTTGACCTTGTTTCTGTTTCAGGTATTGTTTGTGACCTCATTCCGCGGCCTCTTTGCTCCTCCTCTTCTTGGATTGTAATGCATTTCGGGCATCGTTTCCCTCTGACCTCATACATTAGGGGGCATCCGTTATCGATCAAATTAGTACTTCTCCGTCCGTGACCACATTGCCCTGTCGGTCACACAAAAGGACACCATGGATGGAAGAGTTTACTTGACCCTAGATGACTTGGAGATGAGCCTTTCACTCCTTTCCTCAAAAGCATATTTTTCTGACTATTTTAAAGAACAACCACGACTTTTATACTTTCCAATAGGAGGGTTAGCTGCGAGTGTTCATATTGAAAACTCGCGGGTATCATTTGAAAAGTTGCACCCACTAGCTGCAAGACAGGATAGCTGCAAGTCACTCACTGGTTGTCCTATGCTATAGTCGCAAGTATCTTTAGAAATATTGAAAAATATATATATAAAACACGAATTGGGATTAGTTAAAGAAGTTATTCAAACTACCTTAACTTCCCAAGCCAACTACCTTTCGAATATGCCCTCCTATCCTTGCCATAAATACAAGGGGAGGGGCTTGAGAAAGGGATCTTAGAAGGAGCCAACTTTGGAGAAGGTTATGCTAGAGGAATTCATAATCAAGAGAGAGGAGCAAGAGCCCAGGGTTTGGTTACAACAATGATAGGTATAAATTCATGTACTTACTGTATTTATTAAAAAATATTGGACATTCTTCCCTTTCCAAATAGATTTGTTTATGTATATTGCAAATTTGATTACAATTTGATGTTTCATTGTCTTATGAATATCAATCTTTTAATTGTAGTTAAATTGGTTTGAGGAAGGTTTGTAGATGTCCTAAAATTTTCCTTGGTTTTCATAAACCAATACGGGTCACACCTACCACTTTAGACCTTATGGCTAATTATGTACCCATTTACAACATATTAAAACACACAACATAAACATCACCATTTTTTGAGGTCTTCACACTATCCATCGTGGATCTTCATTTGCTTTCAACATAATAGGGGTAAACAAGCATTTGATCACACACATTTGATAGTAGACATCAAATTTCAAGATCCATATTCAACTCTTAACAATAACATAGTAATGCTAATAAACTTCTTTATCAAGTCATGTTTGTAATTTTTCCTTTGTCATAAACCTGGACAAATGAGTAATCCAAATAATGTGTTTTTATTAATTTTGCACTCCACATTTTTAGTTGTGGAACATATATCCATTTGTAGTGTTTATGAAAAACATTTTTCTTTATATTCCATTCAACTCTATGCCTTACATATTTCCATCTCTCTTGTATATAATTTTTATATGTATTGTAATTTGGCTTATGAAATACACCATGTTTGTGCATTTGAGTTTTTTCATGATTAACACCTTCATCGGCATGACCTTTATTAGAAGAATAATTTATAGAAACATCCTCATGTGAACCATTCTTGACCTGATCATATTTGAAGAGATTGTATCCAAGATCCATTTATTTAGGTCTACTCACAAATTGAACAGGTTCTACACTCCCTTGCTCAGATTTTCCTAGCCCCTTTCCTTTATATCCCATATTTTGAAGTAACTCGGAACCAATACCCTTAGTATGTATTTCAAAGACCAAATCGCTATTTATTGTAGTTAAACTTTGTTTATTTTATACCATTTGTCATTGTTTTTGCATCAATAGTTTTCTTTTTCATTTTTTCACCTTTCATTTTTTCAATCATATCATCATTTGCTACTAATTCATTTGTTAATTCTTCAACTTTTCTAATCAATCCCTCATTACTATTTGTTATCTTGTCACACTTTTTTTTTGTAGATTTTCAATATCCTCTTTTATACTTGTGTTTTATTTTCTTAATTTGGAAACCTCCTTAATTAACTTTTGCTTAACTTTTGGCCCGAGTTGCAACTTGCTCCTTTAACTTCATAACATCTTCTTAATCATTCAATTGCTTGAACTCATATGTATTCTTATAAAGTGATTTTAAAGTTCTCCAAATCTATATCATCCTTAAAATATTTAATTTCCCGAGAGACTTATTTAGTCACACAACATTTGATAAGAGTTGCAACTAACTTATTTATTTTATCCCGATTTTATAAGTCTTCTTCAGTTGTAGAGGAACACTCAATACCAATTACTAAATAATATGCATCTATTGATACTAATTCAAATTCAACACCATAAATCCATTCTTCCCAATTCATTCCATCAAATTTAATTTCACGTAAATGTATAATGAAATACACATTTCTTTATATTGTAATCTCAACACATTAAAAAAAATATTGATTACTTCTAACAACAAACTAGTATCAAATATGGTAATGAACACACCTTATTAAATTGAGATAACTAACAATTGATGTTGAGTACCTACTTCTAAAAATCCTTCTGAGCAGAAGAAAGAGAAACCTAAGCCACAAGAGGAGACCTACAGATCCAAGAATAATCATTAGAAGAAGAAGGAGAGAAGCAAGTGTGCATACTTCCAAAGGGGCTTTCATCCTGATCCTGAAAGGTTCTGTATGAGGAAGACCACTGATCAGATGGCCCAACTCCTTTAAAAGAACCAAATCCATATTCCTGAAGGAGCAAAAAAGAAGGAAGGAGGTTCTAACTTTGAGACAAGAAGCGAGTCCATAATCTGATGGATAGCACATCTACATCCACTTCTTACACCATTGATTCAGGATATTCAAGGCACATGGTTTCCACCAGAGAGTCATTTTCCACTCTTGATTTCTCCAATGGTCTAGGTCCTATCATTGTTCTAGGAGATGACTCAGAAACTGTACTTCAAAGGGTAAAGGTAGAGCAGATCTAGAACATGTCGCTTTCTTTAATGTCCTTTATGTCCCACGTATAGAAGAAAATCTATTGTCTGTCTACCAAATGACCCATATTGGTTCACCCAAAAGAGTCATCTTCACCCCTGATGTTGTGGATATCTCTGAGATTTCCACAGGTAGATTTGTTGCATTAGGAACTGCCGATCATTCCACTAGAGTCTACAAGTTTTCTTAGTGTTTTCCTGTCTCTCCACCTACTACACTCCTCACTCATGCTAATGAAGCATGCAAGCTTTGGCATGAGATATTTGGCCATCTAAATTACAAATACCTTCATGAGTTGCATGATAAAAACATGGTTGTTGGGTTTCCAAATATCACTTTTTCTAAGGGAGTCTTCTAGGGTTGTATTCGACGAAAACACCCATAGTGCAAGTTTGAAAGATCAAGACTTGAGAGAACCTATGAACCCTTGGAGCTGATCCACAGTGGTATTTCAATTCTTTTCCCTCATTTTTCACTGAACAAATCTAAATACTTTTTAACCTTCATTGATGACCACTCTAGGTATTGTTGGGTCTACTTCTTGCAGTTTAAGTCTGAAGTTTTGACTATTTAAAGGTTTTTGAAGCCTTTGTTGAGAACCAGTCTGGAAGGAAGATAAATGCTATCAGATTTGATAATGGGGGGGAGTACATTAAATCATATTTTCAGCAGCGTTGTTTAGTGGTTGGCATACACATGTAGCACACTATACCATACACTCCTCAACAAAATGGAGTTGCTAAGAGGAAGAATCGATCTCTCAAGGAGATGGAAACTTGTATGCTTGAAGCAAGATCTTTGTCACCAAATCTGTGGGCCGAGGAAATCAATTGTACAGCCTACATACAAAAAAGAGTCCCACATTAAGCACTGAAAAGGATTCACCCCTCATGAAGCTTGGTGTGGTCATAAACCTGATATTTCTCATTTCAGGGTTTTTGGTTGCAAAGCATGGGCTAGAGTGCCATATGAGAAGAGAAGGGACTTAGAGCCACAAAGTAGGACATGTTTGTTTTTTGGATACTCAGAAGAATCAAAGGGGTACAACCTTCTTGATCTGATCACCCAAAAGGATTTTATAGAACGAATTCCTCAGTTTGAGGAAGAACCCCTACAAGCAATTGATATTGGAGAATCTTCTCAACCACCACCAGAAGAAGAAAATGAAGAGTTGCATGAGGATTTTGATGATGAATCTTCTAATTCAGATTCAGATTTAGATGATGATAATTATGAGATTATTTCAGACCCAATCTCACCAACAAGGCCAAAGTGGGAAGCAAAAACCATAGAAGTTGTTGGTGAACTTGTTGGGAATTCATGGGATCCTAGAAAAACAAGGTCCCAATATGAGAATGCTCTTTCAGTAAAGGATCCAAATCTTGTTGAGAAGTGTTTTCTCATGGTTGAATCAGATCCTGATACATATGAAGAAGCCTCAGAAGATCCAATATGGAGGCCTTCTATGGATGAAGAGTTACACTCCTTGCAAAAGAATGGAACCTAGGATCTAGTCAAGCTTCCACCTGGAAGAAAGTTAGTAAGATGTAAATGGATCTATAAGGCTAATATGGATGTTAATTCTAATACAGTCAAACATAAAGGTTGGTGGCCAAAGTATTTTCCCAAGTCCAAGGTCTGGACTATAATGAGACCTTTGCACCTGTGGAAAAGATGGACTCAATTCGACTAGTCTTGGCAATTGCAGCAGCAAAGTGTTGAGAATTTCATCACATGGATATGAAGTATTCTTTCCTCCATGATGATCTCGAGGAGGATATTTATATCCAGCAACCTGAAGGCTATATTGCAGATCCATAACTTGTGTACAGGCTAAGGAAATAATTGTATGGACTCAAGTAAGCTCCCAGAGCTTGGTATGTCGAGATGGACCATTTCCTCCTTACACAAGATTTCAACCGATGTAAATCTTATCCGAATGTGTATCTAAAGCACATCAATGGTAGTGTTATGATTATTGTGTTATATGTTGATGACTTACTAATCATAGGAAGTTCCATTGATGAAATTTCATCACTAAAGATAGCTTTGCATCGAGCTTACTCCATGACAGACTTGGGGATTCTTGGGTATTTTTTAGGCCTTGATATCTCTCAGTCACCCTTAGGAATCACAATATCTCAGTATAAATATGATTCTGATATTCTAAAGAGGTTCAAGATGGGAAAATGTAAGGCTTCAAAGACTCCTTTCCTTTCAGGAGTCAAACTAGAAGGAGATTCTACACCCTTGGTGAACATCACCCTCTACAGACAACTAGTTGGAAGTCTGTTATACTTGAATCACTCCCGACCATATTTGGCATATGCAGTAATTCATGTTGCAAGGTATATGGATCAACCACATGAGCTCCATTAGAGGGTTGCAAAAATAATCTTGCACTTTGTGCAAGGCACCAAGACAGATGGGATCCACTATGATTCCAATTCCTCTTTGGATCTACTTGCATTTTCTTACTTAGATTGGGATGGAGATAGCGCAGATTAGAAGTCCAATTCCGGGTTTGTATTCATGCTTGGAAGATATCCTATATGTTGGTTAAGTAACAAGCAAAGTGTAATTGCACTCTCTTCAACAGAGGCAAAGTACCAGGGAGCAGTGAATGCAACTACTCAGTGCATCTGGTTGCAAGGAATTCTTGGTGAGTTCGGGATTGAATTTTGCACTCCCATTGTTCTTTGGGTTGATAATCAGAATGTTATAAGGATATCCTCAGATACAATACACAGACAAAGAACCAAGCACATTGAAGTACGCATGCACTACATCTAAAATCTAGTGCATGAGAGATTGATTTTTTTGCAGTATTTCCTGCGTATTTCCCCACTGCTGAGCAAACTACTGACATATTCACTAAATCCTTCACAAAGAAGAATTTTATCCATCGTAAGTTGCTTCTTGGAGTGGCTGAACATGAGGTGAAGGCTTCTTGAAGATCTAGTTTCAAGTTTTTTTTCTTGTCCATTTTGAGGGAGGGTTTTGTCCCATGAGGTTTTTCCTATTTCTTTCGGTTTTTGGACAACGATATGTAAAGGGTGACCAAGCCTTTGTTGTTGGGCCCTAAGTTTTCTGATTTTTTGTCACATATAGTCAAGCTTAAGGGAGGGTGTTACAACATTAAAACCCACTTTCATAATTAGGATATATGATATTTATTTCCTTTTATTACTTTCCTAGGTGTCTTACTAGGTATTTGGCCACATATTGCCTTCCTAGGCCCACCTTTTGTCATCCTCATCCACTTGAGTGCACTCATGATGAAACTGCTTGCTTTTCTAGCTATCCTGAGTGGCAAAAGCACACCTTCTACTTTTGCACTGCTTTTACAGTTTTTCCAGCTTTTCTGTGGATAAGGATAAAACTACTCTCTCCTAGAGGTTTTGGCAACATCTTACTTTTATGGCCAACTCATATTTCCTCTTTTTCACTCCAAAATCCATCATATGTTTCTAATTTCATCATACATCACATTCCAAAACCATTTTGGACAATTCAATCTCTATGAAGTTCTTAAGTTCTAAAGAGGAGAGACTGAGCAAGAAGGAAGAGTTTATTTCCTCTTTTTCCCTCCAAAATCTATCATCTACTTCTAATTTCATCATACATCACATTCCAAAACCATTTTGGACAATTCAATCTCTATGAAGTTCTTAAGTTCGAAAGAGGAGAGACCGAGCAAGAAGGAAGAGTTTATTTCCTATTTTTCACTCCAAAATCTATCATCTATTTCTAATTTCATCATACATCACATTCCAAAACCATTTTGGACAATTCAATCTCTATGAAGTTCTTAAGTTCGAAAGATTTGTTTCTAATTTCATCATACATCGATATGTAACTCTGATTGGTATCCAGCGATAATTTGATTGGTTAAGCATCTTAAATATGGAGAAATCATTATGGTAAGGTAATGAATGTCAAGGAGAAGATTGTTTGATAAAGAATCCCATGTAATCAGGATAGTGATGCCATTGAAACAAGTGGTTGCCGTGTATGAGTGAAGTTTCCCGTACTCCCCATTGAAACAAGTGGTTGCCATGGCATCTCAATTTTCCACACACATTCCTGACTGTCAAGAATTATATAATAGATTCCTGATTGTCAAGAATTATAATTGCACATTTGGAATAATTTATAATAAACTAAATATATATAGATTTACTATATGTGAATGGTTGGGAGGAATGTTGTTATCTTCCCAAATTAGATTTAAATTTTACTTTGTAAGACTTAATCTTTGGGAGCAGACTTTGATTGATTGTCTGTAACCCAAGTAAACAAAAATAGAAATGCTCGTTATCCTAAGCACATAATTGCATTCTGCATCATACTCTTCTTATTGTTCTTTAATTACCTCTTTTCCAGTAACTCTGGTTATTGCTCTGCAACATATTGCCGCTTTTTCTTCTTCTTCTTTTTCAATGGGCAGATATTTGGGATCCCGAATGACCGTACTCACCACCCTCTTTATCATCACTCTCTTCACTGGGAATCACATACACCCCTCAGAGTGTCGTTACTTGCAGGGTAAACACTTCCTCTATTTCTCTTCTCAATACAACATGCCATATTCCTACTTCTTTTGTTTTCACTACTTTGACTGTACATTAATAACAGATCTAAATTTCTTTATTATATTTTGCTTCAGTTCATATTGGCGGGGCTGCAAGTAAAGAACCAATGATGTCGCAGGTACCAAACTATTCCGCTGCTTTCGTCTATTCACTGTGTTCTTCCGCATGAAATGTCTAATCTTCCTGTAGAATTATATATATATATATATATATATATATATATATATTATTGATGGTTCTGCAAATGAAAACTACAGGGCAGCCCAAATACAGACCATGATTCAAAGCGAAAACAAATGGATCGATTGTTTGTTGTGTCCCTTGTGCGAGGGACACATAACCCAGTGAAAGATGGGACACCTTATCCCCCGTGAGCAAGACGGGGACGGGCACACCCCTGATGGCCCTTGTTAGTTGGGTCCCTGATACTCCCGATCCTGGGGTGCGTTTGGGTAATCTGACAGGGTAAGTGACCCTCCATTGATCCCAATATTTGTTGGATAAACTCAGTTCTTTTGATCACCCTGGATGGCGGCCCTATCAGCCTTATGGTGCATTTATATGTGAATTTAATCTTATAGCGAACTGTCTTTAGTCAGTGTTTTTGAGGATTTTTGACAGTCAGGCCAGTTTTAATTTTTAAAATTATAATATGGATTTGTTTTAATGAAAATGGACATAATTAGTGTCAAAATTTCAATGTTTAAATAACATTTTTCCATGACAATTTAATTGAAAACTAAATCTGCTCCACAATTAGAAAGATTTTGTGTCAAAACTTATCATTTTCGCTCGACATGCAAAGATGAAGTTTGTGCTCTAGCCCTAGCAAAATCACCACAGAAAAAAAGTGACAGGAGCTATTAATGAGTGAGATCTCCAAGTCTCCTCCCATCTATATTCTAGTAACTTGTATTCATGTACATTGTTTCAGATTTTTCTTTGGTTTTCTGTGAAAATCTGCTTCAACCGTAATTCAGATCTGATTCCGACATACCCTGCAGAGGTTGTAGCTACATCGCCTTTAAATCCGTTCCTTGTGACTCTTTCTCAATTTCCACTGCAAATTTATAATACCCAAAAGCTTGCAAGATGCATGCCGGCCTCCCACCAGCCTCATCCTTCAATTTTCTCTTGAACTATTGCGGAGCTGGTAGCTACAACGCCTTTAAATCCGTTCCTTGTGACTTTCTCAATTTCAACTGCAAATTTATAATACCCAAAAGCTTGCAACATGCATGCCCTCCCACCAGCCTCATCCTTATATTTTCTTTTCAACTATTTGAGAGGTTTTAAAATTTTAAGTTCTTTACACAGCTAAAAGTAACCAAAATTTCGCCACGAATTGCACCTAATGGAATTTTCAACTACTTCTCAGCTCTCACAGATCGAGTAGGATAAAAGCTAACTAAACAGTTCAAATTTATTCAAAATAAAAGCCAAGTAAACAATTTAAATTTGTTCAAAATAAAAGCTAATTAAACAGTTCAAATTTATTCAAAATAAGCCAAAATTGTTCCTAGAAATTACTATTTTTATAATTTTGCGATTATAGTAATTGTAATTACCTCTCTCATTGTTAAAATTGCAATCTAAACACTCTAAATTACAATTTTAACAACAATTTCTCTACAAAATTCCAGTGTTGGAGGCCTTTTGGTTAGCGCACCCTCACATATATGCTTCAAATTATAAAAACGCTATCCCAATATGAGTTCTTTAGCTTTTTTATCACAATACTTCTTGAAACATACAAAGAAATTGAATAGAACTTAAAAGAGAAAATACTTAAAATCTTTTCAAATTTCAAGATCAAAGCCTTTTCAATTTTTAACATTGGTTTTGAGATTCGTCTCTATATTTGACCACACTTACCCTCTCTTTAGTGCCACTAAGATAGTGAAGACCTAAATCTTTATTACAATATTATAATTTCACATAACAATATATATATGGACGTGGTGAGTTTGGAGTATGTTATGCAATGTGAAATCCTGAAATTTCATATATCCATGATGTTGATATTTATTTATTTAAGCAATTTTAAATATGTATTTATATAAAGAGTTGTTTATTGGTTTGGACGAAGGCATTTTTTAGTTTGTAAAATCTGAATTTAATTGTGTTTTAATGACAATTTTATGTACACGCTGCTATCATTATTTAAATAGTTTTACTTATATATACTGGTTGAATTTGGTTTACTATTTTATTTAACTATGTTGAATGTAATATTTTTTGTTCAATTCAATATTATGTTTTACGATGGTTTATCATGTTTCACTATTCAACTACATGTCAACATGGTTATATGTGGTATGATGCTCAACTAGATTGACCTAAATCAACTTGCTATAATATTTAATGGTTATGTTGCATTGCAAGGTTCATTAAAGATGATGTCAAATTATGGTGTTCATTGAAAGTTATGGTTGATTGTGACATCCATCTTGACTTATGTCAAATTTCTATTTCTTGGTGATGAAGTTGCAATATGGCATTCACTAAGGTTTATATCAAATATGTTTTATAGATAAGATTTTGATTGGTTTCATGAATTTTATGATCAATATATTTTTGTTTTCATCTAGATATTGCAAATATTAACAAACTTAAACATTTATATTTATATATATGTGCATGATATATGTTGATGGCATGTTTAAGATTGCACATAAACTTTTGTTAGTTCAATGTATATAATATGTTTATATTTATTGTGCTTTTCATTTTGGCTTTCTAATATGAAATTTGTATGTCTTATAGGATTTTCTTATAGTGCAATTTTCTTCATGGTTGGTAAAAAAGTTACATTTATTAAATACTATTTTGGTTGAGTTTTATTGATTTGATGTAGTATGGGCTGGGTCTATTGAGTTGCAAAAAAAATATTATTTATTAAGTAGAATGATATACTTATATTGTTTATTATCAAGGTGGATATATGACTATGATATAAAATCATAAATAAGTATATTATTGTTGTTAACATGCAAAGATGTATGTGTATGCAACATGTTGTCAATGTGAATGGTAAGTGATAAAGTTAGTGATTGGGTTTCGTAAACAATAGTTGGTCATAGTGAGTGTTGTTGACATGTAGTAAAGCAAGGTAAATTGTTGTTTAGCATTTAATCAAATTATCGGAGAAAGATTTTTATGTTATTTTCATTGTTAACTGATTTATGTGATTGTGTAGGTGGTATATGTATTAATGGTTATATGATCCAAAACTGATCAATATACAATTTGTCATCTATTTTGGTGCATTTTAGGTGGAAAAATTGGACTAGTAAGGCCCATTTTATGGGTAGGTCTTACTTTGCATATTTGGGGTTTAGAACCTTTTGAGGCAATGCCTGAGGGATTAAACAATGTTTTTTGGGGTCAAAATTTGATGAGTGTATCTCTCAACCCTTTGACATCATTCTACACTTTGATACCTTTCCAATTATGCAAGAATCACCTCAATTATAATCTGTATGACGAAGTTATGCCTTCTACAAGTTGACCTATCCAATTGACCACCATACTACCAAGTGGATTCCACATCAACTCGTATTCCCCACATATGTGGATATATTCATGTGTAGACTTTCAAGAACATTCTAGAGGGTCCAAAAACCTACCCCTAATTGAGAGTAGATGCATGTACAAACCCTTAAACTAACCCTAAACAACTATCGAGCTATGCTAAATATCAAGCCATTAGGAGGAGAAGGGGTTCCATTATCATAATGTTATTGTAGTTTTCCATAGTTGAGAAATAGTAAGGGAGTGGATATTAGAGCATAAAAGTGGAAGTAGGAGATCATGTAGTAGTTGTACAAACCACAGGGTCAGAGGTAACTCCCTAGTGAGCACCACTTTCTTTGTATTTGCATAACATATTGGAGAAGAAAAGAGCAAGGCATAGCCCTCACTTCTAGTTGGGTTTTTCCCCATTGTGGGTTTTCCTAGGCTATGTATTGTGTTTCTCATGTGGATGTGTTACTTTCCTTTCAAATCTATTTTATTTATCATTCTATGGAATTAAGCTAACACAATGAATTAAGTTGTAAGATCTTTTGTGACGAATTGTTCCAGTGAAGTATCCACGATAGTTTAGGGATCATATTGGTATCATACCAATTTTATTTTGGATTTTGTGGAAAATTGTAGACCTAAGAGTTGGGGCAATAAAGAAAAAGTATTCAAATCCTATCCATGGAAGATGATTCGAGTGAAGAATTGGGGGGTGAATATAAACAACGATTTACAAAGCTGGAAATACAAGTCATTATATTTCACGCAATATGTTAATCATCATGGCGAATATGAAGAGAAGTTTGAAAATTTTGGTGATTTTGGAGACTCTTACTCATAGATTGGATTAGAGGGAAAATTGAGAGACAAAGGCGACCCAAAAAGGGAGCCAAGGAAAGAGCCCAAGAAAGAGTTCAGCCAAGTTCCAGTGTCATTATCACTTCCCAATTGTTATTTGAGATGGAAGCAAAAGTGGATATCAATACCTACCGAGGTGAGATTGATGATTTAAACTTGAACCATTGGTTGTAGCAATTAGAGGTATATTTTAGTATCCACAACATAGATGAGGAGTGGAATATTTGATTTGCTCAATTGAAATTATATGGCCATCTAGTGGGAAAGCCACACAAAGACACTTAGGTTGGAGGGTGATCCTCTAGTAATTAAGTGGGAGGATTTCAAAAGCCTCATGAAGTCCCAATTATATCCTATCGGATATGTAGCTAGGATCAATGGATCTCTTGGAATTACTTCAGGAAAAGGAAAGCGTAGAGTGTGCAAGAATATATTATCGAATTCAAATAGGTGGATATTATGTTATGTATCTCACCTAGGAATCCATATGTGCTCCTTAAGTATCTAGGGGGATCTACACAATCATTTACAAAAGCATGTGATGCTCTTTACGCCCAATATAAAAGATGAGGCATGTTTGCAAGAATAATACCTAGAGAATATAGGACACAAGAAAGGAAATCCAAGTGGTTCCAAGTAGAAAGGGAACCAAAAAATTTCCAAGGACGGGAAGAAGAAGTGGAAAGGAAAATATAAGAAGACTATAGCCACGACACATCAATGTAAGGATCTGAAAAAACATTGTAATCATTGTAACATCAATGGTCGCACTGAAGAAAAGTGTTGGAATCTACATCCATATTTGAACCCTAAGAACCACGAGAAGGATGCCAAGAAGAATAACCTTCTAGCCACAAATTCAAGCCAACGGGTAGAGAGTAGATCAAATGTGAATGAGAATATTGTCTACAATTTAGTGCAGAATTAGGTGAATCTATGTATCCTTCATCACAAGGAAGAGAAGGATATGAAAAAACTCCTCCATATCAATATCTAGATCAAGAACACCAAGGTAGATGAAGAACACCAAGGTAGATGCTCTATTTTATTTTGGTTCATTGGCCAACCTCGTAGCAATGGACTTGGTTAGCAAGCTTGGTTTGAATTTTCATGATCATACTAACCCTTATCCACTGGGATGGGTAAACAAGGATACATAGATCAAGGTCACAAAACAGTGTAAGATCAAATTTGTTGAAAGAGAGGATTTTATTGATGAAGTGTCTAGTTAGATGTAGTACCCCTTGATGTGTGTGGTGTGGTGTTTGGAAGGCCCTACATGTATATGAGGGATGCAATCTTCATAAGGAGAGAAAACCAATACCACCTTATCAAGGATGGGAATTCATTCATCATCAATGCACATAAAGGTAAATCAAGAATATCACTATAAGTGCCAACCAAGACAAAAAGTTAATTAGTGCAAGGAAGAAATATGTATTGCTTTTCTTATGAGAGAATCATCCGGATGATGAACCGGTAAGAGTAAAGGCATTCTTGGAGGGACATACCAAAGAGAAAAATATCAGTTGGAGGAGTTGCTACAGGCATACACAGGAGTGTTACAGGATCCTAAAGGGATACCACCTACAAGGGAAGTAGAGCATTAAATACAATTGTTACCTGACTCCCCATTACCAAAAATTGGTTTGTATAATAGTATTTCTGGTGCAGATGAAGTGAAGAAGTAGTTGCAACATGTTATGCAATAAATTTCCAAAAAGAGCATGAAAAGATAAAAAATATAGCAGAAAGAGTACTCCGCATCTTTAATGAATAAAATAGATTAATAGAAAGACTCTTCGAGGGGGAAACCTCCTTATACAATGTACTAAGTACACAAGACAAGACAAGACAATATATTCCAAATGAAAAGGTATCCTTCCTATATGTAGGAGGCTAAGAGGTAAAATTCCAACTAACTGACCCGAGCCGACGTAACTAATATAACCATACCAATGACAATTACATATAATGGACCAAAGCCGACATCAAAACTAATGTAATGCACCACAATATAGGGGTGAATTTTCCTGCATTTAGGGCTTAACATGCCCCTCCCATTCACACAAGTTTTGTCCTCAATGTTTGATTAGTTGTGCATGCCTCTGTATGAAGGACTCGTCTTCCCATGTCGAATATTCAACTGGTAAGTTCTTCCACTTGATGAGGCACTCAGTAATAGCCTGATTTCGTAGTTGTCTGGTCCTTATTTCAGTGATTTGTTCCAATATGACTTTTCCTTCTTCATCAAGCTCTGGAAAGATTGTTTGAATTGGGATCTTGTATCCTATTACCTTCTTTAAGAAAGAAACATGGAAAAGTGGATGTACTCTTGAATATGAAGGAAGCTCCAATTTGTAATCCATACTACCAATCTTCTGCAACACTTTATAAGGACAATAATACTCTGGTACTAATTTATTGTCCCTATTTAGTTGCTTGAGAGAGATATGCTTGTAAGGTTGTAGCCTCCTTATTTAGTTGCTTGAGAGAGATATACTTGTAAGGTTGTAGCCTTAGAAATACCCAATCCCCTTCTTTGAATCTCCTTTCACTGCAATCATGTTGATCAGCTTATTGTTTCATCCTAATTTTTTACATAGCAGGTTGTCCTTAAGTATATGGAGAACTTCTTACTGGTGCTCTATGTGATCTTCCACAGATTGAAGTTTGGATTTTCCTTTTAAGGGAGATGTGATAGATGGAGGCTAGTACTCATAGAGTGCCATAAATTGAGACATTTTTTATGATGTACGGAAGGAAGTATTGTACCACCATTTTTCCAAAGACAACCATTTCACCCATTGTGTTTGTTTATCAGATGCAAAGCAACGAAGATATCCTTCCAAACATTTGTTCACTATCTCAGTTTTCCCATCAGATTGAGGGTGATAAGATGAACTATGAGCCAATTGGGTACCCAAACAAGAAAATAATTCAACCCAAAATTTTCCAATGAAAATTGGATCTCTATCAAACTTACAATAATATTCGGATTTCCATGCAACTTCTGAACAGTTTCCATAAAGGCTACAACTACTGTATTTGCATTAAAAGGGTGAGAGAGTGCACAAAATTGTGCATACTTCGTGAGTCTATCAACAACCACCATAATAACATTCTTTCCTTCTGACTTGGGTAAACCTGTGATAAAATCCATGGAGACTTCCTCCCAACACCGGTAAGGTATGTATAATGGTTGTGGAAGTCCTAGGGTCTTAACTATTTCACCCTTATTTTGTTGGCAAACCTTTGAACATCATATTTAAGACATTCCCAAAAAAAATCATTCTTGACCTTGTGGTAAGTTTTCAGGAATCCAGAGTGCCCACCTATAGGAGAGGTGTGTAATTCTGAGAGAACCTTTTGTTTGAGTTGGGATTTTTTTTCATAAATATAAGTGATCCTTACACCATAGTGAATCATTTTTCCACACAAAAGTATCTGATACACTAGGATCGTTATGTATCTTTTGAATGAGTGTCCACATAGATAGGTCATTTTTCCATTCTTTCCTTGTTTCTACTACCTAATTTGGTTGTAGAATGGAAATTTCACAAAGTAAGGCCCCAACATCTTCATCTTTTCTAGAGAGCGCAAATTCCACCACATTTTGTTTCCCTTTTTTATAGATGATTTCAAAGTCACATCCCAACATCTTGGTTACCCATTTTTGTTGTTCTTCTGAAGATAGTCTCCGTTCCAGGAAGTATTTAAGGTTATCATGATCTATTTTGACCTTGAAAAGCCTTCCTATTAGGTAAGGACACCATTTCTTAAGAGCTTGTAGTATTTCCAACATTTCCTTCTCATAAATTCGCTTTTGTAAGTTCTTTCCCTTGATTGGATGACTTGTGAAATCAAGTGGGTGTCCTTCTTGCATTAGAACAACACCAATTCCATTTCCTGAAGCATCACATTTCACAATAAAGGTTTTTGTGAAGTTTGGTGCACGTCTAAAATAGGAGCTTTGCACATTGCATGTTTAAGGTGTTCAAAACCTTGAGTTGCCTCTAAAGTCCAAGAAAATGAGTCTTTCTGCAATAATGTTGTTAGAGGCATTGTTATTCTTCCATAGTTTCGAACAAACTTGTGGTAGCACCGTGTTAGACCTAAGAATCCTTGAAGATTCTTCAAGGTTTTGGGAATCAGACAGTCTATCATCGCTTTAATTTTGGTAGGGTATACCTTGACACCTTCATGAGATACAATATGACCCAAATACTCTACCACCTTCACCCCAAAGAAACATTTGGAAGGTTTTGCATATAGTTGCTTCTCCTTTAGAAGTTTTAGTACCATGTCAACATGTTGAACATTTTCTTCCCAAGATTTACTATAGATTAGTATATCATCAAAGAATACTAGCAAAAAATTTCTAAGAAAAGGCTTGAAAATGGAATACATCAAACCTTGAAATCTGGAAGGCGCATTCGTGAGACCAAATGGCATGACCAAAAATTCATAATGACCTTCACGAGTATTGAATGTTGTTTTGGGGATGTCTTCATGCTTCATTCTAATCTAATGATACTTGGAACGAAGATCCAACCTTGTGAAGAAAATTGCTCCATGTAATTCGTCTAACAATTCATCAATGACACGAAAGGGAAACTTGTCTTTAATAGTGATCTTGTTGAGCTATCTATAATTTGGACACATACACCATGATCCATTCAATTGTGTACCATTACCACCGATGTAGAGTAAAAAACTTGGTTGGGACTAATTATGTCAACCTTTAACATTTCTTCAACCGTACTCTCAATTTCACTTTTAGGGCCATAGGGGTATTTGTAAGGTCTGATGTTAGGAGGAACACTTCCTGGAATTAAGTGAATAGCATGATCAAAATCTCGAACAGGTGGAAGACCTTTTGGAATATCTTCAAATACCTTAGAATGCTTATTAATGACCCTTTGGAGATCTGGGGAAATAGGAGGCTTAGATGTGTGAACATCTAATGAGCATAATTGTGCAATTACACCTTAATGTCCCTTCTTCATCAATTTTGTCATATCATTAGAGATTATCACCTTGCTTGGTTTCCCTATGATACCTTTTAACTCATATTCCATTCCTTTCCATAAAAATTTCATGAAAAGATTCTGAAAATTAAAAGCCGCAATTTCCAATTATTGTAACCATTGAACTTTTAAGACCATCAACACCACCCATTAGAATATAAATCATTGGACTATTCAATACATATTCCGCCATAGTAAGATTTATATTATGGCATTTTCCTGAGCAATTGATAGTTCCTCCATATGCAATCATTACTTGAAACTCTGGTGTTGGATATACAAAGCAACTGAGAACTTTTGCTAATTTATAGTGAATGAAATTATGAGAACTGAGTATGGATGTTTTCATAGTAGATAGACCTAGCTTTAAGGATTCTAGATTTTTCATTGTGTGGTAGTTTTGTAATTGTAGTTTCAAGTGGACACTCCACCCATCTTCAGGGAATTAGCAAGAAGAAGCTGCTCAAGGTAAGAAAAGGAGTAAGGTTGAGTTTATATAGGTACAAGAGTCAAATAGAAGTTGAGAAATTAGGTTAAAAATTAGAAAGAAATGAGGAAGAGGCTAGGATATAAAAATATTAAAAATATATTAAATTAGTGTTGATTGAGTACTACCATAATCAATCAACATTGTTACCTTTTTTTCATTTTGATAAATCATTCGATCTTGATATTTTGAGGAGTGCTAATTCCAGGCAATGCATGACAGGATATGGTGGGAGTAATCTCTTCTAAAGTAGTATCTTATATTTCTTCATCTGGAGATGGTTCTTGTTCTTTTGGTTCTTCCTCTTCACAATCTATGTAAAATAATTTCTTCTCACCACACTTATGTCCCTTATTATACTTGCTATCACAATTAAAGAATATGCATATTTCTCTTCTTTCTTCTATTTGATAAGGTGTCAACCTTTGAGGTGGGTTAGAAGAAGGAACACTATTGTCTCTATATGTTTTGGAGGTGGTCTTTCTAGTAGCCATCGTGATATTTTTACTTTCAACCTTCCTTGCCACCATGAAAGCCTTCTCTAAGGATGGTGGTTCAAAGACACGCACCTCATGTTGAATGTTATCCTTCAAGGTTTCAATAAAGAGATTCAACAAATTATCTTCTGAAATGTTCTTCACTCGAAGACTTAGCTTCTTAAACTGCTTGATGTGCTCTATAACTGGACCTATTTTCTTAAGATTTATTAAATGGCTAAAGAAGGTGTTTCTATTAATATCCCCATAATTTACAATCAATTATTCTGTGAATATAGACCAATATATATAAGAGTCATTTTTCGGTCACAAATCCATTGGTACCATACAAATTGATCCGACTCTAAATATAATGATGCAATAGTTACCTTTTGCAAAGTTGGCACCTGGTGTAGATTAAAGAATTGCTCCAACTGGAATATCCATGTTATTGGATCATTGCCATCAAAATTTCTCATGTCAATCTTGGGAATTTGGGTACCTCTTGGTGACCATCCTTGATAACTTCCATTATGGGAATGCTTATTACCCTTGTCCTCCTGAGTACCCTAGAACACATCATCACCTATAGGGAGAGTATACATTGAATTTTGAATGAGTTTAGGAATATTTTTCATATCTTCATCTCTATGTCCCATCAACTTCTCCTCTAGATTAAGTAAATCGATTTTTTTCACATACCCTTTCATATTTTCCTCCAAATTGGACATTCCAAAAGATAGGTCTTTCGTTTCATCGTACGTATGGGATGAATCCTCGGGTGGTTTCAGTGGAGTGTTATTTTTTCCACTACCCTTGGGGAGTATTTTGAACAATAGAAATAGATATCACACCCTAGTTTTCACCTCAAATAGATCCTTATACTAAGAATTATTCCAATTCAAAATGGCGTACATTTATTAAACCCTGATTTGAAGAGTGAGTTTCTAGCCGACCTTCAAACTGAGATGTATATGCAATTTTGGACCCTCTGAGCCTAAAACTACTTCTTGAAGTAGCATGATATATCCTCTCTGCAATGTCGTATGTCTCACCTAATTTTGATATGCTAGTAGAAAGATATGGCAAATCTCCCAACGCTTGTTATTTTTTGTCCTTTCAAAAGAGCGAACTTGTACGAACTAGTCAAAAACCTTAGATTCAAATGTGAATAACCTTGAATCTGTAAGTTTTCATGATCTGAAAATTATACCACAGATAATTTGCAAACGGGTTACAAACCTCGTTGTCTGAAACCTTGTAGAAAAAAAATTATTGTGAAATACCAATATAACTCATTTTGAAGCACCCAGACCCAAGGAAAGAGCTCTAATACCAAATGTTATGCAACAAATTTCCAAAAAGAGCATGAAAAGAGAAAAAATATATCAGAAAGAGTACTCCGCGACTTTAATAAAGAAAATAGATTAATAGCAAGCCTCTTAGAGGGGGAAACCTCCTTATACAACATGTTAAGTACACAAGACAAAACAAGACAAGATACTACAAATAAAAAAGGTCTCATTCCTATATATAGGAGACTAAGAGGTATAATTCCAACTAACTGACCCAAGTCGACGTAACTAATATAACCATACTAATGACAATTACAACTGATGGACCAAATCAAACATCAAAACTAATGTAATGCACCACAATATAGGGGGGAATGTGCCCGCATTTAGGGTTTAACACAACAATTACTAGAGCAGGTGGTGATTCGACCAAGCACCTCACCTTGTGGTCCACCACAGCAGTATTACATAAGAAACACTAATATTACCTTGAGTTGTTTAAATACGGTTTCTTCAAATTTTAAATTATTTTTTCAGTTTTTATTGGATTTGGTCATACTACCCGTCTGGTAGACCACTCGAATCAAGAACATATAAATATCATTAAATAAGTATTATTTGTTAATTAAATTATTTGTGCAAAATTCCAAATTGGAGCAAAATTGTCCATATGTTGACGGGCCCACAGTTGTCTCTTAAAAGTATTTTATACTTTTAAATAATTGTTGATAACTGATATATCCATCTAGTCCCAAGTGGACACTATAACGGTTGGGTGGAATAATGTTTCATAGTCTACCGGAGTTCAAATTTGGCTAAGTGTTGATTCCAATGAAGAATTGTAGGGCCAACATTTTAGGTGAAAAAAAAAACTGACATATCTATCTATAAAACCATCTTTTCCTTTCCACGAGAAGTTATGTTCTGATAAACATATCTCAAGTTATGTTCTGATAAACATATCTCATCAAACAGAATAACAACCTACAGGATAAATATAAAAGGACACATCCTCAATAACTCTAGACCCATTGAATGACCTATGGAGAAGACATAAACAACCAACAACATAACTCGTCCCAACACACATCCATAAATTAGATTGCAGTATCTTCATGCAACTAATGATAATATAACACTATGAACATGCAAGTAGGGTTACAACGATTAGTTGTTACACAAATAGAAACAAACATTGCATTTCTTGAATATTGATAATGAAGACACAAATACATTGAAATAGTAAACACATGTGTGCAGGATTGTTGCAATAACGTTGAACTATATAATGCACGTGTACATGATTTTTCCAATACTCTCTAGGTTTTTTTGGTCATGCTAAGAGTCAATAACACTGCTCGTACAAGGAGGACAAAGAGGTGAGTTACCAATGGTACACAACTACAATGTGCTTCCTTAGATGAAGACATACCCCAACCTATTGCAAACAACAATCTAGCTGGGGATGCTGACAAGCATAGTGAGATAATGGGTGATGGTGTTGTGCCACAACTAGCCTCGGTGGAAGGTGTTAGTGGAACGAAGAATATTAGTGCCATCAAAGGATGGACTAAAGATGATATGATGACTGCAATCAATGATGTAGAATTGAATGGATATTCTATCCAAGCTGCTGCCAAAAAACTTGGATTGCACCCACATTAGTGCACTATTGGATAAATGGTCTCACTCACAAAAAGATGAAAGGGCCACTTACAGTGATTACTGCAAAAGAGAAGGAAGAAGTGGTTGTTTGGTTCAAGGAAGGAATGGGGCATGGGATGGAATTAATACAACTAAAATCCAATGTTGCTCAGATATCTCAAGATAGGCTAAATCATTTCAGATATGGCTTCCCAGGAAAGCATGGTGGGTCAGGTCCAAAAGAATGCATCCATATCTTGTGTTATGAATTGCAGAGGGCCTTGATAGAGACATGGATATAAATTTACACTTGGAAATTGTGTCCAGATAAGGTGACACATTATCCACCGTGTCTGGAAATATGACGAAATAGGTTTATAAGTAAGGAGGAATTGTGTCATGCGGGTAATTTCCAAGAGAGGGAGTAGGAATGTGCCGAAAAATATGCCTAAGAGAAGGGAGTGGATAACCATTATTTGTTGTGTAAATGCAATAGGGAAAGAGTCAGCTGAAAACTATATCCAGAATTGTGAACCAGTAGCATGCATCACTACACATCCACATACATGGATGACTAAAGAATTGTTCTTGAATTGGCTTTTCCACTTTGCAATATCTATGCCTAGTGGTGTCTCACCTGAAAATAAACACTTGTTTATTTTCGATGGCCTTGGTAGACACATAGTTGTACAGACCATTGAGGAGGAAAACAAGTTGGGCATTAACTTGTTGACCATGCCTGCACATACTACTCACAAGTTACAACCTCTTCATGTCAGTGCGTTTTCGCCTTTCAAGTATTTCTTCAGGTTTGAGAGAGTGGCATGGATGTCAAAGAACCCAGGGAGAGAGGTCAAGAGGGTTGAACTAGCTGAAATTGCATGTAAATATTTTAAAAAGGATCTCACACCCTCAAATATCAAGGATAGATTTAGGAAGACTGGAATCTAGCCACTTAATCATGATGATCTTGTCCATGATACTACATGTAGCCAAGGATTTGATGTACACAACAATGAAGATGTAGATGCTACAGACAACATCTTATCCCTCTCTCATGGACAATGCCAACTATTGGGTGACAATGATGAACATGTCAGTGCAACTCAATATGACCATGAACAAGTTGTCAGTAATGATGAGGTTGTTGTATCAAATGAAACACCTACAGGTTCTACAAAACATGTTCATGCAACAACTGTAGAGAACTATGAGGTTGTTGGATCATATGAAACACATGTAGATTTTTCAAATCAAAATCACAATGGCACTACACTACAATACCCATCAAAAGTTAATAAGATTTATATTATGGCATTTTCCTGAGCAATTGATAGTTCCTCCATATGCAATGATTACTTGAAACTCTGGTGCTGGATATACAAAGCAACTGAGAAATTTTGCTAATTTATAGTGAATGAAATTATGAGTACTGAGTATGGATGTTTTCATAGTAGATAGACATAGCTTTAAGGATTCTAGATTTTTCATTGTGTTGTAGTTTTGTAACTGTAGTTTCAAGTGGACACTCCACCCATCTTCAGGGAATTAGCAAGAAGAAGCTGCTCAAGGTAAGAAAAGGAGTAAGGTTGAGTTTTATATAGGTACAAGAGTCAAATAGAAGTTGAGAAATTAGGTTAAAAATTAGAAAGAAATGAGGAAGAGGCTAGGATATAAAAATATTAAAAATATATTAAATTAGTGTTGATTGAGTATTACCATAATCAATCAACATTGTTACCTTTTTTTCATTTTGATAAATCCTTCGATCTTGATATTTTGAGGAGTGCTAATTCCAGGCAATGCATGACAGGATATGGTGGGAGTAATCTCTTCTAAAGTAGTATCTTATATTTCTTCATCTGGAGATGGTTTTTGTTCTTTTGGTTCTTCCTCTTCACAATCTATGTAAAATAATTTCTTCTCACCACACTTATGTCCCTTATTATACTTGCTATCACAATTAAAGAATATGCATTTTTCTCTTCTTTCTTCTATTTGATGACGTGTCAACCTTTGAGGTGGGTTAGAAGAAGGAACATTATTCTCTCTGTATGTTTTGGAGGTGGTCTTTCTAGTAGCCATCGTCATATTTTTACTTTCAACCTTCCTTGCCACCATGAAAGCCTTCTCTAAGGATGGTGGTTCAAAGACACGCACCTCATGTTGAATGTTATCCTTCAAGGTTTCAATAAAGAGATTCAACAAATTATCTTCTGAAATGTTCTTCACTCAAAGACTTAGCTTCTTAAACTGCTTGATGTGCTCTATAACTGGACCTATTTTCTTAAGATTTATTAAATGGCTAAAGAAGGTGTTTCTATTAATATCCCCATAATTTACAATCAATTCTTCTGTGAATATAGACCAATATATATAAGAGTCATTTTTTGGTCACAAATCCATTGGTACCATACAAATTGATCCGGCTCTAAATATAATGATGCAATAGTTACCTTTTGCAAAGTTGGCACCTGGTGTAGATTAAAGAATTGCTCCAACTGGAATATCCATGTTATTGGATCATTGCCATCAAAATTTCTCATGTCAATCTTGGGAATTTGGGTACCTCTTGGTGACCATCCTTGAGAACTTCCATTATGGGAATGCTTATTATCCTTGTCCTCCTGAGTACCCTAGAACACATCATCACCTATAGGGAGAGTATCCATTGAATTTTGAATGAGCTTAGCAATATTTTTCATATTGTCGTCTATATGTCCCATCAACTTCTCCTCTAGATTAAGTAAATCGATTTTTTTCACATACCCTTTCATATTTTCCTCCAAATTGGACATTCCAAAAGATAGGTCTTCGTTTCATCGTACATATGGGATGAATCCTCAGGTGATTTCAGTGGAGTGTTATTTTTTCCACTACCCTTGGGGAGTATTTTGAACAATAGAAATAGATATCACACCCTAGTTTTCACCTCAAATAGATCCTTATACTAAGAATTATTCCAATTTAAAATGGCGTACATTTATTAAACCCTGATTTGAAGAGTGAGTTTCTAGCCGACCTTCAAACTGAGATATATATGCAATTTTGGACCCTCTGAGCCTGAAACTACTTCTTGAATTAGCATGATATATCCTCTCTACAATGTCGTATGTCTGACCTAATTTTGATATGCTAGTAGAAAGATATGGCAAATCTCCCAATGCTTGTTATTGTTTGTCCTTTCAAAAGAGCGAACTTGTATGAACTAGTCAAAAACCTTAGATTCAAATGTGAATAACCTTGAATCTGTAAGTTTTCATGATCTGAAAATTATACCACAGATAATTTGTAAACGGGTTACAAACCTTGTTGTCTGAAACCTTGTAGAAAAAAATTATTGTGAAATACCAATATAACTCATTTTGAAGCACCCAGACCCAAGGAAAGAGCTCTAATACCAAATGTTATGCAACAAATTTCCACAAAGAGCATGAAAAGAGCAAAAATATATCAGAAAGAGTACTCCGCGACTTTAATAAAGAAAATAGATGAATAGCAAGCCTCTTAGAGGGGGAAACCTCCTTATACAACGTGTTAAGTACACAAGACAAAACAAGACAAGATACTACAAATAAAAAAGGTCTCATTCCTATATATAGGAGACTAAGAGGTACAATTCCAACTAACTGACCCAAGTCAACGTAACTAATATAACCATACTAATGACAATTACAACTGATGGACCAAATCAAACATCAAAACTAATGTAATGCACCACAATATAGGGGGGAATGTGCCCGCATTTAGGGTTTAACACAACAATTACTAGAGCAGGTGGTGATTCGACCAAGCACCTCACCTTGTGGGCCACCTATCATCATTGTATCCAAGAAGGATGGGACTTGGTGTATTTGTATCAACTATGGAGCTTTGAAAAAGATTACACTTAAGAATTAGTACCCTTTGTCCATGATTGATAGTTTGTTAGACTAAGTGGATCCCGCCAAGTACTCCACCAAGTTAGATCTCAAGTCGGTATACCACCATGTACATGTCAAAGAATAAGACACCTGGAAGACCAACTTTAATACAAGGCAATGTTTGTATGCATGGTTGATCATACCTTTTGGTTTATGTAATGCATTAGCTACGATTATTAGATTCACGAATAATATTGTGTACCCCAATATTTATATTTGTTTGTTATAGTGTATTTGGATGCTATACTAGTTTATAGCTCTACTTGGGAGGTGCACATTTGACATGCCAAGTAGGTGTTAGAGACTGAAAAAACTCCAATTGTTAAGTAATCTCAAAAAATGTGATCTAAAAAAACACTAGCTATTGGATAATATCAAAAAACACCACCTATATTTTAATAACTTGTATTCATCTACAATGTTTTAGGTGATTTCTCTTTGTTTTTCCTCTAAAAAATTATGCTTCAACCACAAAAGATCTGATTCCGACTGACCTGGAAGAGGTTGTAGCTACAAAGCCTTTAAATCCATTCCTTATGGATTCGACTCAACTTCATTAGTACCCAAAAGCTTTTAAGTTGCATGCCCCACCAGCCCCATCCCCATATTTTATTTTGAACTATTTAAGAGGTTTAAAACGTAGAACATTTATTATCAGATAAGTTATTTACACAACTAAAATTTCTCCATAATTACCCCCAATGGAATTTTCCACTACTGCTCACACATCTACTTCAAATTTTAGAACAAATATGCAAATATGAGTGGTTTAGCCCTTTCAACACAAAATTTATTGAATCTTAAAAAGAAAATAAATCAATCTTTAAAGAAATAAAATAATTAAGCAATTGACATTAATTTTAAGATAAAAAAAATTTCAAATTAGAACATTAATTTTGAGATGTAGGAATCGGTATTTGTGACCATCTTTTGTTTGTAATTGTTTGAAAACACGTTGATATATTACCTTTGTAATACTTGTTTGAAACTGCAATGATATATTTTTACATTAATATATTAATATATATAAATGAACCAAGAAAAACATATAAACATTAAAATTTGAAAATTAGTTTTAGGGTGCAAGATTAAGAATTAATATAATTATTTTTCTTCATTCCAATGTAAAATATCACATAGAGATACATTTTACTATAAAGGAATCCTTAAAAAAAATCTACTTTTTATGCTTTGTACATTATCATGACTTTGAGTGGATATCTTTTTCATGTTTTTATAAATATAAATTTACTATAAATTAAAATACCATATTTTATTATGATTTGTTTAAAAATAAATATAAAAATCAAAATGCATTAAGAAATCAGTCAGTTTATAAGTTTATAATGATTATAGTGATTTTTTTTTATACATAAATGGTTGATAAGTTTTGATTAAAAGAAAAGTTGGAAAGTACAAAATACATGGGTTGTTTGCTTCCTTAGCAGGGCGGCATCTAGCTCACCCTGTTCATCATTTACATGCTTGAAACTATAGTAGATTCTTCTTGGTCCATTAAAACTAAAGCATTTGACAAATTGTCCTAATAACCTAATACAAAAGAAATACATATATATATTGATAATTTAAACAAGAGACTAAAAATTGGAGCTTTCCAGATAAGTGTCATTTCTTGTGAGATGCTCCCAGCTTGTGGCTTTCCAGGTTGCAGAGTATAAGCTATAGAGTTGATGCAGATGCATAACAAAACAAAACAAGGACTGAACCGACCAACTTGCAGCTAGGGAATACTGGTGTTCATGACTGCTCCATTGGACTCAGCAGGCCCGTTCCTATCCGAGCTTAGGTCGACAAAGTTCCCTGCCTGAGCCATGAAGTTCTTCAATTTCTCCATCTTCCTTTCCAATTCAGCCATATCCTTGTTTCCAACACAAGGTTTACGCTTTTTATGTGGGTAGAAGAGGCCCAACGTCTCCTCTAGGTGTTCCATCTTCTCAGCCACCAAACTGCTCTGCTGCTTAACCTCATGATGTGTTGCTTGAGATAGAGAAAAAAGGCGAGTCAGAATTTGCTTATATTCCAGGTTCTCATTTCGAATTAGCCAGACTTGACCTTCCAACTCCTGAAGCTGATTGTTTATCTCCAGGTCATGCTTTATGAGGCCGTGATTCTCATCAAAGTTCTGAGCACTCCCATCCCCGCCCTGTCTATGACAAAGGCCACGCCCTGAATGTCTTATGCCCATCCAGACTCCAACCTCTTCATCACTTGACGACAACACCCTGTTGCAACCAAAGTTAGGGCCAGCAAACTTATTGTACCCAAAGCATTTCCTGCAGTGATTATCCCCAACCAGAGGAAGCGAGTGGTGTTCCATCCTGCTAAACAAATGAAGCACAAAGAGCTTATGCGAAAACCTGCACAAAACCGGCGAGAAGACTAGCACAATCCAAAATGAAGAGCAAACAACGAATGTGTGAGGATCTACCCACATACCCTATCTTAAGCCGTGCTTATGCTGACGCATGCTATCCATCTGTCCATTTGGTCGACTGCAATAAATTTTGATATGCCTCCAAATCTCATGAAGGTATAGATCGTCATCACTATGGGGGGTGTGATTTCCCAAAACCAAAAGCTTAGGATTTCTATAGTTGGAATTCAAAAGGTTATAGATTCTGTAATAAGAGAAATGAAGGGCCACGGTTCCTTGTGGAGAACCTGGACTAGGGGATCCGTATATTTGTTGAGATGACATTATCACATTCGAGGGAGCCATAAGAGAGTCCAACTCCAGAATTTGCCATTACGTCAACTTGCCCATTAAGATTTCTCAAAACATGCCAGAAGGAAACCTTATTAAACTATTTACTGATGTTGAGGAGAAGGTGGTGCAGTTTGGAGGAGGGTTGCTTCCTGGTGTTAACAATGTTCCTGGTGTCTCGGATGACGATAAGAGAGTCCCCAATAACCATCAGGTTCTCGATGCCCAGACTTAGAGCTATCTCTAGCCCTTTGATGAGCGCAAGCCACTCCGCTCCATTGTTCGTCTTCCTTCCAATACCCCATGCAAACGTTTCCATGTTGTTCCCCTTGGAGTCTAAGATAACTCCCCCGCACCTGCCAACCCTGGATGATCATAGTGATTTATAACCATAAATTTTCAATGTAATAAATAGAAAAAAAATTTCATGATAATATATTTTTCACCTTGCCATGATTGTTTTTTTTAACTTGGGTAATTTGTAATTAAATATTAATGTAAATTTAAAAAATTTGGTTAATAAATTTTAGAATGTTGAAGTCATTGATTTATGATAATTTTGTATAGATATTGATAAGTTATATTGGCTAGTTGAAAGGAACAAGACTATTATGAACATGTAAGTTTTGTATTTGGAATTTCAAATTTTGTGTATAGTATGTTTTCTAATTTTAAGATAAGTTTGATTTTGTTTTTGTTAATTTTAGTATTTAGTATTTATTCATTAAATTGAATGTTAAATTAACAAGGATAACGATTAGTTTTGATGATAAAAAATTATATTGAAATAAAATAAAATAAATAATATTAATATATTTAAAAAAATCATAACAAAAAATTAAAACTATTTTTCATAATAATATTTAAAACATAATAAAACAAAAACCTAAATGGAATAACCCCTAAACTTTATATGAATAACCCTAAACCTTAAACCTAATATGAATAACCCTAAACCTAAATCTAATATGAAGATTTTCATAATAATATTTAAAACATATTAAAACAAAAACCTAAATGAAATATCCCCTATGAATAACCCTAAACCTAAATCTAATATGAAGAAGGGATTGCGCTAGATGTTGGCTTGTGTGGAAAAAAGGGGAACGTTAGGAAGATTTAACTTTTTCGGTTTATAAATTTTAATTAACATTAACTATATTTTAAATATTACTTATTAGTATTTGGTTTTTAATTAAAATTTCCTAAATTATAAATTTTAGTTAAGATTAATTAAATTTTAAATATTAAAATTTTATTTTTAATTAAATTTTATAATTTAAATTTTAGTTAAGATTAATTAAATTTTAAATATTAAAATTTTATTTTTAATCAAATTTTATTTAATTTTAAATAACAAATTTTGGTAAATTATTTAATGAATTATAATTAAGTAAATTAATTTTATTAAAAATATAACAATTTTATTGTCATTCATCTAATTAAATATAATATTTTATTAAAAAACTAAATATAAAATATTAGAATTATAGATGAAAAAAAAATTAAATATTTGTTTTTTCTAAAAAATACATGATGTATATTAATAGCAACCATATTGATATTATATTAATATTATTAATGTGTTTAAATACATGTCTATATTTATTACATTAATAATGTTTTTAATCCTATACAATGTGTTAGATATATGTTGAATATATTTTAACATATTAATACTTTTTTTCTTTGAAAAAAAATTCATAATTCATTTTATTAAAATAAACCACATTGTGCATAAGCATGGAAGGCCTTCATACATGAGACTTTGAGAGTCTACAGTATTGAAATTGTATCAAGGTCTAGAAACCGCTAGAAACCCAACTAAAAAATTGCCAAAGCAGCAAGAGGGTATTAAAACCCTCTATCCACAAAAAAAACTCCCTATTATAGGGCTTCATACAGTTGCATAGAGCACATTACATAATTCTCTATATAGAAGCAACAACTCGAGCATCGAGGCCCTCAAAACAGAGTAATTATCCCCCATAACAACACATGAGCCCTAGAAAAAACTAACCTTCGTAACCCTTCCCATCATCCTCTGCCCAAAAACCCACCACCTTTGGATGACCACCATCCTAAAGCAAACCGCTAGGATCCACACTGATGAGGAAGTCACAATCGCCACATGAACCATGCACTCCGATGGAAGGAAAATGTCGCCACCACATGTGCTCCCCCGCCTCCGCAACACCGAACAAAGGCACCGGAAACCACTATCGTCGTTTCCACACCGCCACGGGAACCCATTTCGCCTTCGGTGCCACACCACCAAAGGAACCCGCTTCTGCCACTGGTGCCACACCACCACAGGAACCCACCTTCGTCGTCGGTGCCACACCACCACAGAAAAAACTTGTCGCCACTACCAGCAAAGAGGGAAAGAAAACGCTGATGCCACTGGAACACTGCCATAGTAAAAAGCCTGCACTGTATAAATCCCACCTCAGGAACCCAAAACTACAGGAACGAACTAGCAGAGAAACAAAAGTGGTAAGATGGGTGGAAGAGGTGGCTAGGGTAGGAACCCTAGTCGCATGTAAGTGTTTCACCGTCAACTCTCAAAATGACGAATAATGTTGAGCTCTCATGAAAACATGGTATTATAAGGTTAACACATTAATACTATTAATGAGATTGTTGTTAATAATTGGTCGACACATAGAAATATCTTCAAAGTATTAATAATAATTCTAAAAAATTTATTATACATTGAAAACACACATTATTATTTAATTAAAAATAATTGCGTCGAGAGGCACTCTACAGCCCAATATGAGGGAGATCTTGTAAGAAAATGTCACTTTGCAAAATATCGTTAACATTAAAAATATTTTACTTCTAAGTTTAAAGAGAAGATATGGTGCGAGAAAGATTTAGAGGTTAAAAGAAAATTGTGATACTATAAGGAGATCATTAATCTTGATCTAGAGGATCAAAATTACCTCTATGTTTTAGCTAGTTCAAAGAATATAATTAATATTGCCAAGATAAGAACGAACTCTCATGAACTCCATAGTGAAACAGGGCATTGGACATTTCCTAAAACACCAGGGGTGAAAAGATTTGCCATCTCTACGAGAATATGCGCATTGAGGATCAAAATCATTTTCTCTTAGTTTGCCCTATGTACACCCACATTAAATCTCAATTTCATAATATTTGCTCCGATACATATATTTCTAACCTTCTCCTCAAAAGTATAATAAGTTATAAATACTTTTCTTTCAACATTTTTAACATAAGAATAATATTTTAAAGCAAACCAAATAACTTATTTCATTTCCTTTCTTTTATTTTATCTTGAAGCTAGAAATTCACAATCACAATAAAGAATTGTAATACTCTGACATCCTCCAAACTAGAAATCATACTCAGTTAGCTATAAATGCCACATCAAACTTTATACATATATTTAAAAATACAAAAACATGCTTACTTAACTATAAATGCCACATCAAACTCTTGCTGTTTATTTTTTTTCAAATACACAACATTATGGTAACGTCCACATAAACCAAATAAGTCTAATATTTTATTAAATTATATATATTTTATAAACATTTTTGTTGGTTGATTGCTCAAGCCTAATATTTTATTAAATTATATATATATTTTTAAACATTTTTGTTTGTTGATTGCTCAGTCTGTTGTTAAAAGATTGCGCATTGAGGATCAAAATCATTTTCTCTTAGTTTGACTTATGTACACCCATATTAGATCTCAATTTCATAATATTTGCTCCAATACATATATTTCTAACTTTCTCCTCAAAAGTATAATAAGTTACGAATGCTTTTCTTTCAACATTTTTAACATAAGAATAATATTTTAAAACAAACCAAATAACTTATTTCATTTCCTTTCTTGTATTTTATCTTAAAGCTAAAAATTCGCAATCACAATAAAGAGTTATAATACTCTGACATCCTCCAAACTAGAAATCATACTCAGTTAGCTATAAATGCCACATCAAACTTTATACATATATTTAAAAATACAAAAACATGCTTACTTAGCTATAAATGCCACATCAAACTCTTGCTGTTTATTTTTTTTCAAATACACAACATTATGGTAACGTCCACATAAACCAAATAAGTCTAATATTTTATTAAATTATATATATTTTATAAACATTTTTGTTTGTTGATTGCTCAAGCCTAATATTTTATTAAATTATATATATATTTTTAAACATTTTTGTTTGTTGATTGCTCAGTCTGCTGTTAAATTATATATATGTTTTTAAACATTTTTGTTTGTTGATTGCTCAGTCTGCTGTTAAAAGATTGCGCCTACAAATAATACGCGCCAGGTAGGGGTCGAACCTACGACTTTCTGCTTAGGAAACAGACGCTCTATCCACTGAGCTACAGGCGCTCGTATGTCTATGTTTAGTAGTTTACTCGCACTTGTTTGGAAGACAGAGTCGCACCATGTTACCATCATTTAACAACAAACAACAGTGGACGTGCAGGAGTGGTTATCATGTGGGCTTTGCCCGCGCAGGTTCAAATCCTGCCGACCACGCCTGAAAAATAAAAATGCCTTTTTTAATTACTGGATTATTATTGAAAATGACGCGCTTTGAATTTTGCCTCTCATGATTTTTTTAATTGTTTGTCATAACTCAAATAGACGAGGCTATGGGAAGAATTCACTAATTATTTTTAGTGAATAGGTTGGAAAAGGATAGAACTTGGTTATCAAGAAAATAATGCATAAGTTTCTTCTTGATGATCATATTAACACTATTCTCCACAAGAATCAAGTCATTAAGTCATTACATACATGATAAGTATAAGAGCATCACCATTGACATGTAGATTTATATAATTAGTGAGATTTTATTATTAATAATTGATATAGGAGAATTGATCAATCTTCTCATACCATGTGTTGTGAGGTTATTTCAACCTCTAAAGAGATTTCTTTAACTTTCAAACAAAAGAAAAGGTAATAATGTCAAAAAAAATTTGAGGGTTGCCACATATAAATATGTATATGAAGATCTCTAAGGAGAAAGACACATTTCACATGTGCATGGTGAATCGCCCTAGGAAAACTAGAAGTAACCAAATGAATAACTTTACCATCATTCTTTAGCAAGTGGTAGTCATGCAAATCCCCACATGATTATGACGAAGTGAAAAATCAAAGACCGTAAAAAATTGGAGAAGTGAATAAATAAGATCATGGAAAAAATTATGGCATCTAGAGTAGCAAGGTGCTTGGAGGAGATGTTGTCACGTTACATTAAGTAACTTTACCATGTCAGCTCATAACTTATCAAAAAAAGCATGTCAGCTCATAAAAAATAAAAATAAAAACAATTTACATTTTGTTGATGTGTTAAAAAATTAAGATTAAAAAAGATTACACCTCAAGAAGTTGGATCCCTCTGGGTGCTTAATAGATCCAGGTTTAAGATGGAACTATGTTGGTTATACATTAATGTGTAGAGTTTAAAAAATTAAACCATAAAAAATTATATTTAAAAAGATATTTGTTTTAATATATGGAAGAATTATTTTTAGAAACAACTATTGTTAATGTCAAATTATTACATTTTTTGTATTTGTATTTGATTTTTTTTTAAGAAATTATAATAATTCAATATCAATTTGAAATGAGGGGTGGCATGTGTAGGGGTCATCTTTGATTTCGGTAGAAATCAAGAACTTAATTATGATTGTGGTTTTGGGAAAATCACAAATAATCAGGCAAAAACAGGTGCTGTTCTTTAGGGATTAAAACTTGCATTTCAATCAAGGTGACTTCCCTCGTAGCTATGGGGGACTCAGTTGTAATTGTAAATATTATGAACACCTCAAAAATCCCATGAGATGGTATACCAGCTCTACTCATTGCAAGATTTAATTAGAAGAGATGTGGCTTCAATGACATTCAATTTTATCATGTTATGAGGGATTATAATCAAGATATGGGCTATTATACAAATAGGGATTCAAGAATGAACCGAGGAAAATTTACATAATAATGGGGGACTTGAATATCATGATATCCCCTAAGAATATTTTGAGAACCAAAGCCTGCATTCCCTCCATGTGGCTCAACCTTAATAGTTTGTGTTATGAAAGGCTCATTTTGTTTTGAAGGAGGTAGGTCAATAAGTGCATCACTCACATGAGCTCACACATGCTCGTCATGACTCCCCTCTAGCAATTTGAAGGCATGCATATCTTGTTTGTCCTAAAGTGGAATTTTGTTTGAATGGGAAGTAGCTCTAGGAGAGGATCAGGAATCCCTATGGTCATCTTCAATCTCATTGGAATCCTGGGGTTGTGAAGACTCATGTTTTAGAATTTGATGGCTATGATGTTGGTCACCCTTCTTTTATGTTCATGCTCTTGGGGCAATTTTGGACTTTTGGGTCACTTTTGGTTTAGTGAGTCGAGGTTTTTCTTGACTTATCTCTCAAAGATGGTTTTGGTATTTGGCCATTTTACCCTCTCTAAGGCTTGGTCTATATCTTGGGTGGAATTGTTTACATATCCTTGGTTTTTTCTTTTTGGCATTACTAGGCTATGGATTATTCTAGCAACAATGGGAGTTGTCAAAGGGATATTCAGGAGTTGCATATAGTTCTCAAGAGGCACAAATATTTTTTCAACGACAACAAAACCTCCATTTTCTCTATCACTACCAAGGTCCATGGAAATGAACACTTGTGCACTTCTCAAACTGCCATGATTATGGAAAACGTGTTTAACGGAAGAGGAAAATTCAATCCTTGGAGGTAGAATGCTCTATGCATGGAGCTTGATGAAGTAAATTTTAACCCAGACCCATATGATGGTCAAAACATATGGGCCTCGCCATCTTTTATGGGGGGAGGTCATTCATCACTCATTACGTTTTGGACCTTTTTGTGTGTCGGTGTGCCTCCTATTCATGGATATTAATAGGAGGATTGGTCCAAATTTGGATAACAATGTATACATCCCAAGATCGGTTTATCAATTAAATATTCATGTTACTAGGTTTGCAAAGGTACTTGTACCAAAAAATGTTTCAATAGTGGATGGGACGGAGAAAGTGGGATGGAAAATATCCTCGTCATCTCCATTCAATTCATAGGTGGATTTTGGGGACTCACACTTTTCCAATTTGGTAAGTTCTTCACTTTTTTCATGTGTTTTGTTTCAAATTCTAGAGTTATTGCATCATCCATCATCATAGGGTTTCATGGTATCTCAAAGTGTCAAGGGTATGGCTCTACCTCGATTTTGCAATAAGTGAGGGTTTAAAGATCATGCAACCCAGTAAGACAAATGCATTATCCTTGTGAAAAGGTTTCATGTGATCAAATTCTACCTCAATTTGTTCCCTCGATTGTAGCATATGTCACTACTTATGATTTGTAGAAGGGTTTCTATGTGTTCTCCCTTTCGAGGATGGTTTTGGAGTTCACAATTCTTTGGAAAGCAATAAGTGGTGAAGTTGCAAGGAGTTCTAGAGCGAACTATCCAAAAGGAATTTTCGGAAGTGGTGGTATCGAAGGCTCTTAGTTAGTGGAGGATGGGTCAAAGAGAAAATAGGATAAATTCATTAAACTTAAGGGTTCGTTGGTCAAGCTTGTTTTAGGAGATCAAATTTGTATGAATGAATTGGTTGGTATGGATTCAAAGGCTATGATTGGTCAATTTATTGGAAAAAAGATGGGAGAAGATGGCTTAAGAGAATGGTTGAAGCCTTCATGGGAGCATGTGTTGGGGTATACTCTGAAGTTTTTCATATTATATTAGGGGTAGATGGGTTATATATTTCAATCTGTGGCAAATGTGAAGAAAATTCTTGAATTTGTGTGGAAATGGGGTGTAGCCGTGATCTTCTTAAAACAATCGACTCCATCATTGTTTATGCTCATTCAGAAAAAATGGATTTAATTATGTTATGGGTTAAATTACTAGGGATTTCAATGGATTTTTGGTCATTATATGTTTTCAAACCATTGGTAATGTGTTGTGGGTGTTCTATGAGGCATACATGGGATTTCTAGACATTGGTTTGGTGTTGATTGCTAACATTTTGGTGGGTATAGATATCCTTGAAGGGTTGGTGTCCAAGATGAATTACATCGTGGAAATTCCTCATACACACAAATTTTGGATTATTTTACAACACCTTTTAAATGTGCCTAGTGTCATGTTTTTGGATATGTTGATAAATATTATTCACCGGGTTTTAGTCTAAGGCTCAGCCTATCTGGGAAGGATCCATTGGTGAATAAAAAAATATCCCTTCAAGAGTTGAAGGTGGGGAGGGAAAGATCAACATTAGAATTCCAATTCTCCTTGTGAAGCAATGGGTAATTGTGTGCAGGAGCCTAACAAGGTTTGTTCCTTAATTGCAACATAATAAGTGGATTTTTTTCATGTTGTGTATGGTGAAGTTGGGACTAGTCTAGAAGCCCTTGATAGGACCCCGAGAATATTATTAAGAGAGAATGCAACTAAACAAGGTACATCAAAAATCATTCTTGATCCATTATGTGGTCTTTCTCCTTTGGTAAAAGGGTGTGGGTAGAATCTTATATATGATTATAGATTCATTAATGGACCATTGTGTGTTGGTGGTTTTGTGTTATTCAGGCCGAGGAGGGTATGTGTCACTCTATTGTAGGCCTTGGTATTTTGGGGGATATTCTAAATCAAAATTTTGTTGAGAGTATCCACACTCAAATTTATTTGGGCTCCATTGGAGCTAACATGTTATCGTTGGAGGAATATTTAAATGAAGGGGGTGTGATCCATAGATACCCACTCAAATCCAATAAAGGGCATGTTTTGGAAAATTAAGGTGTAGTGGTAGGTGGTATTCCCTTATAGGATATAGAAGATAGGAAGGGTGGTTCAAGGGGTAGGTGATATCAACTCTCCATTGACCAGTAAAAAGAAAATCTAGAGGTTCAAGCAGGTAAACAATTGTCAATTGTGGGGGTTCTTAGAGAAATCCATCCCCATGGGATGGGTTCTTAAATATTATTATGCCTCTCAACTACAAGGGGTTGGGTCACCCCATAAAAAATAAATCCCTTCAAAGGCTAGTGGAGACCCATAATTTGAATGTCATACTGCTTTAAGAATCCATGGGAGAGGGTGGTAGAGTGTGTTCTTAATTGGGGAATTTTTTTATGGTTGGGAATTTATTTTCACTAATGCAAGGGGTATGTATAGTGGTTTAATTTTGGTTGGAGGACAACCAATATTAGGTGTGATTACTCTCGGGTAGTTGACTCAAGTTAAGGCATGACTATCTATATCAACGATCTGGGCAAGGAACTTGTAGAGTTAAATCTATATGGTACACATGTGGAAAGGGTTCCCTGCTAGGAAAGGTTTTTCAAGTCGAAACAACTTGAACATCATCATACCATAGTTGGGGGGATTTGAACTTTTCTTTAGGAAATGTTGAGATTTGGGGTGATGCTACTTTAGTGGATCCATTAAATGATTTTTTTATTATTCATATGGAGGAGAGTTGGATTTCAAATGTAAGGCCTATCAAATCTAGACCTACTTGAAAGAACAAAAGAGTGGGGTTGAATGGATTTCCAAGAGCTTAGATAGGTTATTTGTATATGAATGGTTTCTAATTGATAACAGGAGGATCAAGAAATGGGTTGGGATGGGAGGAGACTCACTTCACTTCCCTATTTTTCTAGAACTTGATTATGGGAGTGAAAAGAATCTCATTCCTTTGATATTCAATGTGGAGTGGATGGAGGATGAGACCTTTATTCACTTGGTTAAGAATCATTGGAGGCCTTAGGTCATTTGAGTAGAGAATTTGTTGTTATTCAATTTTTGGCTAACCTAAAGAATGTTAAATAAGCATTGATGGCATGGGAACATGAAAGAAGAATTGAAATGAAAAGGAATTCCTAGAGTTTGAAAGCTAGCTAGAGGGATTGTATTTTCAGGATATGGCATGTTTCACTAATTGAGGATCACAAAGGTAAAATTAATTCCCTTGAGAAAAGTCAAAGGAATTTGTTGGAAGAAAAAGAAATAGCATGGAGATTAAAGAGAAAGGATTTTTGGCTAAATATTTTTCATCAAGTTTCTAATCATAGACAAAATATCAATACCATCTAGAACATGTAGGGTCTTGATGGAACTGTGTTCACAAGTCAAAAGGATTTGGAAAGAGTGGCCTGATCAGTGATCAATCATTTTAATGGCCTTTCCGAAGAGGATGTTAGGAAATCCATCATTGAGGTAGTTAATATGGCTACTTATTTTCCCAAGTTTGTTCCATAAGATGATAAGGTCGGTAAGATGGAATCTATTACTAAAGAGAAGCTTGAAGAGGTTTTACATTCTTTTCAAAAGGATAATAGTCATGGTATAGATGGGTGGTCTATGGAATTCTTTCTTTCTTTCTTTGAATTGTTGAAGGAGGATCTTCTTAGGGTTGTAGAGGAATTTAGATCTTCTCAGAGATCTTGGAAGTTTTTAATTCCACTTTCATTTCTTTGATTCCTAAATTATATATCCCTCATAGTTTCAAGGATTATATACCCATGTCATTAAGCAACTACATTTATGAAATAATCTCTAAGGTCATAGCTAGAAGGGTGAAGGCCCTTTTATCTAAGACTATTTCATAGGAGCAATTTGGTTTTTTAACTAGCAAACACATTCATGAGGAGTGGTTGTCTCTCGGGAGGTTTTCACACAATGAAAACCAAAAGGATGCTTGATATGGTAATTTAAGAATATTTATCTAAGGGATATGACATAATAAGTTGGATTTACCTGAGGTTAATGCTCATTTATGTCGGCTTAATCCTTATCATTGTGAACTAGGTTATGAGTTGCATCTCTATAGTTTATTTTCTTGTATTAATTGTTGGGTCAACTACAACATTCTTTAGGCCAAGGATAGGTATAAAACATGGATGGCCACTATACCCACTATTGTTTCTACTTGTGGAAAATGGTCTAAGTGAGCCTTGTTGGTGTCCAAATCATTTGGATTTATAAAATGTATTAGAGTTGGTAGATCTCTATAAATAGCTCACATTTTGTTTAATGACATTCTGCTTTTCTATGAAGAATCACAACTGTATGCTCAAAATCATTGATATATTTTTTACCCCTATTTTATGGATATTGAATTGTTGGAAAATGTGGGAAATATACTATATATTTTATGGGTTTCAGTGCAGATGAGGACATAAGGCTATTCACTCAAATGTTTCCCTTCTTGGAAGTTGATTTGCAATCATGTATTAAATATTTAGGGTTTTTTGGAAATATTGAACTATCATTGATGTCAAAGAAAAGGGTAGATTGAAAATTTCCAAGATGAAAATTGCAAGATGAACACTGTAAGATGAATTTTGTTGGAAATATTGTGTTATTGATGTCAAAGACAAGAGGAAATTGCATATGGACATCTTTGGACTTTTGATGCCTAGTTTGGATACCTTGTCTTTGAAGGCCTTTTTTTCTCTTAATACCTAGCTCAGACGGGAGTATATAATATGTGGTTGAAAATATTATTCTAAGACCTTTCCAATGATGTATGCCACTCCCTCTAACTCCATAGGACTGTGGAGATATGAAGTGTCAAAATAGCCCTACCAGAGTGTTAGATTGGTCCTACTAGGATATTGAACAATGTTAGGTTGGCCCATAAAGGTGACATAAAAATAGTATAAATAAACATAAAGGGGGCAAATTTTTCAAGGCAGAATGAGCAAGACTGGGTCTGAAATAAGAAGGTGCACTAGGGAGAAAGGATGAAGTTCTAAAGGGTATATGTCTTGGTTTTTAAGGGTGAAATGAAAAGCTAAGTATGGCACATATTTCTAGGTGATTGGCAGATTTGAAGATGTGCTTGTGATTGTATAAAGATTGTTTCAAGGCATGACATAAGGCTGATCTTAGAGCACATTTCAAGGTGACCTTGTGCTAGTTTTGGAGATGTTTTAAGGGATGATTTTGGAGCATATTTGAGGGTGATTATGTGACGGTAAAAAGGACTGGTACATGGATGAGTATGGAAAAGACTTCAAGGTGATCTTATGACAGTTTTGATGGCTGATATAGGGATGATTATGGTAGAGATTTTTAGGTGATCATATAACAGTTTTGAGGGTTGCTATAGGGATGATTATGGCACAAATTTGAGGTGATCATATGACAGTTTTGAGGGTTGATTATAAGGTAAGTTTTGAGGTGATTATATCAGCATTATTATACATAATCCTCCAGTCAGGTTGGTGCCTACAAATCTTGTTGAGTTGGTGCTCATTTGAGGAGATCGGTGTCCCTAGTAGGTGGGTTCCTGTAGATCTTGTTGATTTGGTGCTCATTTAAGGGGATTGGTGTCTCTAGTAGGTTGGTGCATATAAACTTTGTAACAGTAGTTTGGTGCCTACATACATTTATAAAGATAAGTTTGTATGGTTTTCTCTTGAAAGAGTTTCCACATTAAATTCTATGCACTATGATTTGTTTACTATTTTGAAATCAATGAATGATTGATGAATGCTTGTCTAATGTAAAAACAAGTCTTATATTGATTCACCACCTCCCCCTCTTATTATAAGCATAAGTTCAACAATTGGTATCAGAGCATGTTTCTTTAGAAACATTTTAACCATTGGAAGGCATATCTCAAGCACATATGGCTTGTGAGGAATTTGGCCTCTGCACGGGCATATCTCCTTTGGTCAATGGAAACAAATATCTATTATGGAGCATAAGAATTAATATATAATTGATGGCCATTGGGTCTGATATCTAGGATTCAATCATGATAGGTTATACAGCCCCTAAAACTCCAACAACATATGCAGCTGCAAAAGAGTCAAAAGAAATGGATGCCATCTTGAGTGCCCTACCAAAATTTGTGATTGTCAAGGTAAAGAAGTGCACATCAGCTAAAGAAATTTGGGACAAGCTACATGATATTTATAAAGAAAAATATCCCTTCATGGCCATGTATACAAAGCCTACTGAAGAAGAAAATGAGTATAGTCAAAAATAAAAGTTATAAGAAGAAGATAATGATGAAGAAACTAAAGATGATCAAAAAGAAAAATCAAATCTAGACTCAAGAAGAAGAAATTGATGGAGAAGTGAAATATGGAAAGAAGGATCACGATCTTGATGAAAGAGAGAAGACAATTATCATCTTGAAGACTCGGCTAGAAGAGGGGAAAAAATAGGAGAAATAGAGAAGAGAATTATCAACCTAAAGACTCAGTTAGAAGAGACAAAAAGGATAGAAGAAGTAGTAAGGAGTCATCTCAAGGAAAAGGAAGAAATATGTGAGAAGCTAGAATATGAAGTTGTCTCATTAAGAAGGGAATTGGAGAATTCAAATGCTCAATTACACAAAATCTTGAAGAGCATTGAAACCATAAATGAGATTCTCTGTTACCAATGGTCACCATTCATCAAACAAATCCTTCGCTATGATAAGAATCAAAAGACCTCTAAAGAAGATGCAAGCAAGGAAAATGAAAAAAGCCTAAAATTTGTGCTAATGTTCTCAAAGGCTCTATCAACAATGAAAGCAGTAGCAAGACAGAAAATGATGATCAACAGAAACCTAATTTTTCTCTCAAGAGCAACAAAAATGAGTTCATAAGAGTTGTTCCACCAAGAAGGCCTTTCACAAACCAATACCAAAATCTCTTCTTTAGCTAATGTTTTTCTTGCAATAATTTTGGTCATAAAGCAATAGATTGTAGAGCTTATGCAAGAAGTGATCATGTGAGAAATAGAAATAGAGGTCCTTATGAAACCTCAAAGGATGATTACGTGACCAACAAAACCAAAAGTGCCCATGGGTTTGCTGACAAAAACTACAATTAATTTGCTTCCCCTACTTGATTACAATAATTAATGTTATAAGTGCAATAACTATGGGCACATATCTCGTTACTATAGAAGAAACATAGTGGGATCTTCTAAACAAAATAGAGAAGAATATGTTCTTGCCAAATAGAAAGAAGGATACTTTAAGGTTTGGAAGCAAAAGGAACAAAAGAAGGAAGAATGTGGACTTGCACTGTATGCTCAAGATAAAGGGAACCAATGGTATGTTGATAGTGGATGCTCAAAAAACATCACAGGGGACTAAAGCAATTTCCTCACCTTAAAAGAAGAAAAAGGAAGTAGTGTTACTTTTGGAGATAATTCTTCTACAAAGATAGCTGGAAAAGGCATTGTTAGTATTGATAATGGAAAGAATAAAACACATAATATATTGCTTCTTGAAGGGATAAAACATAATCTCCTAAGTGTTATCCAAATGTGTGATCAAGGTTACAAACTAATGTTTGATTCTAAAGGGTGTGAGATAAGGAAAACATATTCAGGAAGATTAGTGGCAAATGCAGCTAGAAGCTCAAGCAATGTATACATACTCAATGAAGTCAAAGGAGGAATATGTTATATGGGAGTGATATCCCTCTTATCTCACCAGTAAGTGCTTGAGAAGAAGAAAAATCTCAAGGGGAGCAACCCTTTTCCATCGATGACAAAGAAGGGGAATTGTAGATTGGGAAAGAATTGCAGACACAAGGAGAGTTGCAAACAGGGGGAGTAATTACAAGATTGTTGCATATTTGACTAAAGGGTTTCCATAAGTGGCAAAGGGGGATATTATTGGAAATCTTGTTGTCATTGTTTTCAAAGGTAAGGGGAGACTAAAGATGCCCAAGATGAATATTGCAAGATAAAGATTATTGGAAATATTGTATCATTGATGTCAAAGACAGGAGGAATTGAAGATGGATATTTTTGTACTTTTGATGCCCAGTTTGGATACCCTGTATTTGAAGGCATTTTTTCTTTAATGATTTAACTCAGATGGGAGCATATGATATATGGTTGAAAATCGTATTTTGAGACCTTTCCAACAGTGGATGGCACTCCCTCTAACTCCGTAGGACTATGAATATATGAAGTGTTAAAATGGCATTTCCAAAGTGTTAGGTTGGCCCTACCATAGATATTGAACAATGTTAGGTCAGCCTAGAAAGGTGACCTAAAAATAGTATAAATAAACATAAAGGGGGCACATTTTTCAAGGCAGAATAATCAAGACTGATTCTGAAATAAAAAGATGCGCCAGGGAAAAGGATGAAGTTTTAAAGGATGTCTTTCTTGGTTTTCAAGGGGAAAATGAAAAGCTGAGTATGCCACTGTAACGTCCTTTTCCATCAATACTATGCAAAGAAGGAAACATGACCAACCTACCGAGCCTATTGACAATCTCAGCCCCGTTCATTACTAAGAAATTCATAAAAATTAAAAGACTTCTGTGTGCAAATACATAATCAATATATATATATAGCGGAAATAAACGCAATCAATCTGCAAATTGAAATGCATCCACATATTTATCTCAAGCAAATGATAAATCAACATGCAGAGAATCCACCCCATTCTCATTCTATGCACAGACTTCATATCAATTCCATTAACATGAACAATTATCATTATGAATTAACACGGTGCAAGAAACAAAATGCATATAACTTTCACCGAGATTTGCACACCCACAAATAGAAATGCATAACATATATATCACAGCAAAGGATAAATTCAACATCTAGAGACTCAATCTCATTCCAATGCCATGCATAGATCCCATATTAGGATAATCATTTCATTTCATCAAACATGGACAATTAACATATTGCAGAACACAAAATGCATATAATTTAAATCACAGAGATAACACTTATCTTGAAGATGAAGCAGTCCAAACAACTGGCTATGAGAGAGCAATGTTCCACCCAACCATAGATCTCTGTCCAACCTCTATTCTTTCAGCTGGAGATCACCCTCGAGATGGGTTGTGTATCCACTAAGGAGGAACTAGATGGGCTCACTCACAGTCATGGTTTCACTCAAACGGTCATACTAAGCCAACACACGGCTGGGTTTATCAAGCATGCAAATAGCAGAGGAGGAGGGTGCTAAGCCAATAAACTCAACCACAGAGCTACAGACATCTCAGGCTAAATTCAAGCAATCCAATCCTCTGTTCCAACATCCACACTTGGATTTCTCACCATTCTGTCAACGAATAAGTCAAATCCGTCACTGGTTTTCTGGGCTGCAAAAACTAGGTTTTCTTATGGATTTCGGGGCAGCCAATACTTCCAATTTCGCCCCAAGGTTCATATCTATGAATCCCCCATTGGTTTTCATTGTCCAATACCAAATCTAGGCATTTTTGGCTCTTCAAAACGTGGGTTCTTGCACAGTTGCGATTTATGGTTTTTCTCACTGCTAGGAATTCGTTTTTTGGATGGAAAATGATGCTGGTTCCACAATGGATTGGGGATGAGGACGAAGCAATCCCCCTAGTGGATACACATGGCCCCTTCTCATTCGTTGCCTCCATAGCTAGTTTTGGTATTTTATTGCATGATGTTTATTTACATCATTTTTACAATGTTCCATGGCCAAATAGCACATGGGAAACATAATATCCAATGCTTTGCCTTTTAAATAAAATTCGAGCATCCACTAGTGGGGCCTTGGCCTTGAGCTCCACGCTAGGAAAACATACATCACATGTATACAATATTTACATTAAAAGCTAATATATCCTAAGGGTCCAAAATGGGGTATTACAATCCCCTCCCCCTTAGAATAACACCATCCTCGGTGGTCCAAGACTTAGGAATACATATACAATTTACACATGTCCAAAATTTCAAAAACTTTGCAGGTTTGCCCTGCATTCTATCCTTTACTTTGAACTTTCAGGACCAATTCCTTTGACTTCCATGAGCTCCTCCCGCTGGTTCTGATCTTTCAGCTCATCCACAAGTCTGAAAACTTATGGCTGCTACCCTCTTGAGGTTCCCTTGTTGGGCAGTTGCGGAGGCAATGATGTCCTCCACATTTCCAACATATCACTGGCTGCTTCATCCTTACCTGCTCAATTTCCTTTGAGTATTTATGCCTGGAACGTTTCTTAATGGATCGATTGGACGAATGCCTCATCATTGATCCACTTTCCTTTCCCTTACCGATTGCTCTCATAATGCTTTTTACCTCTCTTTGCAGGCAATTAGAGTTCTGCAAAACCTTGTGGTTCATCTTATTCTACCTCTTATGTATCTTGAGCATTTCTCCAAGAATTTCTTAGGTCTTGTGAATTGTCTGAAGAAGAATTTCAACCAATTCCAACAGCCTATGGTCTGCTGCCATGGTCATTGTGCACAACTAGTTCTCATTTTTCCCACAAGCAGCACTTGCTCGCAACAGTTGCAACCAATGGATTTAATTTTCGCCTGTGAAATTCATCATTACAAATATTGTTAGGTCAAGCATAACCTAAACATTAAAATCAATTGATTGTTTTTCCCCAATTGACATGGAGAGCCCATGCTCTATTCATGAGACTTTCACACTTTCCATGCTTGTCCAGCATACAGATGAATTCTTTCATGTTCATCCATTAGGAAATTAACTACTTCAGCATTCACAATTTATTTCAAGCAAATAAACACACTCTACTTTCAACCATACATGCATTCAACAATTTTCTGTTTTTATAAATGCATCAATAAAAGGAAAGAGAGAGCAGTAAGAGTTTTCTTCTCTTAGTCTTGTTCCATTCTGGAACCCACACCACCATTGTGGTTTTCATGCTCCTAGCCTCTTTCACTTCAACGTGAATTCTTGACCTGCCCTTCTTGGCTATGACACTTAGTGTCTATGGTCTATTTCAGACCTCTCAACCATAGAGTCCCTCGACATGGTTTGTCTACAACTCTTGGCTGCTAGGACCCACACAGTCCCACTAGCCCCATTTTTCATTGTTGCTCAAGCTGAGTTTTTTAGGATAGTCGCATGTCCACATGCATCCTTAAGATGCTTTCATAGTCCTTGCTTCCAACAATACCTACACTCAAACATTGAATCAATTCACATGTTTAGTTTATTTTCAAAGGCTTTATCTCTAAACAAGAGTTTAGGAAAATCATGACCAAATCATATACACATGTATATTCATGAGCAAGAAATTACAAGATAACCAAATACTTATCTATATTGTGCATTTCCTCTCTGGTCCACAGGGTCCTGCTTTTACTTTACAAGCCTTGGGATCCTCCTACGGACTGGGATGTTTGGCCAGCACGCAGGCTACCCCAAATCATCAAATAATCAATGTCCAACTAGTACACCTTCACGCTGACTTGGAAGGAAACTTCACTATGACCATTTCTAGGTCAAGGCTCTACTATGGAGCCATAGGCATATAACAGCCTTTTTATCAACATCTTCACTACCCTTCATCAAAATCCCCACAACATCCTTTCATACACATTAACCCTTCCACCACAACCCCTCACAACAACCTTTTACTTTGCTTCTTTAGTGTGTAGCACCAAATTGCATTTGTTTAAGGTGACAACACAAGTAGTATAGGCAAACTTGTCAGTGTTGTTATTCAAAAATTATAACCATAATTCATAGCATTCACTATCAAGTATTGAAACACTTGGAATGCGTCCATTCCTTTAGGGCATAATCAATATTGGCATCCCTAACATAACTCATCATCAGAAAGGTGTGCACTCCTCGCTGATGGGAGCTATGCAGGTCCTAATCATATTTCAAGCAGTCTGAATAACGTACATAATTAGACTTGCACACACACACACACACACACACACACACACACACACACATATATATATCAGTCAAGGTTTACAGAACACTTATCCATTTGCAGATGTAGTCTTTCTTCATTAATGAGGAATGGGGGCTCCTTCTCTGAGTTGACAGTCCCTCGGTTTGCCATCCCAACTCCTTTTGATGTTACATAACCCTCATATGTCTTACTTACATAATCTTTACCATCTCACTCATATTGTTTACCAATCATGCAGTGCGGATGGGACATTAATAATGTCTAATGGCGTTTCACCCGAAACCCATTTCCAAATCATGGAATCCCTTCCCATGAAGTTTGGCTTCTGCAAGCCATCATACATGGTCTTCCTGCAACATGTCTTCCTGGCACATTCCTCAAACAGCCAAACAGTTAGCAACATTTAACAATAAATTCAAATGTGATTGTTCTATAACCAATCAATGGCATTAATAATTAAATTCAATATGAGTTTGCAATCTTTGTCTACTACATAAATTTATTTTCTTAGCCATGAGGCTATCCTCATATTGCTTGGCTCTTGTAAGTGGTATCATTTCTCCCATTATGGTCTTATGTCTGCTGCCATACATGAACATCCACTTACAACATGTCCTCCTGACACAATTCATATAAGCCAAATATTCATTAGTCATTTATTAGCAAAATTCCAAATCAGAGATTTACAATCCTCCTTTCTAACAGAACTTAGATTTCTCGACCATGAGATTCCTTCTCATAAGCTCTAAATCGAATTTTCAAATCTGCTCCCTACATAAATTAGATTTGCAACCATGATACTATTCTCATAAACTTAAATCAGAACATTTTCAGATCTGTTTCATGCATAATTTAAATTTCACAACCATGAGAACCTTCTCATAACCCTTGGCTTTTGCAAATGGTAGAGTTTGGTCTTTACTATGGTCTTATCCCCATTTCCATATGCATACATTTCTACCTGGAGTCTGAAACTTTCAATCAACCAAACATGTTGTAAATCCTCATGTATATAATATTTCATTGCTGCAACAGTCACTGAAGCATTTTCAGAATTATAACATTCCATAATTCAAACACTTCTAGCTGTTAACATATCAATATCACCAATCCCATTTATTTCACGTAAATCATTATCATACAAAAATTGCAAGGTAGATTCACATCATTTAAGCACTTTAAATGAAACTTTGGGATACTCATTATTTCTCAGTCATATGAATTATACAACTCTGCCCTTCCACAAATCATTCTGGAAACCCATCGATCATGACTGCCCTCTTCATGCACTTACTATTATGCATTCATAACAACCCATGAAATGATCTCATAATTTTTGACAATTCATCATTTCATCTATTATCTAATCCCAATGAATCATACAAATCACAACTGTGTATTCGCACAATGCATCACAACATGTGCATCCACACACATGCGTGCACATCTATGATGTTTACAAAATATTTTCAAATGCATTCATTCAAGGAAAAACCACAAGATTTATAAAATCTCTTAATGCATATCTACTCAATGCTACCTTGCGTTAATCCAGGGATACTATGCATTCCGACATATTATGGCCTAACCATGGTTGTCTCATGTGGCATGTACTACCACAACGTGACTATAAGTTTTTACTTTCTTTGGTTGTTAAACTCACAACCAATATACACAAATGGCATGATGCATTCTTTCATATAAATGCATTGAGGTTTCTAAGAAACTTATAGGGCGCAAGGCTCCTTGCATTTACTTACCCACACCTCACCATACTCGGTAGGTTGACATTCACATTCAAGCACTCAATACCACATGCAAACCAAATCAACATAGTTTAAACATAGTTGAAGGGATCTCACCAAATCCTCTTTCAACATTTATGCAATTTATGCACAATAAACATTACCTGCATGGTCGTCATTAACATTGATTGATATTACCTGATCAGTTGGCCTCTTACCAAGGCTACACGGTCATTTTGCAAATCTCATGCTCACAGATTTGTTGCACCATCATTTCCTCATAATGTGGTTGGTCATATGCAACAACATCATCGACACATGTGGCCATGCTTTGGTTTTCTTTGATCCTACAACCAATACCAACTTCAATAGTGATTATCAACCACGGCATTTACCATTAGTGGTCCATTGCATATGTAAAAATTCACAACCTTTACCAATATGTAGTGTCATATGCATGCAAAACATATACTCATGCACTGTGCAATGTTTATTAATATGCCAATCAATGCATATTCAGGCCATTCATCTAATCTCTTGCATTTTCAGCATTCTCATGCCATAATTTTATGCACATAAACTTATAAAATATAAATGCAGTTAGCAAGACAAGGGTTAAGAAATTCTCCCTTTCCAATCCTTCATCTCTGCATTAACTTCCTCTTCCACATCGTAGCTGGTTCGATTTCATGGCATGCTACTTCCAGGCATGCAATTCTAGAATTTGTCCATATTGACAAAAATTTGTCTAAACAGTCGCTAGCACTTTTCTGCTTTAATTAACTATGGATCATGATAATCCCCTTCAAATTCAGACTATGCACCATTGCTTCCTACTGGATAAGCTTTCCAATGCCTATCCACTTGCTCCATTCCGACATCGAGTGTGGAAACTACATCACTTCAAAAATGACAACTTTTACCAATAATTATGCACATTTTACACAGTTGTATTTTGGTCTGGAATGCCAACTTCAGTCACCTGTGGAAGAAAATCTATGAGGAATAACGAAAAATTTTCTACCGGGAAAATTTAGTCTATATAGCAAGGAACGTTCAGCAATTCACGGATCTCTACTTCGATGCACCATTCATCTTCTATAAAATTCTGGGTTTGACTACTCACTTTTCACTTTTTCCCCAAAATCTCAAAATTTGGCCAAAAATGGCTATCTCCCAAACTATGCATTTCTGGAAAATATTCGTCTAACGGAAACTGTCCGTCTTAATGAGAATATGAAATGTTTAGTTCAGTAGAATTTTTTATTCCAACATCTAGGGTCACTTTTACTGTCCACAAGCTTTTCAAAATCTTGAAAAAGTGGCCCGGAACAGTGCTTTTTGGCCTTCTAGTTCATCCTGACTCCACATCCTTTGGAGTTTGGCTCCAAGATTCTGAACTTAACACTGTGCCTGCTCCATGGTCGCGCCATATCGATTTTAGCTCAAACCGACCCTCCGTCAAGCCTCGGGACACCGTCTTTCAAAAGTCACTATTCTCCATTTTCTGTCAGATTGGAGCATACTGGGATCGGGACCCTCTTTGGTTCTTTCATGGCCTTTGCGAATGGCCCCTGAGTCCCACAGGAATCATCCCATTCTGCGCCCGACAGCTCCTTCTACCAAAAAATCAAGGGGTTTTTTTTTTTTTTTTTTTACCCCGCTCCTCCCATCACTGGTCGCGGCTCAACTTCTGCGACCATTGTCGGATTTGACCTTAACTTCCCCGTCGCAGCGCAAGTTTTATCCTTACCATTGCCGCCCTTGGCACCGTATCTAACCCAAAAATCGTCGTTGTAGCGCAGGTTTTAACCTTAAAGTCGCCGCCGACCGGCGCAATTACTAAGAACATGCCGGGCGCTTTGGCGCAGGATTTATCTTTAACTCTGTCGCCTCATATGGCGCAGATTTCAAAAAGACGCTTAGAAAAAAATTTGAATCTCTCTTCCCTTCAGTGCAGCATTATGCTAATTTTGGCGCTGCGCGCAGAGAGTTATGCTTAACTTTGTCGCCGCTCGCGTCGCAAAAATTAACGCTAATTCTTCCGCCGCAGCGCGTCGCAAAAATTAACACTAATTCTGCCGCCGCAGCGCGTCGCAAAAATTAACGTTAATTCTGTCGCCGCAACGCGTCGCAAAAATTAACGCTAATTCTGCCGCCAGCGCAGCGCAGAAATTAACGCTAACTCTGCCGCCGCAGCACGTCACAAAAATTAACACTAATTATGCCGCCAGCGCAGCGCAAAAATTAACGCTAACTCTATCGCCAACGCAGGGCAGAAATTAACGCTAACTTTGCCGCCAGCGCAACACAGAAATTAGCGCTAAAATCGCCGACAAAGCCTTTTCCAAAACTCATAAATACTTAGAAAAATTTCTGCAAATTTTTAAAGACAGTTAGAATTTTTTTGGAAATATCTGCTTCATTTCTTTACAGAGTAAGCCAGTCACAGATCATACTTGCAACAAAACAGTATTTCAAGAAAAATTGCACCTCTTTCATGTTAAGCATGAAACACAAAACAACAAACAATATAAAATGGCAGAGGTTGCGCCTCCTTTCTCTCCTCCATGAAGGAAAACAGACAAATACAAAACTGAATGCTACTGCATTGGAAACAATGTAAAGCAAGCATCCAACTTGAAAAGGGATTTTCTTCCTCCCTCCTCACTTCATAGCATGAAATCAATGCAAGCAAGTTTGAAGTAATTCCCAAAATAGTCATGGAAGTGTTTCCCATCTTAATCAAATAGAAGCTATGATATCTTCAGATTTCTCTAATTTATTTTAACTTCAAATACTACATATATAAACACACACAATGATGAAGGGCCCAACAGCCGTAGTGTTGAACCTTAAGCTCTGATACCACTCTGTAATGTCTCCTTCCATCAATACTATGCAAGGAAGGAAACGTGACCAACCTACCGGGCCTATTGGCAATCTCAGCCCCGTTCATTACTAAGAAATTCATAAAAATTAAAAGACTTATGTGTGCAAATACAAAATCAATATATACACAGCGGAAATAAACACAATCAATCTGCAAACTGAAGTGCATCCACATATTTATCTCAAGCAAATGATAAATCAACAGGCAGAGAATCCACCCCATTCTCATTCTATGCACAGACTTCATATCAATTCCATTAACATGAACACTTATCATTCTGAATTAACACAGTGCAAGAAACAGAATGCATATAACTTAAATCACAGAGATTTGCACACCCACAAATAGCAATGCATAACATATATATCACAGCTGAGGATAAATTCAACATCTAGACACTCAATCTCGTTCCCATGCCATGCATAGATCCCATATTAGGATAATCATTTCATTTCATCAAACATGGACAATTAATATATTGCAGAACACAAAATGCATATAATTTAAATCACAGAGATAAAACTTATCTTGAAGATGAAGCAGTCCAAACAACTGGCTATGAGAGAGCAACGTTCCACCCAACCATATCTCTCTGTCCAATCTCTATTCTTTCACCTGAGAGATCACCCCCGAGCTGGGTTGTGTATCCACTAAGGATGAACTAGATGGGCTCACTCACAGTCATGGTTTCACTCAAATGGTCATGCTAAGCCAGCACACAACTGGGTTTATCAAGCATGCAAATAGCAGAGGAGGAGGGTGCTAAGCCAATGAACTCAACCACAGAGCTACAGACATCTTAGGGTAAATTCAAGCAATCCAATCCTCTGTTCCAACATCCACACTTGGATTTCTCACCATTCTGTCAACGAATAAGTCAAATCCGTCACTGGTTTTCTGGGCTGCAAAAACTAGGTTTTCCTATGGATTTTGGAGCAGCCAATACTCCCAATTTTGCCCCAAGGTTCATATCTATGGATCCCCCATTGGTTTTCATTGTCCAATACCAAATCTGGGCATTTTTGGCTCTTCAAAACGTGGGTTTTTGCACAGTTGCGATTTCTGGTTTTTTTCACTGCTGGGAATTCGTTTTTTGGATGGAAAATGATGTTGGTCCCTTCCACAATGGATTGGGGATGAGGAAGAAGCAATCCCCCTGAGGTAGAGTGACTTGTGGTACAAGAAAACAGAGCCCATACCTGCAAATACAAATTTCTAGGCTGCCCATGCTTCATTAAAGCCATGGACTGTTTTCTTCAACCACTTCCTTATAACAGAATTAAATGTCAATAAGGAAAGTCAAATGGGTTCTCAAGGTGACATATGGCAGCCTATGGTTCAATCCCACATCCCCCTCACCACTCCCTAGTGGATACACATGGCCCTTTCTCATTCGTTGCCTCCATAGCCAGTTTTGGTATTTTATTGCATGATGTTTATTTACATCATTTTTACAATGTTCCATGGCCAAATAGCACACGAGAAACATAATATCCAATGCTTTGCATTTTAAATAAAATTCGAGCATCCACTAGCGGGGCCTTGGGCTTGAGCTCCACGCTAGGAAAACATACATCACATGTATACAATATTTACATTAAAAGCTAATATATCCTAAGGGTCCAAAATGGGGTATTACAGGCACATCTTTCTGGGTGGCTATGGAAGAATTGAAAATGATCTTGTGACTATTTAAAGATTGTTTCAAGGGTTGATGCAAGGTTGATCTTGGAGCAGATCTCAAGGTGATCTTGCGAAAATTTTGGAGATGTTTTAAGGGTTGATTTTGTAACATATTTGAAGGTGATTATGTGACAGTATAAAGGGTTGATTATGGCACATATTTCAAGGTGATCTTATGATAGTTTTGAGGGTTGATAAAGGGATGATTGTGTCATGGATTTTGAGGTGATCATATGATAGTTTTGAGGGTTGATATAGGGATGATTATGGCACGTATTTGAGGTGATCATATGACAATTTTGAGGGATGATATAGGGTTGATTATATGGCAACTTTGAGGTGATTATATTATCATTATTGTACATGTTCCTCCAGTAGGTGGGTGCCTACATATCTTGTTGAGTTGGTGCTCGGCTAAGGGGATTGGTGTCTCTAATAAGTTGATGCCTACAAACTTTGCAACAGTAGGTTGGTTCCTACATACATTTATAAAGATAAGTTTTAATGGTTTCCTCTTGAAAGAGTTTCCACATTAAATTTTATGTGCTATGATTTATGTTTAGATGTGTTTACTATTTCATAATCAATAAATGATTGATAAATGCTTGTCTAAAGTAAAAACAAGTCTTATACTGATTCACCCTCCCAAGTAGAAGCATAAGTTCAACAATATTCTACCTAAATCCTAATGAATATACCAAAAGGGGGTGGGGTTGGATGATTGCTAAGGTGGAGAAAATATTATCTTTATGGTGCAATAGGTGGCTTTCTTGTGGGGGGGTGGGGGGAGGATTATTCCTAGTCAAATCTATACTAGAAGCAATACATGTTTACATGTTTATTGGGTCTCTTTTTCTTTAATATATAAAGGTGCCCTAGAAAAAGTGAGAAGGATGAGTATAAAATTCCTTTGGGATGGTGAGAGTAAGAAAAAAACATTTTCCACGGGTATCCTAGGGGAAGATTTTAGTTCCAAACGAAATGCAGAATTAAAAATATTCATTTTTTTTCTATATCCTTGGCCACCAAGTGTATGTGGATACTAATTGTAGGAACATGATTGTGCTACAAGGTGGTGATTTAAAAATACATTGAGCTTGTGTCTATGGAAGAGTGGATCATATCCCCATTAAAATATTATCATAATGTCTCAATGATTTGGAAGACTATTGTGTTGGATTTTCTTTTGATTGAAAATTGGATGGTATAGAAAGTGGGAGCTAGCTAGGTCTAGAGAGAGGTTGGGGGATGACCCTTGAGTAGGATGTAATGAAAATTACAAGCTACCTAGGGCCACGTTTGAAGATTTGATGGCCAAGAGTTTTGTTCATTTATTCCAAGTAGTTGTCCAGTAAGGACTACTATAATGAGTGAGGAATGGCTTGAGGTAGAAAGCATGGTTTTATGGGATAAATATTGACTATAATTAGAAAGGAGTAATGTTAGAATCAAAGATGAATATGATAGTTTAATTTGGTTGAGGAATCCTATGGGAGGAGGTTATAATTCAAAACAGGGTTATAAATTTATTAGGGAGGTTGATATGAATGAGGAATAGTGTTGGTGGTTTAAATGGATTTGGAAGTTCAAGTGTCCTCTTTAAAGAAAAAATATTCATGTGGTTGTCTATCTATCAAAACATCCCTACCTAGGATTTCATGCAAAATAGGAGTCAGTAGGGGTCTGGAAGACACACTTTGTGCAAAGTATGTGAGGAAGATATCTCTCGTTTACTCATCCATTGTTCATATGCAGGTTCTATTTGGAAGGAGATTGAATATTTATCAATTATTAGTGTTAGAAACCTAATCCTTAGGGTTAGGTATATTATCTATATTTACTATTCACATTTACATGTGAATAGGAAGAGTCATGAGGAGTATAAGAGATAGGTTGGAAGATGAAACCAAGGGTGATATTTGTTGTATTTATATGTATAAAATTAATGGAAAGGTAACTCATGCTTATCTTCATTCATCTCCAATTTAGTTGAGTTCAGCAGTGGTATTAGAGCACCACTTTTATCTTTTTTTCCTGGAATATTATCTATCTCTCTACCAACTCCCAGTTTCGTCAAACTTGTAGACCTGCAAACCTATAAACCCTAACTCTTTAGTGCATTACCTATGTGTTTTCAATTTCAAAAAGCCTAATGTGTTCTCTATCTGCATTGGTATCTGAGAGCATCACCATTTTTCAGCATTCTGGTGTTGGTGCAAACCTTCTCCATCTCTACACCTGCATGAAGACCACTCTGCAACCTACATTTTTTTTACCTCCCACAACTTGTGACCTACGTAGAAGGATAAAATCACACCCACTACCCTTTGCTTGCCTTCTGAGTGTTTGAATATTTAATTTGTTTAATTTTAGAGTTGTTCTCTCGTATTAATTTTAGAGGCAGTCATGAGACCCATTACCACCTCTATGTTCTGGTCTATGTTTTGTATATACCTCACGTGTATTGGTCTATCGATTAGTGATTTCCAAGGATAAGTTATATCCTCGAAAACAAAATGATGGGTGCACTAGTGCATCCCTCGTTGGATTCGGGGGTTTTCATCCTGTAAGGACTCAAACTCTCTTTCTACTTCTTGAGGAACTCTTGCAATGACGTCATTTAGTTTGTGAGTTGTTTGTTGTTGCATGAATGCTATTGTAAATGTCTTTGTTGGAACTACGATGGAGATAACCAACACAATCACAAAGGAGGGAATTTCAAGAAAAAAACTCGGTACTTAACAATGAGACACCAACAACAAAGATAACCAACACAATCACAAAGGGATAATTCCAAGAAATGAACTTGGTACTTGTAACCTAACGATGAGACACCAACAACAATGTTAAGCCAACGCAATCACAAAGGGAGCATCACAAGAAACGAAGAGAGTATAAAATAGGCATGGAGATAACCAACACAATCACACAAAAAAAGTGGTGGGTTGGTGAAAAGTAGTGGTTCATTCCCATAGCTCACCAGTTCAAGTCCTGTGAGTCAAAGGTTAAGAATGGGTGCTATGCGAAATAGCGTTGAGCTGTGAGGAGTCCAAGGAGGACCTTGCAGCCTTCGTACAATCCTGGTTTGAGTACCTCTCATGGTGGATATATTGTTCTTCCATTCAAACTAAGGTTGGCCTCGACCGAGGTTATATATCCATCCTACGAATGTGGTTGGATTCCTCGTCGAAAAAAGAAAAAAAAAACCAACACAATCACAAGCATGTGTGTACTAACATAAATAGAAACATGTAGAAATAGTGACTATTGAGCGAGGTAATGAAGAATAGTGGAGTCACATAACGAGCAAATGCTGGTAACTGTATAGACCAGCATATACCCATCTTAACTCAGGCTCTATCAAGGGCCGATGGGGATCAAATCTCTCGGGGAAGTTTAGGACTCTAAAAAGTGTTTTGCACCTCGAGGGATTTGATCCTTGGTCTCGGGGCTTGATAGAGCGTTAAGATGGATCTATGTTGGTTTATTAATATGCAATTACAACAAAACTAATATTTAATTCATTGTTATATTATAAATTGAAAAATACATTTAATCTAATATATTTTAGGTTATAATCCTTCAAGCACCACCTATTCCAATTTGGATATCTTACAAATATGCCAAAGTTGCATTAATTAATTAATTATGAAGTAAAATAGATATTCACCCAAAACTAATATTTAACCACCAACTATTCCAATTTGGACTCATGTTGTAAATGTTGTAATTGCTAACACATAAATACTACAAATAAACAAAAAATTCAATAATTAATTAATTATGAAGTAAAATAGTTATTTACCCAAATTTAATGGTAGAAGTGCCAACTATTACATGCTCTCTAAAATATAACACATCTCAATCCTACAAATAGGCAAAAATTGCATTCATTCATTGGTTATGACGTAAAATAGTTATTTACCCAAATTGAATCACCCAAGTGCCAACTATTTCATGTTGTAAATTATAACATATAAATCCTACAAATATGCAAAAGTTGCATTCATTAATTAATAGTGAAGTAAAATGCTTTGAATTTACCCAATTATTGGTTAATGTGCAATTACCGCAAAACTAATATCTTACTTATTGTTCTACTATTAACTTAACACTACATAATCCAATATATTCATCCACGTGCTAACTATTCCAATTTGGGATCCTAAACAATAACACATAAACCCTACAAATATGCAAAAATTGCATTCAATCATTGATTATGAAGTAAAATAGTTGTTCTTGTAATTATTTATGAAAGAAATTATTTAAAATGTGAGGATGCATGAATGAAATTGAAATTGAAATTTAATTTATATTTATGGAAATGTATTTTACAATCTAGCCAATTTAAATTTGGAGCCGACATGTGACAGACGTGACACATCTCATCAACATTGGGTTGTAGAAAGGGCCTCTCGGCCCAATAAACCTCACATTTTATTGCCTCTCAATCTTTCAAATGATTTAGGTATTGTGTTTTTTCCTTTAAATAAAATACATAGGTTTATGTAATGTGCATCATATCGACAAGCAATATTTTGTGTATTTACTATGAAATGTATGGACAAATTTATTGCACAAATTTGTAAACTTCTTTGCTCTCAAAATATGTTCAAGTCATTGCAATTGGGTTGCATTTTGTTGGCGCTTGTCGCATGATGCCTTGTATCGAATATGTAATGAACATGGCATAAATTTTTTCACCTTTGCAACAAGGAGTTTCCATGTGTCATCAACATTGAATATTAGGTGGTGGTCATTTATGATTCGCTGAGGGAAATACTTGACAGAAGATCCAAACCCAGAACAAATATGAGCTCCAAATATATCAAGTTACTCTTGAAATTCTTGCCCCAATATTTTGTGATTCATGCTCAGATTTTGTATTCCTCTTCGATGCTATGAGATTATATTGAAGCGTTATTGGGTGTTGTTAGGTCAAATTACCTTGCCATTTGGAAAGTATTCGAGAAGAATTTTAATAATCAGAGAAATTCATACTCACATCAGGAGGATGGATACAAAAAGAAGGCAATATACATCTTCACTTAAATCGGTGATATCGCCAATTCAATGTTTACAAACTTCATCTACAGTGTTGATATTGTGCTTCAAATCTGTGAAAGTTCTTATTCATGATGCATGAAATCAGACTTGAGTAGATATACATTCAAGTCCATGTGCACATGATTTTATGGTATATTTTCCTTTCATCGAAGCACGAAGCTTTGACACATTCATATTAAAATGCCTACGTATGCATGATATTTTTTGAGATGCTTGTTGGGATTCATATATCTAAAGATATTCCAGTGACAATATCCATATATCGCTCCAAAACATTACATCAAGCTTGGACAAATGAAGTGAGAAATATACACCCATGCACTGTAAGAATACCTAGGCGTGGTATCACAACACCATCGAGATCATTGGAGCATCATCAATCACCAAAGGACTCATTCATAAAGCATTCATTTTGGAGACCAATTCATCTTCAAATTCAACATCAAATTGTAACTTGCAAGCAGTCAATTTTGTAACTTTTCTTGTATTTTGGTACTTGCAATATTTTTTGTAAGTGTCAAATCAAAACTAAGTTGTATTGGACACATTCTCGGTAGAAACTGTCACCCTTCATTTAATGAGTTGGAATTTTAGTTGTTGAGTCTTACTGTTAAATGGTGGAGTTGCAAGAAGACCTCTGAGGTCGCGTTTAGTATTTAAAAATTGCTCAAATTGAAGATTTATTAGAGTTACTAAACACTCTAATATTCACTATTGTTGATGACACAATCACAATAAAAAAACAACTCTCCAATATGTGCTAACATGTTTGCAATATTCACAAGACAAAGTGGACCTGGTACAAACTCAATCACGGCTCTAACATGATGAAATGCAATGAAGGAATCAACATTCTGAACTAGTTCTTGTTCATAACAACACTCTTTTTGAGTTTGATAATGATTCCTATTAGATGTGTGTAGATGACCAAGTCAGTGAACCAACATCAAATCCAGAAGATAGAACCTATCATGCACATGCTTAGTATAATCTTTCCAATCCTATCATCAAACATCCTTAGGAAGAAATCATGAACAACAAACAAAGAATCTTTATCGGATACGATAAGGAAGTGACATTTCATATTCTGGATTATTCCAGACCAATACATTTTCAAAGTTCTAGATTCCTTCAAGAAGATTCATCTCCACCTATTCCAATTCAACATCAATGCCAACATTGTCATCAAATTAGACACATGGATTAGTTTTTTATCTCCATCCTTGTCAGCATTGTGGGAATCATAATCATTCTTCAATAGATGTTCAATACTGAAGAAACATGCAAGATTAAATATTCACTTAGGGTGGATCAATTCTTTTCAATGGTTATCAACATCCAAGAAGATATATCATTCATACGGAAGAACTCAGTCTCGAGTATTAACACACCTTGAAGTATAAATTCTTCATACTTCTCACCTTGTTCTTGACAGGGGGGATTATGGATTGACAGTTAGGCTTCAAGTTTTGAAGCCCTATCAATTAAACAGATTGCTGACATCTACATTGGGGAAACAAGCAAGCCTAATCAATAGCCAAAACTAGAGCCAATAGCCAAAGCCTCAACCCAAATCCAAAGTGAGAGTCAAAACTATAGCCAGGATACAGAGATAGAGCCATGTTCTAGACTCCAGAGCATCCATTGGTATATGGTCATCCAAAACCACCCATTTAGTAGAAGACATTAGCTTTTTCTTACTAGTTTTGTAGTCATCCTAAACCACCATCTACCATTGGTTTTTGGTCATCCAAAACCACCCATTTAGTAGAAGACGTCAACTTTTGCTAACTAGGTTTGTGGTCATCCTAAACCACCATCTATCATTGGTCTGTGGTCATACAAAACCACCCATTTAGTAGAAGACATCGAATTTTGCTAACTAGGTTTGTCGTCATCCTAAACCACTATCTACCATTGTTTTGTGGTCATCCAAAATGAACCATTTAGTAGAAGACATCATCTTCTGCAACCAAGTTTATGGTCATCCTAAACCACCATCTGTGGTCATCCTAAAACCACCACTTTGTTTGTGGTCATCCAAAACCACCCATTTATTAGAAGACATAAACTTTTGCTAACTAGGTTTGTGGTCATCCTAAACCACCATCTACCATGGGTTTGTGGTCATCCAAAACCACCCATTTAGTAGAATATGTCAATTTCTACTAACCAGGTTTGTGGTCATCCTAAACCACCATCTACCTTTGGTTTGTGGTCATCTAAAACCACCCATTTAGTAGAATATATCAACTTCTACCAACATTTGTTTGTGGCCATCCTAAACCATCGATTCAAAGAGCACTTCAGTGATGGGTTCAACCATTGCTAGTTGTCCACTTCCAAATTTTATCTCTCTTTCAAAAACATTCTTGGACTCACAAAAATCCCTTGAAAATTAAGGGGGGAATGTTGTAAACCCAATCCTTAGGGTTAGTTATATTATTCGTATTTATTTTTCACATTCACATGTGAATAGGAAGAGTCATGAGGAGTCCAAGAGACAACTTGAAAGATTAAACAAAGTTAATTGAGTTAAAAAATTAGGAATTATTTGGGGGGTCAAAATGTTGACAATGCTTTAACTAGTTGGTGTCAAAATCCTATGACAAAGAATTTTATGGCACTATGCCTCATAGTGACTTGGGGGATTTGACTAGCTAGGGATTCAAGTCCTTTTATGGTAGTTTTCCTCCTTCTCAACTCTATGCCTCTCGATGTGTATCTATTATCCATCACTTCAAGAAAGATTCTAAAAATAAACCACCACCTAGAGTGGTGGTGCCTAAGGTCATTGAGAAAAAAAGGGGGTCTTGACTTATTTTAATGGTGCTACTAGGGAAATCCTTCTCTAGGTGGAGCAAGGGAGCTTGTTTACATCTTTCATACTCACTGGTATAAATCTAAAGTAGGCTTGGGTAGTGCATAAACAACAACATTGAATTGTTAAAGGTGCCAGATGATAAAGGAGTGCAAAAACTTAAAGGCGTAGCGGATTCCTTATTAGTTATTGAATGGATGAAGGGTATGCAAGCACTATAAATTTTTTATTAAGGCCTATCTTTGAAGAAGTCTTGAACATAACAAATAAAAAATTTTAAAAAAATTGCAGACGTTTCATTTATGCATGTTTTGAGAGAAAGGAACAAGATTGCAAACTCTCTCTCCATGGTTGGTTTAAATTTGGCTCTATGAAGTTGATACATGTGGTAAAATCATAATGATTTCTTGCAAAATTTGATCTAGGTAGGATTTACTAGAGTCACTCCCGGTTACTTAATGATTATGATGTTTTTATTTTACACAGTTTACAAAAATTCTAGTTTTATGTGTAAGCAAAATTCTCTCATTGAGAGGAGACTTTTGGAAGACTATATAATGATCAGAATTTTTGTATTATGACAAACTCATATATGAAATACTATGGTATCATGTTGAGCTTTCTATTTTTTATTTGAAAACTATATAGACAACAAAATGAAATTTGGTGACATGTTAACACAATGATACAAATGGGCAACCACATTTATATGTTATATGAAGGAAGATCTTTTTCTCAACAAGTTATCCATGTTTTGTATAAATAGTTGTAAGAATTATATATATATATTCAGAATAATGTAAAACAAAAATTGTTAATCAAATAAGTCATTGTGCTTACTAATAAACTTACATTTAAAAAAAACACTATAAAAACTTATAAAATATGAACTACTCTCAACGATGAGTGTTATCATATGGCAAACGCCTATTTCCAAGTTTGGTTTTGTCTTAACCAATACACAATTCAGTTTTTTTTTGTCATTTTCTTATCCATTTTGAATACAAAATTTTATATCATTATAAAGAAATACAGAATTCATTTATTTTTTCATTTTCTTATCCATTTTGAATACAAAATTTTGTATCATTATAAAGAAAACAAAACCACCAGCAGAGCAAACAACGTTAGTGGTTGGAATGTGAGAGTGAGAGGTCACTTGGTCTTCATAAACGAGCCGTCAGAGTAAAAATTAAAGAATAGTAATGATTCTAGTTTATATTATAAATTTAGTATTTCATATTGTGGTTAAGAGGATTGATTCAAGATATTATATAAATTCTGATTGATTCGAGATAATATATAAATTCTAGATTGATTCCTATGTCAGTAGAGGAAACAATTAAGATACCTTATAAAATTTATTAAAAAAATATTAATAATTATATAAAAACATTTAATCAATATTAATAATTATATTAATAATATAACTGCAAAGAGACAATTTCTTTTAATAATATTTAACCATATACAAGAATCATGCTCAATAATAAATTGATGACCCATCACTATCCAACGATACACTTACATGCCACCACGTGAGGACAACTACAAAACCATATTAATTAAAACAATGCTCTAGCTATTCACATGTGATCAATAACACCTATGAAAGCTCAGCATTAGTCAGTGCATATCTCTAATGGTAATATAAATATAATTTAAAAAGTGCTTGCATATTAATTTTTTGTTAGAATAAGACATTGTATTCGTATTGTTGAGTCCACAACTTACCTCATTCACTATAGATAACCTAATTTTAAAAGTGTTTGTAATAAGCTTTGTAAAGGTTTAAGAAGTACAAAAAAATTATGGTCTTCAATAGAAGATACAACAATTTGTTTGGATCACAACTTTTGCACATTTGTGGTCATAATTTTTGCATATGAATTTTATTTGTGGTGTTTGTTGGATTGTTTAAAAGTTTATCTCAACTCTTATGTCTTTGTTCAATTTGGTAATGAACATTGACAAGCCATGTCAATCATTAAAAACGACAACAAGATAAAGATGGGCTTTAGAGTACCAATGACCAAGATCGTATCGTGATGGTGATCAAGGTTATTTGCACTAAACTATTTGATATGGGGATAACACGGGGCATTGTTGTGGATGGCCCATTTTACAACATGTAGATAAGATCATTAAATCTAGGTTGTTCGTGCAACAAAACTTGATCGGGGCATAACATAAGGGCCTCTTCCTCAAATGGCTAATATTTCATTGGCACAATGAGACAAATCAATCCTAGTTGTTCGTGCCAAGTAACACAATTGAGTTATAACATGAGGGATCTTTTCATCAATGACTGAGATTGGATCGAGTAAGTTGGATACGTAGATTTGGACCGATTACGCCACTAAGTGATCGAGATTTGACATGAAGGACATTCCCACAAACTACTATGATCACACCAAGCATGTCAGATATGTCGATTTGGGCCATTCATGCAAAGGGATGTGATCATACCCTGACACAAAGAATGAAGTGCACCAGTGGCCTAGATATGCCTACATCTACAAATCAACAATCTCGATTGGTTTGCAGGATTCAGCTGCCAAATGAAAGATTTTGTGGCACCACTTTTCCAACCCAAACAAAATCTCATGGAACATGCCTACCAATGACATAAACATGAGGGTGGGGCATGTCCACATCATATTTAGACAACCAATGAGAGGCCAACACATGGCCCTCCAACTTGGACAAAAAAACATCAATGCCACCCAACAAAAGTCATGAATGGAACTTAATTCCTAGACCCTTAGCCATTAATGAAGATCTTCCATCCATTTAAGGGTGATCAATAACCACCCCGTAGTAGAGCATTCAATGTTGTTTGCTGCGAGGTTTTGAACTGTTGGATTACTGGATTATTCACATCCAATGGTTCAAAACCCTGCAACAACATCATTAAATGCTCTATTGTGGGGTGGCTATTGATCGCCCATTTAAGTACTCATAGTCGTTTCCCCATTCATTTTATAATGCATTTGAGCCTCCAAGGAAACTAAGAAAACCTTCTACAAGATGAATTGACATTCATAACTACCTAAGCGACCGAAGATGAGCCACCATTCTATTTCTATTACTAGCACAAATTCCTATTCAGTATGAAAATCACTGGGTAAGTTGATCTTAAAAGCCTAAGCTCATTCAATTTCCCATTATAGTTTTAGAAAAATTCTAGACTTGTTTCCTATGCATCCATTATAAAAGGTTTTCTCCGTGTTGTTCCTCTATCTTTTGTAATCCCATAACCATGTCAAGAGCCTCCAAAGCCATCTCTAGGAGCTCTTTTTCCCATCCCTCTAGCACCAGGTCCGATACAAGTGAAGTTTCCTCATCCTGTGTCACTCCTTTTGTTGATGACCTCACCTGTATAACTGCTCCTCACACAACTAAATCTTTTCCTGAATAATTAATAGGATCCACCTATGGGAGATACACAGCTAGTGTGAAGACCAGTACTCTTTGGCATTTAGCCTTACCCAACATCTTGTCCCAAATGCCTTTCCATTTCCTGGATTTGTGGAGTTTTTTTGCTAGTAATTACCACCCTACCTCTTCTTCCATCATTGCCACAAATGGTTAGACAATGCTTTTCCTTGTTAATGCCTTGTCCAACTCGCAAATGCTAAGCACTTCATTGGGGACAATGATCCTCTTCGTGAGGGATAAGCAAAAAGATATTGGAGATTGAATCAAGCTCGAAAAGAGGTATTGGAGCTTGAATCAAACCTGAAAAGAGGTTATCTTCCACAGGTTGTGTTGCAATCATGACTTACCCGAGGTTCTTCCTCCCCCTTGGAAGATCAAAAGCTTTACCCCATGGGCCTAGGACTCATTTTCTATGTTCTTCCTAATTTTGGGAGGGAGACCGATGCAAACACGGATGAATGAATGGTAGCTATGGTAGACACCTACAATGCACCTGATATCCCTTATTTTAGGTATATTGAGGCCATATCTATATGCATGAAATCACAAATGATAGACTTCTAGTCTACCGGGACCTTCAAATACCCTTCCTATCTTTTCATTTAATATTAGGGAAATCATCTTGAGTCCCTAAATTTACAGAAAACTGAAGGAGGTCTACCCACCAGAGGCATTGATTGGCTTCCATGGGTTAAGAAAGGGGAACCTAGAGCTTTGTTTCTCCAATATGTGTCCAAAATTTATGTATGATGCCTTTTCTATTATTTTGATGAATAAGGTTTCCACACACCCCAAAATAAGTAAGGTTTCCACACACCCTTGCCCATTCCTGGGCTCTATTGAGAATTTGTCCTTTTAGATTTTATGGCAAGGCTACCAACAACGCACTAAAATCATAATGAAGTATTTTTAGTTCTTGATCATTTCTTGAAGATAAAAATCCTCAATCCATGTTGGAAGATTGACTCGACATAAGACAATATAAAACTTCTCAACATATGCTGCTTATAAGTTCTGTCATAATTTTGACATCAACGTTGCTTCTCTTTGCATATCATAACGTTGCTTCTCTTTGCATATCATAATGTTTTGTAATTGTAAAAATAAAAGCACTGTCATAATTTTGACATCAACGTTGCTTCTCTTTGCATATCATAACGTTGCTTCTCTTTGCATATCATAATGTTTTGTAATTGTAAAAATAAATTCCTTCAGTTACTTTTTCTCTCATAAAAACAAAGATTATGAGCACAAACTTATCATAATACACTACATCTTCCTCCAATTCTGTGTTATTCATATTAGCAGTAGGCTATACATATTAGCAGTAGACTATACAGATTGAGTGATTCTCTGTAGTTTATGTATTGTATCTTTATAGAATTTATCAATAGACTATACTGATTGACTGATTCTCCGTCATTCATGAACTTTGATGTTAATAAAAAAATCTCTATCTCGTGTGTTCCTATTTTGTACTGGTTTACATTAGTTTTTCCTAGCCTGGGCAAGCCGCAAGGTATAACCACATCACTTTGACATCATAGCTATATTTTTAAGCTTACGTGCAACGTTGATAGCTCGGCTCACGACAGTCATATCCTGCGCTTTAACACTGCGACTTGTGTTTGCATTGTTGTTGTGTAATGGAATTTGATTAGTGTTCGATTTATAGATTGCATGCCTGCAGGTACCAAACCTCACCCAGCAGCCGTGATCAGTTGATTTATAGGCATATTTCTCTTTTATTGTGATTTGGATACCAGTTGTAAAAAATTAATCTGGCAAAGGTGATTTGAATGCATATATATGTTAAATCCATATAAATTCATCTTAATTTTGTATTTACTAAAGAATCAAAATCTTTAAGATGCAAATCTTTCTTCAAATTTTGACTCTTAAAATATCTCATGACCAAAGTAATTTTAACTCAAATTTCAAAAAATTTGCACCTCAAAATATTGATTTTGATTTTGACAGGAGTAATTTCAAGTTTAACACATTTAACATGAAAAAGTCAGTATCCTTCTAAAATACCATTTTATGAATTTATGCCTAAAGTGATCATACAGCAGAAACATATAATGAGATTAAAATTTATTTTTAAAACTGAAAAATCTATGAAATCATAGCAAGATTAATTCGAATTCCTGAAAAATCCAAGTAGACGCAGCAGGGTCTGTTAGATACTGCCTTGCTAATTTGCCAACAAGAAAGAAATCAACATAGTTTGTAAACACTTAGCATATAAAGCCTTACTATAATTTCAGCCTTATGATTTAGATTCAACAATGGCTTCACACGAAAAAAGAATGTTTAAGAGAAGTTATCTGTCCTTTCAATTTGTCTCAAATTCAATCTTCTTTGGGCCTCCATTATACTTCTGAAAGCATGCATTACATCTTTCTTACAAGCTGAACTGCTGATTCAGCATAATTAGGCTTCCTTTACATCTTTGCAGCCCTTTTGATTGCATCAGTAGCCCCTTGTGCAGATTCTGGAACTGGCATACCAGATAAGAAAGTTACCCTTGAAACTGCCATTAGAGATTTCTCGGGCAAATTGGAAGGATCTACTTGTGAGGAAAACAGGGTGGCAGAGATTTTCCAGAGCTTCACTTCCCATACCTGCCATTGCAAATTTTAAAACTCAGTTCCTTGATAATACTATTATTAGCCCTTCATCATACAAATTATTGCATCAGCAATGGAGGAGGAAAAAGATATTGGTCATTGAAGTAGCCATAAACAGCAATTCATAACAGATAAAAAAGAGGATCTAAATTATATATAAAATGGTTGGTTTAGTTGAGAATATTGTACTTTCCAACAGATTGTATAAGCTTTGCAAATATTTATATAGCACAAGGCTGTGTAAACATTCTTGAATCATGAGGCTAGCAATAGGAAAAAGCAAAACTGTTACTTCAAGTTAAACTGATATAGGGATGACCACAATTACACATACACCATTGACAACTGGATGTGCAACACCAGTCTGTAAAGACATGAAACTACTCCCCCAGGGACTTGTATAACCGATTTCTCTTAGGCCTTGACTGTTAGGAGTGAGCATTCATCCTTGGATTGTTTGTCCTGATCTAATAGAACTTAACATTTAGGACTGCAAGACACCAAACTAGTGCTCTGAGCATTAAACCCTGAGATTGTTTATTCTTATCTCATAAAATCTATACTATTTACATCTCACTTTTTCCTTTTGGATAGAGATTGTATTTTGGTTATTTCATTTTGGAATTTTTTTATTTTGATCTGGAAAAGGGTAAGATTAACATTAACTCCATATTTATTAAGCACTCAAGTTTTCATGATGATTTGGAAGCTCTGTATTGGTTGTTAATGAATTTTCAGTCATCATCGTCTAGTCACTTGTGATTTCACTTCTAGCAATCTTGGTGATTCGGGGCACTCTCCGGATCACTGTCCTTGAAATGATCCAAAAAACAGTTTGAAAGAGAGGTGAGGTTGAACAGTAAAAGCCCATAAATTCCTACATACAAACTAGCATGCCCTTTCCTACTATACTGCAATAAACTAGAGATTTCAATGAACATTTTATAAACATACACCAAATAGGACAGAATTCATGATTTTCTGACATCCAAAATCCTCAAAAGTATTGGATAAATCCATAAGGAAAAATTCAGAACTATTTTGAAACCATGCATGTAGACTGAGCCACTGGCAAAAGCGCAATTCAATCTGTACTTAGAATTAAAACTTTTGATGTATGGCTTAGAAAATTTCTGTTCAGAATTTCTCAGGACCTTCAAGATTTCCCAATGTCAACCCCAAATAAATAATATTGCATATTAATGGTGCATTTGTAATCATAATTATTTGCACTGAATAAAACAAGACACACCTGAACTCTCCTGCCTACAGTAATAGGCTTAGCTTGTGCATAGACATGCTCTCCCAGAGCTGCAGCTCTCAAATGGTTGATATTGAGCTCTATGCCTGCAATTCTCTGAAACCCAGAAGCAATATGTGCTCCCATGCTAGCTAGACCCTCTGCAATAAGGGAAGATACCCCTCCATGCAATACCTTGAAGGGCTGTTCCAAACCCCAAAAAACATTAATAGAAATTGTAATAGACTACCCAATTTCCTGGTTCATTAATCATGAAATCTAAGAAACAGATCAATAATAGAGCTAATTAATTAATCACCTGGCAACATATTTCTGTGACTGCTAACTTTCCTGAAACGCATTCCCCGGTGACTAAATCAAGCCCGAATCCAAATGCCTTGAGCGGTGCATCGGCTTCTGGCATGGTGCCACTCAATTGTAACTTTTCTATCAAATGAATTCTGGTGCTTTAGAGGACATTTGGAATCATAAATCCTGCCAGATTTCTAGTCTGCAAACCTACCCTTCTCACGCCAACAACGTCAAATGTATTGCTTTTAACGTAGATTGATGGCGACAATTTGCAGCGAAAGTTCGTTGTAAGTAAAACATGAAAACCATTATCTACTCTACAGATATTGTAGCTGAAGTGACAGCTAGGTAGGGTAGGTTGAATCCCTGGTTTGGTTTGGTTTGGTTTGGTAAGATGGTTTTCATAGTCCGTGGGGGATTGAAGATTGAAAAGAACTAGAGGCGAATTCGATTTGGACTGTTAGGAACACATTCCAGATTGTTGGGTGCGGGTAACAGAAACGAGACTGGATCAGACTGTTTGTTGTATGGACGTCCCATGAGCGCACCTATCACCAAAAGTTTACCTCATTCACCGGTCCTTCCACGATAGACACTTTCCTTTATCCACATGGGGATATCTATATGGATACCAAGACACCTTCCTTTATTCACATGGGGATATAAATGTATAATCAAGTGGTAATATCTTGGACGGTGATGAAGTAAGTTTTCCATTTTTCTCATTTGATTTCAAACATTTGGGTTCAAATTTTCAATGAAATATTGGCTCATTATGATGAGGGTGGAAGGGTAGGTGCTTTTTGAGTGGAATTTTTATTTTGTCTGTGTCTTTAAATGCGATAGCTTTTGCTAAGTCACAAGTTATTGATATATGTGTTTTACACGTAGGTTACCGTCAATCCATGTTTTGATCTATGTTTTGAGGGGAGCAATCTAATCATTGGTCCAACGTTTTTTGAGTGGGATGATAAGGCTATGGGTGTACTCGACCACTCGAGGTATTAAAACCCATTGTTGAGCCTAGGAATTAATTTTGGGCCCTTGGGACTCCATAATTGGAAGTGTTAGGAGCTAGAATGGATTTTGCCTACAGCAAAAGACATTAGGAGCCAAGATGGAATAATACAATCAACAAGTTATTCAACTTGACGAGAACTCGACATTGTTCTAGTTTTTTGGGGAGTCAATTTTAGTAGCTATTTTTACCTCCGTTTCATAAAGTGTGTATGGTAGCACCATTTCTCATTTTGAGCAATTTTGAAACTTCGTGGTCATAAAAAACTATAGTTTTTATTATCATAAAAAATATATATAATTTTTTTATTTTTTTAACTTTTAAAAGCGAGTTAAAATTAAAAATACATATATATTAAATATTTATTCTTTAAAATTTTATCTTCATTGGTTAAATTTGTTAAAAAAATGAAATATATATATATATATATATATATATACCATCAACATTCATAGTTCTCACCTCCCCCTCCCCCCCCTCTGCTCCCCCTTCCATCCCCATCCACCTCCACCTCCCTCTGCCCACAGCCCTTCCCCTTCCTCTCCCCACCCTCGTCCCCCTCCCCCCCTTCCCTTCCCCGCCCACCGACCTCCCCATCCCCCCTCCCTCCCCCACCCACCGTCCTCCCCCTCTCCCCGCCCCTCGACCCCTGCCCACTCGGCAGGCCGTGAAGAGGCAGCAGAAGGAGTGGATGCTCGCTAGTAGGGGGGCGAGTGGGGGTTGGGAGCGAGGCAGGGGGAGGGAGGGAAGGGGGATGGGGAGGATGGCGAGCGGGGGGGGGCGAGGGTGGGGAGAGGGAGGGGAAGTGCGGTGGGCAGAGGGTGGGTGGAGGGGGAGGGGGATATATAAATATAAATTTTAGTTTAAACATTTTAAATTTGTTAATTTTTTGTCTTTTGTTTTTTGTCTTTTCATTGTTTTTTTTAACTTTAAAACTTTGATATAATTTTTATTATATATATATGTGTGGGGTATGTATGGGTTAAGTTTTAATTTTGTTTTGTTTTTAAGTTTTTTCTTTTTATTTTTTATTAATTTAAAAAAAAAATTGTCTATTTTCAAATTTTTTTTTTTAAATATTTTTTTTTTGAAAATGATTTGTTTTTAAAAAAATTTGGTTCAAATGTTAATTTAAAAGAAAAAAAATTGTTTTGTTTTTTTAATTTTTAAATTTGCGTTTCATTTTTTTTTTACAATTTTTTCATATATATTTTTTATTTATTTTTTAAAAGTTTTTGGTTATAAATTTTCTTGTAAGGGTTTTTTTTATAATTCTTTTTTAATTTGGTTTTTGAATTTTTTTTCCTAAATTTTGCATATTTACATTTTTACCTTTTTTTAATTATATTGTTTTATGCTATTTATGATTTTCAAAAGTAGTAATTTTACTCCCCCCAAAATGGAAATATCATAACTTTTATGTTTATGGTTTTATTATGAATAATATCATAAATTCTTTTATTTTAGATGGAAAGAGTGGTGAAATAATTTTTTGAATAATTTGTGTTTAATTCTACTTTTATATAGTGTTACTAACAATTTTAATAATTCCAATTTGAAATTATGATACAATGGTATAATAATTCCATCTTTTTAAAAAGTGTGCTACCAGTAGCATAAGTTTTCAATTCAGGGCTTGATTTTAAAGTTTTTGTATACACCAATAAGGATTGTTTTGGTCCATGTCTATATTTTTAACCATAAAAAAAGTTGTGCTACCAGTAGCACCGCTTTTTTATTCGAAGTTGTTTTTTGGTGTTTTTCATGCAAAAATATGAGTTTTTATGGTTGGAGTTCTCGTTTTGAGTATAAAGTTATTGTCAAGTTTTATAACTTGTTAGTCCCTATGGAAGAGTTCCATAGATGGAAGTATTATGGTAAAATGAGCTTGAGCGGGTGTTCTTGCACACCATAACTTGAGGGGTATGTGAGTGTTGTAAGTATAGAGGCCTATCCACCACACAATCACTACTTTAGTGGGATCTATGACCCATTACAGTAATTTGTTGGCATAGTGTGTTTGATCTATGTTCAATATTTAGATAGTCATTGATCATTATTATCATTGAACTTAATTCATGCTTGAGGGGCATCAACTAGTTTTAGGTGTTGCATTGGTTGGGTGGAAAACTAACTCTTAATTGTGATTTTCGTTTATTCGCATCGCTATTTTAAAACACTAATTTGGACTGAGAGCTAGTCGTCAACAAGACATAAGGGCACAAGTATGTCATGTGTCTATTACTTTTTCATATCATGTGTTAGTTATGTTGTTCTTGGATTGACTTAAAGAAGAATAAAAAAGGGAGGTACCCACCCTCCCAACTAATGATGTTAGGTTGGGTTGTTATAGCATAAGTGTATAAATAAATGGTATATGGATTGATATATACCAATGAAAAATTTATGAGAATATTTCTCTTATGTTACCTAATGGCATAACGATGTTTCTAAATGAATCCACTCTTCTTGGATCTATTATTTATACTTATGTGATGCACATATGATTTCTAACATGGTGTCAAAGCATAGGTTTTCAAATCCTAGCTTACTTCTATTATTGTAAGGCATTTGGAGGTTGTTGCATTATAGGAACACTATGGATGGTATATGCTCTTGAGAAATCAGATATCTCAACAGAGTTGACTTGTATTTTGACTTGTAAGTTTTTTGGATTTATGATTTATATAAGTGATATGGGTTCAAAGCAAGTCATTGTGGTACTAAATGGCCACAACTATGGCACATGGGCACAAGACATGAAGACTTTGCTAAAGAGAAAAACAATGTCGCGGTTCATAAAGGTTGTTGTCTGTAATCCTAAATATGAAAATGGGAAGTTCATGATTAACTGGAAGAAGGGTGAAGTTGTAGGTGTTATGACGACCCACATCTTAACAGAGGTTTTATTTCATACCAATGGAATCGGTTGCTAGAATGAAGTATGGAAGAAGTTGAAGAAGCTAATCATTAAGGTCATTGACAACCAAGTTATGCAACTTGAAAAAAGGTTGATCTCTCTTGAACCTCTCTCTTACAATACGATTGAGGATTATCCAACTCATATAAAGGCATTACAATGGACATTGGGTGAATGTGGAAAACACTTCCCAAAGAAGGAAGGATAATGGATAGAATTAATATTGATCATCTTGAAAACAATGTTTGATGTTTTTTATTCCATATTTCTGGAAAATTGGGCTTCAATGAAAGAAGATGTCAAGGAATATACCTTTGACTCATTTTTCTCTTTGTTGATTAGGGAACAAGAAAAAAAAATTGATGAATGAAAGCTTAGAAATAAGTTACAAGTTGATTTCATTAAAGAAAAGGACCAACAAAATTAGAAAGAAAGAGGTCAGAATTGAAATCAAGGAAGGATCCATGGTGTAGATCATGATAATCAGGGTCATGAAGATTGGGTCAATAGAAGAAAACATGGAGGTGACAATGATAATGTAACATCCCCAAAATTTCATAAAAATTAAAAAAAAAATATGTACAGTATTTAATGCTAATACTTGTTATGCGGAAAGTATATTAATGACAGTTTACCCTTTAAAACTATTCATCCATATTTATAGTGATGATACCTACTCATTTATGAACAGTCATGAATTAATTAATGTGTTAAAACGACATAATGCCTATGTAATCCTTTTCTGAAATTAATGTAATATATATACTCATGTCGTATTCAAGCTCTGAATAAATGTGTCTTATCTTTGTTGACTAAATGTTTATTCCATATGCATCATCATTTTATTTGTCAAATTCAAGATCGACATTATTCTGATATCTTTACAGCTTTTTATATATGTGATTATGAATATTAACCTTTTATTTTATTTTGTTGAAGGAGTCCTATAGGTACCCCAAGGCTTACTTAGCGTTTATACGCTAACACATTTACTCGTCCTGTACATATTTGCAGGTAAACATTTAATGTTTGAAGATTATTGTAATGTACGTCAAAACGTCATTATGTACCTAAACTGGACGTGAAGTCCTAGGTATAGTCATCAAAGATTTACTTGAGACTTAGGGTATAACACTTAGAATTTACTGGTGTTAATACTATGGAGTATTTATGTAATGGATAATACCTTTGGTATCGTAATCATTAATATCATAACCCTTGTGTTAGAGTAGACGTATGATATGTTGCGGCTATCATGGATCTTTATTATTCCGAAAGTTAATTTCATCAATATATTTAAATTTGTTTATTTACTCAACGTTGTGCCATAGGCATATTCCATTACAATAAACCTTGGTGCTTATTTTCATTAAAACCATGTTTTAATTTCATGTATAAGTTCAAACCTTTAAAAGATAACAACTATACCATGGTGAAAGCATTAATGAATGCCTGTGAGGAACCTGCAACAATTAATTGATAAAATGCACAATATATTGGATCACAAAATATTTTTATTGATCACGGGCCACTTCCAGGGGGCAACCTCCTTTCAGCAAGCTCAATACAAATAACTTCACGGTGCCTTCATTGGCCTCAACACACACTTATATACTAAGTCTAGGCGCCAATACTATGGGTCAAAACCATGGGTCAATACAAACTATGGGTCAACAATTACTACGGGCAACTTACAAAGCATGTGCGCCCAACAACAATAACACAAACTATGGATCAACAAATACTGCGGGACGTCTTACAAAGCATATGCGTCCAACAACAATATACTAACAAAGTAAAGATATGGGTTCCTAACATCCCCTCTCCCTTAGAAAAAGCTTTGTCCTCAAAGCTTTAGATGTGAAAATTGATGTTGAATCTGAAGGAGTGGTGCCCATGTAGTAGCCTTTCGTTGCATGTCGTGCCACTGAATGAATACCTCTATGATAGAGCGAGACATAAGTGGACGCCCTTTGAGTGTCAGGGAGGATTGCTTGGAAGGTTGTAGACAAAGAAAAACCATATCAACTGCTTGAAAAGTGCGCTCAGAACAGTGCTGATCGGCTTATTGTTTCATTCGAATTCTGGCCATGTGAAGAGTGTCCTGTAAAATGCGAAGAATCTGATCGCGGTTTCGAAGAACCGTGTCAATTGCCTGAATTGGTGCACTGTTGAGGGTGGATGGAAGAAGAAATGTCGGTGCCTAACCATAGATTGATTCATATGGAGTAATTTTAGATGCAGTAGGGTACCACCATTCAGTGAGAGGGAACCACTTCTCCCACGGAGGTTGTTGTTCGGAGGTGAAGCAACGAAAATAAGTTTCCAAACATTTATTGGTAATGTCAGCCTATCCTCCAGATTTAGGGAGCCCTTCAATGAATTCGAGAGACATATCTTTCCAGATCCATGGAAGGAGGGGTACGAGTTCAAGAAATCCTGGAAGGAGCTGGAAGGTATCATATTCAGCCACCATCTGTAGAATTGTCCTTTGCATTCCCTGCCAAAAGAAGGTATGTTGTGCCTGCTCATACTTTTGGAGGAACCCAGAGTTCCTGACCAATGGAGACGCATGGAGTTCAAAGAATACATAGCCCTGTTGAACATATTGCAACCAATTTGGAACAAGCAGAGAAATAGCTAAAAGAGAAACTGGGGCATCGATTGTGCGAGAAGGAGCATCTGCCACCAAATTGTCTTAACCCTTCATGTAAGTGATCTCATTGGAATAACCCAAGAGTTGGCGAATCCATTTCAGTTGTGCGGGTGAGGAGACCCGTTGTTCCAGGAAATATTTCAGACTCTGGTGAGCAGTCTTGATGCAGAAAGAATTCCTGAATAGGTATGGCTTCCACATCTGTACTACATGCAAAATAGTCATCATTTCCTTCGCAGATGTGGAGGAGGCTAAATTCTTACCGGAAAGGTCTCGTGAAGGCAGCAATCCCACTGGTTCAACAAGGGCACCGACATATCTATCCAAAATTGGTTGGAGATCCAAGGGAGTAGTGGAGACCGTTGATGGGTGCATCTGAATGAAATGGAGCTGAGCGATGACACCATGTGAATTCTTCTTAAGGATTTTTTCTAGGCGATGTGAACTGATGATGCGGAGAGACCCCGGTTGTAAGCCTGTAAATTTGTGTTTTTTCCCATTGACTGAAAACTGCATCCAAAGTTCAACAAAATCCCATAAGATGGGTCCAAGTGTGCGTAACCATTGAACACCCAAAACCACATGACATCCGCCTAAGGACAAGGAAAACATGTCAGAGCGCAGGTTATAATCTTCCAGAGAGATACGCACATTGTGACATTTCCCCTTGCAAGGTAAGGTGCCCCCATTGGCAACCATGACTTCAAAGTTGGAGCAAGGATGGACAAAACAATCAGCCTGTTTGGCAATCCGAGGGTCAATGAAGTTATGAGTGATAGCAGAATCAATGAGTATGGTAAGAGGAAGCTTCTTGAAGTAACCCCTGACCCGCATTGTTTGGGGGGTGGTGATTCTGGCTAAAGCATGGAGATATATCTATGGGTGGTCTTCCTGAGACGGGGGGTCAATTGGTGGCTCTTGAATGTCGACCTGATCATCCATTGTATATGGAGCTTCTTCACCAATTTCAGAGGCAGGTGGAGAATCCACATCCAAGAGGTAGAGCTTTTGCTGAACATATCTATGTCCCCGAGTGAATTTCTCATCACAATTATATCAAATCCCTTTTTGTCTACATGTCTGCATCTTTGTTTCAAACAAATGCTTGATAGGAGTTGGCCGAGGAGCTGGCGGGATGGGAGGTCGTTGAGAACCCATATTTTGGAAGGGAACAAAAGTGGGTTTGGAGTGTTGTTGGGGTGCAATCTTGTCTTCTACCAACTTATCCAACCCTAGGGCTTCCATCATTGTGTTGGGACAGAACATTTTAACCTCTGAGCGGATTTCATCCTTAAGACCACTGATAAAACAACTCCTGTAGAATTCATCAGACAATCCTTCTGTGTGATTGGCTAGTTTCTCAAATTCTGTCTGATACTCTCTCATAGTGCCAATTTGGCGAAGTTTAGTGAGGGCTCCTATGAAGTCATCAAAAGCACTAGGACTAAATCGTTGCAAAAGGAGCTGGCAAAAATCAGGCCATTTTGGCTCTTCATGAGCCTTGATGTACCAATGGTACCATTGAAGAGCTTCATGTTCCAAATGAAAAGATGCAAGTGGAACTTTGTTGGCATCAAAAGTATTATGCATACTGAAATACTGTTATGCACGATAGATCCAGCCAGTCGGATCAGTACCATTGAAGCGAGGAAAATCAAGCTTCGGACCACGAAAATTGTTGGAAGAAAAGAACCCATTGTCTGATGAAGACTCGGACTGCCGTGTGTTGTTCATGGCTGAATGCTCAAGATGGAGGCCGAGAAATTTTTCATCCAGATCCTGGAGTTTGGCTTGGATGGCTGCAAGTTCTTCTTCCATGGTTTTTGCTCCTGCGCGGGTGACAACCATAACTAGGAGTTTTTTTTGTGTGTGAATGGGTAGAAAAACACAAATAGAAGCTTATTTAGTAAAGCGAAATTTGGATTTGGGAAAAACTTGGATGGACAATTGGGGTTTGATTAGGTTTTGGACACTTTCGAAGGGACAAGGAAGTAGAAAATGAGGATTTCAGAAGCGGGGTGAAAGAATGGTAAAATTTGTCAGAGAGGAACAAAGAAGCAGAAATAGGGAATGAACATGGTGGCAAAATTTGAAGGCGATTGGGTGAAAATTAAAAAAGTTATGGCAAACCCTAAAAATAGACAAATGTGGGATTTCTAGCTTTGGGAAGTGGAATTTGGGATAGGGTCCTCAGGAATGAAAGATGCAGAATGGGATTACAGGGGTGTCGGGGAAGTTTCAAGGAAACAGAGTGAAAACAAGGGATTAGAATCAGATGGATCTGCAATGGCGCAGAAGGGATCGGCAACAGATGGATCTGAAACAGAGTGGAAGGGATCGGCAACAGATGGATCTGAAACGAAGCGGAAGGGATCGGCAACAGATAGATTTGAAATGACGCGGAAGTGATCGGTAACAGTTCTAGACTGAGGGAATCTGCAATTTATCAGCTGAAAATAGATATGGACCCTGTATGCTCGGCTTCCTAACAATTCAGGGGATTCACTCAGCCACCAATGTTGTCTGGCGGCTTGCGTATTGGGGCAATACCCCTCACTCCACAACTCAGGTAAAACTGATAACCGCTTTGCCATAAACGAAAGCTCTTGGTTTACCTCACGGGTGGGAACTAGTCAATCAGGTAGGGGTCGTTGCCCTTTTCACTGGCAGGTCCTCTCAATGGGCCAGCTACTTTGGGGTTCCCGTGGTACTCCTCACAATGAGTTTTAGGGCTTATGCCCAAGTACTTCCCACAGTTAAGCGGATAGGGATTATTCCCAGATCTGAACCTGCAACAGATGCGAAAAACAAAATTGGTATAAATTTCACCCAACGAGCCCAAGAAAGTGCTCTGATACCAGATGTGAGGAACCTGCAACAATTAATTGATAAAATGCACAATATATTGGATCACAGAATATTTTTATTGATCACGGGCCACTTCCAGGGGGCAACCTCCTTTAAGCAAGATCAATACAAATAACTTCACAGTGCCTTCATTGGCCTCAACACACACTTATATACTAAGTCTAGGCGCCAATACTATGGGTCAAAACCATGGGCCAATACAAACTATGGGTCAACAAATACTACAGGCGACTTACAAAGCATATGCGGCCAACAACAATAACACAAACTATGGATCAAAAAATACTATGGGACGTATTACAAAGCATATGCGTCCAACAACAATATACTAACAAAGTAAAGACATGGGTTCCTAACAATGCCAAGGTTGTATCTATAGGAATGTGCTTAAGTCTAAATGTTAAGGGTTTATATAATACGTTGGGCCTAATCCGACAGGACTCCCAAACTATAAGCAAGCCAAAGAAATTTAAACCCTAGTGGAATGTACTGCTGGCAGGGTCCACGTGATGAACATAGGTTTTTGGTAAAACCCTAGCCATGCATTGAATGACCACCTTGTCATCGTTTAACTCATTTCATTAACAATGTTTGTTGGAGGAGCCGACAGGCTCTCGGCATTTTTGGGGTTTTGAAAGCCATTGCCCTTCCGGGGTTTCGATGGTGAATCTCACAGCTTGCATTCCGTGGTTTGATTTCTATTTGTAATCCAAGGTTTCAATGGTGAAACTCATGGCTTGATGCCATACACAGAAGGTAAGCCATTTCACAAATACGCCGGAGTTCATTTAGTTTTATGCATTACTTCTATTCGCAATGTGTTATAAACTTTCTGTGGTCGTTTGCATTGGTGCTAAGTGACAGGGAAACTCTTCAACATTTGATGTTGGCTGTGGAAAGGTGGGCGACTTCTCCTTAAAAGTGTTGGCCTTACAGCCCTGGTAAGCCTTGGGCAGTCTCTAGAACTTACTACAACAAGACTCTGTGTATGAGTGGTGGTGTTTGGCATTGATGTCGGTTCTGAAATACGAAAAGGAGATTACTATCATGCATTTGATTTTACTGTCTCTATTTGTTTAAGAGATTCGCCGTAAGGCAACGTTGTAAAAGAAAAGGGTTTGTAACCCCGGAGCCATGGCTCTTGTAATCTATGTTTAGATTATAGTTTGGCAAGAACTTAAGCCTGTTTGTTTATAATTTGGTTAATGCATGAATTGGGTGTGTTTAGGGTTTATCCCTGTATCCATTGTTTGTAATGCTTATTCGATTATGGGCGTAAAGATTTGCCCACTCTGTATTTTTAATAAATAAATGTTGGGCAGAGCCCCTTTATGTTCATGCTGTTGTTATTTGTATTCTATGTGTAAAAAAATCGTTAGGGTCTTACTATGCGAACTCTTCGAATACATTTGGATGAGTATGGCTCTGTTTCAAATGATGAAAGCTTTAATTATGTTAGTTGTGTTTTAAGGAAGAAATTCTGGGCAGTGCCCTTAACTATTCGTGCTACTGTGTTTACTTATTTTATTACAAGAACTCAAGCCTTGAAGTCTCTGTCAAACTCTTCGACCTCAGTTATAGTGTTAAAAGCATTAGTTGGTAGTTGCTTGAGCTCGGCTCTTTCGTTTTGGCTGTAAAATAATGTATAATGTTATGGTAAAACTCGGGCAAAGCCCTGCTAGCGATTATGTTGTAGGTTCATTACTTATCCTTTTAATTATTAAGGATCTCTGTTTAGCTTAGTATTACTTACCAAATCGTATGGTTGTTTAAATAAGGAAATATGTAAGTGGTTTCGATACTGAGACTTACTCAAGTTTAAATGTAAACATAAATGTAAATAGGGTGAAGTCTGCAAGACTCAAACCTTGAATTCATATTTTAAAAGGATACTATTTATATTAACTGGGGTTAAACCCTAGATTCCATTCTATGTTTGGTTTGTTTTTAGATTACAAATATTCCATATGCTGTAATTGTGTTAATATGATTAAAGTTAATATTAGGTAATGCTTGTTTTATTTTGTCAATGATAGTTTTGACTTGCATTATTTATTTAAAAAGTGATTTATTAGTTATACAGAGTTAAACTTTGTTTAAAATCGGTTTGGACGATGATTTAGGGATTTATTTATGCAAGTATAAACTCTGTCCCATATTGGTAAATATCATAAGATAATTTCTTTATTACATCCTGTAGGTAGTATTTTGGTTCGAGTAGGTTTATTTTAACATTAGATTTTTAATAACAGTAAATAAGAATTATATACAATATGTAAACGCATATTACATGTTTCTACTTGATAATCATTGCTGTCTAAGTATTTTAGTCTTAGCATAAAAATATCGGGAGAGAAGTAAAAGTATTTCTTTGAAGATGTATGTTTTGTCTATCTTCTGTTCTATTCTTGTATGACTGTAAAAGGAGTTGTAAACTGAATCCTTAGGTTTTTTTGTATATTATTCAACATTTAATCTAGAGATATAACCATTGTAAATATATGACCAGCATTCTATTCTAAATCTTGGAAATCATTCTAATCTATTATTTAAACCAACTTCTCTGCACTAGAGTACGTCACAAATTGTGAGTTGAAAAATACAGAGAAGAATTATATTCAATCATTTATTCATTCATTCACAAATAAACTAACAGTTATGTATTTGTAATCTAGCAGTTAAGTAAAATGCAATATTCAGAAGTAGATTGGCAATCTGGAATTAAATAACTGAAACAATGAAGAACCTGATAACTGTAGAGGGGGACAAACACCCAAATGAGCCCGTTCCACCCAACCTTTTCCTGAAGGCAGTCAATGTTACTTGACTTAGGACCCCCAAGCCTATTCACTTAACCACCAGAACAAAGATACTGTGTGGAGGAAAGTATTTATCCTTCTGCAACTCAATAGTAATGTTTTATGTACTCAGTAGTATGACTTCTGCATTCAGCAATATGAACTCTTCAATCAGCAGTACTAATTCAAATATGCAGACTTACTTCTATCATTCACTCCCTAGCCTTCCCCTCATCGAATCTCTCATGCATTCCCACCTTGTGTTCTCAGAATTGTCACAAGGAAAAAACATAGTGAGCCACCTGCTCAATTCGATGGGATTAAAAGAGTGCCTAGGTCTTTTGGTCAGTTTCATAATTATTGACTACTCTGTTCCACTTTCTTGGGGAACATGACCATAAATATAGGGAAGTTTCCACCTGCAACAGCTAGAAGTGAATGAAGATGATGCCAATTGTCAATTTGCTCTCCACCCCAGTTCATTCCTCCTGGTGGGTCAGTGAACACTCTTTAACAGTCTCCTTTGGATATTTGTCTCCTCTTTTATTTATTGATAATAAAAATATTAGAGTATTTAATTACAGTCATCCTTAACCCCACTTGGTCAATATTCTTAAAAGCTTTACAATAACTTATAACATAATGTTTTTCTCACAACATAAAATATTCATATTTTTGGGTATGTGACATACACCCCCTCTTAAGTTCAACATCGTCCTCGATGTTTCTTTATTCATCATCCTCTGAGCCTTCCTGGAACAGAATTGGATATGCCACCCACATATTACTCTTCAATTCTCATGTTGCTTCATCTAGACTAATGTGCTTCCATTGCACCTTTACTTGTCCAATGGTGCGATTCCGAAGTAAAATTTCCCTCTTGTCGAGGATACAATCTGGTTCCACCGAAAAATATCTTTTGGGTTCCACCTGTACATCATTCCAATTGATCACATGAGTAGCATCATGTACGTAATTTTTTAAAATAGAAATATGAAAGACATTATGTATTTTAAGATTCGGTGGCAAGGCCAACTAGTATGCCACTGGTCCAACCCTTGACAGTATTTCAAAGGGTCCACAATACCTGGGTGTTAATTTAGCACAACTCCCTAACTTTAAGGAACTCTTTTTGGGTTTTACCTTGATGAAAATATGATCACCAACCTGAAACTCTTTCTGAGTTCTTTTTTAGATCTGCATGACTCTTCTATCTATCTTGTGCAATTTTCAGATTGTCTTGTACATGTTTCACTGTTAGTTCCATTTCTTTCAATAACTGAGGTCCTAACACCAACCTGTCAACGGAAGTACTCCATGAAATAGGAGTATTACACTTTCTACCATACAGAATTTCAAATGGACTAAGTTTAGCTGAAGCTTGATAATGATTGTTATAAGCGAATTCAACTAAGTGCAGATAATCCTCCCATTTACTTGGTTGATCTCTAACATACATTCTTAACATATCTTCAAGAATCTGATTTACTCTTTCTGTCTGTCCGTCTGTTTGCGGATGAAAAGATGTACTGAAATTCAATGTAGTATCCAAACCTTTAAACAAAGACTTCCAGAAGTTTCCCGTAAATTTAGAGTCTCTATTAGAAATTATGACTTTAGGAATTCCATGCAAACGAAAAACTTGCTTCATAAAAATTTCAGCAATGTTAGCAGACTTGTAAGTGGTTTTAATAGGTATAAAATGGGATTCTTTGCTAAGCTTATCCACAACTACCATTATAGAATCATTTTGCTTTTGATTTTTAGGTAAACCAATTATAAAATAAATGCTAATTATTTCCCACTTCCAATATGGAATTGGTAATGGTTGTAATAAACCAGTTGGGTGTTGATGCTCAGCTTTAACTTGCTGACATTCAAATCACCTAGCTATGTATTCAGCCACCTCATTCTTCATATTTGGCTAAAAATAATCCTTTCTTAACATTGTTATCATCTTTTGGTAACCCGGATGTCCTAAATAAGGACTTTTATGTACTTCATTTAAAATCAGCAGCTTAATTTCAGGTACATTTGGTACATACAGTCTATTTTTATACAACATTAGACCTTTTTCATTCAGACTGTAATCTGTTATTAAATTTTCATATATATTTTCAGCAACCTTTGTTGTAATTTTTGATAATTTTCATCCAGTTTTATCCCATCATCAATCTGATTTTCTAAATCTGTTTTGTAAGTGCTGACTGCTGCCATAAAATTTAATTTTTCATTTCTGCTTAAGGCATCAACCACCTTATTCTCTTTTCCATTTATGTGTTTGACCTCGAAATCATATTCGCTAAGGAAAGCTAACCACCTAGCTTGCCTTGCGTTCAAATTTAGTTGATCCAACAAATATTTTAAACCTTTATTATCAGTCATTAATAAAAAAATTCTACCAATTAGATGATGACGCCACATCTTTAAAGCATGTATCACGGCAATCAATTCTAAATCATAGGTAGCATAATTTTTTTCATGAATTTTCAGCTTTTTTGACTCATACGCTATTACATGACCTTCTTGTGTTAAGACTCCACCAAGGTCATCATTGCATGCATCTGCAATTTTTAGAACAGGTGTAGTAGTTAACGGTTCTTTTAATTCTTAAAACTTTCTTCACACTTTTGATCCCACACAAATTTCTTTCCCTTTTTTCTGTAAAGAGGTTATAGGATTTGCGATTCTTGAGAATCCTTCTATAAATTTTCTGTAGTAACCTGTGATTCCCATAAATGATTGTACACCGGTTACATCTTTAGGGACAGGCCATTCGTTAATTGCTCTTATTTTATCAGGGTCAACTGTGATTCCATCCTTCGATATCACATGACCTAAATACTATATTTTATCTTTGAAAAATTCACACTTACTAAATTTTGCATACAGTTGATGTTCTCTTAAGACTTGTAAAATTATTCGTAAGTGTTCGTCATGTTCTTCCTTAGTCCTTGAGTAAATTAAAATATTGTCAATGAAAACAATTACAAACTTATCCAAATATTTATGTAAAACATTATTCATTAGACACATGACAACTGCTGGAGCGTTAGTTAACCCAAAAGGCATAACTACAAATTCGTAATGCCCGTAACGGGTTCTAAAAGCAGTCTTAAAGATATCTTCATCTTTAATTCTGATTTGATGATATCCAGATCTCAAGTCTATTTTTGAAAATATCGTTGCTCCGCGTACTTGATCAAACAGATCATCTATGCGGGGCAAAGGATATATGTTTTTAATCGTCATTTTATTTAACTGGCGGTAGTCTATGCATAAACGCAAAGTACCATCTTTCTTTTAACGAAGATGACAGGTGCTCCCCAAGGAGACACGCTAGGTCTTATGTAATTTTTATCAATTAATTCTTTTAACTGTGATTTTAATTCGTTAAGCTCTAGGATGTTCATCCGGTAAGGAGCTTTTGAGTTTGGTACTGAACCCGGTACTAGCTCAGTGGTGAAGTCCAATTCTCTTTTCAAAGGTAATCCTGGAATTTCTTCCGGGAATACATCTGAAAAGTCTCTTAGGATTGGTATGTATTCAAGTTTTAACTTATCTTCTTTAGTTGTGTGTTCGTCATTAATTACATTTACAACAAACATTTTACACCATTTTCGTACATCCTTTTTCACTTGCAAAGCAGAAATCTGTCTAACTGAAGTTTTTCTAGGGATTCCTTTTACTGTTTCTGTTTCTCCTTTATCATTCAAGCATGTAAATGTCTTTTCAAAACAATTCAGAACTACCCTATGCTTTTCCAGCCAATCCATTCTGATTAATACATCATAAGACCCTAACGGTAATACATTCAGTTTTACTTGTGTTCTAAACTGATTCATAAGCAAATCACAATCTTTAACAAAACCAATTGCCTTTCTTTTAGTCCTTGTAGCTAGCTGAACCAGCCAAGAATTTTCAAACTTTTATACTTGCAATTTACATTTTTCTACTATGTTTGGAGATACATAACTTAGGCTAGCTCCTGGATCAATTAAAATACAGATGGGTTTATCTTTCAACATACCTTCTACTTCAACCATTGAAGTTTGATGATTAGCCTGTCTGTTTTCCAAGGCTGCATTGATCCTGGGCATTTCCCTCGCTAAGTCACCAACGGTTGCTTCTTTCTACACTATATGGATGTTGTTGACGGTTCTTTTTCTGTTAGGACAGCTTGATGCATAGTGAGGTCCTTGACAGTCCCAACATTTTACATGTTCTTTTTGTTCATTATTTTTAACATAATTATTAGGCAGATCTCTGTTTCTTGTAGCTGTAAAATTTTGTTGTGCATTTCCTCTTGGATTATTTCCTTGAAATTTTCTGTTAGGAAAGTTACGAGAATTATTGTTTCCAAAATTTTGATTAAATGTAAAAAAATTCTTTCTTTGTTCAAAATTATTGGGACTTTTTGCCTTCCATCTAAGTATGCTTTCCCTTTTGTTGTTTTGTTCATAACAGAAATTTGCCTTTCTCATGGCCTCTTCAAGGGTCTTAGGGTCGTCATACTCAATTCTGTCCTTTATATGAAAAGGTAGGCAACTAAGAAATATCTGTACCTTGGGTTTTTTATCAGTAATGTAAGGCATGTATCTCAATAAACTTAGAAATTTGTTGCTTAATTCCTTCATGTTCATGGAACCTAACTTTAATTCGTAGAACTCTTTAGCTCGTTCTTCATAATATTGTTCGGACAGAAATTTCTTTTTAAAATACCTTTTAAAAGTACTCCAATTTATACGTTTCTCTTTTATGCCTTTTACTTGTTTTATAACTTGCCACCAGATGTCAGCTTTTCCAGTCAAATTATAGATTGCCATTTTAGCTTTTAACTGGCTGGAATAATAGTAAATTTGAAAATATTTATTCATACCGAATAGCCATGCTTCGGCTTCCTCTCCCTTTTATGTTTATCCATTAAAATTTGGGGGTTTTATCTTCTTAAAATCCCCGGAAATCTCTTCATATGGTTTGTACTTCCTCTTTTTAGAATGGTAGTCACTATCACTACTATCGCTGGAATACTTATGCTTCTTCCTGCGTGATTTAACATTAATTTCGGAAGAAGAGCTACTTTCATCATTAGAGAATTTTAGCTTCTTACCTTTATCTTGATAGGACATGGTTCTAGATTCAGAATTAATTTCTGTTCTTTTATCTTTTTCGTCATTATAAAACTTATCCAGTAATATCTGATTTAGTTATTCTTGTGCTTTTAAAATCCTTTCATTCTCTTCCTTTATAGTTTTCATCTCAGCTTTTAGATCTTTAACTGTTCTAAGTAGTTCAGACGAATTATCATTTAATTCTACATAAATGTTTTCTTCATTAATATGTTCCTACTCATTATTATTTTGTTCATTATGATGGGATCTGTCCTTAGGTGATTCTTCTGGTCCTTCCATACCTGCAAACTAAATATAGAATGTGTTGAATAGAAAACAAATTAAAACAAAAATCAATAATTATATTTTTTGTTTTCAATTTCAATTTCGCGAGTTGAGCCACTTTCAGGCCTAGTGTTTGAACTTACGCTCTGATACCACATGTAACATCTCCAAAATTTCATAAAAATTAAAAAAATATATGTACAGTATTTAATGCTAATACTTGTTATGCGGAAAGTATATTAATGACAGTTTACCCTTTATAACTGTTCATCCATATTTATAGCGATGATACCTACTCATTTACGAACAGTTGTGTCATGTCCCAAATTTGGCATTGGGTCACAATGGCCTAATCACATTGGCCATATTCATTAGAGTTTGTCAAATTGATGTTAAGGGTCAAATAATTGCGAAGGAGGAAAATTACTAGTTTCCTAGGTTTGGGGTGGAAGCTTTGGGATTTGGAATAAGGGGGATAATAAATGATGTTTGAACATTAGAATGGCATAAATATTTAATAAATGAGCTAAATAAATATATACAAGTGAAAATCAAAGTGGCATTTGATCATGAAGACACATGGAGGAAGTGGGACCCACATATCGCTAGATTTCCCCACTACACTTGGCATCATTCTCTCACCAATTCGAATTCAAGGTGAATGGTAACATACTTGGGGGAGTCCAAAAGGTATTATTCATGGCATGACTCATCCAAGGTCAAAATATAGAGGAAGAGTAACTCCCATGGAAGAGGAAGAGGCAATTTGGAACTAGTGGGACACTTGGGCTAGATTCCCTAGCTCTATGACAACAATGATGAAGATGTTATGACACCTATGACACAAATCAGACCTAAAGGCTGACATATGACATGTTAGGGCTAAAAATAGCTTCCAAGAGGGCGCTCAAGGGAGTTAGGGCAGCTAAGATGCTTCCACATGTGATTTGGTGGAAGTGGAAAACTAGGAATTGTTGTACAGGTGACATTATTTGGAATCTCTTCCCAACTTGAGTTGGCATGAGTCTTTGGAAGGAATTCGACCCATGGAGGACATTAGAATTTTATAAAATTCATGAACAAATAATAATGGCAGCTTTTGATCATTTGTAGAATTTTCAATTGCATTTGTAAAGAGGGAGAGATAGTGGATGACTAGTTTCTTGCCTTAGCCAATTTCGAGGGTGAAAGATTCCCATCCAAGTTGGTAATTGGAAAGGCCATTCAAACCTTTAATTTGGAGCTTTAATGGAGTCTTTATTTGCAAGTGTAAGCTACAGGGCAGCTCATGGTTTCTTCTATTGTAGCTCACTCCTTCAACCATTTCAAGTTTTGATGGCATATTCTTGATCCTTGAGGGAGGGAATTTTTGGTGAGCTATTGTACTCTTTGGGGGAGCTTCTAATGCCCCATTTATTTTGTAATATGAATTAAATACTCTGTTCTTCATCTCCAAAAAGTTTCAGGTCGAAATTCCAAGTAGAAATGTATAAATCTCATTTTTAATGAAAGAATAGTGCCATTTCCCCACTACCTTGTTGTGAACCAATGTAATGTTGATGGATTTGAAGGGATAAGTAAACTACCTATGGTTTATTGATTAATGGAATGTTATTTATGTATTATACAAGTTTCATGTTCAGTGCTCAAGCATTTGAAGTCATTTTACTCAGTTTATTTACATTTGGAGAAGTGCCATTTCCCCAAAGGTCGAACTAGTGATATTTGTTGTTGTTTGGGAGAGGTTTGGAATAGAATTAATATTAATAACATACTTGAGACATCCCCTAACCCTGTTCAGAAATTTGAGTGGGTTTGGAGGCATTTGGGAAGCCATTTTAGGATTTGAACCCCAAATTACTAGTAAAATTGCATACTTGGTCCAGAATCTTAAGAGAGTTTGAAGATGTCTTTTGGTGGCCATATCTCATCCCTGAGCATCATATTCAAGTCTTAATATCATTCATACACATTCCTTGAATATTTGAATGCATTTGGAGCCAATTTGAGACCTATATACCAATACTAGTCAAAGGGAAATTACTAGTAAAGTTCCCTACATTGGCCAGAATTGAAAGAGGATTTGCAGAAGTATTTCAAAGGTCCAAAAGCATCCCTGAAACACATATTTATGTTCTAACATCATCCATATACCTTCTCATAATATATGGGATCAATTGGAGCAATTTGGGGACCTAGAGCTCAGAACTAGTCAAAGGTCGAACTAAGGAAACAAGTGAAAAATTGTCATTTTAATAAAATTCCTAACAAGGGACATTACAGTGGTATCAGAGCATTGTCTTGGAACCTAATGTGGTAGAACATTAATGAAGACCAGGAGTTAGAAATAATCCACCACCCTTAGAAACTGAAACTAGATGTACTTTGGTGAAAGGGAAGAAGTAGGAGAAGAAGTGCATTCCTTGGTCACCATGAGTAAGGATGAGAAAGGAAACTTAGAGGAGAATGAGGAGTTTAGAAAATTACTGAAACCATCATTTGAAGACAATTGGAGGCAACTCATGCAAGGGTTCGAATTGTGGGTTAGTCAACTTGAAAGCAACTTGGAAAAAAGAATGAGCAATGGTTCTCTTTTCAAGGAAAAGAAGGAAATGGATGAAATAATTTATGCCACAAAGGAGGAACCTCATGTAATGGTGGAGCATGAGTTACATGTTGATATGCAAGTGCTTGAAGATGCTACACTCAAACAAGAAGAAGGACAAGCACTTGTCTTTGTTCAGAGGGATTATGTGTTACCTCATGGAGAGAGTTGCAAAGTCTTGAAGGAGGCACATGATCTCACAACAGTTGGACCAACCAATTATGGGGAAGATGAATTAAAGATTTCAATGGGTGAGAGTTGTAAAGATTTAAGGTTGGTTCATAATTTCTCACCCCCTACTTATTTTTCAGCCACATCAATTGGGGATGAAAATTGGGTGAAAGGTTTTTTTCTAGTGGTGCCACATGAGGGGTATGAAACTGCTACCTCTCCTTTTGATGATGACATGAATAGAGCACCTCATTATTTACATTTGCAGCAGAATATTTTTTTTCCTTATGATGATACATTTCTTCATGGATACACTTATGATGTTCACTTGAGTCACTTGAAGACTCATGATCTTCCTTGCTCCTTGCTTAGTTCAATTGATGTTGGAGGAACTTCATTAACTACTTGGGTGAAAGAATACAGGGTTGATTGTTTTGATGCATCTTACATATTTTTGGAGCAACATTATAGTACATGGGATACTCACCTATGTCGTTGGATCAGATTTGATTGTGCACTCGATGCTTGTATGCACCTAGAAAATGGTGGTCTACTTACTTGGAGGTATAAGCACTTTCATGATTCTTTGATGAAGCACCTCCTTGATGTACATTTTCATTATGTTGTTATGTACTTTGATGATATATATTTTGTACTCATGATGTTTGGAAGAATGCATACAAGAAAATGGGATCCATGAATCCTCTTATCTAATGGTGTGGGTTGGAGAGCACTCTTAATTGTTGGGGTGCAATACAAGCAATGGGACCCTGGAATAATTTTTATCTCATTGGTTTCAAATTTTTGGGGGAAACAAGCAGTATGGGAGATGGATTTCCCACTTAATAAAATGATTTTTATCAGAGTAGTGCAACAGCAAGCATGGTGGTTCCTCTCTAAAATCTTCATGGAAACTCAAAGACTCAAGGTTGGGCAATTCAATGGCAACTTCAAAGAATTATACAGAAAGCAGGTTCTTCAACACCCATGTTTGAAATTGCTTGAGGACAAGCAATATTGGGAAGGGAGGATTTTCCATGTCCCAAATTTCGCATTGGGTCACAATGTCCTAATCACATTGGCCATATTCATTAGAGTTTGTCAAATTGATGTTAAGGGTCAAATAATTGCCAAGGAGGAAAATTACTAGTTTCCTAGGTTTGGGGTGGAAGCTTTGAGATTTGGAATAAGGGGGATAATAAATGATGTTTGGACATTAGAATTGCATAAATATTTAATAAAGGAGCTAAATAAATATATACAAGTGAAAATCAAAGTGGCATTTGATCATGAAGACACATGGAGGAAGTGGGACCCACATATGGCTAGATTTCCCCACTACACTTGGCATCATTCTCTCACCAATTCGAATTCAAGGTGAATGGTAACATACTTGGGGGAGTCCAAAAGGTATTATTCATGGCATGAATCATCCAAGGTCAAAATATAGAGGAAGAGTAACTCCCATGGAAGAGGAAGAGGCAATTTGGAGCTAGTGGGACACTTGGGCCAGATTCCCTAGCCCTATGACAACAATGATGAAGATGCTATGACACCTATGACACAAATCAGACCTGAAGGCTGACATATGAAATATATGACATGTCAGGGCTAAAAATAGCCTCCAAGAGGGTGCTCAAGGGAGTTAGGGAAGCTAAGATGCTTCCACATGTGATTTGGTGGAAGTGGGAAACTAGGAATTGTTGTACAAGTGGCATTCTTTGGAATCTCTTCCCAACTTGAGTTGGAATGAGTCTCTTGGAAGGAATTCGACCCATGGAGGAAATTAGAAGTTTATAAAATTCATGAACAAAGAATAATGGCAACTTTTGATCATTTGTAGAATTTGCAATTACATTTGTGAAGAGGGAGAGCTAGTGGATGACTAGTTTCTTGCCTTAGCCAATTTCGAGGATGAAAGATTCCCATCCAAGTTGGTAATTGGAAAGTCCATTCAGACCTTTCATTTGGAGATTTAATGGAGTATTTATTTGTAGGTGTAAGCTACAGGGCGGCTCATGGTTTCTTCTATTGCAGTTCACTCCTTCAACCATTTCCAGTTTTGATGGCATATTCTTGATCCTTGAGGGAGGGAGTTTTTGGTGAGTTATTGTACTCTTTGGGGTATATGATAATGCCCCATTGATTTTGTAATATGAATTAAATACTATTTTCTTCATCTCCAGAAAGTTTCAAGTCGAAATTCCAAGTAGAATGTATAAATCTCATTTTTAATGAAAGAACAGTGCCATTTCCCCACTACCTTGTTGTGAACCAATGTAATATTGATGGATTCGAATGGATAAGTAAAATACTGATGGTTTATTGATGAATGTAATTTTATTGATGTATTATACAAGTTTCATGTTCAGTGCTCAAGAATTTGAAGTCATTTTACTCGGTTTATTTACATTTGGAGAAGATTTGGTGCCATTTCCCCAAGGGTCGAACTAGTGATATTTGTTGTTGTCTGGGATAGGTTTGGAACAGACTTAATAACTAGTGAATGGTGCATTTGGGACCTTAATAAAATCCTTGAGACATCCCCTACCTATGTTCAGAAATTTGAGTGGGTTTGGAGGCATTTGGAAAGCCATTTTCAGTACTTACCCCAAGAAGATTTGAACCCCAAATTACTAGTAAAATTGCATACTTGGTCCAGAATCTTAAGAGAGTTTGAAGATGTCTTTTGGTGTCCATATATCATCACTGAGCATCATATTCAAGTCCTAATATCATTCATACACATTCCTTGAATATTTGAAGGCATTTGGAGCCAATTTAAGACATAGAGACCAATACTAGTCAAAGGGAAATTACTAGTAAAGTTCCCTACATTGGCCAAAATTGAAAGAGGATTTGAATAAGTATTTTAAAGGTCCAAAAGCATCCCTGAAACACATATTTATGTTCTAAAATCATCCACATACCTTCTCAGAATATTTGGGAGCAATTGGAGCAATTTGGGGACCTAGAGCTCAAAACTAGTCAAAGGTCGAAATAGGGAAACAAGTGAAAAATTGTCATTTTAATAAAATTCCTAACAAGGGACATTACAAGTCGTGAATTAATTAATGTGTTAAAACGACATAATGTCTATGTAATCATTTTCTTAAATTAATGTAATATATATACTCATGTCGTATTCAAGCTCTGAATAAATGCGTCTTATGTTTGTTGGCTAAATGTTTATTCCATATGCATCATCGTTTTATTTGTCAAATTCAAGATCGACATTATTCTGATATCTTTACAGCTTTTTATACTTGTGATTATGAATATTAACCTTTTATTTTCTTTTGTTGAAGGGGTCCTATAGGTACCCCGAGGCTTACTCAGCGTTTATACGCTAACACATTTACTCGTCCTATACAGATTTGCAGGTAAACATTTAATGTTTGAACATTGTTGTAATGTACGTCAAAACATCATCCTGTCCTAAACTGTACGTGAAGTCCTAGCTATAGTCATCAAATATTTACTTAAGACTTAGGGTATCAACACTTAGAGTTTACTGGTGTTAATACTATGGAGTATTTATGTAATGGATAATACCTTTGTTATCGTAATCATTAATATCCTAACCCTTGTGTTAAAGTAGACGTATGATATGTTGCAGCTGTCATGGATCTTTATTATTCCGAAAGTTAATTTCATCAATATATTTAAATTTTTGTATTTGCTCAACGTTGTGCCATAGGCATATTTCATTACAATAAACCTTGCTGCTTATTTTCATTAAAACCATGTTTTAATTTCATGTATAAGTTCAAACCTTGAAAAGATGACAACTATACCATGGTGAAAGCATTAATGAATGCCAAGGTTGTATCTATAGGCATGTGCTTAAGTTTAAATGTTAAGGGTTTATATTAATATGTTGGGCCTGATCCAACAGGACTCCCAAACTATAGGCAAGGAAAAGGAATTTAAACCCTAGTGGAATGTACCGGTGGCAGGGTCCACGTGATGGACATAGGGTTTTAGTAAAACCCTAGCCATGCATTGAATGACCACCTTGTCATCGTTTAACTCATTTCATCAACAATGTTTATTGGAGGAGCCGACAGGCTATCGGCATTTTCGAGGTTTTAAAAGCCATTACCCTTCCAGGGTTTCGATGGTGAATCTCACAGCTTGCATTTCGGGGCTTGATTTATATTTGTACTCCAAGGTTTCAATGGTGAAACTTGTGTCTTGATGCCATACACAGAAGGTAATCCATTTCACAAATATGTCGGAGTTCATTTAGTTTTATGCATTACTTCTATTCGCAACATGTTCTAAACTTGTTGTGGTCGTTTGCGTTGGTGCTAAGTGACAGGGTAACTCTTCAACATTTGTTGTTGGTTGTGGAAAGGTGGGCGACTGCTCCTTAAAAGTGTTTTCCTTACAGCCCTGGTAAGCCTCGGGAAGTCTCTAGAACTTACTGCAACAAGACTCTGTGTATGCGTGGTGGTGTTTGGCATTGATGCCAGTTATGAAATACGAAAAGGAGATTACTATCATGCATTTGCTTTTATTGTTTCTATTTGTTTAAGAGATTCGTTATAAGGAAACGTTGTAAAAGAACAGGGTTTGTAACCCTGGAGCCACGGCTCTTGTAATCCCTGTTTAGATTATAGTTTGGCAAGAACTTAAACCTATTTGTTTATAATTTGGTTAATGCACAAATTGGGTGTGTTTAGGGTTTATCCATGTATCTATTGTTTGTAATGCTTATTTGATTATGGGCGTAAATATTTTCCCACTCTATGTTTTTAAGAAATAAATGTTGGGCAAATCCCCTTTATGTTCATGTTGTTGTTATTTGTATTATGTGTGTAAAAAAATCGTTAGGGTCTTACTATGCGAACTCTTCGAAGACATTTGGATGAGTATGGCTCTGTTTCAAATGATGAAAGCTTTAATTACGTTAGTTGTGTTTTAAGGAAGAAATTTTGGGCAGTGCCCTTAACTGTTCTTGCTACTGTGTTTACTTATTTTTATTACAAGAACTCAAGCCATTGAAGGCTCTGTCGAACTCTTCGACCTCAGTTATAGTGTTGAAAGCATTAGTTGGTAGTTCCTTGAGCTGGGCTCTTTCATTTTGGTTGTAAAATAATGTATAATGTTATGGTAAAACTCGGGCAAAGCCCTGCTAGCGATTGCGTTGTAGGTTCATTGCTTATCCTTTTAATTATTAAGGATCTCTATTTAGCTTAGTATTACTTACTAAATCGTATGGTTGTTTAAATAAGGAAAGATGTAAGTGGTTTCGATACCGAGACTTACTCAAGTTTAAAAAGATAAATGTAAATAGGGTGAAGTCTACAGGACTCAAACCTTGAATTCATACTTTAAAAGAATACTATTTATATGAACTGGGGTTAAACCCTAGATTCCATTCTATGTTTGGTTTGTTTTCATATTACAAATATTCTGTATGCTGTAATTGTGTTAATATGATTAAAGTTAATATTAGGTAATGCTCGTTTTATTTTGTCAATGATAGTTTCGACTTGCATTATTTATTTAAAAAGTGATTTATTAGTGATACAGAGTTAAACTCGGTTTGGACGATGATTTAGGGATTTATTTATGCAAGTATAAACTCTGTCCCATATTGGTAAATATCATAAGATAATTTCTTTATTACATCCTGTAGGTAGTATTTTGGTTCGAGTAGGTTTATTTTAACATTAGATTTTTAATAATAGTAAATAAGAATTATATACAATATGTAAATGCATATTACATGTTTCTACTTGAGAATCATTATTGTCTAAGTATTTTAGTGTTAGCATAAAAATATTGGGAGAGAAGTAAAAGTATTTCTTTGAACATATATGTTTTGTCTATATTTTGTTCTATTCTTGTATGACTGTAAAAGGAGTTGTAAACTGAATCTTTAGGTTTTTTTGTATATTATTCAGCATATAATCTAGAGATATAACCATTGTAAATAAATGACCAGCAGTCTATTCTAAATCTTGGAAATCATTTTAATCTATTATTTAAACGAACTTCTCTGTACTAGAGTATGTCACAAATTGTGAGTGGAAAAATACAAAGGAGAATTTTATTCAATCATTTATTCATTCATTCATAAATAAACTGACAGTTCTGCATTTATAATCTAGCAGTTAAGTAAAATGCAATATTCAGAAGTAGATTGGCAATTTGGAATTAAATAATTGAAACAATGAAGAACCTGATAACTGTAGAGGGGGACAAACACCCAAAGGAGCCTGTTCCACCCAACCTTTTTCCTGAAGGCATCCAATGTTACTTTCCTTAGGACCCCCGAGCCTATTCACTTAACCACCAGGACGAAGATACTGTGTGGAGGAAAGTATTTATCCTTCTGCAACTCAGTAGTAATGTTTTCTGTACTTAGTAGTATGACTTCTGCATTCAGCAGTATGAACTCTGCACTCAGCAGTACTAATTCAAATATGTAGACTTACTTCTATCATTCACTCCCTAGCCTTCCCCTCATCGAATCGCTCATGCATTCCCACCTTGTGTTCTCAGAATTGTCACAAGGAAAAAACATAGTGAGCCACCTGCTTTGTTCCACTTTCTTAGGGAACATGACCATGAATATAGGGAAGTTGCCACCTGCAACAGCTAGAAGTGAATGAAGATGCTGCCAATTGTCAATTTGCTCTCCACCCCAGTTCATTCCTCCTAGTGGGTTAGTGAACACTCTTTAACAGTCTCCTTTGGATATGTGTCTCCTCTTTTATTTATTGATAATAAAAATATTAGAGTATTTAATTACAGTCATCCTTGACCCCACTTAGTCAATAATCATAAAAACTTTACAATAACTTATAACATAATGTTTTTCTCACAACATAAAATATTCAGATTTTTGGGTATGTGACAGATAAATCAAACAAGAAGGTACAGAACAAGAAAATATATTGTTATTGTGGCCAACTAGGGCATATTGAGAGAACATGTAAGAAGAAGACGAATGACCTTAAGGATAAATTTAAGAGGTTTAAAGGTGATCGACGATGATGATCTCAAGAAAGTGTAGGTGATAACTATACATTTTCTTTTAGATCTCATAAACAATTGCATGCTTGTACTTTTGAAAGCAGTTGGGTCATAGACCGTAGTTGTTCACATTGCATGGCTAAGGATGCTTCTCTCTTCACTTCCTTGAGTGAGGCCAAAGAAGAGAAGACATATGTTGCATAGAACTATACACTCACTATTATTGGTAGTGATAAGGTTTATTGGGAAAATGGTGTGATCACTGGCATTTTCCATGTACGTAATACAAGTGTAAATATGTTATTCGTACCACAACTCACCCACACTTGCATGAAAATTGAACTTTGACTTAATAGGTTTGTTATGAAGGGTATTATCAATTATTTTGAGGTTGTGGCTAAGTGTATTCTGGACTCCAAGCACATATTGTATAAGTTTTGTGATTTTAAGGGTGTAAAGAAGGAAATTGGACCAAATGCACCTATAGCCATAATTAATGATTGAGGAAAATGTTGACATGAAAGACTAGAACATCTAAATTTCAAAGCTATGAAGTTGATGGTTAGGTTAAATCTAGTTCATCGAATCCCTAGAGTGTCTCCTCCAAAGAGTGTATGTGAGTGATGTGTTCTTGGTAAGCATCATCAAGAAAATTTTGAAAGAGGGACATCTTTAAAGGAAAGGTCACAACTTGAGATCGTGCATAATGATCTTTGTACAATGAACCATCCTTCTCCAATGGTGCAAGGTATCTTCACCTTCATTGATGATTTTTCCAAGTTTTCTTGTGTTTATTTTTTGGAGAACAAGGATATGATTTTAGGAAATTCAAATAGTTTAGGGAATGTTGGCACAAATCTACTTCGACCAGGGTTCACATCATTAAACACCAACAAAACCCCAAGATACTGGCCCGAAAGGGTCTATCCCTTTCGGCAACACATGCAACGCAAATGAGTTATCACATGAAGTACCTATGGGAGCTGCAGGAACCAAGTTTCTACAGTAGCAATGTAACATCCCTCTTTTACCCCTAATCTTCTTTTTTAAATTGTAACTATGTACCAGTTCCTGGCGAGGAGCTCAAGGCCAAGGCCCTACCAGTGAAATTTGTAAGTACGGATATTTATTTCCTAAGTTGTAATTTTAAAGGATAGATTTAGGAGACTGAGGACATGATGTAGCTTAACGATGAGGGCACGAATCCACTAGGGGAAGGGGGGGTAAGGTGAATGGCAGAGTAGCCATGAGAATTTAACTTTAGATAACGAGTGTTATCTCAAATGCCACCAGGAACTTGAGGAAAGTTAAGTAAATTACTTGTTGACCTTAAAATTAAGTATCATCGTCGTAGGTTGAGGGGAGTAGCTGTTGGCCACAATCTTCTAAAAAGTTATAGGATGCATATTTTAGAATGAAGTCCTAAGTAAACCTAAAATATCATTCTATATATTATTTACATCCTAGCTTCGACAAGGATGCAAGTAACAAAAGAGCTAAAAGTCTTTTTTAAATCTATCTTAAGAATATGGAAGAATTATTCTTTATAAAATACATGTGTTGATATATATATATGGATGGTTATATATTACATGTTAAAAATCACTACAATTATTGTTATAATTATCATATTATCCTGAAATAAGGAGATTGTTTAATGGGGAAATGTCAAAAGACATTTCAATATATTTTGTGGGAAAAAGGTAAGGTGGGTTAGAAATAACCCTTGAAGTTTAAAGGTTTTATTTTCTTTTTAAAATAAAATAAAAGGAAAGGCAAGCTTCCTTAAATAAATCCTTAAAACCAAAACAATATGTTAAATGACCCCAACATAACTAGAAGACAAGATTGCATATGTTAAACTATTAGTTTTCATCCTTAAAAAGAGGACTCGATCTCTTATTGGAGGGAACACACTTTATGTTAGTAACAATCTCTTTGAGATATTGTTTGGCTGTTGTCCCCAAGTTGGAAAGAAGTCGACTCCTTAAGCTGCCATATGTTGCTTGTTGGGAAATCAGTTACATGGTTGATTTATTATATATATACATGTTTTATAGTAGAAAAGAGGGGAGGGTGGGTAGCTTTCCTTTGTTACAACTTTGATGTATTGTAATTGTGCTTGGGAAAGGACTGCTCTTGGGGAGTCCGATCCCAGACTTTTGATTTCATATATGTTGCTACTTATTTATTTACTGCATTGAAATCGATGTCAGAGAGGGTGATCTCTTTGCATAGAGGATCGACCCATTTCCACTTAAGTTGATTGTTTATTTACTACATTGAAATCGATGTAGAGGGTGATCTCTCTGCATAGAGGATCGACCCATATCTAATTAAGTTGACTGTTTATTTACTGCATTAAAATTGATGGCAGAGAGGGAGATCTCTCTGCATAGAGGATCGACCCATCTCCAATAAAGTTGGTTGTTTATTTACTGCATTGAAATCGATGTCAAAGAGGGTGATCTCTCTCTGCATAGAGGATCGACCCATCTCCAATAAAGTTGGGCGATTGACCAACCCGAGCTTAAAACGATTAGTCGCATTTTTTTAATTAATAAAGACAGTAGGAAATATGGGTGATTAATAAAGACAGTAGGAAATATGGGTGGATGACTAACTCATTGACACGACGATAACGTCTATGTTATACTTTTATGATGGAAAATCCAGGTAGAAGAAATACACATATGAAATGAAGTAGTACCATCAAATGGTTATTATTATGTGGTGAACCCTCATATGAAGAATCATATTAGGTTGATAATTGTTAAGTCAATTATGTAATGAAGTTTGAAATTCTCGACTAATCTTGAATGACGAGTAGGAAGGACATATTGAAGTAGTTTGTATAAATCCTTAATGTGGATATTTGAATTCCTATAAGGTTTGCTTCTATGTTAGTTGAATTGCAAAATGATACTTCTCTACAACATGTCATTGGCGAACATTGGTTAAGGAAATACGATATCATACTCTTATAAGTCTCATTGCATGGTCATCTTAAGACATTGTGTATGTTTTGTTAGGGAAAGATTAAGGATTAATGGATAAGAATACTCACTACATGTTAATACCCTAGTGGAATGAGTCTATAAGAATATTCAACTATGATGTTTAGTATTATAAGACTAACATGTTCGTTGTTGGACGATGAAAAAGGAAAAGGAAAAAAAATTGTACCCCATTTCCTCAACATTAAGGCGAGGATTTTGGGTGTGTTACAAGCAAAGGGGTGCAACAATAACCCAACAACCATAACATCCCTAACCTCAACAGAGAGCTTCACTTAACACCTCGCAGAATTACTTGCATCCAACATTTTAATTAACTATGATAGATATTCATTCATTTACCATTCATACAAATGGATTATCAATCATTCAGCAATATGCAGCATATAATGGTAAATATAACACATAATCGTAGGAAACATACACATTAGACACCAGATGTAACGTGGAAACCCAAATGGGAGAAAACCACAGAAGCGCTTTCTATATTCATGAGTCGTGGTTAAATAAGCACTTCATGTTTTACAATGACTTACAGATTTCTCCTTCTTTTACGATGGAAATGTGCACACAACCTGTAGATCATACTACTCTTCTCCTCATAGTTGTCAATATCTTCGACATACAAAACAGAGCTCACCCAAAAGATAAAACATCATCTAGATAGCTAATTCAATAACAACCCAAAAAATCCCAAACCTTTACATATTTATAGGGTGCACACAGCCTGCCCCGCTCCCACTACTATATTACTCAACTACTCCACTCGTAAATGTAAGTGGACAGAACTCCTAACTAAGTTACTTAAATATGCCCATGACATAGTCAAAATACCCAATTTCCTAGAATCTCGACCGCTACGTCGAAGTTGACTATTCTTCGTCGGACCACTTCACCTTGGCCCTGTTCACACCAAAACTATGCAAAACTTTACCCCAAAACTCTATCTGGCCCAACAGGGATTTAACTAAAAAGCAATGTGCAATGTGGTTGACCTATGAAATGTTTGAGGTCTAATAATGGAGGAGACATGTGAGTAAAGCCTTCAAAGGCTCAATATCTCATGATGGTATCTTATGCCAAAGAAAAATTCCCTATACTCCTTAGCATAATGGTGTCAATAAAAGGAAGACTAGAACCTTGATTGAAATGGGTAGATGTTTGCTTTAAGTAAAGGGAATGTTGACCAAGTTTTGGATAGACGTTGTTTGCTCAAACTAAATTTTGATAAGGTTTCAACCAGGCAGTATGGGATGTCACTCCTCTTGAAAAATGGATCATAAGGATACCATGAATTGGATATCTTAAAACTTTTGGATGCATAACTTGAGCTCATATTCCAAATGACAAGCAAAAAAAAGGGGGTTGTACATGTAAGATTGAAATAGTGTGGAGTCTTTATTGGGGTAAATATAAATAGCATGTTCCATATCCATGTTAGGAGGGAGGTCTAAAGGCATTTTTAAAAATGCAATTTAGAAATACCAAGAGGATGAGTTCAATGAGAAGGCTACACTTACATATAATACAAGTAGAAAGAGTGTTGCCAATGATATGATAAATATAAATATTTGCAATTATGAAATCAAATATATTTATCCATATAATTTGAATAAATAGATGTAGTTTGGGTGGTTGAGAGTAAAGATTATTGAGCTCCTATGTATTGACTATGTAATAATTGAGTAGATTATGTAAATATAGGCATATATTAATTCTTCGAAATAGAAAAATATATTTACTTATGATTTGATTTACATTTATAAATTGATGCAAATGATTGCATCACATCAACTTATAAAAATAATTCATTACTTTTTATTTGGATGATTAATGTGTGAGATGAGGTGATTTCTTATTAAAATTTTAAAAGTTTGATTTAAAAAAATATTAAAATAAATAGTTCATGATATATATATGTATAGGTATATATTATGGAAAATATTAAAATGAATAGTTAATTATTATGACAAGTAAGTATATATATGTTTGTTTTTATATGAGATAGAAAAATTATTTTAATATTTATTAATCAATTATAATATTTATTTTTTTATTTGCATGATTCATATACGAGAGGAGGTGATATCTTATTAAAATCTTAGAAATTTGATATTTTAATATTTATCAAATTTGAGAGGAGGTGATATATTATTAAATTTGAGAGGAGGTGAGAGAAAAATTATTTTAATATTTATTAGTTAATTATAATATTTATTTTTTATTTGGATGATTCATATGAGAGGAAGTGATATCTTATTAAAATCTTAGAAATTTGATTTTCATTTAAAAAATAAAACATATATATAGTTTGTTTTTATGTGAGAGAAAAAGTTGTTATTCATTTTTTATTTGATAATTAATATTAATATGTGAGAAGAGATGATGGAGTATTAAAGAAAATGGTTAATGATTTTATATATATATATGATATAGAAATTTATTATAAAATATTGATTAATTAATTACAATACTTTTTTACACCATTATAAATTAGTGTCAATCTAATTGATTTTTAGATAATTTATATTTTGAATGTAGTTTTTTTCTATGAAAAATAAATCGTCCTTCAATTATAAGAAGGAAATGTACATTCTTTATATTGTCTCAAAAAAGAGCATATATCGATCAAAGAAGAGTCTAACAGACAGAGGTGCTTTATGGTCCAGAAGGATTCCCCATTATATACCCATAATAGAAGCATTAACCAGAAGACCATTTTCACAATATTCAAAAACATATAACCCAGAGTCCAGAGAGAGATCGCCTTTAGAGATACTATCAGCAATAGTGTTATGTTCTCGGAAAATATGCTTAAAAGAGATCAATTTAAATGAGGAATAGATAAATTTCAGCTTGTCGACTAAGGGACCAAGGAGCAGTTCTTAAATTTGGATGATGTTGAGCATACTTTGAATGACCCAGTCTGAATCACCCAGAACTTGAAGATTTGACAAACCACAACTCGCAGCACATTTTAGCAGATGAAAAAGAGCCCAAAATCATGTCCAAAGTTGTCCATCCCATATTCTGCAGATGAACAATGAGGTCTCGGGACAACCTGACTTGAACTTTTATGTTCCAAATAGCATCGGCGCCAATTTTGGGTGTAGTTTAAATATTCTATGTTTTTAGTCTTTTAACGTATTTTATGTCTTGTTTTGTTTGGAGTTTAGTTGGAAATCTATAAATTATATTGAAATTATATATATTAGTTATGGAAATTGTATAATATGAGTGGCACAAAAGTATTTAAGAGTGTTAAATCTATTTATGAATTTAAAAACATAATTTCAACATTTCAAAATTTAAATTTATCAAAAAATATGTACCAACTAAAACTTATTAAAAATCCAAAACATAAAATAAATAAATTACTCATTTTAAAAATTCTAAATAAATATTAAAATATACTATACTTATGTATAATAATTTTAAAATCATTTAAAATTTTCCTTTATTGCATCACGTTAAACATAATTCTTTTATTGAACATTTTGTGGATGATCATGCATGCTCTCGTGACTGCTCTTTAACTTATCTTTTGTTGTGTTAATAATTTGATATAGATTTTAAAAATGCGGTAGAGGAATAGTGGGCGGAAATTACACGGATTTGATTAGTTGGTCAAGAAGAGATGCGATATTGCCCAAATAAAATTCAAATTCATTTTATAATGTAGTATGTATTGTAATTTTAATTTATTTTATAATGTGGTATGTATTGTAAAATTCAATACTTTTTGATAGATGTTAACAATATTTTTATAAATATTATAAAAAGTATAGTTAGTGATAAGATCGGTTGGTGGGGATAGATGGATTTCATTCCATTTATTTGGGTTTCATTACGTTTAGATATTTTCTTTATAAATATTAAAAAAAGTATAATCAATGATAAGGTCGGTTGGTGAGGATAGATAGATTTCATTTCATCTATTTGAGTTTCATTACGTTTAGATATCTTCTCACTTGAATGATTCGCTGAAAGAGTAACAAAAAAATGGTATTTTCCGCGTGAAAAAAAAAACACATTTATAAAAAAAAACATGTTACATTCTCTCTTAATAATAAATAAACAAGCCAAAAATAAAATAGAAAAAATTCACATTCATGTAAATATAATAATAATAATTTATATATTTAGTTTATTAAAAGATTTAGTAGAGGGAAACACTCAAGAAGTTGGGATAGTTTCTCAAAGGCTTAGTTATACATTAAAAATGGAAGGGTTGGATTATGATTAGAACTAATATTCTTTCTATGAAATGTTCTTAGTGTTTAACTATATATTTATTTAGCCTTTTTTTATTGATTAATTAATTTTATTTTTATTTTTATTTTTTTATATTTTAAAAAATAAATGTTCTGTTATCTTTATAAAAATAATTATAAATATATAAACATAAAAAATAATAGTTTTATATTGTTTTAATAAAAATAATTTTGTATATGACAATAAAATGTTGGTGGAAGTGACTTTTATAAATATTTAAGATTTGATTTCCACCACAAACTCAACTGGAACTATAACATTGAGAAAAGGATTAATGGGGTGGAAAGCCTACTTCGATCATGAAAACAATTGTAACTCAATAAACCTTGTGATGTGAGACAAAAACAAATTTCTCTTTAAAACACTCGTCACTCTCGTTATCTTATATGATTGTGAAGCTTGGCGATGCAGTATTTCCAGATAATCATGGAGAAGAATTGAGCAAATCCATAAGAGGTTTATTACTTATAATCTCAAAATTAAGAGCAATACGCCCTATCATATTTTCCTCTTAGAAGTGGGGCTCTCCCCCATTGAAAGCACGACTATCCTTAGATATCTAATGTACAAGCACAAGTTAAACAATATAGGAGACCACCGACTTCCTAAAATTTCTCTTAACTCCAACCAAAACCACCTCCGCCTCAAGCAGGGGTGGCTTAAAGATGCCACAACTTGCTTAAACTATTGGGGGATTGACGAAACTACCACTTTGCAAAATATTGATAACATTAAAAATATTATAATTACTTCTATGTTCAAAGAGAAAATGTGGCGCAAGGAAGATTTAGAGGTTAAAAGAAAATCAAGATATTATAAAGAGATCAGTAACCCTAATCTCGAGGATCGAAATTATCTTTCTATCTTAATGAGCTCAAAGAAAAAAAATGGTATTGTCAAGATTAGAACAAACTCTCATGAGCTTCATAGTGAAACTGGGCGCTGGACAAACCCTAAAACGTCGTTGGCCGAAAGGATTTTCCATCTTTGCAAGTCTATGAGCGTTGAAGATGAAAATCACTTTCTCTTAGAATGTCTACCTACACCCACATTAGATCTTAGTTCCATAATATTGGTTCAAACACTGACCTCTCTAACCTTCTAACCCCTCAAAACTATGACGAACTAGGGACGCTCCTCTTTAAGTTTTTTTAGCATAGAAATAATATTTTAAAACAAATCAAATAATCTATGTCTTTCTTAAGGTTCGATAGACCAAATTTGGTTTCATGAACGTTAAAGCCTATCATCATTAAAAATTATTATAATCAAGGTCATTTTATTTAAGTTTTTTTCAATGTATATTTAATATTAAAAAATAAATAAATTAGTTTGATAATTTAATAGAATATTTAATAAAAAAAATTGATGTAAAAATATGAAATAATTTAAAATTATTTCATAATTTAATGTAAGGATGAGGATGGTTAAAGTCTACTAAGAGCAACTTGGTCTATCTAACCTTAAGATAATATGTGGGTGTACATAGGGAACTATATAAAATTGGAGGAATGATTATTTTGTTAAATACAATTTTAATAAATTTAATTTGATCAAAATTAATGAAAATTTTAATAAATTTAGGTAATAATAAATCTCACACACACACACATAATTAAAGGCACACACATATAATTAAACATATATTGTTAACATAATGTAATCAATTGTGTAAACATGTTTAATCAACATATTGTATCTTATTGCACAACAACAATTTGATCTTGAAAAATGCTTAAAGATTATACAATGACATTAAATTGTTGTAACTTTTTACAGACACAATTGGAATTAAATAGTTTCATATAACTAGAATTAAAAAAAAAATGGCATCTAAAAATTAATTTAAAATTAGAGAAATCATGAATTATGTTAATCATTAATATATAGAATACATTTATAAATAAGAAAACATCAACATGATATGAAAAGATATAATATACATGAATGGATATATATATATATATATTGAATGAGTGATACATCTTAAATTTAATTTAAAAATATAGAAATCCTTAATAAAATAAATAATTAATATACACATAATGCATTTTATAAATTAAAAAATATCAACATCAATATGACATGGAAACACATAATATATATATATATATATATATGATAATATCAAAATCAATATGTTTTTCAAATATATCTCAAGTCCAATACAAATGTGAAATATACTTGTATAAATTTAATATATAAATGACAACAACTGTTATAATCTAGGTTTGTCATAAATCCATAGGAATCAATTCCTTTGCCGCCAAATGGATAAACACGAGTACCTTCACTGGATAATAATGTAGAAAGTAGCATCTAAGGAGGAGATGGTAGGTAACGTAATGCTAGAGGAGACTGTGGTCAATTTGCTATTGAAGGAGATGGTGTTCCATCTCTTTGTAAAAGAGATGGTGGTCAATTTGGTTTTGGAGGAGGAGAGGGTGGTTAGTCTTTTGAAGGAGGAGATGGTGGTTGATCTACTATTAGAGGAGGAGATGGTGGTTGATTTTCTTTTGGATGAGGAGATGGTGTTACAGACAAATCTGAAGAAGAATACTGATGGGAAACCCTTAGCCTCTCAAGTAGGTTGAGGGTAGCAACATGACATATGAATAATTTCATATCGTAGGGCAATCTCACCCATATCAATGAAAGTTTAGGGTCGTGCATTATCTCTCGAGCTCGTATAGGGACCACTCTATGGCAAGCCATCAATACACATATCTAATCTATCACCTATTGGGAGAATATGCAATCTAGCCTACATAGCATGTCATCTACTTCAACTATCTCCTCATCTCAACATGTTGGGGAGGGACCTCCCTAACATACATATCAACATCTTTAAAATAATAAACAATCATTATTACACAATTTAAACCAAATCTTATAATCAATTACATGCACATTAAATAAAACAAAGAAATATACAACCAGATTATTCAAAAGCTAACAATAATATTATCTCTCACATTTGATGGTTAATTTTGACTAAATAAAATGTTGGCACATCCTTCTCAATACATGCCTATGTATGAGAATGGTACAAGATCAAGGATGTGGTAGTCTTCACTAGCTAATAAGTATAATACTAATATTTATTTAATTTAGGTAATCATCTAAAAATACTATATCCATTTTAGATTTTAGCTTCAACATTTACTTAATTTATAATTTTTACTATAACTTTAACATTTACTTAATTTATAATCTTTATCTTTTTTCCCCGAAGGAAAACTATAACTTTAACATTTACTTAATTTATAATCTTTATCTTTTTTCCCGAAGGAAAAAAAACTTTAAATTTTCGTAGGAAGATATAAAATGGACAAAAATCATGGTTATTTGGGAAACCATTATGTGCCTTCCAAATAATAAGAAACCTGGTATAAGGTCTTTTTCACCCTTTAATGAGAGGATACCTTCTTAATACATAGATGCTTTGATTGATTGGAAAAGACTCAAAAGAATTTTATGCAACCTCGCTTCTTACCTGGAAACCTGTCATGGACTCGCACAACTAAAATCCGCCCATTAAGAGAAGTAAAAACGACCAAGAGACAATCTCCTCATCCATAAGGAGCATGATAGACTATAACAGTTGGAATAATAAAATTAGCACATTTGTATGACTTGCAGATGATAAACGTCGATAGGATTACTTTATGAGAGCATGGTAAGAGTTGATACAGGTGATAAAATTGTTTAGTGGTGGATTTGATATAGGGAATATGCCATACGCAAGCTAGATGGTTACAGTAGTTGAAATTGAGTGTAAATTATCATCTAGTAATTAGTTAATGATATGATTATTTAATTAGTAACGTTTATTTGTTTCTTAATACTTATAAACAAGTTAACAGATTTGGTTGCTACCCTCGAATTACTGAAGACCACGATGAATATTCTCCACCCTCAAATCTTGTCCATAAAATATATAATCTTAATTAAAAACATACAATGCAAATCCTTGTATCAAAATAAATATATCTAATATCTGCATAATTATACTATAAGTGCTTGATATATATTTTTTAAAAAATGGAAATAATATTATACTACAAGTAAAGATTATAGATTGTTGTGCTACGGTTGGATCCACTCGCCTCATATATATAATATGATTCAATATCACATGTGAGATTGCGTTTACCTGCTTGCTTTTACATTCAAGTTGGCTCCAACCTATACACATAGCATTATTCCAACAAACTAGCACATGTGGATAAGCAACTATCATTGGATGGTAAATATAAATAACAACTACAACTTGAATTAAGTGTGTATCAAAATTTGGCATATTTATTAAGCATATTAGCTAATTAGTTAAATACTATCTTAATAAGTAAAGTGGATACAATCACAAATTTATCTCTAAGCTTTGAAAAACCTATTATTATCAAGAGGTTTTGTTTTGTCATTATGTTAGTAGTTTGTTGTGTTGTAAGATAATAATAAAGGCAAATGTCTTCGTCATCAAATAGCCATCTAATGTGTTGGTGATGAATTTCAATATGCTTAGTTCTGCCATGATAGGCTAGGTTCTTCATAATCTTAAGAACACTCTAATTATCACATAAAATTGAGGTTGACACTATTTTTTTAAGTTGAAGATCAACCAATATTTTTCATAACCGCATTGCCTCACAACATGTATTAACAACTTCCTTGTATTATACTTTAGTGGAGGATAAGGCATTACTATTGGTTGTAGCTTACTCATAACCCCTGAACCAAGAGTGAACACATAACCTATTGTTGACTTCCTTGCATCAATTATTCTAACCCAATTAGAATCAGTATAACCTGCTAGCATAAAGTTGACATATCTCTGATACATCATGCCAAAGTAAAGGGTCCATTTGACATGTCAAAGGACTCATTTTGCAACTTAACAATGTACCTCTAGTTGAGGCTTACACATGAATTGAGAAATATAACTTGCTGCAAAATGTAGATCTAGTCAGGAGTAGTAAGATAAACTGAACTACCTAGACCAATTGCCAATACAATGACTCATTGAACGATGTGAGTTAGTGTAAGCTAAGAGTTTTATCCTAACTTGCATAGGTGTAGATGTAGGATTACATTCAATCATTCCAAGTTTCTCTAAGAGAGCTATGGCATTCTTGACTTGTGATGCATAATGTGATTAAACTTCCAAAAATCTACACCTAAACAATAATTAAGCAAGCCTAGTTCAGTCATTTAAAAAATAAAACAAATATCACATCCCATCTATTGAATCATGTTGATGCTACTTTTGGTGATGGAAAGAAAATCAACACATACAATTATGATCACTATGTAATCACCACTATTTTTTTAATAGACAATGGGTTTAGAATAAATTTGTATGAGTCCATAATCTTTAAGATACTTATCAAGTTTGAAATACTAGGCTAGAGGATCCTACTTGAGTCCATACAAAGAATTTACCAACTGACAAACTAGATGCTTATTTTTAGGAACCTAAAACCATTGCAGTTGCATGATGTAGACCTCCTCGTCTATGTCTCCATTCAAGAAGGCCATTATAAAATCCATTTGATATAACTTCCATCCAAAATGAGCAACAATGGAGACAACTAGTTGAAAGTTTACCATCTTTATAGTAGGGATAAAAGTTTATTCATAGTCCACCCCTTCTTCTTGTGCATATTCTTTTGTGACAACACGACTTTGTATTTTTCCAAAGAACCATCTAATTTATATTTGACTTTATGAATCCATTTACAACCAATGTATTTATTCTCTTGAGGCAATGTTGACAACACCCAAGTCCTATTTTTCATTAATGCATCATATTCCACCGTCATGGTAGCTTCCCATTCAGGTTTCCATGTAGCTTCTTCAAATGTGCTAGGCTAAAATACCTGCAAAACAATAGAAGTTAGAAAAAAAATTACATGACCACTAACTTTCACATTTTTTGTGTCATTCATGTTCTCTGACCTTCTATTGCCTTTGGCAACTCATCTTCTTGAACATCCTTCATCATGGTATAGTACCACTTCTATCTCTTTTGTTGTCCCTCTTAATTATATGGCTACGAAGATTGGGAATCCTTCTCTTCTTCACCAAATTCTATCTTGGAATTTAACATCTCTGATTTTTAGGCTCTAAGCCATGTTTGATTTCAAAACCGAAAATTATTGCTGAATCAACAACAATTTCTCATACAATACTATCCATAGATTTACCATTATCATAGAAGAATGGTATTTTCTCATCTACAATATCTCTATTGACCACAATTTTGTTCGTAGATACATCTAGTAGTTTGTATGTTTTAGAATAGTCTGTAGAAAACACACATATATACCTTGTTTTTTGCATCTAAATTACATATCATTTCCTTACGAATATGTGCAAAAGCAATAAAACCGAAAATACAAAAAAATCGCTTATAGAAGTTTTTTTGCCTGACCATGATTCCTCGAGACTAATATCCTACAAATATTTATAGGGACTTATATTAAGGATGTAGACCGATATATTCACAACTTCCTCCCAATACTGATATGGCACATCCTAGTTATGCACCATGCACCTTGCCATCTCCATAATTATCCTATTCCTCCTTTCCATGACTGAATTTTGTTGTGGAGTGTATGGAGTGGTATTCTACATGTGTATACCTTCCCTTTTGTATATCTTTGAACATAGTTGAAACAAACTGACATTCATTATCAGATCTTAGATCTTTGAAATGTATACATGATTTTTTCTCTACCAAATCCTTCCATGCTACAAAATTAGAAAAAAAAACTAACTTATTATTCAAAAAATAAATCCACTTTTCTTTGAAAATTTATCAAACAGTAGAAAAAAAAAATTGATCCATACATTGTAAGTGTCTTCCTTAAACCATGTACACCATAATGTACTAGGTCTAAAATCCTTTGGATCGCCATGATTTATCAATATCAAGGGAAAGTTGTTGTTTTCCCATCTAATAATTCGGACATACTTTTTAAAAAATTTAAATGGATGGAAAACCATCCACCATATTAGTGTTCTTATGTTTAGATGAATAGTGATAGCATAGGTGTCCATATATTTCAATACAGAGTACACTGGTATTCCCTATTGCAACCAATGCATGTGCTTTCGTTTTTTTAGATCAACAAGGTTATACAAACCTTTCTCACCAATACTAACCACAATAACCTTGTTATCATGAAGAGTAGTGACATACATTTTCCGTTTTTGAAATTTTACACCAAGATTAGGGCTCTAAGTTATCTCACTCACAGACATAATAGTTTTTCCATGTTAAAAACATATCAAACATTTTCAAAGTATAACTTAAAGTACTCTTTAATATGATAAAAACACACCCACACCCTCTAACATATTGAATCCATCCATCACCCAATGAAACATATTCACTACCACTCTTACCTTCAATGAGAATTACATACTAGACTATGTGATACATGTAGTGATGCAATGCACTTGAGTCAAAATGCCAAGTTCACTACAACAAAACAAACAATTAGCACCTAATTTAACGTCATTTTTCAATCTAGTTTTTTCAAATTTAGTTGGAAAATCTAATCCTAAACCTGGTGCGAACTTGCATTTTTATAAAGCACCTAAAATAGTGTTAGGTTTAGCACTTAAAATAGTGTCAACTTTAGTGCATAAAATAGCGCCATCTTTAGCACCACTTTTACTGCACTCTTTAATTGTTAAGCCCTAAATATGGGCACATTACTGTAACGCCTGCCTCAATATTTTCGACTGATTAGACTATTGAGGGCACTAGATGAAGTGACCCGGTTAAATAAAACGTGAGCCATAGAATTTGCTTTGAGAATTATTATATGAAATGAGAATGATTAGATGATATGTGCTCGATTAAGAAATTATGAAATAGAAATGATTGAATGAAAATAATGAATGGTAGATATGCTCGACTGACTGAGGTGTTATGATGAATGATGAAAAGATTTTATAAATGAAAATAGTGAATGATAGATATGCTCGACTAACTGAAGTATTATGATGAATGATGAAAAGATTTTATAAATGGAAATAGTGAATGATAGATATGCTCAACTGACTAAAGTATTATAATGAATGATGAAATGACTCTATAATGAAAATGATGAATGAAATATATGCTCGAGTGACTGAGATGTTATGATGGATGATGAAATATTTCATAGTGCAGCGCTACTAATGTGCACTTTGAGTGTGTGTGTGCAGTAGCAGGTAAGACGATTTACCAACTGACCCACAATGGAATTATAGGGGTCGTAAGAATGGAAAGAACACATAAGGGTACAACGACAGACTGTCGACCCTGAATTAGCACTCCATGCACAGGTCAGAAGCTTGCGAGCTAGCCCGAGGAAGTGTGTGTCGTACGGGCGAGGCCATACCGACTTGGTCACGTATGAGAGTTGAGGGGCGCGCGATAAGGAGAACCTTATCCCTCAGCAGCTCTTAGTCTCCAAGAAGTGTAGTCGAGAGATCATGGTAACGACTCCCCGATAGATACATAGTTCTCCTCACAAAAAGAAAGAAAAAGGAAACTGTCGGAAGGACCTGTCGAAGGGGTACCTAGACAAGAACAAGAAGAGGTCATTTAATCAATTATACAAATTGGAATTACACTAAAGAAATAAATTTAAGTATTTTGAATTAAAGTATAATTTTAATAAAAGAAATATTTTTATTTTATTTATTATTTTTGGAAAGAGAAGAAAAATTGAAATAAAGGGGAAATTTAATGAAAGCAATATTTTTATTTCATTTATTTTATTTTATTATTCCTTTTTGAAAAGAAGAGAATTTAAATTGGATTGGATTATTAATAAAAGAATTATTTCTTTTAAAAAAAAATTTTAATAGATTTTATTTGAAATAGATTGGAATATTAATGAAGGAATATTTTATACAGTTTTTATTTTATTTTATTTATGAAAAAGAATTTTTTTTTTTAACCAAAAAAAAACGTACTATTGCTATTCATAGAATCAAATAGTACAAAGATATTCAACCTTATAAAACAAGGTTTTTGTCATCATGTTCATGGCTACAAGCCAGATTGCTCAAAATCTCCTATCAAGTCCAAAAAATACATCCAAAATAGACTAGACAAACCAAAGATCCTTTCACACGTTACATTCTTCAAACTAAAGTCTATAATAACTTAATTGAAGAATAGAACTTCACCCTTGTCTAGCATAATGGAGTTCATCCATTCTTCCCATAACAGGTGTCCTTTTGTACCTTAAAGGGCTTGCTTAGATAGATTATCAGCAATTTCATTGTGCTCCCTGTAAATATGAATGAAAGAGATGTGCTCATGCTTATCTATCTCCTACCTTATGCGCATGCACCAGTGATTAAGGGTCAGAACATTTAGCTCAAATTCTCCAGCTGCCCATTTTATAGTGACACGAGAGTCACCGAAAACCTTTAAATTTACTAAACCAAAAATGTTAGCACATTTCAGAACGCACCACAATGCTAACAGCTCTACCTTCATGTTGTTTCCAATACCACAATTAAGACGAAGGGTGAAATGGTGACACTCATTCAAATGAATCACACCCCCAGCTACCCAAAAGCCATGCTGAGCAGCCCCATCAAAAAAGAGAATGGGTTGTTCAACAATAAAAGAAAACTGTCCAATCCTTCTATCTCCAACATTATCATTCTCAAATTTAAATTGTTGGGCTAATTTTAAAGCAATAAGCCCACACACCTTTGACTCTGGCCTTTTTCCTTGAAAAGTAGCACAATTTCTAACATACAAGAGAGCCCATGAAACAAATATGGGCAGCAGTAAAGAGTCCTTTGAAAATCTATACCAGTTAAGAAGAGACTGTCCAAAATCTCCCACTTCCCAATCATTAAAGACTTTCAACTCTGCACAATAGAAATTCTAGACTCTTTTTCCAAAGGAGCAATAAACAAACAGATGACTGATGTTTTCAGAGTTTTCCTTGCAGAGAATGCACCAATTTGGACCACACCATCCACTCTTCACCAGATTATCCCAAGTTTTCAATGTACCCTGCAAGGCATGCCATAAAAAACACTTGATTTTTAATGGGAAATCCCATTTCCAAATCCTCTTATACCACCAATTTTGTGGATATATGTATTTCTCTTGCAGAATTCTATCATAAGCTGTTTTTGTTGTGACCATCCCAGTTTTACCATTTCCACTCCATACCAATTTATCACTTTGAGTAGTCAAAATACAACCAACAGAATTAAGAGCATTAGCATAATTGTCCCAAACAGAAGCATCATTTCCAACCAAACCCAAATCAAAGGAATTGAGCCAATATGAATCTCCAGCACTATTTCTGATACTCTTTAAAGTTGTCATCCCATAAATCTTTAAGTAATCTAGCAATCTGTTAGGAAGATAACAGATATCCTCCATACCCAGAATTTAATTTAATCCAATCATGATATCCTCACCATTTCCAACCTGCCACTTCATGTCTCTTGTAATCCAACTCGAGACTTTTAGCAAACCACGCCACATAGGTGAAATGCCTCCTCCAAAAGGCATCGAATTTCTGATCCAGGAAGTCACATCCATTTTAATATACTTAACATAAATAACCCTGGACCAAAGAATGTTGTTAAAAAGACTCCTCCACAGACTCTTGATCTAAGAGCCATGCTAAAGGTACCCAGATCTTTTATCCCCCAGCCCCCATATTTCTCAGGCCGGGATAGTGACTCCCACCCTGTCATTCCCAGATTAGCACGATCTGTACCGCCAGTCCACAGAAAATTGAATATTAACTTTCTTATGACATTTAAGATGAAGGTTGGAACCTCAAGCAGTGACATCCAATAGACCGGAATCCCTAATAAGACAGCTTTTACCAATGTAAGCTTCCCACCAACAGAGAGCATCCTATAAGCCCAATGAGCAATGCGGGCTTCAACTTTTCGAATAAGCCACCACCAATCCTTGATCCGATAATTGTTAGGTATCAAAAAAAACCCCAAATATTTAAGCCCTTCATCTAATGGATAGCAACAATAAGGCATAATACTTGTGATTTCACTTCTTCTATCTAATTCCACATTGAAATAATGGAAGCTAGATTTAGTAGAGCTTACCTTCATTCTAGAGACACTGCAGAAGGAGTTAATAATATTCCTGAAGACCCTCCATTCTGCAACTGTTGCTAATCCCGCCAATAATACATCATCAACAAAGATCAGATGTGTTAATACACATCCAATACCCATCTCAATACCTTTAATCAAACCTTCATTTTTGGCGAAGTTCAACATCCTGCTAACTCCATCAATCACTAACAAGAACAATAATGGGGATAATGGATAACCTTGACGGAGTCCCCTGGAACACTGAAAAAAAGCAGAGGGCGATCCATTAATCAAAACAGCAATGCTAGCCGTTGAGACATAGGCCATAATCCAATTAAGTACCAGAGGAGGAACCCCTATCTGAATCAATATGAGTCTTAAAAAAGTCCAATTGACCCGGTCATAGGCCTTTTCCAGGTCCATTTTAAGCAGCAGAGCATGATGTTTCTGAGCTTTGATGGTATGAAGCAGTTCCTGAGATGCCCCAATGGCATCATGGATTTGGCGATTATGCAAGAAGCCGAACTGTTCTTCAGTGATGTGCTCAAAGAGAGCAGATTTTATCCTTTGTGCAATGATTTTGGAGACTAATTTGTAAGCTAAATTGCATAGCGCAATAGGCCTGTAATCACCAAAGGTGGCAGGTTTACCTTTTTTTGGAATCAGAGTTACAAAGGTATAATTCAGTGCTCCAGAAGAAAAACCATGCAACCTAGTATATTCCACCATTCTCAAAATGTCCAAGCCCATAATATCAAAAAAATGAGTGTATATTTCTACAGGCCAACCGTCCGGTCCAGGACTTTTTTCACTGGCAAAAAGTTTCAAAGTTTTCTCCACCTCCTCAAGTGTAACATCTTTCCCCAGTTCTACAGCCTCTTGATCATTAAAGAACCAAGGGAAGAGTTTTGCAACTCTAATCTGTTCCAGAAGTTCACTATTGCCCTCATCCTTATAAATTTTGCCAAAATGTTTAACAGCTTCATTTTTCATAGAGTCACCACCTAAGAATTTGTTACCCTCCATATCTTCCAATTCCCAGATAGAATTCATGTTTCGGCAAGCAGAAGCAAAGGAGTGGAAAAATTTTGTATTGTGATCACCATGTTGAATCCACAGTGCCCTGCTCTTCAACCTCCATTCCATTTCCTCCTAAAGAAGGACCTCCTCTTTTTTCTTCTCAAACTTCTTAACCACCTCAAAGCCATCCTCATTCAACTCTCCAATAAAATTATCCAAATGATACTTCTGAATTTCTTCCTCCAGATGTGCCAATTCTTTTTTGTCATTTTCTTTCCGAGCCTTTATCCATCCCACTACTTCTCTCTTGAGCATTCTCATTTTATTACAAAACAAGTCTAAGGGGTTGTCACCATCAGCAATCACTAATTGCAAGAAGTCTTTAACCATTTTGCAGAAGTCCTCCTGTAGCAACCAGGAGTTATTAAACTTAAAAGGAGCTTTGGTTTTCAACCCATAATCATCGAATTGAAAGACAATAGGCCAGTGATCGGAAACTTGAACTCATGCACCCAAGATCTATATCGCTGAAATATCTCCAACAAAGATACCTTAACCAAAAATCTATCTATTCTTTTATGAACACCCTCTCCACCACATCTACCATTTGTCCAAGTGGGTAGCATCTTTGTAGGTAAAACATCAACCAACTCATTATCTATCAACAGCTTAGAGAAGTATTCTGCCATTGGATCCAATCTAGCTTTTTGACCCCAAATTTCCGAAGGTGACTTTGTGAAATTTAAGTCACCTGCAAAAATTAGATTCTCTGCATTTAAAATCCCAGAGCATACAAGAGAATCCCAAAAACACTGTCTGTTTGAATAGGGAGCATAACAGTTAAAAACAGATAATTTAAAATTTTGTCCAACACAATAACCTTCCATTAATATCCCCCAATATGTTCTAAAGGCATTGAACAAGAACAACTGAGGGTTCCAGGCAACAACCAATCCTCCCGATAACCTAGAAGAGTTCGTGGCCGTAACCTCCCAACTCGGCAAAATACCCCCTATTTTAGAAATAGCATCAGAACTGGAACACATGGTCTCTTGAAATAAGACAATACCCGGGCAAGTAGAACGGAAAAGGTTGGTTAGGGCCCTAGCCTGTGAAACCCCACCCAACCCACGAACGTTCAGTGAGAGTAGTGACATCAAGAAATGTCCACAATGGGCTTCTTCGCTCTAAGGCCCAACTCAGAATCATCAACAATCACCCTCTCAACAACAGTCAGACCCCCATCAGTCAAAAAATCAGGATCTGGAGCAATCTTCTTTTTCCTCCCCTTGTGGATTGTAACATTTTGGAATTTTGGAGAATTAATAGGTAAAGCAGTCGAATCTAGGGAAGGGTTTTTGGAAAAAGTAGGAAGGGGTGAGAAAACATTAGCTTCTTTTGTCCCAAAATCACTCAAACAAATAGAAACAACGGCATCAGACTCCAGCTTTCTCGGAGCAATGTCACACTCCTGGGTAGTCTCGACAGAGGCATGGTTTAGCATTTGGATAGTGTCAGAGGCATTTGATAACCCCCCACTGGTGAAACCAGCAGAATTAGCTTCAGGGCACACCCTAGGAGGACAGACATCCAAAACTTCAACCTTGAGTTCTTTATCAAGACATTTAACAATCGGAAGGGGCCCAGACTCTGAAACTAAAATAGACGACTTGTCGCAAAGATTATTCGATAAACCATGCCTCAACTGAACTTCTCCTCTAGAAATCTGCCTATCTAAGTCCAATTCCCTATCAGAAATAAAATCCAAATCTGCTTTTGATAGTTCAGAATAAGCAGATTCCGAAGGAAGTTTTTTCTTACCTTTTTCAAAAGGAATCGGAGTATCATGACCAAGATTTAGATGGATGAACTCCTTCCTGTGTCCCGTATACTCCTTTCTGGACTGAAGAGTAGGACATTTAGCTTGTATGTGGCCAATATCGCGGCAATGAAAACATCTGAACGGGGTTCTAAAAAAATCCAGCTGTTGAAACCAAATTCTGTCTCCCCACACAATCTCTATGGCGGCAGGGAGTCCCAAACTCAAATCATGTTCCACCATTACCTTAGCATATCGTCTGTCAATGCCAAAAATGGAATTCTTATCCACTCTAATAAATTTCCCCACCGAATTTTCCAAACCCACCACGGTTTCTTCCGTCCATAATTCAATGGGAAGGCCAGGAATAATCATCCAAAGGTGTCGAATGCTCTGTCGTTCCCGAATAGGATCAAATGAGACATGCCAGTGCTTAAGGATCAAGGACCCCTCCTTAAATAGCCATGTACCAACCAAAATCCGAGCCAATGCCTCCTGACTGGGAAAGATGAATAGAATCCATCGATTAACTAATAGGTTTATCCTCGGAGTGTTTCCAATGACAGGTAACCAGAACTTATTAACCCATTCCACAATTTCAGACTTCGAACCAGAGGCAAATTCGAGCCTCCCCACCAATGCCCGGCCTGCTAGCATCTCAACCCTATCTAAGTTTGAACCTGCCGGAATCATGAACCTGTCCACCTTCTCCCTGGCTTTTAGGATCTTTGCCCACCTTCGACTCTTAGCTTTGATGCCATAAAGATTAGGGTTTTTCACAGACCCACGAACTGAGTTAGGGTAATCTGTCGAGAAATCTTCACTAGCACCTTTAGTCGAAAGGAGAGATGGGGCTCCAAATCGCGTAGTGTGGAGTGACATTGCCCTAGAACCAGTCGGGTCGGTCACACAATACACCTGTCCCTGCAATGAGTACCACAGTGACACCTCCCACGCATCAATACACCTATCTCTGTAGACAGCTGCCCTGCACAAATATCCCCTCAAAACCAGTATCCGAAAGTGGACCCTAGTTGTAGATGGACTCCCCTACCCCTATGAATACCTGCACCACCTGAAAACTGACACCAAGGAAAAAAAACCCCACTGCTAATAAAACAAAACACCACAAATCTAGCACCAATTCAGAACCAAGAATTAGGAACAGGACAAAAGCATTTCGAGAGCTATAACGAGCAAATTCCCACTTTTTTTAGACTTGGCTAGTACTAGGCCAGTTCTCATTGAAGCAGCTTGACTCCAAGTAGTTTAGTAGCTCAGGAAACACCTCTCCGTTCCACCTCCTTGGCCCAAACCAGTAAAGAAGTGCTTATGGGAGTAGTGGAAATGGGTGAACTGGAAAAGCCCATCACAATACTTTTGCAATCCATGAGTATGGCGGTCTTTCCACTTCTACCCATTTCTATTGTTTCACTAAGTAAACAAATAAAAGCTCATCTCGGCGTTTCTCTGCTCGCTCAGTGATTTGAGCCTTCTAGGTCTAGAAACGTTTTGGAATCCATGATTTCAGAGCCCCTGGGTTTGTTTAGGGTTTTTTTTTAAACAAATGAGTAGCAATTCAAAAGAATTTAGATTAGATTGGAATTCTTTTTAAAAAGAAATATCTTTTAAAAATTCATTATTTTGGAAAAGAGAGAGAGATATAGAACATCTACTAAAAAGTTAATTAAGAGATCATTGAATAAACTAATTAGAGAGCAAAACATAACTAGGACTCTAGTGGAGACCACTACACCTACCTCTCACTGATTTAGGGAATTAGGTGCACACTTAAGATAGAAAGAGACACATGTAATTTGAGAGTAAATATTAAGAAAATATTAAATTTAATAATATATGTGCATGAAGGTACACTTGGCATACAGACTTTTGCTATAGAAATAGGGAGGAGAAGGAGAAAAGACTATCTTGCTCCCTAGTGCTGGACGGGCAGCATAATTGAGAAATTATCTTGTGATTCTTGTGAGTTGGGTTTAGCTTGTCCGAGGATTGGGGGATCCCAGCAAAAAGCTTGCATTGTGTGTTCTTACAACCCTATTTGCTCGAGGGTTCGGGGTGAAGGAGAGTAACCCCGATACGATAGGGAGGTCAACCGAGGGGTTGTCGATATCTTCATCAAGGTGGATCGATTTGGACAGCCGAATCAGCCACTACTACAACGAACTACCCAACCTCAAACTCGATGATCAAATCAGGTTCAATGTTTTTCAGATTTTGTTTATCGGTATTTGAGATCTATGTTTGTTTCTATTGGATTTATAAGTATGTGTATTTAGTAACTCTGCTTAAATTGTATATACAATTTTAGAAATCGAGAATGCATTGGGAAATTCGAACTCTGATTGTATTAACATTATTTATGGATGTGTGTGAATACACAAGATCGAATTTCGATCGTAATAATGTTTATTATAGATCTGTGTGTTGGATCGAATTCTGATTGTTTTAATATTTATGATAGAGCTGTGAGCATCTAATTAATACTCTGTCCATATGCCTGAACGCCCATCTTAAACTCGGCGTTTCAGCTATCTGTCGATCCCTCGGCTGTGGAATTACTTGTGTTTTAAATTTATAATTATGTCAACTCTGTATTATAAATGTTGCAGAATTGCTACCCAACTCATAGCTTTGATGACATGTCGAATGAGTTAAGGTATCCTTAGATTAGTTGATCATTTGTGGACCTACATACATTAAAGATTATGATGATAATATTGCACCGTAATATGAGAAGGGCTTATTAAATGTTTTTAGAAAAGTTAAGAGTTACATTGTATCTTGTATCTTATATGGGAATGGCTTTATTAAAATGTCTGATTATAGTGAAGAGTCACAATGCTTGTACCTTATTTGGAAAAAGACTTTATTAAAATGTCTTTAGAATAGCTCGGGATTATATTATATTTGTCTTATATGTGATTTGGAAATGACTCTATTAAAATGTCTTTAGAATAGCTCAGGATTATATTATATTGTCTTATATCTTATTTGGAAATGGCTTTATTAAAATGTCTTTAGTATAATAAAAAGTCATAGTGTTTTTATACCTTATTTTGGGAAAGGCTTCCATTAAAATATTCTTTAACAGTTCTTCTATTATGTTAGATTATATGCGCTTTTAGAAAGTTGTATATATAGGGTGATAAATGGGCAGAGATGCCTTTCTTTATATGTATTATTGGGATACGCATGTTTTGTCTTAATGAGAAGGGTAAGTCTCTTTAAATACATCATATATATATATGTTATGCACGTCGAGAAAGGGGGGAGTTTTTGTGAGTATACCATTCCTTAATATTAGGAAAATAATATCACCTGGTTTAGGTTTAAGAATCAAAATATTACATCCTAAATATGATGATAGGGTGCGTTAAATGTTGCATATTGGAATGGTTATGTAATTTTTCAGTTATAGGTTATAATTCTTGTAGTTATTAGCTTATGTGTGGAATAATTGTATTCGAATGACCATACTATTGATATGACGAAATGTTAAGTTGCTCTTGTGTTTACGCGATGTTATTTCGCAGTAATTTAGAATCTATCAAACTTTAAGAATAGATGATAGGAAATCATTTTTAGTATAATTGCCAAAAACAAAAAAACAAGCCCCAAGATCGAGGCCCCTAAAATTACCCCTATGTAGTGGCACATTGCCCCCTTTATTATGGTGCGTTATATTATTGATGTCGGCTTGGGTCTATTAGTTGTTATTGTACCCCTTTGTCTCCTATATATAGGAAGGAGATCTTTTCATTTTAGTCATCATTGTATCTTGTCTTGTCTTATGTACTTAGTACATTGTGTAAGGAGGTTCCTCCCTCGGAGAGGATTGTTATTCATCTCAGTTATTTATTATTAAGACGTGGTTTACTTTCTTCTGGTCTATTTCTTCTATTTTTATGCTATATCTAGGACTTGGTTGCATAACATTTGGTATCAGAGCTCTTTCCTCGGGATTGGTTTCTTCAAAACGAGTGATCTTGAAATTTTCGCTATAAGTTTTTTCTATAAGAATTCAGAAAACGAGATTAAAAAATCATCTCCAAAATAGGCCGAGTTATTTGTGGTACACTTTTCAGATCCTGATACCATAGAGGTTCGGAGATATTCTCCTTTGAATCTAGGGTTTTTTACTAGTACAAAGACTAGTCTTAAACAGGTGTTTTGGGGAAAAAGGTCATATGTGTGGCATGAAAGATCTAAATTGAGTGAGACTTGTTACATCAGAAAGAAGACAGACCAAAGTATTTGTGGTAGGGTTTTCATCCTCATATATGAAATATTGGACATGCGGTAGACCGTACAAGTTCGCTCTTCTAGAAATACCAAAAATACGAAGTGTTGGGAGATTCGCAATAACTTATTATTGGTACATTAGAATTAGATCAGACCTACGGAATTGGAAAAAGGACACATCGGGATGCATTAGGCCGAATTTTCAGACCTAGAGGAGCCAAAATTTTAAATTTTCATTAGTTTCAAGTCGGCCCTAAAACACTCTTCCAATCAGGGTTTGAAAAAGGTACGCCATTTTAAATTTGAATAAATTTGAGTTGAAGGATCTAATTGTGGTGAAACATGGGGTGTGATGTCTATTTGTATTATCCACAATGCCACCAAAAGGAAGTGTAAAAACTCACACTCCACTCAAACCACCTGAGGGTCATTCCCAATGTATGATGAAAGAGAAGACCTATCTTTTCGAGTGTCCCAGTTGGAAGAGATGATTAAAGGATCTGTGAAAGTAGTTGATTTAGTTAATTTAGAGGGGAATTTGATGAAACATATGGATAATAAGATGGAATAAAAAATGAAAGGGTTTATAGAACAAATGGAAAATATTGTTAATCTCATACAAAATTGAAAGGATACTCATTCTCCAAGTGATTATGTGTTCCATGATACCTAGGAGGATAAAAATAAGGTCCATGTTGAAAAACATTCCATGAAAAAGAATATTCCAAGAGGAAATGATTCTGATAATGGAAATAATCAAGGATGGTCACAAAGGGGTACCCAACTTCCCAAGATTGACATGAGAAATTTTGATGGCAATTGTCCAATAACATGGATATTCCAGATGGAGCAGTTTTTTATCTAAACCAAGTTCCAACTTTGCAGAAGGTAATTACTGCATCCTTATATTTGGATCTTGATCAATTTGTATGGTGCCAATGGATTTGTGATCGTAAAAAATACTCTATTATCTCTTGGTCTATATTCACAGAAGAATTGATTGCACCTTATGGGGATATAAAGAGCAACAACTTCTTTAGCCAGTTGGTAAATCTCAAGCAAAAAGGCCTAGTTAGTGAGCACATCAAGCATTTTCAGAAGCTAGGTCTCATAGTGAATAATATTTCAGAAGATAATTTGTTAGATCTCTTTATTGGAACTTTGAAGGATCACATCCAACATGAGTTTTTCCTTTGGGAACCTTAGTCCTTGGAGCATGAATTTAAGGTGGCAAGAAAATTTGAAAACAAAATTATGGAAACAAGGAAGTCTACCACTTACAGCTATAAAGAAGGAAGTATGGTCTCCAGTCATCCACAACCTACAAGGTTGACACCACAACCACTAGAGGAAGAAAGATCAAAAGGGCTTTGTTACAGGTGTGATAGCAAATACAGTAAGGGCCATAAGTGCACTGAGAAGAAACTATTTTACATAGATTGTGAAGCAAAGAAAGAAAATGAGAAAGAAGCACGAAAATAATAGGAACCGTCTCAATATGAACAAATAAAAGATACTACTTCCAAAGAGATTACTCCCACCATATTTTGTCATGCATCGGTTGGAATTAGCACTCCTCAAACTCTTAAGATCGAAGGATATATCAAAAAGAAAAAGGTAACAGTGTTGATTGATTTTGGTAGTACTCATAATTTCATTCATTGTAAATTAGCTAAGGTTCTTAATTGCTTTGTATATCCAGCACCGGAGTTTCAAGTTATGATTGCAGATGGAGGAACTATCAATTGCTCAAGAAAAATCCATAATATCTGTCTCACTATGGGGGGATATGTATTGAATAGTCCAATGATTTATATTCCAATGGGGGATGCTGATGTTGCCTTAGGAGTACAATGGTTACAATCATTGGGAATGGTGGCTTTTAATTTTCAAAATATTTTCATTAAATTTTTATGGGAAGGAAAGGAATATGAGTTAAATGGTATCACAAGGAAACCAAGTAAGATTATAAGCTCTAATGGTATGACAAAATTGATAAAAAAAAGGGACATCAAGGTGTAATTGCACAATTATACTCATTAGATGTTCAAACATCTAAGTATCCTATTTCCCCAGATCTCTAAAAGGTTATTGATAAGCATTCCAAGGTATTTAAAGATATTCCAAAAGGTCTTCCATATGTTCGATATTTTGATCATGTTATTCAATTAATTTCGGGAAGTGTTCCTCCTAACATCAAACCTTACAGATACCCCTATGGACAGAAGAGTGAAATTGATCGTATGGTTGATGAAATGTTAGTGGCCGGTATAATTAGGCCTAGCCAAAGTTCTTACTCTACACCAGTGGTAATGGTACACAAGCCAGATGGATCATGGCATATGTGTCCAAATTATAGAGAGATCAACAAGATCACCATTAAAGATAAATTTCCCATTCTTGTCATCGATGAATTGTTAGATGAATTACATGGAGTAGTTTTCTTTACAAAGTTGGATCTTCATTCCGGATATCATCAAATTAGAATGAAGGAGGAAGACAATCCAAAAACAACATTCAGAACTCATGAAGGTCGTTATGAATTTTTGGTCATGCTATTTAGTCTCACAAATGCGCCTTCCACATTTCAAGGTTTGATGAATTCCATTTTCAAGCCTTTCCTTAGAAAAAAACTTCTTGTATTCTTTGATGATATACTAATCTATAGCAAGTCTTGGGAATAACATGTTCAACATGTTAGCAGGGTACTACAACTACTAAAAGAGAAACAACTATATGCAAAACCTTCCAAATGTTTCTTTGGGGTAAAGGAGATAGAATATTTGGGTAATATTGCATCTCAGGAAGGTGTCAAGGTAGACCCCAACAAAATTAATGCCATGATGGACTAGCCAATTCCCAAAAACCTGAAGAATCTTCAAGGATTATTAGGTTTGAAAGGGTACTACCGCAAGTTTGTTCAGAATTATGGAAGAATAGGAGCACCTCTAACAGCATTATTGAAGAAAGATGTATTTTCTTGGACTCTAGAAGCAACTCAAGCTTTTGAACAGCTTAAGGAGGCAATGTGCAAAGCTCATGTTTTGGCCACACTAGACTTCACAAAAACATTTATTGTGGAATGTGATGCTTTGGAAAAAGGGATTGGTGTTGTTCTAATGCAAGAAGGACACCCGCTTGCTTTCACAAGTCATCCAATCAAGGGAAATCACTTACAAAAGCCCATTTATGACAAGGAAATGTTAGCAATTCTACATGATCTTAAGAAATGGTGTCCTTACCTAATAGGTAGACACTTCAAGGTCAAAACAAATCATGATAGTCTTAAATACTTCTTGGAATAGAGATTATCTTCGGAAGAGCATTAAAAATGGGTAACCATGATGTTTGGATATGACTTTGAAATCATCTATCAAAAAGCGAAACATAATGTGGTTGCAGATGCACTTTCCAAAAAAGATGAAGATATCGGGGCATTACTTTGTGCAATTTCCATTCTATAGCCCGATTGGGTAGCAGTAGCAAGATAAGAATGGAAAAATGACCTATCTATGTGGATGTTCATTCAAAAGCTACAGAATGATCCCAGTGTATCAGATACTTTTGTGTGGAAAAATGATTCACTATGGTAGAAGGATCGCTTATATTTATGCAAAGACTCCCAACTCAAACAAAAGGTCCTCTCAGAATTACACACCTCTCCTATAGGTGGGCACTCTAGATTCCTGAAAACTTACCACATGGTCAAGAATGAATTCTTTGGGGAAGGTCTTAAATCTAGTGTTCAAAGTTTCATGGGTGAATGCTTGGTTTTCCAACAGAATAAGGTGGAAATAGTTAAGACCTCGGGACTTCGACAACCATAAACATACCTTGCCAGCACTGGGAAGAAGTCTCAATGGATTTTATCACAGGTCTACCCAATTCAGAAGGAAAGCATTTTATTATGGTGGTTGCTGACAGTCTCACAAAGTGTGCACATTTTTGTGCACTCTCTCACCCTTTTAATGCAAGTACAATAGCCGCAGCTTTTCTGGAAACAGTTCAGAAGTTACATGGAAATTTGAAGATTATTGTAAGCGATGGAGATCCAATTTTCACTGAAAAATTTTGGACTAAATTATTTTCTTGTTTGAGTACTGTTGTAGGCACAACATATCCCATTTTTATCAATGAAAATGGGAGCCCCACTTTTGTTTCTTGTTTGTTTGGATTTCCATTTTTATAGTTCACCATTGGCTTGATTATTTTCCTAGATCTCTAGTATTATTTGGAGTGTTTCCATTTTTACTAATCTCTAGCTTATATTTGTTTTTTGATTCATTGGAGTTGGTTCAATGATCTTGGTGGTTAACTTACCATATTATCCTTCACATTCCCCACCTAGATTTGGTCTTCGCTGCATAAACTGATTATTCGAGATGATGGTTGGTTATTACCTTCATTCTAAGATTATTGATTGATCTTACGATTTCTTCTGACATGAGTTTAGATATTGCATTAGTGTGATATTTGAGCTTGATGGAGTTTTGTTTTCACTTTTGCATGCCTAGAATCATAATATAAATATTGTAAATAATCTTAGTTTTTTGGTTTGTTTACTTATATTAGTTTAATATTTTTAATGTTTAAATTAAGTTTATTTAAATCTTTTAAATATTCATGGTCATGCTTTGATTTCATTAAATTGCTTTGTGTATTCTATTAAATCCATATATTATATTTATACACAATTTGATTTTATGAAAATTAAAAGACACACATGTTTTAGTTCTAATTTCTCTAATTTCCATGATTTTTTGTTTTATGATTATTTGAAAATTAGTGGGATTAAAGTTCAATATTCACGAATGTAAAATTAGTTTGATCATGGATAAGTCTTTCCTTCTCAATAAGTTAATTTAATCTTGAAAATATAATTTCTATTTTTCCCTTTTGCAATTTAAAATTATTTTCATTTATTATTGTGCAAAATGAAATATTATTATTTTTGGTATTCTATTCTTGGAAAATGGTTATGTTAGAAACATATTTATGAGATTTATTTAACTCTCATATATTATAGGAATAATCATTTCCCTATATACGTAACTTGTTTCCAACATTTATTTTCTTAAGAATTAACTTGTAAATTGTTTTTGGTTTATATTTTCCGATATTGGATTTTCTTTTACTTTGTAAATATTTATAGATTTTCTTTTTAATCATTTCTCCATTGTTATTTCATTATCTTGTTCAATATTTAAAAATTTTGCATTTTTTCAAGCTTCTAGATCATTTCTTATGCATTTTTGTGGATTGCGGAACTTTAATTTTTGTTAAATTGTTATGTTTCTGCAACCCGCGATCCGCAATAACCTTTAAATTTGGTGATTAAATTTTTAATGTTTCTGCAACCCACAAGTCGGATAACCATTTAATAAATTAATAAAATTTGATTCCACAAAATTATTGCGGATTGCGGAAACTATATAATTTTAAAAAAATCATTTCCTCATTTCCCCAATCTGCAATTGACGTAAAGTTTTTCTCATTTTTAAAAAATCATTTTTCGATTTCTGCAATTTAGGTTTTGCGGATGGGGAGGCAAGTGCAGGGGGGATCATCTTCAATCCTGGAGGAAACAAAGTTGTATATTTTTCATGGGGATTATGTATTAGAACAAACAATGAAGACAAGTGGCTTGCTCTGTATCACTCCCTTGAAATTGCCTCCACTCTCAACATTGGAATACTACAGGTTTATGGAGATTCAAGGCATGTCATTCAAACTATGAGGCTTGGAGCCAAAACAAGAGGCTCTAAGAACCAAAGAATTCAAAGAAGAATCAGCTATTTTCCTCTTCCCAAAGACACCCAGTACTTTCATATGTTGAGAGAGAATAATTCCATAGCGGATGCCTCGGCAAATGAAAGAGCCTCTATGAAAAGTGGCCAAGTCAAGCACAACAATGGCAATTGTGGGTTCTTATTCATCCCCTAATGATTCCCCAATGTTAAAACACCCTTGGATCTTAAGGTTCGTTCCCTACCTCGAGCGTTGGAGCGGTCCTGCCCCTGCAATTTCGTGGCTGACACGCCACCCCCCATGTGCCCTTCAGATGGCTCAGATCATGCTCAACAGCTCACTCGAGCTAGCATTTAATGCTTCTCCCTCGTATTGTCCATTATCTCCCACAATGAATAGAACTCCCATTTCACCCACTCTCAGCACTGCGCTCAACCAGCTCTCCTTTCTTGACCCTGAACTCGACCCTTGGATGCCCTCAGGCATTTGTGTGACTTTTCATTCCCATAATCCTTCGCTTGTATGCACCATGGACAGGGTTAAAGATGCCATTGCAACTCTAATCCAACTCACCATTGAGGTAAAGACGTATCTGTGTAGGACTTCTTCGGTTGTTTGCACTAGTGTCAAGCATAATGAGGAATTGGCTATTGAAAATAGATGCATTCTCTCCCAGCTCTCCTGCCAAGACTCCAAGATAGATGATCTTGAGCGAAACCTCATCGAATTAATGGGTAAGGTGGACATTATTAGGGAGGAGGTCTATGTTTTAACAAGCAAATCTCAATGCAGTCATGTGCAGGATGCCCCTACTGTCAATCAGGAAATGGTGGATGCAGCCTCGGTTCAGCAACAAAACTTTGGATAACTTCTCTCTTTTCAACATGTTCTCTTTGATTTACACTTTTTGAATGTTTTTTTGCCCGCTGCTATGCAAACAGTTTGTAAGGGTTTATCCCAATGCTCTTAAAAGAAGTTACAGGAAGCATAGATACAAAGCTTTCAGAGACATAAACATTTTCAAATTCTGCAATTTTCCTCTCTCTGTAGCATAAAACTTGTCTCAAATTTTGTAATGAATGGCTGTGCACAGCCTTTTCAATTATATATATATTTCCCCTGTTTCTGTTAAAAAAAATTTAGGTTTTGCGCAATTTTAAAAAAAATGCGGATTGCGGAAGGCAATTTCTTAAATTTTCATTTTCCATTTCCGCAATTTTAGAAAATGTGGATTGCGGATTGTGGAAGTCACTTTTTTCAAATTTTCAAATTTTCATTTCCGCATTCCGCAACCCGATTTTTTGGACCCTAAGTTTCTCTTATGCTATATTTTAATTTAATTTTGGGTCCGTAAATTTTGGTAATTTCATTTTTACTTAGAGTTTTTAATTTTGGTTTTGATTTTGTTTTCTGATTTTGATTTGTTTGAATGTATTTTTCAAATCCTAATCTTCCTCCCGGACATTTGATTTCCGATATTTTGGGAATATAAATTTTGGATTTTTGTTTGGTTTTATTCTTTTGGAAAATAATTAGTATGAGATAAGGGATTTAATTGTTAGATCAATGGCCACGATTTACCCAACAATGAAATCAACAGCTGCTGAGCCTTAACTTTCGAGAGCAATATCTTGAGATTTATGATTCCAAATCAAGCCCGAGATAGCTGGTTGGAAAGCTGGAAAGATGAGGAATGATTTGGGAAGATTATTTTTTCCAATTGAATAGATTAAACACCCCGGAAATCTGTCTGAATAGTCACTTTCGGATTTAGATCAGATTTATCTATTTTCATTATATTTTGGTTTGCAAATGGATTTTTATTAATTTGGATTTATTTCATTAGCGTTGGAATAATGTTTTAATTTTCTCTTTTGAATTGTACAGGTGTGGATTTGGATTTGGAGGAGTCAAACTGAAGAATTTACATCCCAAATTTGGAGCTATCAAAATGTGTCAAGTGGAAAGCAGTGACATTTGGACGCGATTTATGGAGTGATGAAGATTAATCTGGCAAATCTGAGACATGGGTTTTGTGTAGAATATGCCATATTAGCTTACTACGAGCAAAATCCTTAGAAATTTCTTCATTTGGGAGATTCGACTAGTTTTTCAAAACAGAATTTCCCATATTTTTCTCATGGACGGATTTGCTATATGGAACAACTCAACTAGTTAGCTCGGCAATTGGAGAAATTGATCTCATCTTCTCCTGTCATTTAATTTGTATAAATATCTACCTTCTATGATCTGAGATGGGGGGGATCTCAGGAGAGACAAATTTCTTTCTTTCTCTGTAATATAAAATTGTTATGCATTTTTATGCATACAGTTTGTTATTCAGATCAATGAATGATACTCTGATTTTTCAGCAAGCTAGTTCATTGGATCTGGAGATATTCTGTAATGTTTTCATCAATTCATTTAATAAATTGAATTTGGTTTGTTTTCCGCAATTTATTTTCAGAATATGTTGATTTTCATCGTATATTCACAGTCTGTTGCCCATGTTTAGACCTCAGAAGTTACTTTCAACTGCAGCACGAATCATTTTCAATCTGTGATGAGCAGAATTCTTGATTTATCATGAGTTTTGATCATTGCATAACCTCTAATGTTTTATGACACACCAATTGATATGAATCTGATTTCTTAGCTTGATAATCAATTGAATACTAATCAAAACTAATATATTTTTTTCCTTTTTCAATAATCAGTTTATGAAAAAAGCATTTTTTTTTCATTATGTTAGTTTTATTAGATGATTATTTTTATCATTTATCATAGATTGGCAAATTGACATGAACTGGTTATCACAATCACATTTAATAAATTACACATTAAGTTAGGTTTCCATTTAGGATCTAGTTTCAGTCATGATTCAAAGTCTCCTCTTTGAGGAGCAACCATCGCTTAGCGGCTAACGGAGCTATAAAACCCGTCGGAGTTAGTTATACCAAACAGCTTGAGAATAGGGTAATCCTTGTGTAGGATTATTCAAAGCCTTCGGCTGGGCTATCTCCCTTACGTCATTGCCTGGGATACTTCCAACACATCCGAGGCATCAACAGGTACCAAATTGGCTCACAGTTCATCTTATCATCCTCAATCTGATGAGAAAACTGAGATAGTGAACAAATGTTTGGAAGGAAATCTTCGCTGCTTTGCATCTGATAAACAAACACATTGGGTTAAATGGTTATCTTTGGCAGAATAATGGTACAATACTTCGTTCTATACATCATCAAAAATGTATCCATTTATAGCACTTTATGGGTACCAGCCTCCATCTATCACATCTTCCTTAAAGGGAAAATCTAAATTTCAAGTCGTGGAAGATCACATAGAGCACCAACAAAAAGTTCTCCTGATACTTAAGGAAAGCCTAGCTATGTCACAAAACAGGATGAAATAACAAGCTAATCAACATCAGAGTGAAAGGAGTTTCAAAGAAGGGATTGGGTATTTATGAAGCTACAACCTTAAAAGCAGATTTCCTCAAGCAACTAAATAAGGACAATAAATTAGCACCCAAGTATTATGGTCCTTAGAACTATAAAGGGGTGCTACTAGTAGAACTATTTCTTTTATTTGAGGGTTGATTTTGGCATTTTCGTTACAATGCCAACTATTAAGGCCATAGTTTCAAACAAGTTGTAATTTAAACATCAAAAAGAAAAATGGAGGTGCCATGGTAGCAGCACTTTTCAATTTGGGGGTTGATTTAAAGTTTTGGTTGTAGCGACACTGGTTGTTAAGGCCAGGGTTCCAAACAATATGTAATTGGATGCTTGCACGAAGTTGATGGTCAATTCGGTTGCAATAGGAATGTGTATCCTCTTAATTTTAAAAATGTGCATGTGTTAACAAGAACCCTGCACATCCCCAGTTCGGCAATTGTCGAACCTCCATGCAGGACAAACACGTGGACACGAGCATGCGCCTGTTCCTTTGTATATGTAAAAAAAGGGCCCGTGAGCCTTATTCTCCCCATTTCTAGCAGTGGTTGGTCATTTCCACTCATAACGCAAGTATATCTTCACCAATCCAACTTCATCAAGGTACATTGCCACTCTTCCATCCAGGTATTCCTTCAATTTTTTTTATTTATATTGTTGTGATTTAATAATAAAAAAAACATTTTAAAAGAATTAGAATTTAAAAAAAAAAAGTATTGCTTTTACAAGCAGATTGTTTGTCTTTTATTTCAATGATAGAAAACCTCGGACCAAATCCACAAACTAACATTAACCCTTAGGAGAACCCTAACATAGAAATCTAGATTAACCAAGATTTAGAGAAACTATGAAACTTGGCCCAAGAGCTTAGGACCACAAGGGAACCATCAATACTTTCATTAACCACATCCGTTGATAGCATCATTGCCTCTATTGACCATGCCCATGGTCAATTGTTCAGCATATATAAATATAGGTCTAGGATGAGATAGTTCTAGTCCATTGGTCTTAATAAAGAACAAATCATATTCATTGACAAAACAAATTACAAAACAAATGATTGTTGGATTTTTCATTGACCCCAAAATGAACCAACCCCCTAATCCATGCAAGAGGTGCCTTTGCATGGATTAGTGCACATAAGATCCATTGGAACAAAATTAGATGAGTTGTTGGTTCATAGTTTTTGACAAACCTCCTTGCAACAATAGGGAGGTTCCATTGTATTTTCTTCATAAACTATATGCTGAGTTTGTGTTGGGTCTCCCGTGAACTATTTTGACATTGGTGAGTTATAGGAGGTTGGTCTTGGCTCTGCCCAGGATCAACCAAAGACTAGGTGTAATCCAATGATAGGGCCACCTACCCCTAGGTGTATGCCTACCCCCTTCCCCCCCACAAACACCTCAACTATTAGATCACCTGACTAACATTGGCACTGCTATATCATGTCTTGCACACAGTGTACTGGAACATAATGAATTTGTGGCATCATCTAGACATGAGCCATTATATGAGTTTGGAATACCCTCAAGTGCATATTCTTTGGGCCCCACTGAGCATGGACCTTGCATGATAGGTATCCAGGCAAAGGGTTCTTCACATAGACAAGCATTACCACATCGATGCACTCACTATAGGCATACTTGTCATGGCCCGATGGAGGATCCTACATGGGAAATATTTTTGGATGAGATTAGTATGAATTGTAAATGATGGTAAATCATTGAGTATGTATTTAATTGTATAATTGGCAATTATTAGATACACATAACTTAAAGTATTTATTTCTAACTTGTGTTTTTTTGCATGTACAATTGTTGTGAGATGACACACCTCCAACAAGGTGGGATGACATTAGTTCTCCCAACCTTGTTGCAACTATGGAAGCAACAGAAGACATTGCGCACCTCAGACACATGTAGAAATCCATTTATTGCAGATGTCAAATTTGTTTATGATAAATCAATAGTAATGTTGTAGTGTTTCCATAGGTGTTTGCTAAAGAGATTGAGAATGGGTCTCCATATGGGTTAAGCAAATCACCCCTCACGCAGGTAACATGTGTTAAATTAATTATATATTTGATGTGAAATTCATTGTCATGGTATACTTAATTTACATGTTTTGGTACTAATCAAACGTATTACATATCTTTATGGAGGATCCATCATTCACCATCGCGTTTCCATATACACCCATGCCTTCCCATCTTCCACCCATTTCGCTATTTCCATGATTAATGTCAAGTCTGGTGATTGGGCACCCTATCTTGGAAAATGGAATACGCATTCCCCCCTAGGGTGGTTCCATCCAGTGTACATCCAGTGGGGGTATATCGCCATCAACACCCATCCCCTCTTGCTAGTCCCACACCTATCCATCCTTCACCAATACACCATCACAACCCTCCCCATTACACCCACTATTGCAGTGATTGGTGTTCCATCTACTATTGCTACATATACATTGTTACATCTACGGTTGCTACACCTACTTATGCCCCATACCCTACATATACACCCACTCCATCCATTGCACCTACATATTCTCCCTCTCATGTACCTACATCAACCCCCTTCTCCATAATTGCCTCGGATCATGTTGTCCAACCGAGTGCTCCACTTCCTATATAGGAATGACAATCTCCTGGATTGCCTCAGATATTCAATGGTTTTTTTATTCGAGCCATGATCATCATTTTATGGTGAGTTGCAACTTGCCTCCTTGAACCTTTCAGGGACACTTGGTGAATTTGTCACTAGGGCATAAAAACCCAACCGATCATCGAAATTGACTGTAATCTCCTACATTTTTTTGGGCATGTTCGACATGGGCACACTACCCATGGTACCAAGATTGAGGAGTTTCAATAGTTGAGCTCATCATGCCAAAATTGCATAGTCTCTTACTCAACAAAACCCTAGTTTATGAGATCCCTTAACAAGATGGGCACTAGGTGATGGACCCATGGGAGAGAGATTCCCCTAGCTAGAATTCATTATCATGAATCCAATGGAGTCAAAGGTTCATTGATTTGAGCCACAAACATAATTTTATGGCGAGTTGAAACTCGCCTCCTTAATCCTTTTAGGGAAACTTGGTGAATTTGTCACTAGGGCATAAAAACCCAACTGAGCATCGGAATTGGGTTCTATAAGATCATGCATGTGTGTCTAGGAATGTTTGACATGGGAACACTACACACGGTCCCAATATTGAGTAGTTTCGATAGTTGACCTCATCATGCCAAAATTGCATAGTCTCTTAATGAGCAAAGCCCTAGTTTCTAAGATCCCTTAACAAGAGGAACACTAGGCAATGGACCCATAGGAGAGAGGTGTTCCTCGATGGAATGCATTATCATGAGTCCAATGGAGTCAACAATTTGTCAGTCTGAGCCACTGTCATCGTTTTATGGCAATTTGCAACTTGCCTCCTTAAGCTTTTTAGGGGCACTTGGTGAATTTGTCACTAGGGCATACAAACCTAACTAAGCATCGAAATTGAGATTTGTAAGATCTCACATGTTTATTTAGGCATGTTTGACATGTGACAATACCCACAGTCCCAAGGTTTAGGAATTTCAATAGTTGACCTCATCATGCCAAAATTGCATAGTCTCTTACTAAGCAAAACCCTAGTTTCTGAAGAGGTTCCCCTGGATGGAATTCATTAACATGAGTCCAATGGAGTCGATAGTTCATTGATCTGAGCCACGGTCATCATTTTATGGTGAGTTGCAACTTGTCTACTTATTCCTTTCAGGGACACTTGGTGAAAATGTCATTAGGGAATAAAAAAAAACAATCGAGCATTGAAATTGAGTTATGTAAGCTCGTGCATGTGTATTTGGGCATGTCTGACATGGGCACATTACCTATGGTCCTAAGGTAAAGGAGTTTCAATAGTTGACCTCATCATGCCAAATTTGCAGAGTCTGTTAGGGAGTTGTCAGGAGATTTCAAGGATGGGATATCATAAATCATGCTTCAAAAAAACATTTGTACATGTGATATGTTGTTTTAGGTTGTTTATATGTTTTTTCTAATAGCATGTTCTAGGAGAAGTAGTATGACTACTTTCAGTCTCAAATATGAGAATAGATTGGAAAGCCCCTCCACTTGGTTCCATTGAAGTTTCAAGTACAAACATTGTTGAAGGAGTATGATCTTTGGGATTTCATGGATATTAGATTGTACAACATACCAATCACATGAAATTGGTTTTTATGTCCCAATACAAGATCCCAATATTTTCAAAGTTATTGGATGATTTCATCTATTAGGAGACAAGTATGGAAAATCAAGTTCCTTAAATTAGTGTAAGAAGGACATGAGAAACATCAGGTTCTAGAAGCTTGGCCACTATGCTTCTCTTTTTCCTAAGACTAAGAAGTGTAAGGGAAAATAATAATCGCATAAGAAATTTGTTGTAAATGTAGAAGCCTCTACTAAAATGGATGAGCTTGCATATCATACCTTTTTATCTAACACTGTCGTGCTTGGCATCCCATGGTATGTGGATAGTGTTGCATCCAAACATATGACATTTTACAAAAAAAGATATAGGTAGAGATTGTCGATCATGAGTAATAGGAAGGGATATAGGTGGAGATTGTTGATCATGATTAATAGGAAGGGATATAGGTGGAGATTGTTGATCATGCCACATATCTTGAGCTTAGTGGTGTTTTATACATACATTTTTTCTACTATTAATCCATTTCCAATTTAAATTATGTTAGATCTAGTATGTATTGCTAAGTTTCATGTTAGACCTAGTATGTATTGCTAAGTTACAACTTGTGAAGCATTTGAAGTAAGAGGCTACGTCATCTTCACTATAGATAATTTTCAATATTGAAGGACATGGCATAGGCATTTCTAGATTCCAAGATTGAGAAGACAAGTTTGTGCAAGAGTGCACTCAACAAGAATGCTAATGTTTCCCTCCCAAGAAGTAAGCATAGGTGAAGGGTGATTGTTGAACTAAAACATGTATATACATGTGGTACCATTACTTCAACTTAGCTATCAAGTATCACTTGTTATGTATCATTTATTAATTATTTCCCTCGAAATAACTAGATCTACCACATGAAGACCAGAGATGCTAAGTTTGACAATGATGCAGGGTCCTATATGCCTTAAGAACATCCAATAGATAATAAGGAGGTTTAGAAGATTGTTACCAAAAAATTTGAATGGGATATTCTAATAAGAATTGCATATACATTATATTCACATGGAATACTATCAATTGAAAATACATATACAAGCCCTTAAGGATATACAAATTCTCGAGCATATCATGGTGGTGTCTAAAGACATCATGTTCTTGTTCTCTCCTTCATGTGTTATTTCTAGATTCTTTTTAGAACCTTGTACTACAAAAGGATGGTACAGTTAGTGTCCTCATACATTACATTCAAAATCGGAATTTGCATACATGAAAAATTTAGACTAGAAATTAATTGATGAACAAAACCCCTAAATAACATACCTCATCATGTCAACGTACCTATTATCATACAAACCACATGCAACACAAAAAGGGAAATAGATGGGATGAAGGTTCACATAACCTGGGCACATAGAGGGGCAACAGCTTTAGTCGGATGTGAATGCATTGGAATAAATCTATCCATATGTCATTCTAACCCTTATGCATAATTATCTAGTCTCATTCAAGTAAAGCATATGGATCCTCTACATTTCTAGTGGCATCCATCAATCTCCCATGCTCTAAATGAGGTAGGAATTAGCATGCCTTATGCGAGATATTTCTAGACATTCTCTACAGTTGGATGTTTATACCAATGACCAGGTTGGTAAAGTAATACATCACTGCACCTGTTATGTAAGATTTCCATAAATACATAACCACCAGTCTTTCTTGATTTTTCATCATGTGTTATATATTATCCTTAACAACCATCGATCCAATTGGAGAATAATTTCCTTCATTATTAGTTAAATATGTATTGAGAGTTTTTTCCCTTGTATGCATCACACCAACCAATAATTAGTGCCCCATTCATTGTATTTTGAGGCAACATGTAACGCCCCATATTTTGACTAGGCATGTTTATGAGTTAGACAACTTTCACTTTATTGCTTGTTATCTGTTTGACTCAGCTAGACAGCGTGAACTATATTTTCGGCATGATAGACATGATGATATGTTCTACTGTGTTAATGATGTTACTATATTCATGCAGTTATTAAGTTATGATTATCATGAGATTCTTTTATTTCATAATGATAGTGTATGTTGATAATCGTCCTGGAAGAAATGTGATATATATATATGATGTGGTAATTATGCTGTGATCGATTTAATGATTTTATGTGATGAAATAAATGATGCTGACAATATGGATCAGACAATGATAGAATGTAAAATATATGGTGTGGTACGTGGATGCCATCCTATGATGAAATTGATAGAACTGTTATATTCCATACATACCTGTGATGAAATTGTGACGTGAAATAAAATGATGTTGATGATATGGATCAATTGGTGATCGAATGGAAATGCTTGTTATAAAAGGTGTATCTTGCATAATACTAACCTATAGGACACAAGGGCTATGGGATAGCCGGATACTTGATCTGATATACGGAGAAGAACCTATCCATGCAGTAAACCTTAGCAACCGAAACTGATGAAACGATGACATGGACCGATAATCTCGAGAGCAGCAGAGTATGATTTGATAAGGGCGTAGGCCTAGTATGTTGAGAGGGATGGATGTGTTTCCCACCCTATGTTCCTATGATACCCGAGGTCGTGGGAGGGCCGTGCTGAGACACGCTCCCCATGTATGTTGTGATGACGATGGTCGGATGCCTGCTAGGGGAGGATAGGTCCGCTGTTCAGCCGACGCTATCGCTCTCAAGTTCTATGTGGTCAGGTCGATGAGTCCGACATCCACTTTTGTACTAGCAGAGGAAGGATAGGCAGGATGTGGACGTAGGTTAGGATGGGAGGATATGATAGTACTGTTGAGGGTTGGGTATCCGTTGATCTTGAGTTAGTGGTAGTAGGTAGCTTTCCTTGTACCTGATTGATTGAACCAATGTAATAATAAAAATAATGAAATGAAATCTTAAAGGTTAACTGATAAAGTAACCGATGATGTTTTAGTAATATTATGATGAATGTATACTTGTTCAGTTTGCATAAAGTATTATTGGTATTAGTTAGCTATTATGCATAGAAAATATGACGTATGTTTATAGTACATGTCCGTCTTGTGCATACGCTGGCCACGCATGCACATTATGCACATGCGCAATAATATTGGTTTACAACACACTTATCAAGATTTAACAATGTTATAAGTTATCCTAGATAACTCAATTAAGTATTTAATGAATGATTTAATTAGTAAAAGATTATCAAGTTCTAATGTATAAAATAAGTTAATTAGTCTTGTATGTGAACATTGTAATGAACAATTAAGATAAGAGTCGTTACTTGTAAGTACCCTCAAATGAAGGTGTCGTCAATACGAAGTATGATAGATGAATATTAATACTAGAAGAGTGTGCTAGATAATTGTTGATCATGATTAAATAAACCGTTAAGTATATTTCATTATCTATACATAGAAGTACTATGTTGACACTTATTGATTAAACAAATAAACATTTTAATTACTATTCACAATTTATTGAATTACTATTATTATTAATTATTATTATTGTTATTGTTATTATTTAATCAATAATAAAATAATAATCCCTTTTATAAAAACATAATGGATCGAATAAATTATTAAATAGATTATTCATTTAAATTAAGGGACAGAATCATTCCAAAATAGATTAAAAAGGATTTGTTTAAATAAATTATTGAATGATCCCACTGCTCGAGAGAAACTTGGGTGATTTAAAATAATATTTAACCCACCTTTTTACCTTAAAAGGGGGATGCATTAATGATTTGTACTTCCAAAGACCACGACAGCTAGGGCGGTGGAGTGATAAGAAAGTTTGACTTTATGAAGGAGGTGGATTCCTATAAAAAGGGGATTTAACAAAGTAGTAAGGGGGTGATTGTGGGAGAACTGTGAGGATTTTTGTGAAAAAGGAGGAATGCCGAGGAGGGGGTTAACTCGATGCCGAGGAGGGGGTTAACTCGAAGCTTTGAGGAGGTGGGAAACTCAAAAGAAAAGACTGAGGATGGGGTTAACTCAGCGAGAGATTACCATGGAAAGGTTCGATGGAAAGTTGTTGTCGGGATTATCGGTCTGTGGGCTCGGGGGCTAGGAAATCCGTTGATTTCCTAGGGTCAGCAAGATAATAGCTGATCGGCAGGGTGGACACATCATTTTGGGTTGCTAAGGTAACCTACAAAACCCACTACAGGAATCTTCTTACCTTGCTGCAAATCTACGGATCCAGGTATTTTACTGAGCCAGCTTAAGTAACAGGTATTTTCTTTTAATTCCAAATTACGTATGTAAAAAGAACAGGGTTAACATGAAAAGTCTTAAGCTTATGTTTATTTAATTTGCACAGACTTATGAACATTTAGAACCCTGAAACATAGACGATTGATTCTTTTCATTAGAAAGCAAAGGAGAAAAACTTGGTATTTACATGAAAAGCGAACAGAGACCCAGTGCCTAGATAGGGCACTACACAACAAGTGCATATGTGTGGCACACCCAGTGTCACACTAGACTTAATACACAATTTTTTATTTTTTTAAATAATAAAATAATGGAATGTATTTATGTTCATTATCCACATGCGTATTTTATGTATGCAACCCTATAACAAATGCATAACAAATGCATTTGAATGCATAAAATATATACAAATAATTATCGGAAGCTTCAACTTAATCCATAAGACCCATAATTTCTTTTAATAATGCATATCATGATCTGTGCAGTAAAACTATCTACACTGTAAAACATGCGCGGTAAGAACCATAACATAGGAACTGCGCACTATGGATCTCCTAAATTATTTATGATAATAACTATTAATGTTTTTAGTGTAGGAAATTCCATATCCAATTCCTCATCCATAAAACCCCATGGTATTTAGCTTAATACAACCTATGGTTTTTCAAGCATAAATACCATTCATGCAAGGAATATTAACAAAGCCAAATCTAAGCTTCGACATAAACCTTATTTCTATTTTGCATAACTAATTTAGCCAGTGGTTTTCAAAAACCACCAAAGCATCCAATACTAAGCTCATTATACGAGCTTTAGCATATCAAATTTGTATATATTATGATATTATTACAAATTTATCTTCGACATAATTAATGAGCTTCGACATAAATATAACTCTGACAAGGTTGGCATATGAAATATGTTTATATTTATTATTAAACAAAATTAACTTTGACATAAATAAAACATATAACTATGCACCCATATAATACCAATAATTTATTATTTTTACTAAATATGAATAGCTAACCCAAATAAGTTTTGGCTTCGACAAGTGAATTGTGACAGAGTGAGCTTTGAGGAGTGAGTTGTGACAGAGTGAACTGCAATGGAGTGAACTGTGACAGAGTGAACTGTAACGGAATGAACTGCAACTGAGTGAACTACAATGGAGTGAACTTCGCACTATGAACTTCCTTAGAAAATTATCCAATATATTTTCATAAAGGAAACAAGGTAATATTACGAAATAAGAATTGTCATAAAAGTGCGAAGTGGGATTTCCGTAAATAAAATAGGAACAAAATCTACCATGGAATAAAGGAAACTAAGGTTATATACGTAATCAATCCTCATTTAATGTATTATACATTTAAAAATGGGAAAATAAATTGTAATTCCAACCTATTCATTTAAACTTACTACGCAGTAAATACTGCAACAGAATTACAAAGTTGGGGTTTCCATAATTTACTTAGGAAAATACTGCGCAGTAAGAACTACGATAGAACTACAAATTGGGTTTTCCATATATTACTTAAGAAAAACTTTACCAAACTTCCTCAATATAAAAAGTATTTGACATATTGTATTGCATATTTAATATAAATTCAACTCATTGAATTTGTATATAATCCTACAATTCTATTACTTATTATTTAAAACCAACTCCACTCATATTGGTTCATGGTTTCTATAAAATAATCAAAGTTGTACATAGACTTTGATGGGAAAAATTCAAAGTCTTTAGAATTAGAAATTTTCAGCCCATGGTTTGCAAAATACCCAATAGCATGCCTTAACACATGATGTTGTTTAACAATTTCCTATTAATGCAAAGCACTACAAGCAAGTTTAACACATAGTTTTGTTTCTAACTTATACATTAAGACAAATTAGGACATGAGCATTTACTGCGCAGTAAAAAATTATTTGGTACTCATTTCAAACATATTTTTTGAACATTTAGGAACTATTTTCCTCCAACCATATGAGAAGTAAGAATATATTCTTTAATAAAATAATTGTATAAATAAACATCTCACTTAACTCTTTTGAACTGCAAAGTAAAACATGTCATTTAACTCAAAAGTTGCGCAGCAAGAACATGACTAAACAGTTAATTAGCAATTTAACGCATGCCTTTGCAATAAAATTTAACTATTTGCAAATAATAATGCAACTTAAGAAAAATTAACAATATGAATGGGATTCCTACTTATTTATCCATTCATAATATTTTTTCGACATTATACTCTTCGACATATTTTCAATAAACATTTCAATTATAAACCCAGAAATTTAAACAGAAAACCATGGCAAATTTTTTTCACAAATTATAATTGAAAGTTAATAACACCATTCTCATGAAATAAACTTATATGTTGAACACTTAATTGGCAACGGGTTGTGTGGCTTCCACACTCCACCCAACCGTAGGTAATTCTGCTCATTAACCTCTCAGCAGAACACCACCCCCGAGCTAAGACTTGTGCATTCACCAGACAAACTTCTCAGCAATTGCCAGACTTTTTCAAAATTTACACTTGGCAATCAAGAAAATTGGATTAAATAACAATTACATGCCAAACAGTGCACTTAACCTCCTTGATTTATTTCTGATTGCACACCAGTGAAACACATCACTGTCATTTGTGCTCAAAAATCCACCAAGCCAGCTGCATACACCATTTGCCACTTCACTGGAATGACTAGAGATAAAATGGACATATCTGCATCAGAAATTTATCAACAAAATGGCTCACAAGTTCAGGAATTCATTTCAAGTTTCATTCTAGAATAATAATTCACTCCCCTGTTGTCTTCGACATTATACCCAAGCATTGGAAATTCTCTTTGAATTCAAACTTCTTCCCCTTCGTACAGAATGGTCACCATTACTTTTCCCATCCATGCATAATTCATGCATGCAATTTTGGAACCATGTGGATTTTCTCTCTCTCTCCCCGCTTAATCATAATTAAATAATAATTATGATTTTATAAATATATTATAAAGTCATTTAAATGGGTTTAATACTTATGATAACTTTAGGGGCTTAAATATTTACCAAGGTCATAACATGGTCTCCCACTTAAGACATCTAACCCCTTACTGTCTCTGGTGAATACACAAGTCCCCAATCTTTTCAACATACTGCCACAGCACAGCCAGTTGTGGATTTTTTTAATATTAATATTTACAAAAATACAATATGTTCAGCCTTACAGGCATTTATAACTGTAGTTACAACTTGGTATAGTCAAACTAGGGGTGTTGCATTCCCCTCCCCCTTAGAGTCTTCACCATCCTCGGTGTTTCATTGTCCAAAACATGTCACAAAATTTTTCAAAACTTATTTACATTTCATATTTTCAAATTTTCGAAATAAATAGGGGTATTCTTCCTGCATTACATCTTCCATTTCCCAAGCTGCTTCTTCGGGACTGTAATGGATCCATTGGAATTTTACCTGTCCTATGACCCTATTCCTGAGTGTCTTGATTCTTCTGTCTAATATGCAAACTGGTTGTACTTGGATTTCCCCTTCAGCTTCCACCTGTACCACAAACCAATCAAGTATGTGATTAGAATCATAAACACACTTAAGAAACATGAAAAACATTGTGCACATTAACCAAAGGAGGTAAAGCTAGCTCATAAGCTACTGATCCAATTCTGCTTAGGATCTCCAACGGTCCACAAAATCTTGCGGCCAACTTCTTGCAGTTACCCAAATGCAATGAACTTTTTATGACTTTATTATGGGTGCATAAATATATGTCTTAATTTTTTTATTTAATGTGGAACTCACTGTGCAATAAGTTTTGAAAAGAAAATGATAGGTCGAAGTTTTTTTTAGCTTTGACTTAATTAATGGGTAGACAAATAAATAAAGGCATGTTAAATTAAAAATTTATAAATGCCTATGCTCTAAATCTATGTAGTTAATGGGTTAAGTTAGAGTTTTACTGCGCAGTTCTTATTGCACAAGGAATTATTATTAACTGTGCAGGGGTGCATTAAACTATTTTGCATTAACATTATTAAATAAATATCTCATAGATTATTCTATGCTTTTGATATTATGAGTTTTATGCATTTGTTAAAAGATTTAATGGGTCTTTTGAAAAAAATTATGCTTCCGCTATTTTATTTTATAGTTAATATGCACTATAAAATGCATTTGTAAAAAATGTGTGTTACAATATGTGTCCTACAAAATTCAATGTATTGTCAAATGAAAATGTGTAGGAGTTTGATAACATAGTTAAATAAAAAATAAATTAAATTCTTAGATACGACCTCAGATATCTCTATTTGGTTGTACAAGATCAGAGATATGATCATAGTCTATTGAAATATATGATTGGCCCTCATCTAATTGGGCTTTTTTCAACAACTAAACACAGTTCAACCACAAGTGATACATGGTCTCATTCATCAACCCATTCTATTGGTTCACACTCATCCCATTCGCCACTACTACAACCACAAAAGCAAGTGGATTTCTAAGTCCATACTTCGAATAAAGGGTTGTTTGAGCTTCAAATTGAATGAAAGCCAGGAGTTCCTTGTACTGCGTTGCAATGATATGAATGTGACCAATCTATATTGACCACTTCCTAGAAATTTCTCAGTACATGTCTTGTCCATTTTAAATTCCGTTGCTCTTTAGCACCACTTGACATTACTGTAGAGCACCAATGAACTATAGTTTTTGCATCTCGAATATGATGATTTTCTATAAAGTTCATCCCCTCCCTTCATAGTGCGGTTTTGATGCATACACCAATCCCATCATGCTCACCTTTCCCATGCCTAGTCTCAAAATAGTTCCAAGTATGATGTACATTGTATGTTTTATGCAAAATACTCAACCATTGGAATACACGGGCATTTTTTAATTGGCCTAAACAACCATCTAACCATATCCAATGTCGATCCATATTCATATTTCTCTCCTTCAAGTTATCATAAAACATTTGAAAGCAAAGTTGCAGTACATAATTTAGGTCATGACACCTATCATCACTTATGTAGAAGTTTGTCTCTTTCACTATTATCCTCCTATCTTTGTTGCTTTCATTGGAAATAGTGCACTAGGTAGGGGTCGAACCTATGACTTTCTACTTAGGAAATAGACGCTCTGTCCACTAAGCTACAAGCTTTGTTGTGTTATTACCCATGTTAAATACTATAGTATCGCATCATTTTAGTTGATTCCTTTTTTATATATATAGTTTCAATAAATTCAACTCCTCTGTCACTCAAGTGGATGCGTTGGAGTGGTTATCAGGCATGACTAGAAATCATGTGGGATTTTCTCATGTAGGTTCAAATCTTGCCATCCACGATTGATATTTTATTGATCAACATTACAATGACCTTTAAAAACATTTTATTGATCAGCATGACAATGACCTTAAAAACATTTTATTGATCAGCATGACAATGGGAATTAAAAAGGATAACATTTTTTATGAAGTTGGTGAACCAACAAAGTTTGCTAACTTCAAAGTTCACGTCATAGAGAAGAATTTGTAAATTTAGCTTCTCAATAACGCCAACAAAGGCTTATTTCTCCAAAAGGTTCGTTAATTGTATGCTTAGGATATTTGAAATCCTTGATTACAACTTGGTTGTGCAAACGTTACAGTCTTACCTTCAGAAGAATGAGTGATTTGATAGATTGATAAAAATTGTAGGAGATTCTTGGAACACATAATACATCACTAAACTAACCATCATCTACCAGAACTATTCTAGATCCTACAACACTAAGATATCTATCATCACCAACAAATATTTTTTTGGTGTTGCATTCATTCATAGTAGAAAATATGGCTTTATCCTTAGCCATATGATAAGATGCTCCAAAATCAATGAGCCACTCATTAGAAGAAGAAGAAGAAGATGCATTAAAGGAAAAACCAAAATCACAAAGTGTGTGTCCTTGAGATGTTGACTTTGGAGATGAATCAAGGTTGATGTTGTGCTTCTTCATTGTTGCTTCCAAGGTTGCCATCTCCTTGAAAATTTTAGATTCATCATGATTATATTTCCCATTAAAGTTACAATGACACTTAGTGTTCTTACCTTTTGATTTGGTTCCTTTGTCATTTTTGGAAGAATGAGTTGATTGAGAGGGTTTGGGACCATTGTTTCACTTATTATTGTGAAGATGTTTCTTTTTGGGATTCCTGGGATTCTTGGACTTCTTTTATGTTGTGCCATAAGGCTTTGATAGATGTATGTGCATTTCTAATTATTCAAAGATGTATGAGCTTATCTTGCTCTCTAATCAAGGAACTACAAAAAGATTCAAGAGTACGCTTTTTATAATGAAACCCCAAAGATTATTTCATGGAGTAAAAGGTAGATACAAAAATAGAATATCTAGGTCCAATCCTCGAAAGAATATGAAAAATGCATTGCTCATCTTTCCTTTTTATGTTGCATTCATCAAGTAAGAGTCTAAAGGTCTTGTACTTCGACAAATAGTCTTGTATGCAAAAGAAATCACCTAGATTTAAGGAAATCAACTCATTTTCAAGTTTATGACCTCGAATTTCTTTATGTTTACCAAACATAGTTTCCAACTTTTCCCAAGTTTTTTATGGATCTTCAATTCCTTGAAGGTGGAATTATAATTCATTAGAAATAGGAATTCTAATCAATCCATGAACCTCATCACATTTATTGGCCCATTTTATTTTATTATCATCATCATCAGGTTCAATTTCTTTCCCCAAGGTAATCCTGTAAAGTCCCCTACTTTGTAGGCCATCCTCCATACAGGATTTTCATGAGAAATAGTTGGAAGCGGTAAGTATAATATCACATACAGTGGCCTTACTGTAATATCTCAAAATGATAGGTGGTTTTAAAAAACGGCACTGAAAACGGACTTCGGATGTCAAAGTTATGCACTTTAAAAAAAATGCATAAAAAACAACCAAGGAGTCACATGGAAAGCAATGGTTGATCCACGTGGTAGAGAGAAACCCCCTCCAACACCCCCCTCACCCCCCCACACACACTAACTTTACTTAAAAGCTCACTTTTACAAATAAGTTGCTTCAAAATAAGTGAGAAGCACTCTTACAATATACTTACTTTATAACTTAAAGTTACATGAACTTTTCAAAAAGTAACAAAAAGAAGGACTTGAACCCAAGACCTATTACATTTTAAAGTAACTTTCAACCAAGTGAGCTAAGCAAAATATTTAGTAATATTATGGAGGAGAATGGAGGTGTTGTTGTTGTTGTTGTTGTTGTTGTTGTTGTTATGAAAGTGTGCCTACCCAAAAAAAAACCGTTCCTTTTGGCCTGCAAGACACTTTAAGAAACCACCAAAAAACAAAATAATAAATTATGAAACTAAAATGTTCATATTTGTGGTTAGTCCTTGGTTATCCTTCCCAGAGATGCGAGTTTTCTCATCGTTTTTGGTTTACCGAGTTCAAACAAAACGCACAGAAAAGAGCATACACAGTAAAGCAAACCCTTTCCACTCTGTTTCTAATTTGTTGAGTCCACACAGAGTTCATAGAAAAGAGAATACACAAATTTAAAAGGTAGCAGATCAGAAATAAAACAAAAACCAGGTAGAAATATGAAAGCATATGAAGAAAAAAAATTAAAAATACGTAATTTTAAACAGTATACCTCCACATATGGTAAAATGGTCGTATCTTGGACAAATAGAAACATTTTACAGTGGAACAAAAAGTGTTTTCAATTGGAAATGATGCTTTGAACACGACAAAACACCTCTCATTGCTCATAAAAGCATAGAAATATCATAAACAAAAATACTTTAATGATCTTGGAAACATTGGTTCAAGATCTAGATCACCATTGGAAGCAGAACTTCGTAAGAGCTCTAGTGATGCCATGCTCAACTATCACAGGATACTTCCAAAAGATCAAACATATTGAGCAACTACTCACACAAACAGATCACAGATCAACACACCGATGTTTTTACGTGGTTTAAATCCTCAAAGAGGGAAACACACCACGAACCCAGCTACTTGAGGCAATATTATTATGCAAAAGAAAAGAATATTACAAATGAGCTTCTCATAATCAATCAACTAGTAAATGAACCTCCATGCTCTTTAAATAGAGATCATGGACCAATCGAGTGTTAAGCCATTGATCAATAGTCATTAAAATCGAGGAGAAGATGAACCGTTAGATCACTCTATGCCAAGAACATATCATGACCATCGCATTACATGTGTACAAATGCATACTAATGCATATTGAAGAAACACACTTTACCTAACAAATATATTATGACAAGTTGATCTTAACTAACTCCTAAGTGTCTAAATATCCTAACAATGACCCCCTTTATTATATTTATTTCATTAATTTCAATAAAATAATGATTATATATAATTTTAGTTTCAAGGCTAATTAAGTAGCAAATAATCTAACTAATTTTTATAAAAAGAAACTAATGTATCATGTATTTAATTAGGCTTAAAACCTAGTTAGCAAAAGGAGCCCTTACATTTGTTATCAAAGCAATAGGCTCAAATACTTGGGCCTTGGGGGCCATAGCCATGCCTAAGGGTAACACATTATACTAATATAATCAAATTTTTTTCTATTTATTTATTGTTTACAAGAATTGACTTCTAAATAAAAATAAAATTAAATGAAAAATCATGTTAAATACGGAAACCTAGAGCCACCACGAGAGTTAAAGATACTCATATTAGTTTTATTTAAATTTAGGAACAGAAAATTATACCACAAATGGAACCAAGTCTATGTTTATCCTAGGAAACCCAATAGGTATGGGCTTCCAATGTGCTTACAATTTAAAACTACATTATATGAGAAAAAAAAATTGCAGTAGTAAGAGATTGCAGATTTGGATTATACCTCTAAAAGACGAAAAGTCACACTAGTGATCATAAGAATCTAGTAGCTACATACATACTGTAGTAAAATAGAAATTGTGACCAAAAAATATATAAGTTGTAAGCAGGAGGTCTCAAGGTCAAATCCATAGGTGGCTATGCATTGATATATAAGGGCCTCACTTGATGTCCCCATCGGTTTAGGCTCCATAATCAGACTCCCCGACGGGGTGAGGCCCTTTCGGGTGGCCCCCCTGTGAATTCTTCCCGTGGACATAGCAACTCTCTCCGAGGTTGTGAACCACATTGATATATATATATATATATATATATATATATATATATGAAATGTAATGGTTTGGGGTTGATAGGGAGTCTAGGGTTCATGATGGACAGAGTCTAGGGTTTTCAGGTGGGCCGAGGATGGTCGTCTTTCAGGCTGCAAACACTGGTGCCTGACTATGGTCAAGGTTTACAGTCCTGAGGCATGGGCTAGAGTCTGCAGGTGGACGAAGGGTGATGCAGATTCGTGCACGTGGAACAACAACAGACTTTACCATCCCTGTGAAGGGGGTACTAGACGGTGAAGTTTTTACTGTTACGACACATTTTCCTATCTCTTTCGATAAGATTTACCTGCCATAGTTTTTTCCCTATTTTTCTGAATATGGAGCTTGAATAGCTGGATTACTCATTCAATCAGAGTGATAACGAGGTTATCTGGGCATCGACACCTGGCACTGTGTGGGATGAGGTTGGTGGGTTGCATTCGAATGGGGCATCTAGAGTGTCTGTCAATTACTGTGACAACACCCAACATGGGTTAGGTTTTTCCCCCTCGGGTTTTCTGGTTTCTTCACCATCTCTAGCAGGGGTTCCTACGGCCTTTGCTTCAGGTGAATCGTCCTGCCTGAGGACGTAGATGTCCCGTTCTGGTCTTCTAGACAAGTCACTCGAGCTTTCGAAGGGTGCAGTAGGACTGGGGTTGGGCTGAAGAGGGGGACTAGAAACTGTCTGGCTGGTGGGGGGGTGCCGGGGGTTACAGTGGAGTCTCGGGCTGATGGGAGTGATAATGGCATTGCGGTGAAGGGTTTTGTTTTGGATTTTATCGGGGCACTTGAACAGAGGGGTTTTGCCACTCCTAAGACGAGCTCGGGGACGAGCACAGATGACGGTGGAGGTGGCTCTTCGGACGGGGTGGAGTTCGTTGGGAAACGTGGTCGAAAGAGGTGGTTGAAGTCTAGCCACACTAGGTATAACTATGCCCTAGGTGAAGATATAGAGTGGCACCAGATCATCCAAATGACAGATAAAATTTTGGTGGGGAAAGCTTTGGGTAGGTCCTTTGCTCTACGAACCATTGTTGGGTGGACTGAAGGCCACTGGCTGGCACATTTGGGATATGTACCTGAGATTGTGGAACTCACCAGGAATTGGTTCACTTTCAACTTTCTTTCAGCTGAACATGCTCTCTGGGTTCTCAATAGGAATTAGAGTTGGGACCATTGCCATGTTCTGCTCAAACCATGGGCACCCGATGTTTGACGCCAACAGAGAACGTTTGGATGTTATACCATTGTGGGTGAATCTTCCTAGGCTCCCTCTTCATTACTAGTCGGAACGTCATTTCAAGGGCATTGGGAATATGCTTGGCTCTTATCTGGAGGGGGGCTATTCCTTTATGCATACTAAACAGAGGAAGGTCGCGAGAGTTTTGGTCGATTTGAATGTGGGCAACAGTCTTGCTAAAGACATTACTTTGAGTTGGGGTCCCTATTCCTCTATGTAGAAACTTGATTATGAGAATTTTCCTTTTCGTTGCAGGCGATGCCATGTGTATGGACACCTGGCAGCTGAATGTAAACTCCCCCTTCGCACTAGGAACGGTGGTAGACGAAGGTGGGTGGATGGAGTGGGTAATTCTACACCGGTTGGGAATATGGGGCCTGAATGCAATACGTCGGAACAGGAGGACTCTGGTAAGGAACAGGAGGTTTCTAGTAAGGAACGGGTTGCTGAACCTTTTTTGGAGGAGGAACTGGTCCCGGCTCATATCGGGGATGATAGCGAGGGTCCCTCTAACCTCCGCCATTCTCAGGATTTTCACTTTACGGGTACTCCATCTTCTAGCATTAACCCCTCTTTTAATTTTGTTATGAATCATGTTACTATTGTTGATTTGGACTGGGTTGAGGCTTTGAAAAACCTGAATATCTCTTCGTCTTCTGTATTGGAAACTGTCAAACTCATTGAACCCCCCCCAACTATCTTAGATGAAGTGGTGCCCTGTTTGATTCTGGATCCTGACCCTGACCCTATTGAAGCTACATCCCCGCCTTCCCCAACGGAGTCTTCAAACTCTGGCTATTTCCTATGCTCTGCTACCAAACTTGCCTCTGGGGGACTGGGGTGTGGGAAGGTTGTGCCCGCTAAAAGTAGGGGCTGGAAAACTTTAATCTCAAAATCTCAATCCAAAGCTAAATTGGATCAGTTGGATGGTAAACAATAGACTATTGAACAGGCTCTTAGAGCGGTGCACACCCACAAGAAGGGTCGGTGATCAAGATTATGTCCTTCAATTGTCAAGGTCTGGCTGGTCCCCTCAAAAGATCAGCGTTGCACAAGGTGGTTGCACTAGACCATCCGGATATCATTTTACTTCAAGAGACTATGGGTGACGGAGAGACTGTTAAGGCTCATTTGGAGAGTTGGTTTGACGGATGGACGTTTATTACTCTGGATGTTTGGGGGCGCTCTGGAGGCCTAGCTATTGGTTGGAATGTCAGGTCGGTTCAAATACACACTATTTGGGGCATGGAATCTGTGCTCAGATTGTCTTTCTCTGCTATGGACTTAGGGGAAGTCCTTACTATGGTAAATGTGTATGGTCCTTATCTTAATCGGGTCCCCTTCTGGGATGCTCTTCTCAACAACCCCCTTGTTCAAGGGGATTCTTTGCTACTGGGAGGTGATTTGAATTTTTCTTTGGGGCCATCTGAAGTATGGGGGCCTAGGGCCCGGACGGATTATTTGGCTGGTTACTTTTCTCAACGTCTTGCTGATAAAAATTTGATTGACATTGAGCCTATCAAGCTCAAACCTACCTGGAGAAACAACCGTATTGGGGAAAGTAGAGTGGCCAAGCGGTTGGATCGGTTTTTGGTCTCGGAATCTTTGGTTGATAGGTTCTTTATCTTACGCTAATGGGTTGGATCCAGGGGTGCCTCTAATCATTTTCCAATCTTTATTGAACTTCGGCCTGGTCCTCCTAAACCACCTGGTCCTCTCAAATTCAACAAGGTTTGGCTGAATGATAACTCCTTTTTTACTATGGTTCACTCTATGTGGATACCCTACAATCCTCGAGCTCTTCTCTCAGCTTCTTTTCAATTTGCTGCTAATCTCAAGTGGATCAAGGGTCCTATTAAAAAATGGGCACACAAAAAAAGATTGCGTGAGGATAGAGAACTAAAACAGATTGAAGCAGAATTAGCTGTGATTTATGAGGGGGTGGATGGTGGACTGAGATCTCAGTAATCTAAAGAACTCTTGGTGATACTGGAAGGTAGGCGGAATACTCTTTTGATGGAGAAGGAAGAGAATTGGCGTCTTAAGAGTAGGGCGACGTGGCTTGAAGCTGGGGATGAGAACACTAAGTTCTTTCATGCCTTTTCTCGAGGAAGGAAGGTGGCTAACACTGTGTGGAGTCTGGAAGATGCTAATGGGGAGTCACATTCTACTTTTGATGGAATGGCCAGGGTGGGGGTTGAACACTTTCAGGAACTTTTCAGGGCGCCTAATCAGGCCACGGTAGCAGAGGTTATTAGAGTGGCACAACTCTTTCCTCGGTTTGTGGATGAAGAGGATAATGCTGCTTTGATGGAAGTTGTTTCTGAAGAGAAACTCAAAGCTGCCCTTCAGAGTTTTCAGAAAGATAAGATCTCGGGACCTGATGGTTGGTCTGTTGAATTCCTTTTGGCTTTTTTTGATTTTCTAGGGGATGATTTACTTCAGGTGGTGGAGGACACTCGACTCACTGGTAGGATCCCGGCCAGTTTTAACTCAACCTTTATTGCCCTCATTCCTAAGACTGACAATCCTTCCTCACTCAATGACTTCAGGCCTATTTCTCTTTGTAATTATGTTTATAAGGTAGTGACCAAAACCATTGCTCGAAGATTGAAGTGTATTTTGTCCAGGAACATTTTTGATGAACAATTTGGTTTCTTGGAAGGCCGTCAAATCCACGAGGCCATTGGTGTGGCTCAGGAGGGCCTACATAGCATCAAAACCAGAAAATTGAAAGGAGCTATTCTTAAGATTGATCTTTCAAAATCCTACGACAAAGTAAGTTGGCTTTATACTCGAATGCTCCTTACTCATTTGGGTTTTGACATTGGTTTCATTAGGTGGGTGATGAGCTACTTGACCACTGTCTCTTTCTCTGTTCTCATTAATGGAGCGGCCTCCCCCTTCTTTCATTCTGAACGTGGGCTAAGACAAGGATGCCCCCTGTCTCCCTTACTGTTTCTTCTATTTGCTGAAGGACTTAGTAGGGCACTGAGGGAAGCTAAGAGACAGGGTACTTTGAAGGGAATCCAGGTGGCTCCCAATATTTTCATCACACATCTACTGTTCGTTGATGATGTTCTTATTTTTTGCACCGGTTCAAAGAGAGATATTGCTACTCTGAGGGACATCCTTGAACTTTTCATGAAAGCCACAGGGATGGACATCAATGTTGGGAAGTCCACTCTTACTACCAATTTTCTCAGTGATGTAGAGATTCAGGCGTTCAGTGGAGTCTTCCCTTTCTCACTCCTTGAGGTGGATGATGGCATTAAATACTTGTGCTTCCCTTTGAAGCCAAATGACTATAAAAAACAGGATTGGCATTGGCTGCTTGAAAAAATACATAAGAGACTCAAGGTTTGGAGCCATAAGTGGTTATCTAGGGCTGGTCGGTTGGTGTTGGTTAAAGCAGTCCTGGAGGAAGTCTCGGTCTATTGGATGTCATTGTCCTGGATGCCCAAGGGGATTTTGGAGATTATTTGTAAGATCTGCTTTAGATTCCTTTGGGGTGGTAAAGAAGTCACTAGTGTTTCCCCTTGGGTCCGGTGGCAGAGAATTGTTGTTCCCAAATCCCTGGGGGGATGGGGCTCAAAGAATATTTTCCTTTTTTCTCAAGCTCTGGCGGCCAAAGGGGGTTGGCGGATCCTGAAAAATGCTAATCTGTGGACCAAGGTTGTTACTCAGAAATATATTGCCCTAGGTTCTGTTATGGATTAGGTTCGGAACCCTCGGAGGGTTCATGTGGGGGGATCAGTCATTTGGAAGGCGGTGGTCACTTATTTTCCGGTGATTGGCACTAATTTGGTCTGGAATGTTGGTGATGGGAGGTCTCAGGGTGGGGGAGGACCCGTGGTTTGGTAGTGCTAGTCGTCACTTACTACAGGAGGAAACGGTGATGGCATTAAGGACATGTGGTATCACTTTCCTGTCTTAGTTGTTCGATCCTGTCCAGGTCAGGCCGTGGTTTCAGTCATGGAAGGAGGTGGATACCTTGGAACTCCCGATTGTTCATCATGATGTTGTGTCCAACTACATGAATGAAATTATCTGGTCCCAGATCGTGCTAAGGGATAGGGATGATGACTTAATCTGGGAAGGGGATCCGAGGGGTGGATACACTCTAAAAGGAGGTTATATCAGCCTCAGCACATAGGGCCTTATTAGAGAACCTCTCTAGTGGTGGAAAAAACTCTGGAAGATTAAATGCCCACCAAAAAATTGATTGTTTATGTGGAACATTCTTGAAAATAAAGTTCCTACGTGGGACAATCTACAAAAAAAGAATAAGCAGTGACCTGGGTGGTGTATTCTTTGTAAGAACGCTGATGAAAATGTTTCACATCTTTTTATTCATTGTCCTTATACGAGAGAGGTCTGGGATGATTGCTCACGAATTTCTGGTATTAACTGCATCTGGTTGGGAAACTCGGTCCTACATGCATGGGAAAATTGGAATGCTGGACAGCTACAACAATCGGTGAAATCTCTTCCTCTTCTTGTTAGTTGGGGAATTTGGCTGGCCCGTAACAATTATATTTTCTTCGATAAAGTGTGTACTCTGAATTTTATAGCAACACTTTCCTATGGTATTCTTCAGGCTTTCCCACACCATGTGAGAGCAAGGAAACAGCGGGAGGTTTTGGATCTGGTTATCGACAGAATGGTTCCTTGGGGGTTCTTTGATGGGGCAACCCAGAACAACACCTGTGGGGGCGAGGCAATACTCTTTCTTTATACCACACACTACTTTACTTTGGTCATGGGTCTGGGGGAAGGAGGAAACAACTTTGTTGAACTAATGAGCCTTAAACTTCTTCTTATCTTTGCCTCAGAGAATGGATGTCAAAACCTCAACTTCTTTGGTGATTCTATGAATGTCATTAACTGGATTAATGGGACTCAACAATGCAGAGACATTAGAATTAGTAACTTATTTTTTGACATCAGAGAGATGCTGCTCTTATTTGACTCTTTTACATGTCGGCATGTTTATAGGGAAAACAACCAGGAGGCGGACTCGGCCTCAAAGGAAGGTCTGCAATTGGCTTTGGGGCTGGAAGGTGAAAGAATACAGGGATGGGAAAGTACAGGAATATTATCATCGCCCATTTATAGAACTTGTACTTTGAATACTGTTGGCCCAATACTAGTGGCCTGAACACTACTCAACTATGGTTACTTTTCTTTTTTGTTTATCACTGGTTTACATCACCTTTCTGGAGTTGCTGGTGTTAATATTGTGGAATTGTTTTTGGATATTTTCATGATCTTATGGTACTCGGGAAGCATAGGCCTTGGTGCCGAACTTTATGCAGACATTTTTGTAACAGATATTATATAGATCTATGGCTGTAGACTTCGGTCTGGTAAACTCTTATGATTCTAAACGAGATGCACCTGTGCATATACTGAATGTAATTTTGTTCACCTCTATTGAAATAAAATTACTCTTTTTTTCCTTGGAAAAAAAAAAAAAAATATATATATATATATATATATATATATATATATATATATATATAGATATATAGATATAGATATAGATATAGATATAGATATATAGATATAGATATAGATATAGATATAGATATAGATATAGATATAGATATAGATATAGATATAGATATAGATATAGATATAGATATATAATTTTTCAAGCTTAGAGCCATGGAAATGTCTATAACGAGTGCTACCCTTTAATCTGCACAGTACATTAAACAAAAAAAAAACATGAGCAAAATTGAAATACATTGATATATATGAATTAAAAACAAGCTAAAAAAAATTGAATAGAATGAAGGGTGCTAGGGTTTGATTCCAGATCTCTTATTGCAAGGCAATTATTTTATTTTTTTTACAGAAACGGTTGATAATCATTATATTAAAAAAAGAGGTTCTTACAAAAAGATTTGGAAGACTGTACCCAACAAAAGGAGGGTTGAAGGCACCTCATAACCAGTCTTTTAAGTTCATACATAGCCGAGAATTTATCAAACAGGGAAAATAAGCAGACAGTTTTAATTGCCGATAACATAAAGAAAAAAAAACCTTCATAGCTGAGAACACTTAGTGTTCATCTGACGATCCTTGAGCTTGCTTCCTTCTCCCACGTCCTCGGTGTCCATGCCAATAATTTCCACAGGGATGTTGCTTTTGTTGGTCCTGACGCAGTTGACCTTTGCTTCTACTATCCTTAAACAGCTGTGCACAGACTCTACTTTTCCAACCAAACCTTCATAATAATCCTTCATCTTGGTGCAATTGTTCCTAATGTCAGAGTTTGAAATCTGGACAAAGGTTGCCAACTGAAAGATTGACTTCTTCATGTCCCCAAATTCCCCTCTTAGCCAATTAACCTGTGATTCTATGTCCTACAGATGGGAGAGCACACCAGGAGAAGGACTGTCAGGTTCCTAGGGAGAATACAGGTTCACCGCTCCCCCGATTTCCCCATTCTAATTCCAAAGCTTGCCATTGTTTAAATCTCCAGGGCTGCCACGAACATGTTGCAGAGTGCCACCTTGAACGAGACAAGTACCTGCATCCACAGGTCGCCAATTCCTACTATGATCCTGCTTAGTGCCAAAATGAACACCATTTGCAACAGGTTTAAAGTTCTGCCCCTGTCCGCCATACAACGGATACCAATTTCTTCCTGTCTCCACATTTCTAGGGCACCCACGCCTAACCTACTTGGCCCGCTTGCTATTCGTCCCATGAGCTTCCTTTCCAATGCTGCTGTGGCCCTGTACCACCTCCAAAGCCGAGAGATATCTCTTCAACCCAACCTCCCCAGAATTAAGTTGAATGCAGGCCTTGCAATGATTGCATTGCAAAGCCGGAAGGCAGAAGTTTCCATCATTCCCACTGGCCATACTGTAACGTTCAGACGCAGAGCGGCAAAGATGGCAAAGTTGAGTGAGGAGAATGAGGGCAGATTCGTCACCCTGTTCATAGAAATAGGAGCTGCATCCCTTGGCACCTGCCTACATTGAAGTCTCGCATGCGAGACAGGTGGAGTCAGACTGAGGACGCCGCAGAGAATGTCTTGGGGAGTCGGGCAAGGATCCAGAGCAGATCGAGCAGCAGAGGTGGGGTCTAATGTCCAATGCGATGGCCCAATAAGGTCGAGGGTGGGAGTTATGAGCGTTGGGGGGGTCAAGATCACCCAAAGATCTATGGGACCCAAACATTATCAAAATTTTGTCCATTTTTAACCATAAGACCGCAATTTAACCCTGCTCCAATGTTTGCCATGGAGTCTACTTGATGATTGTTTTTTCTGAGAATGTGGAGGAGGGATATAGATCTTAGTTCTTTGAGCTTGTGGTAGAAATGAAAGTGGTACTTGGATGCGGGCTTGCGGGAGTTATTAACTAAGGCCCTTGCTTCTTTGATCACCAAGAGAGAGTCGCCAATAGCAATCAATTCCTGCACGTTACTTTCCTTATCTATTTCAATTCCTTTGATAAGGGCAAGCCACTCCACATCGTTGTTTGTCTGCCTCCCAATCCCCCATGCGTAGCTAGTCAGCTTGTTTCCTTCGGAGTCCAGAAGAGTAGGGCAATTATTTTCTTAGGCCACACCCATATTTGTTTTTTTTTTTAAATACAAAATACAAAAATATATAAAGGCCTTGGGATTTTAGGCCCAAAAAAAAAAAAAAAAGGCAAATTCGTATTTTGGTCATAAGATTTAAATTTTTGACTTGTTTGAGATATACCATAGCTCATTTCAAAGCTAATAGAAAATACTACAATTTATCTTGTTTATGTATAATCTAAATAATTACATACAAAAATCACAAGTAATGTTACGGTTCAGGTTTATGATAAAATTTCAGAAATAACATTTTTTTTTTAAATCAATGAAGAAAACTCATAAATTTAAGAGAAAATGAATGGGATAACGTGTATATCTTAGCTCTTCACCCCTGCAAGAAAACAATGAAGCCTTCATTCTCTCTTCAAACAACATGCAAGCAAATAATAGAGTCTTCATTCCCTCCTCAAACAACCTGCAAACAAGAGAATACTAAGAAGATTGTTAAAACCAAGAAGAAGAAGATAAGAAAAGAGAAATAATACTAAAAAATCCATGATAAACAAGAAGAGAAAATAAGAGGAATCCTCACCTTAAGAGGATAATCCTCATAAAAGAAACCCTCTCTTCCATAATATCCATGAGGAAGAAAAAACCCTAGCTAGAAACCCTAAGAGAAGAAGAAATGAGGATAAAAGAGGAAGAGAGGAAGAAAGAATAGAGAAAAAAATGAGAGATTAGGGTTGAGAGCCTTTTTATGGAGGAAACTCCCCTAATTCCAATTACAAAAAACAAATTACCTCACACTCCTCTAGATTAAGACAAGTGACATGTTTTGAGCTCTTGATTTTATTGAAATGTTTTTTCCCTCTTCACATTAAGTAAGTTTTTTACTTAGTGATTATCCTTATGATTAAATATTAATTAATTTTATAGAGATAAGTGAGATTAATGATTTTAAACTAACAATTAACCATGCATGCCAATAAAATTTATTTTTAATTATTCAAAAAGCAATGTTATATAAAAGGAATAATAACAAAGGTTATATTTTATTGGGCTTGTTTATATGCATTTTTTTTACGATAGTGATACATTTTCAAAGATATGTATATTTTTCCTTGGAATTGGGGGACACACACACACACGCACGCACGTGTATTATTGAGTATTTACCCACACCATATATGTTTAGTCACAATAAATAATTATATAGTTGGAGTGTTACTCGTTATATAGTCTATGCTATTTTAGTTTAGAGAATCTATTTTATTATTTGTTGTCAACAACAAACATATTTTAATTTTACAAGTAATGTAAATACATATTTTTATGGTTGTTAACCCAAGCCGCCCAATCAAGAAATTAATTATAAAAGGATAAATACAACATATAAAACTATATCTAAATATTATACTCACATATTAAATTTTATTCATTTTCTCAAATGGGACATGAGAAAGTAATTATAATATTTATTATTACTGATAATAGAGAACATTTCTTAATTGATTTTTAGTAGACCATAGTGAGGGCATTCACATGTTTCACACTATCATTAATTGAGTTCGCTGATAAGACTAAGCCATTAAAGGGTATACTGCTAAGATACTTGGAATTTTAATTCATAAATAACCATGCATAATATTGATTTTCCAATTGGTAATATACTCATACCCTTAAATATAAATGAAGGTGATTTCTTTCATGGAAGAGAATTGTTCAAAAATATGTGTGTTCCTTTAAATTGTCAATGTTCTTGGTTCACTATATTGTTCTTATGATGTGGATCTCCTTATGCTTAAGTGCATTTTGTGGACTAATTCACACATTGAGTTTTGTTATACTAAACCACATTTTGGATGATTTTATGGTTGAATTTAAACCATTTTCCTTGTACATGATTGCACTTAGGGAATTAATTAATTAATTAAGATGAGAAAGTTGTATACAAGTAATTTTATTTAAAAAGTGCCACTAATCATTACCTCCTACACTTAATCTTAACGATTAAAGATAATCAGTAATCATTTTTAAAGCAAGATTCGAATCTATTACCCACACTAGGGTTGATTGTTGAAGTCAAGCAATAATTATTAATGTTGATTTATATGTCCCCAGGTTAGTTAGGTGAACAAATTGTTCTTCCTAATGATAAGTAATTTACATGATTATACAAGAATAATTCAATTATCTTGGTATTTTTTATGCCTACACGCGGCATTACATTTGATATACATGATCATGAATATTACACAAGCACTCTAAACTTGCACATCAATTTATGGAGAAGGAAACATGCATGATACGCAAACATAGAATAAAAGAATTATAAGAGCTTGAACAAATTCTAACCATAATTAGGTCTACTCCCTTGAAATAAATTTAATGTAGCCATGGTTGATGCCAACACCAAGAGATTGCTTCCTTAGAGCTCCTATGTAGACTTGCAGAAGGTTTGATTCAATGAACTATGGCATGCCCTTGTAGAATTTGCATAGGAAACCATCTAGTCCATTGGATTTCTCATCCAAGATTTATTTGAGGGTAGCCATTAATTCATCCAAGGTGATAGTCTTCGCATAAGCTCTCCTTTGCTCCTCAAATACATTGATAAGAATTATGTCCAAACATTTGTACATGACCACATTTCTTTTCTCTATGTATGATTACACTTGGAGTACCATTGAATAATGGGAAATAAACACTCACCCAATCACCACTTGGGTAGTGGTACAACCAGCCCTAGCCTTGAGGGCCATCAATCATTCCCTAACCTATTTGATAGTTGGGGCCTAAAAATATATCCTTCATGGGTATGTCTCTCGTCCTACACCAAAGGAATTGAGCTTGGTTTGAGCCCAGTTGCTTCAACAGTTTTCATCCACTTGTAGTAAATAATGCAACTTTGCAACATAAGAATGCTTCTCCAAGTCAAATGGATTGAACTAAAGGGTTCGTGAAATTTCTTCAAACTCTTATTTAACAACCCTATTCTAGCTTTGTCAAATGGTTGCAATATGTTGACCATACCCTCATAGAAAGGCCACCACATGGGAAATGACATAATCCCACCATGTAATCCAACCATCCTCCCCACAAGTTCAATGAAGGACAATCCAAAGTGTTTTCTTACAAGTTAACCAACCAAGGCTCTGCAAGTGTGAAATATTAAAGATATATCTAGCTCTAGGAATCTATATCTTTTGCATCCCCCATGAGAGAGTAGACCAAATTAGTTGACGGTCTAAGAGGACGGTCATTCCATCCATGTGGACTCACCTGTCCCTCAGAGTATTAAAGTGGAATTTATTATGTTCTAAGGGAATCGCTCTATCCAACCTTTGGGGAATGGTTCCCATCCTTTACGAAAATTATTACATGTGAATCACAAATTTGTCGAGTCATGTGAATCACAATTTTTTTGAGTCGTGGCCTTTTTCCTAGTTTAGGTCATACAACCCATGCCAATTTTAGAAGGAAATCCAAGCCCCTATTACTCATATAAGATTTAAATCGGTAAGAACACCATCTTTATCTCCATGGTTCTCAAGCATGCTAAAAATTTCCACATATCAACTTGGAGGTGTATAGGAGCTCATCGCTAGCCACTACCAACCCACGATCAAATCCAATCATCATTTGAAAAGCATAAATGTTGGCGAAAGAAAGAATGCAACCATCAAGATTAAGGAAGTGCCAGACAAATATTTGTGAAGAGTCTAACCCCTAGTTAACTATTGCCCTTGCAAATTGGGGGAATATTAGGATATAAAGCCTTCCTTTCCCTTCACTATATTCTAACACAATCATTAGTGAGTGAGTGTCGATCTCAATAAAAATCCAATAATCTTATGTTCTTACAAGCATAACAAGTCAACCCCACCAATGGAATACATCACTACATGGTTGATCGTGTGTTTTCTACCTGGGTTACTGAGACCCTACACATTCCACAAGACAACTATGATTGAGAACTTCCAATGGCATGCATCTCCTCCTCATTTTCCTAGAGGCCAAGGAGGGCGTTAAGAGAATTTGAACTGATAAACATTTTCTCTTAATGAAGCCAATCCTAAATAGTAATAGGACTAAGCTTCTTTACCAAGTTGTTAAGTTCCTCGTCCCACTAATGAAACAATGGCAATGGGGAATGAGCTATGTCATTCCCTCCCTATTGAGAAGGTCTACAACTCGGTGAGGCGCCACTTTCAACATAGTTGAAGGCCTGGAGAGTTTAGCTGGCATAAACACCTTCTACGTTTGGTCCTTTAGAGGCCCATTATATATGTTTATTCTAACCACCTCAATCCATCCTCGCTTTGAAACATTGGCCCAAGAACTAGTAGGCATGGGGGATATATCCCCAACAAGGCTTGTTCTGGGTTAGGTTGGTTTATCAAGGACAACGTCAAATATGTTGATATGGGATTTGACATGAAATAGGTGTTGGGGGGGTTAATGTACCACACTACCTTGTGATTTTCTTTATCACCCATCCCAATGTAGACAAATTGCTTCAAATCCTTTATCAAATTGACTTTGACGTAGACCCTACATTGAAGCCTAGGGTTTAAAAACATATTTAGATGTGACAAATAAACCACTTTATCATGCCCACAATGCATTCTAGAAAATGCCATAAATGCATTATGAGGCCAAGGAATTGTACCCATGCCAGAAAGGACATCCAAGGGCATTGATCAACATAGACACCATTTGACCATAAAGAGAATACAACCAGAATATTATTACAAATCCAAGACCCACGTTGCAAAATCTATGTGACATGCGCCTTCTCAACAATTTGGAAAGGAAAAAATCTTTGATAAGGGTTCAAGTTGGAGGGCATTTCTAGCCATGGCCTGTGAGGCTCCTAAGCTTCCCTCACCCAACTACGAATAACAACATATGGTTGGAAACACCCTACAAAGTACCCTAGCACACTTTCTTCTTGATATGCACTTCTTGTAGAATTTCATTGATCAACATGAATATCAACAATAAAATCAAGATGAAGGTCTAAGTTATGTCATGATAAATGTTCAATAAAAAATTTTGGGATTCCTTGAGTGGATACCATTATCATTGTCATCTACAATGTTTGTGCTATCTACAACAACAATAACACCTTGTCAATGCTAACTAAGCCACACATTGAAGGCAAAAATGAGGAAAGGATATCAAATCCCAAACCTCACACCATATCCAAAACTCTTAGTTCAATCGATATCAAAGCTCCTCCAAGTTGTCAAAATGCTATTTCACATTATTAATATCCTAAATAAACTTTTTAATCTTTAAAATAGCAAATGCTTCCAGATTTGGAGATGGAATTTGAACCATTATTATGAAGAGTAGGAAAACAATTGACGAACCTTTTGGAGAAAAACAGGTCTGTGTTGGCGTTTTTGAGAAGCTAAATTTACAACTTCTTCTCTATGATGTGAGCTTTGAAGTCAGCAAACTTCTCTAGTTAGCCAACTTTCATAAAAACAGATTATCCTTTTTAATGCCCACTGTCGTGCTGATCAATAAAATGTTTTTAAGGTCATTATCGTGCCGATCAAATAAAAATATCAATCGTGGACGGCAGGATTCGAACCTGCGCGGGCAAAGCCCACATGATTTCTAGTCATGCCCGATAACCACTCCGGCACGTCCACTTGAATGCTATCAACCCCGCATTTTTCAAACTGTACCTAATAAACCTAAAGGATGGAGCGTAACAACACAATAGTAATATTAAAATTCTAACAATAAGTGTAAGAAATATAGCAACAGCGCCTGTAGCTCAGTGGATAGCTATTTTATTTCCAATCTACAATTCACTTTAGGACAGCTCAAAGCCCAAATCCATTGGGTTGTAAATGTTAGGTAGACTAGGTCACGTTGACTGTTCTAGTCAACGTGATAACTATTATACTATAAAAAAAATCGATACATTGTCATAGTCAACGTTTTTGAACGATACATTGTCATAGTCAACATTTTTGAACGATACATTGTTGGCCATGATTTACATGAGTTTCACTATTGGACCTTTATGATGATAAGGGCCTTAGAAAATATCTGATTTGTTTGAGTATGATATTTAGATTCATGGTTGGAAGGGAGTAACCCTATCCAAGGAGTTTTCTAATCCACTCTTTTTGCCCTGCAACAACAAAATCAAGTTTAAAAAATTTAGTTTTCATGGAGTGTCAACTATAGGTTGGAAGATATCACCATCTCATTTCACTTGCTTGTTCATATCAACTAAGGTCAAAATGGATCACATAAGATTGGCGTCATTATAATGGAATTGGGTTGGATGAGCCTCCACATGCACTTTTCCAAAAGTGGATCATATAAGGTTGGTATCATTATGATGGAGCTCAGTTGGATGAGCCTCCACTTGCACTCTTCCAAGTAACCCCTATTTTGGTTTAGGTGGTGCCTCTTCTTTTTAACTAGGACTTGGAGCAATTTTGTTTGTTATGGATGGTAGATATTTCATATTGCAATTTATTAATAGGTTTAAGACTAGTCCTTCTTAAATCATCCATTTTTAAGTTGAGAGTTTATTTCTCTTAAAGAAAATCAAGCATCAGACCTTCATGATTCATTGTCAGTCTACATTGTGAAGCCTAACCTATCTCAAACAATAATATATTTGACCCATGAAGCTAAAATTGATATAGTAAACCTAGATTCTTTAATAGATCTAGAATAACATTAAACTTTTCAAAGATAATATCCATTGTTCATTAATGATTTCTGAACATTAATACCATGTATTAATTGAAGCAAATTCACAAGTTTGTTTCAAATGTTTATGATAGCCATAGCTAGATTCATTCATATTAGTTTCTTTCTTAAGAAATGTGTCCATATGAATAAATTATTTAAACCAATTCAATATTGTATTGATCTTATTATCTCCATGGACAAGGAGATTCTCCTTACCCACAAATAGATCTCAAATAGCCCACTCAATTATGTTGGTAAATTGGAACACCATTCTTTTTTCCATTGTTGTTTGTGAGTTTGTTTGGAGTCTAACGTTCTTGGGGGAGTTGGAAGGGAATTATACTTGGCATGACTCAATGAGGGTCGAAATTGAGTGGAAGAGTAACTCCCATGGAAGAGGAAGAGGCATCTTAGAGGTATTGAGACACTTGGGCTAGATTCCCTAGCTTCTATGACAATAATGATGAAGATGCTATGACACTTATGACAAGGATTAGACCTGATTGATGACATCTGACCTATATGACATGTCAGGGCTAAAAATAGCCTCCAAGAGGGCGCACAAGGGAGTTATAGAAGCCAAGATGCTTCCCCATTCGAATTGATGGAAGAGGGAGACTAGGAATTGTTGGACAAGTGGCACTCATTGGAATCTCTCTCCAACTCGAGTCGACATGAAGCTTTTGGAAGGAATTTGAACCATGGAGGACTTGGAAGGCTTATAAAAGACAAGAACAAATAAGGACAGGGGCGTTTGATCACTTCTCATTTTGCAAATTGGAGAGCATAGCTTGTCCATGCAAGTTGAATGTTTATTCTACTTGCCTTATTACCAATTTCGAGGGTGCAAGATTTCCATCCTAATTGGAAATTGGAGAGGACATTCAGACCTTTCATTTGGATCTACATGAAGTCATTTTTTGTAGGTTTAAGCTACAGGTCTGCTCGTGACCATTTCTTCTTCAACTTGTTCCCACTACTCTCTCACATTTCTCTTCATATTCTTGCTCTTGGAGGGAGGGCACACATGGTGAGATGCTGATCTCTTGGAGGGAGAGCACACATGGTGAGATGCTGATCTCTTTGGGGGAGTCCAAGGGACCCCATTTATATGTGAAATGATGTCTACAATCTGTATTTTATGCTCAGATAAACCTCAGATCGAAACCCCAAGTGAAACTATGTAAAAATGCCAAACTATGTATGAATGGTGCCATTTTCCCCTATATCTTGTTGTAAGAGCTTAAAGTTGTTTGCTATCGAAGTGTTTCAGTCAATATATGTGATTTTATTGTTGTATGGAGAGACATTAATGTACTTAAGAAGTTTCATACACATTATACAAGTCTTTGGAACATTTCTCTCAAATTTCATAGCAAGATGTAGTGTTTTTCTATCATTTCCCCCTATGTGAAGACATGTCTACAAATCTCTAATTTATGGGAGTTGCAGCAGCTTTTAGGAACTGATTAATGATGCATTTTGGTTCCCATTGAAGTCATATAAATAATCCATGTCTCTGTATTGAAATTTGGGAGCGTTGTACTGCATTTCAGAATCCATTAGTGACCTCTACCCTTGGGGGTTTGAACCTCGAAATTACTAGTAAAATTCCCCAATTTCTCCTGAAGTTAAATGAATGTTTCAAAATTCTTTTGAGAGTGTCCCAGCACCCATAAGATTCATTTTTATGTATTAATACCTTTCAAACACCTTCAGACCCAATTCGAAAGCCTTAGGATCCATTTGGAAGCATTTGAGTCACCACTAGTCCAAGGGTCGAATTGGCCAAAAATTGCAATTTTTCCAATTTCTTAAAATGGGACACTACAAGTGGTATCAGAGCATGGTCCTTGCACCTTAGTTGGGTGACCATTTATGAGGTCAAGAAGTCATCCCCCACCCTTAGAAATAGAAACTGAAAGTACTTTTGGTGAAGAGGAAGAAACAGGAGAAGAGGTACACTCTTTTGAAACTATGACTAAGGATGAGAAAGGAACCTCAGAGATGGAGGAGAAAGAGGAGTTTAGGAAATTCATGAAACCATTCTTTGAGGACATGACAAGGAGGATAATGCAAGGGTTCGAATTGATGGCTAGTCAAATTGAAAGCAAATTGGCATTAGGAGGCAGCAGTAGTTCTCCTTTTGAGGAAAAGAAGGCAATTGGTGAAAGTATTTTCTCAAAGACAGGGCCTCACAACCGAACCCGTGAATATCATAGCTCAACAAGAGATACCACACCTAAGTTTCTTGATCCCAAAGAGGATCCTAACACCCAATATGGTATGCATGAATTTCTAGCAGAATGGCAGCAGTTGAGTGAATATTGTAGAAGGACCTTACCATTTGATCAATTCTTTACTATCTCAAACAAGCTCAAAATGAGAGGAGGTAATAGAACTCCTTTTCAAAACAAATAATTGAATTATTCCATAAGTAAAATGCCCCTTCCTACCTTTGTTGGCTCATCTCAAAGTTCTGTAAATACTTGGATACAAAAGTTAGATGTATATTTTCAATTGAATCCAATGGTTGAAGAGGATGCTCTAAAAATGGCTATTTTGCATCTTGAGGGAGAATCCAATGATTGGTGGTTCCATGGAATTAAAACTTTGGGACATGATCAGGTCACAACATATGAAGAATTTTTTAACAGGTTATTGGAAATATTTGAGCAAAAAGACCCCGGAATGCCTTTCAAGGAACTAGCACAGTTGAAGCATATTGGAACCCTTGATGAGTACATGTTGGAATTTAAAAAAATATCAGTTAAGGTGGCTGATATATCTATGGTTCGATTAGTATTTCTCTTTACTGAAGGTTTGGCTGAACCTTTGAAGGGTTTAGTTAAATCCCACAAACCTACGTCATTGAAAGATGCCATGAACTTGGCAAGGGATCTGCAAAATGTGCTACCCAAGACAAGGTATCCCCCCAAGCCCAAATTTCCTTCCAATTTCAGATTTGAGAAGAACTCATGGAAAAAAGATGCATTTGGAAAGGACAAGAAAGAGGGACCAATCAAGGAATAACTCAGAAGAAAGAGGCTATGTTACATATGCTTCCAACCATGGGTACCAGGGCATAAATGTGCTAAGGGGAAAGCACAATACATTGAAGTATTTTCTGATGATGATGAAGGTGAAGGGGACATGGAGGAGGAAGAACATCTTTCAGCCCAAGAAGAGAGATATGACACAGCAGAAGAAGATCATCCATCACCTGAAAAGGGGAGAATGGCAGTGCTTTCAGGAGTGCCTCGTTTTCACACCATTCGATGCAAGGGAGTGGTACAAGGGCAAAGAGTTTCAGTATTGGTAGATGGAGGAGAAACTGATAACTTCATTGATGCAACCATGGTGGAGAGGAGAAATTTACCTACTGAACCATTCAATGGGTTCACAGTCATCATTCCAGGTCACAATTCTATGGAATGAAAAACATGGATTCCAAAGCTACAACTCACCATAGGAAATTACACATTTTCTGATAGATTTTATGTGGTGGATGTTGCTGATACAAATGTGGTCTTGGGAGTGCAATGGTTGTACTCTATATGGGAACATACAGTGAACTACCAAATACCTGAAATGAAATTCAAATATTTGGAAGGAAAACAAAGGGTAGTGAGAGGAATGCACACCTATCTGAATCAAGTGGTGTCTTCCCACGGTGTGAGGTCCATATTGAGGCATGGGGATATTGAATGGGTTGCTGAATGTTTCATCACTTCCCCCAAGCCAAACATAAATATTGTAGAACATCCAAGGGAGATAAATCAACTACTACACAAATATGAAAGGGTTTTTGGAGACCTTCCTCCTAGAATGCCACATGACAGAGGAGTTGAGCACACCATTGTTTTGGAGCTGGGTACTTCACCTATACAAATACCACCATATAGACACCCAAAAAGGTTCATAGATGAGATTGAGAAGGATATTCAAGAGATCTTGGAATTGGGACTCATTAGACCAAGCTCAAGTCCCCATGCTTCTTCAATTGTTTTGGTGAAGAAAAAGGATGGAACCTTAAGGATGTGCATTGATTTTAGAGCTCTAAACAAGAAGACAATTAAGAATAGATAACCCATCCCTAGAATAGATGAGCTATTTGGATCAAAATCCTTCTCCAAAATTGATCTTAGATCTAGTTACCATCAGATTCGAATGAAGGAGGAGGATGTGCAGAAAACTGCTTTCAAATATCACTATGGTCATTTCGAATTTCTTGTCATGCCTTTTGTTTTGACCAATGCTCCAGCCACCTTGCAATCATGCATGAAAAAAATGTTTTGCAAGTAGCTCCATAAGTTTGTTTTGGTTTTCTTTGATGATATTTTGATTTACAGTAAGACATGGGAGGAACATTTGCACCATTTAGAAGTTGTATTGAAAATCTTGCATGAACAATCTTTGTTTGCTAAGTTGTCCAAGTGTGAATTTGGGTTGAAAGAAGTTTTGTATCTTGGGCACATCATTGGGAAAGATGGAGTAAAGGTGCACTTGGAGAAAATAAAGTCTATTATTGAATGGCCATCACCCAAAAACATCACTGAATTGAGAGGCTTCATTGGGATATGCGCTTACTATAGGAAGTTTGTGAAGGGGTTTTCCAAATTAATTGCTCCCCTTACTGATTTGACCAAGAAGGATGCTTTCAAATGGGATGAAGAGGCTGAAAAGGATTTCCAAAGAATGAAAGAGATAATGAGTAGTTGTCCAGTACTTGCTTTACCATATTTTTCTAAACCATGTGTGTTGGAATGTGATGCATCATGAGAAGGAATAAGGGCGGTCCTAAAGCAAAATCAACACCCCATAGCTTTTGAGAGCAAAAAATTACAGTCACATGAGAAGCTCTAATCCATATATGACAAAGAAATGTTATCCATCATGCATTCCTTGGCCAAGTTTAGACACTATCTGGTGGAGAACAAGTTTGTGGTCAAAACTGATCATAACAGTTTAAAGCATTTCCTCACACAAAAGGATCTCAATGAAAGGCAACAAAAATGGGTAAGTAAGGTCCAAGATTTTGATTTTGATATTTAATATGTAAAGGGGAAGAATAATATTGTAGCAGATGCATTGTCTAATGGACCTTAATTTTCCCTTATGGACATTTCGAAAGATTGGAAAGATATGCTAATAGTAGAGTATGCGAAAGATATTTTTGCTTGTGATGTGTTAGATGGGGTCAAAGGAGATGATAGATACAAGATATTGAATGGCCTAATCTACTATAAGGACCAAATATACTTGGTTCATGGTTCGAACCTAAAGCACAAGATCTTGAAGGAAGCTCATGATTCTCCTTTAGCAAACCATCATGGTTTCTTTAAAACATATAAACAATTAAGAAAAATGTTCTCTTGGAAAGGGCTGAAGGAAGATGTTCTAAAGTATGTGAATGAATTCAAGATATGTCAGCAAAACAAATTTGAACACACCCATCCTACTGGTCTATTGCAACCATTGCCCATTCTAGAACAAAAATGGGAAAGCATCTCAATGGATTACATCACAAGTTTTCCCAAGGCTTTGGGTGAGCATTGTATTTATGTTGTGGTGGATAGACTCACCAAATTTGCTCATTTATTTTCTATTACATCATCTTTTACTGTTGCACAAGTGGTTGATCTATTCTTTAGAGAAATTTTCAGATTGCATGGACTTCCCAAAAACATTGTGAGTGACAGGGATAGCATATTTATGAGTGTTTTTTGGCAAGAAATATTCAAGTTGGTGGGAACTCAATTGACTCCTAGCACAAATATATCATCCTCAAACTAATGGCCAAACAGAAAGGGTGAATCAATGGTTGGAGGGGTACTTAAGGAACTATGTTGGTGAGAAGCAAAAAGCATGGGTTAAATGGATTCACTTGGGTGAGTTTTGCTATAATACTACTTTCCATATGTTCATTGGCATGTCTCCTTTCAAATCACTTTATGGTTATGAAGAACTCACCTTGGTTGATCACATTTTTGGTGATAGTAGAGCCCCAAAAGCTAAGTATTGGGTTGAGGAAAGTCAAGAGATTTTGAAGCTTCTAAAAGACAATTTGTAGGATGCCCAAAATCAATAAAAACAGTATGTGGATCAACAAAGGGAGGAAAGAACTTTTCAAGTGAATGATTTGGTTTATTTGAGGCTGCAGCCATATAAGCAAACCTCCTTAAAATGGAAAGGATCAGAAAAGCTTAAACCAAGGTATTATGGTCCATACAAGATAGTTCGAAAAATTGGGGAGGTAGCTTATGAGTCAGAACTTCCAGAAGGTATCAAAATGCACAATGTATTTCATATCTCATGCCTTAAGAAGGCTATTGGTCAGCAAATTTCTATTTCAGAACCACTCCCTCCATTAGATGATGAAGAACAACTCATACTTATTCCAAAAAAAAAAATGAAGATAAGAGAAAAGAAATTGAGGAGCAGAACCATAAGAGAATATTTGGTACAATGGAAAGATTTTCCAAGTGAGGATGCCACATGGGAAGAGCAACAAATTTTGCAGCATCCCAATTTAGAATTTCTTGAGGGCAAGCAACCTTGGGTGGGGAGTACTGTAATGTACCCATCCAAATAAATCACTAGAAGGGAAAATTCCACCAATCTACTAGTTCCTTAGGTTGGGGTGGAAACATCTAGATTTGGAATAAGGGAGCTAAAAACCCAAAATGGACATTAGCATGACAAAATATATTAAAAGGGGCTAAATAAATATTTATAATAGGAAAATAAGGTGTCACTTGGTCATGAGGGCACATTGGTGGTGTGGGACCCACACAAAGCAAGATTATCCATGCCACATGGCAACCTACTCTCACCCATTCGAATCCAAGGTGGAGTCTAAAATTCTTGGGGGAGATGGAAGGGAATTATACTTGGCATGAATCAATGAGGGTCGAAATTGAGTGGAAGAGTAACTCCCATGGAAGAGGAAGAGACATCTTAGAGGTATTGAGACACTTGGGCTAGATTCCCTAGCTTCTATGACAACAATGATGAAGATGCTATGACACTTATGACAAGGATTAGACCTGATTGATGACATCTGACCTATATGACATGTCAGGGCTAAAAATAGCCTCGAAGAGGGCGTACAAGGGAGTTATGGAAGCCAAGATGCTTCCCCATTCGAATTGATGGAAGAGGGAGACTGGGAATTGTTGGACAAGTGGCACTCATTGGAATCTCTCCCCAACTCGAATTGGTGTGAAGATTTTTGAAGGAATTCGAACCATGGAGGACTTGGAAGGATTATAAAAGACAAGAAAAAAGAAGTAGAGGGGCTTTTGATCATTTCTCATTTTTCAAATTGGAGAGCATAGCTTGTCCATGCAAGTTGAATGTTTATTCTACTTGCCTTAGTACCAATTTCGAGGGTGCAAGATTCCCATACTAATTGGAAATTGGAAAGGCCATTCAAACCTTTCATTTGGAGCTACATGAATTCATTTGTTGCAGTTTGAAGCTACAGGGTTGCTAATGACCATTTCTTCTTCAACTTGTTCCCACTACTCTCTCACATTTATCTTCATATTCTTGCTCTTGGAGGAAGGGCGCACATGGTGAGATGATGATATCTTTGGGGGATTCCAAGGGACCCCATTTATTTTTGAAATGATTTCTACACTCTATATTTGAATCTCGGATAAACCTCATATCGAAACTTCAAGTGAAACTATGTAAAAATGCCAACCTATGTATGAATGGTGCCATTTTCCCCTATATCTTGTTGTAAGAGATTGAAGTTGTTTGGTATCAAAGTGTTTCAGTCAATATATGTGATTTTATTGCTGTATGGAGTTCCATTAATGTACTAAGGAATGTTCATACACATTATACAATTATTTGGAGCATTTCTCTCAAATTTCATAGCAAGTTGTAGTGTTTTTCTATCATTTCCCCCTATGTGAAGACATGTCTACAAATCTCCTATTTATGGGAGTTGCAACAACCTTTAGGAACTAATTAATGATGCATTTGGTTTCCCATTGAAGTCATATAACTAATCCATTTCTCTGTACTGAAATTTGGGAGGGTCGTATTGCATTTGGGAAGCCATTTGTGACCTCTACCCTTGGGGGTTTGAACCTCAAAATTACTAGTAAAATTCCCCAATTTCTCTTGAAGTTAAATGAATGTTGCAGAACTCTTTTGAGAGTGTCCCAACACCTATCAGCTTCGTTTTTATGTCTTAATACCTTTCAAGCACCTTCAGACCCAATTCGAAAGCCTTAGGAGCCATTTGGAAGCATTTGAGTCACCACTAGTCCAAGGGTCAAATTGACCAAATATTGCAATTTTTCCAATTTCTTAAAAATGGAATCTACATTTTAACATCTCTCTTCTTACTAAAAATTTATTATTAATATATTTAAATTAATTATATTTGGCTACCCCTCTCTATTCATCATGCATCCCTAGGATAGCACTTGAAATTGAAAAACAACCAAACCCTTGGAAGCCCATCATCCATCATCGTCGTCATTAATACATAACACCCTCCACCAATACATGACACCCCCCACCGAGGAAACTCCCTTACCCCATTATTTCCTCTTGTTTAACTATTCATTTTAGATTCTAATTTTTAAATGATTTATTCCCTCTTTATATTAATTTATTTTCATTAACATATCCCAGACTCATTTAAACCTCCTTGTGACAGGTTTCATTATTAATCTCTTATCTTAATTGATCATGTTTCTTTTTCTTTAAACCACTAGCACCTTTTCTTTTATTTTTAATTCTTCAATCCTCTCCCATTTATTTATTTATTATTGAATACATATTTTTTCAGCTCCCTTTATTTCATTTTAAAATCTTAATTTGTTCTTTCTTCTATATTTCAATATTTATTTCTTTCCTAATTTATATTTGAAATATAAAAATTTCAAAATTTTAAAAAATCATTGTCTTTATCATTCCTTTTTAGTTTTTAAACTCTCTCTTCTTAATGATAATTTATTTATTTATTTATTTTTAAACAAAAAGAGTTTAGGATTGTATTAAAAGAAGTTGGAACTTGGTTGGATAACAAGTTTAAGATAATACAAAATGTAGAACACACTTAGAATTCAAAAGACGTTGCTCTATTATGACTACAAAAGAAAACATTTATACCTCATTAACTTTAAATATTATCCTAAAAAAGACTCCCAAAAAGAGGTAGCATCTGCAGCACATGAGATATGACATGAAATTAAGGAAAGGAACATTTACTAAGAGTAGCATCCTAGGCTTGATTGGAGAGGAGAGATCCATGTTTGCATACATCCATTGCTTCTCAAAGATGGTGAACCATTCCTTATTCTTTAAAGTCCATTGGATCAAATCCAACTAAGGCATTCATGTTAGATGTTGAAGAAGTTGAGCCTTTGCTAAGAGTTGGGACTCTCACTTTTAGATTCACATATTCCTCCTCTAAGTCTTGTATTGTATTTTTCAGCTAGAGCAATATGTTCATGATTATAGAATTATGGGAGTCCTATTCGTGCTCAAGGTCATGGGATTTAGTGGTAATTGAATATATTGAAGTTTAATTCCCATTAATGATATCCTCCTTCCTATGAAGGAATCAATGAATTCCTTGAATGTCTTGTTGATAGGTTGAAGGACAGTTGTCCATATCAATTAACAGGAGGGATGATGCATTTTTGCACAAGTTCCCCACCCATAATTAGGACACAAGAGGAGGTCTATATCCATAGAATCGTGGCACGAAAAAGATCGATATTCTTAGGAGAAAAGATGGACCCAAAGAAGGAGAGTCCCAGCCTTAGAACATACAGAACAACTAGACAAACTGCTTTGAATATCCTTGTATGAGAGGAGAGGTTTGAATTCAGTGACCATAGGAAACCATAAACATGATAAATAAGGCCTTCAACATATATTCCCCTGAATTATGTCTAGAAACAAGCTTGAGCAAAGTCGCAAGGAAACTAAGGAGCTCGACTCCCAAACCAAACAAACCATGGGAACCAACAACAGAGAAAAACTACAAGGAGGATACCTAGGGCTTACGACCACCAAAACCATGGAGTTGAATCCTATAGATTGTTAAAATCCACCATATTCGAAAATTTCCATTCCCAAAACCAAACTAGAGCCAAGTTCTGAAAGCTACCCAAATCCTAAATGCACCTGCAATTATGTGATCCATGCCTTCATATGAAATTGAAATTCTAGGCTATGTTATATGCAAGGGTAGGGCTCATATTAAGGTGTCATCCCATTCTCCATTAATTTAAGTTATTGCAAGTTGGCATGGTTTCTCCATTGCATAGGGTAACATGCAAGATAAAAAATATTGAGACATCGGGGATGGGGTGAGGAACAATTTCCCCCTTTTTACATAATTTCCCATCCTCTAACCTTATTTCTTGGTTAGCTAGAAGGTATGCTTCCTGGTTTAGCGAATGGAGGATGTGGAGAAAATGGATTTCATCGAAGCTTTGGATTTCCTTTCAAATATTGGCACCCCAAAGACCAATATTTTCCCGATACCACTTTATGAAGCCTCCATGAATTTCTAGAGGAGAGCACGGGCCTCCTCCTGGCTATTTGTTGTTGTTCCTAAACTCCAAGCAAAGATTATTGTTTGAGTTCCTCTGATATAAATAATGATCCCCCCTTCAATTTCCACCCCTAGATTTATTTTGGATGCTCCATCAAAGAATAGTTTGTGTTTATGTTGGTGAGCTAATCGAGCTTTGAATTCTACTTCCTCCTTTCAAATTTTCCACTGATAGTATTTACTTCTGAGGTTGCTTATTGTCTTGTAAAAGGTTACATCAATCGAGATTACAAATGTCAGCCAATCATTTTTTAGTGTCAAGTAGTAGTGCTTGATGTCCAACCAGTCCCTAGATTTTGATTGCTTCTACCATCAAACCTCTGGCATTGGTCATAGTAAGGTAGGGTGGATCCAAGTCACCTTGAAATATGGTCTTGTTCCTTACCATCCAAACCTTCCAACAAATGTATTTGGTGATGGAATTCCAAGCTCTCTTGTGAATATATTTGTCTAAAAAATAACCTTTATATTTTGTATTCCAAAGGAGAAACATCTCTTTCCAGTTCTAGGGGAGGTTCCACCTTGAGTCAAGATCTTGCAAAATTTACTACCAGACCTAAAGAGTGAAGGTGCATTCCATAAATAGATGTCTTTGTGTTCCATATATTTCTTTGCATAGAGTAGGTCATGAAGGTGCATTAATCCTCCATTTGAGAAAATTCTCTATCGTAAGGATCTTATTATGTGTCATCCAACTGAAGGCATTGACCTTTGGGAGGCCATCCAAGTGCCAAATGGATTTCCAAATTCTTTATATAGGAAGGAGATTCTAGTAGAGAAGTTGTGTGTGGTATCCTTGCTTCACCATGTACATGATTTCGCCCTAGCATTGAGTGTTTGAATCTTAATATTATAGCGGTGTCCATCCTTCGAGCTTGACGATTAGAGGTTCAATCAAATGTGACAGGTTTGGGGGTGGGAAGATCGCCCAACACATCCAACGAGCTCTATTTTGGGACCAAACAAAAATATCATGAAGATTGCAGACTACTCTTCTTTGTATCCAATATCTCAACGAGTGGAGCAATTCTATATGCTCAAGAGGGGGATTCCCCAAGATACTAGCATACCATATGTCAATAAAATGACCATTGTGGGGTATCCAAGTGGCTTTGGATTGGATAGAGGAGTGACATTGATTAATCTCCATATATAGGATCCTTTTTGTGGTTTGGTAAAGATTTTATGCATCTTTTATGATTCCCAATATGATATTTTTTACAAGAGCTCTCTTCCACCATTCTAGTTTGCTATTGATCAGCCTCCATAGAAAAAATATCCTATTTTTGTGTTCGACATATGTGGGTCTTTGATTCTCAGCCTTCCATGTTATTAATTTGGGAGCTCTTACTATATTTTAGTTAACCAGATGGAATTTTTTAACATTAGTCTTACCTCACTACCACAAAAAATTAAGAATTCCAAGGGAGGTTTTCTTTGAGATACGCATTGGAGCTCACATTGATAAGCACTGAAACAGGGGAAGATCCAAGAGAACAAATTTGATCAGGACTATTTTCCATGTTGGGTTTAGCCACTAGGCACCCCAAAATGGAGTTTCCCTTTATTTTTTTTACTATGTTCTTCCTTGTTGTTCCTACTGGATTGGAAACCTAAGGATTCTGGCGATAGAATGAGGGAGTCGCTTGCTAGTGTTCCAAGAAAAATTCCAACATTTTTCTTTGTTGGTTTTGCTTCCTAAAGCATTGAGATAGTGCTCAAGGGTGAGATTGAATATCTCAACTATGATAGTTGAAATTCCTCCCACTAGGAGTGTGTCATTTGCAAACTATGAGTAATTTATTCCCCTAACTCCTCTAGCTATGGTGATCCCTTGTAGATTTCCTTTGAATCTTTCCATTTCTAATTTCCTTATTAATGAATCTGACATTATGATGTAGAGAAAAGGAGATAGAAAGAAGCCTTGGAAGAGATCCCTACTGCTTTTGAAAAAGTTGGAAGGTCATCCATTAATTAAAGGGGTTATCCATGCCCTGTGAGAAAAAATCTAATCCAAATGATAAAGTTAGTCAAGAACCAAAATTTTTGGGGAACATCAGTGAGATAGGGATTTCTAACTCTATCAAAGTCATTGGCCATATCAATTTTGACAATCATCCATCTTTCTTTGTTAGCATGACTAGAGTGTATGGCTTCTTGCACCAAGACAATGTTATCAAATATTTGTTTATTTTGGATGAATCCTACTGGGTTAGTAGATATAATAACAGGGAGGATCTTCTTAACACAATTTGCAATAACTTTAGTCAAGATTTTATATGAAGTATTGTAAAGAAAGATGGGATGAAATCTGGAGAAGAAATAGGGATTTAACTCTTTGGGGATGAGAGCCAACAAAGATTAGTTGGTTCTACCACCCCTTTGTGCTTCTTGTGAGATTATTTGAGCATGCGAGATAGATCATGATTTATTGTGGGACAACAATCTCTATAGAAATTGATTGGGAAAATGTGCGGGCCAAGGGCTTTATTAGGTGCTACTAGACCCCAAATGGCACTAAGTTTTTCATATTCCTCTATATAGTTGTCGATATATTCATTGTTTGCAGTGTTAATTAAAGTTGGGACATGCTCCATCATTTTACTAATTGATTCCCTATCGGCTTCGTTGTCTTTGGTGTACAAGGCCTCAAAATGCTTGTAAGATTCTTCTTTGATTGAAATGAAAGTCTCGAAGAGATGTTCCACCTTCAACATGATTTCCTTGATAGTATTCCTATGCTCTCTTGATTTTTCTTTTTGATGGAATTAAGAAGTGTTTATATCCCCTAATTTGAGCCAAGTGCTCCTAGATTTGAGTTGCCACATCTCTTCTTAGACCTTGTTGCCTTTTGGACCTTATAATAGATAATTCTCTCTTTAATTTGGAGTTGTGTGGTTAGCTCTACATTCTCCATTCTCATTTGAATATATCCCAATTGTAGTTGTAGACTATTTTCTCTGCATCTGGTAGTTTGAAGTCCTTTTTAGCCCAATATTTGAAGGTCAAATTCACTTCTTTGAGTTTCTACTCCCACATATGGAGGGGAGAACCAAGGATGAATTAATGCCAAACTTATATTATATCTAAAGTATGGGAATATTGAACCCAAAGCATTGATAATGTGAAAGGAATGGGTCCATAATTCTAGAGGGGATGAAAGAGAAGACTTATGGGTTGATGGTCAGATATAAGAAATGGAAAGATGTTAGACATTATATTGAAGTTGATCAAAAGGAGATCAATATGAAAAAGAAAGAGATCTAAGTGGGTAGCAATGTGATTGTGACCAAGGTGTCAGTTTGACCAGGTGTATCGATCATTCCTTGGCTTGATATCTATTAGATTCCACCATGCTATGATATCTTCCATTTGTTCACTAAAGGGATCTCGAACTGAGGATACTCCCCTTTTTTCTTTGCTCAATAAGACAAGATTAAAGTCCCTTGCTATGATATAGTTCTTAATTTCCTCTATCTCCTTTAGATAATGAAGTAATTTCCATCATGATTGTGTTTCCTTGTATGCAAAAGGCATGTAGATATTTATGCAGTGGAATCAAATACTTATTGGAATGTGGTGCAATTATGTGCTTAATGTTCAACTAAAACGGGGTGTTTTTCCATGAGTCAAACACATTAAGCAAATACTCACAAAAACATATCACGGATCCACACACAGATGTTTTATGTGGTTAAAACCATCAAGCAGGGAAATTGTCTACATCCCCAACCAAAAATATACTTGAGGCAATATATTAATGCAAAACAAATATTTACATATGAGATTCTCACAATCGATCATCAAGAAAATGACCCTCCATTCTTTTTAAATAGAGATCATGGACCAATCGAGTGATTAGCCACAGATCAATAGCTATTAATATCGAGATGAAGATGAACCATCGGATCACTATATGTCTAGAATATATCTTGATTGTCATATTACATAAGTACAAATGCATAAGAACACACTTTACCTAAAGACACATTACACCAAGTTGATCTTAACTAACTCTTAAGTGTCTAAATATTCTAGCATCCCCCCATAAGGACAACTTGGAATGGATTAAAGGATTTACATAGGTGACACAATAGGAGAAGGAATGAGGCATTAGAGCCTATTCCGTCTTAATGAAAAATTCCTAAACTCCTAGCATAGTTTCACTACAAGGAAAAGAGCCTGTAGCGGAGGTCATAGCGGAGGTTTTTAGTGTTACAAGATTGGCAAAAATTGTTAAAAAAAAACTCTTCCACAACCTCCGCCAATGGTAGCGGATGTTTAAAAGAGGTTATTACGAATATATTCTATAACTAAAAAAACTCAGCGGCCAAAGGTTTTAGTAGATGTTTCTTTTATCGGTTCATTTTGTTGGAATACTGTGCACTGATGCATACATATATACAACGCATTGTTGCTAAACAATATGAAAAATCCGCATCAGTGCACTCAAACAAATTGAGCAACGGAGAGCACCAAATTTTAACACCACACCGATAATTACATACAGGTTATACGCATCGGTGCTTACTTGCAACAGAACCGCATCAATGTGACATTTTACATCACATGCACCGGAAATTTTTAATATTTTTAAACTTTGACGGTGTTGTCAATAATAATAGCAGGGCCCATGTCCATTTCATAATAGTAAGCACCGGTGCATACAAACTATTACAATGGCCTAGTGCATTTCAACAATTAAAATGCCCCGGTGTGATATATTAAAAAAAACACCGATCCGTACAAACTCTTTAAATATCCTGGTGTAGATTAACAACTAAAACACACCGATGCGATTAACAATAAAAAAATGCACCGATAAATGTGACTAAGATGCGGCCTTTTTTTCATTTAACGATGCATTTAATTTACATCGTAGTATCGGACCATATAAATTATTTAAATGCACCGGTGTGTATAAATCGATTAAACGCATCGATGCGACATAAAGTACCAAAAGCACCATATATGATTATTTGAACAGTGACTCGTGATATTGTAGTGAAATATATATATTATTTTTTATTTTTTTAATTCCATTATTCATTAGAAATTGAAATATTTGTTTATAGTACTATTCTTGTCAATTTTAATTATTGTGTTTGTTTGGATTAATTTCTTATATTATAGATTCTAGCATCTATTGCAATATTTAAGCATCCATACATTTAATTACCAATATATTGTACCATTTCACATGTAACATTTGACAATAACATTGGAGAATGCAATAGAATGAAAACAAATCATTATATATCAATAAGAGGGCCTTTGTCATGCAAAATATGACAACATAGAGACAACAATAATAAACATGTCAACATGCATCTCATTGTAGAAGGTGCACAAGAAATCAATCGTGCAAATTGTGGATATTCACAAGAAGGTGCACATGTTATAGTTGTTGTTGGGAAACATCCCCATTGTGGGGTTTTCATATTTCAATTTGTAAAATGTTAAGCAATATCCAAATTTCTATATTTTCAATTTGCAATATCTTACATCACAAACCCAACTAGATGGCACATTGGAAGTGCAACCATAGCATTGGGCACATAATTTATTTTAATCTCCGTTAGATGTTCTTCGTTTAAATAAAGTTTTTCCTATTTCCAGGTATGTGCATTTTCTACTAAGTCGATTGCATGGAGGATATTTGTGGCTAGATAAACCCTGCCCGACAAACTTGATACAATGCATCGAGTGTCTGGCTTACCATGGATAGGATAGAAATTTGCAAATGTAATTATGGCAAGAGAAGTTATCATTGAGGAGATCTATCTAAAGTATGGTACATGTCAAGGCTCACACAGAGTAGTAATTTCTAAGATCAAGGACCATGTAATTCATTTTTCAACCCAATTATTGGACTGCAAGTTGGTGAGGAAATGTCAAAAGTATGAATGTCTAATAGGGGTAATCCATGCATCGAAGCAATGCACACTTGCGATAAATATGTCTTGGGTATTATGTTTCCAACAAGAATTTGAATCAAATTGCAAAGAAGCGTAGGAAAATGGGAAATAATTTCATTATTCTTTTGTTAGTTGTGATTTTATAGAAAGAATTGAAGGGTACGTTGTTTGATACTAAAGTGATCAACCCCTTTCCTACTCCAAATTTTAATATTGAGCAATTCTCAAGGGACAAGGAATACCAGGAGGAGACCAACCACACCTTCTAGCACTAGTACATGTAGATGGTGCAAGGGACGTGATGGTTTTGTTTTATTTGAAGTTGATATGTATAATATTATAGTGAAACAATGTGTAGATTAATAATCCATAACAAATACATTACCATTTTGTACTAGTGAAAGTGATATTCAAGCAACAATTTAGAAGTGACCAAAGCACATGCATCCACACCCAAATCCAAATGTCCATATTTCAAACAAGCTCGCATGAAGCACAAAGAGGATACCATCGAGAAGAAAGGAAAGAAGACAACCCCAATTTATGGATCCTCATTGTTGACAGCATTGAAGTAGTAACGTGCATATGAATAAGAGGACCAATAATGAGAAGAAGTAGAGATAGAACTTGAGGAGGAGAAAGAGTTGAAGAAAACAATAGGATTGATACAAAATCATAGAACCGAACTAAATAATGTCAATACTCCTCTATGTGTTGATTCTTATAATAAAGGCCAAATGTCACAGCAACAACAATGCCCTCCCAAGGAAAAAGTAACTACCTTGCAGCCTCAAACTACTTAAATCCCCATAGATATAGTCCATACTTCAATTCAATATAAACTACCAATCAATAAACAAATATTGCAATTGCAGCAACAAATATTCCATAACAATAGACATAAGAATTTTTTTAAAGATATCATAGAAGCAGAAGCATGATGTAACATAACCGTTAAGCAAATCTCCCTTGCTAAAGAAAAATTAGGCTATCTTTGATGGTTTAGACTTCCACCTTGAAGTGAAATAGATATTACGTAAATATTCAACACAACATTTACATAATTTGTGTGTTATTCTAGTGTCAGTATAGACTGGAGATGAGTGTAAGCATTCATAGCCTCCAAATACATAGGGCACACCATTGATTAAACAACAAGCAATTCTCCTCTCAAAATCAAGGCAAAAAGGCTTGTCATGGTGTAGGAGTTCAATGGGTAGTTTTACAAATAAATTATCTTGCTCTTGCAATGCATGATGCTTTGTATTTGGGGGAAATTTCTCAAGCGCAACTTCCTTGGGTTGAACTTGACCTTTCCACTGTCCCATGTTCTAATCTTACATGCTACATTAGGGATGTTAACACCTAAAAATTGCACACATGCAACATTTCGGCGATTCATCTAGCAAAGCATCATCAATGTAAAGAATGCATATCACCACAGGCATCCTCAACAAATCCAAAACATAGCATGAGTCCACAAGTGCCAAGAAACAGTCAAAACAAAGGGTAGCGTGGGTATTACGCAGTTGACCCATGCTATAGCACAGTTTATTTGAACAATGTATGCACTACACCCGCACATTTTTTCCTTCGATAGCCACACTACTGTCAAAACAGCGAGACCACTCACTCCCAGCGATGCACTAAAGGCTCAATCCTTCCCAAGGTTCTGAATTCAGCTCCTCACACACTTGGTGACATTAATAAACCCCCCTAGTGTACCTTGGAACTAGTTCATTGGGGAGGAGAGTTCACATTTGGATCTAGTTGTTTGTTGGCCACCTCTTGGCTTATAAAAGAAAGCCACTGGCATGAATTTTGTGGAGAGAAATTAGAGAAAGTTTATGTTGCTAGATTTGAGTTGGAGCTTCCTCATAGCCCACCATTTCCTACCATTGTGAGCATTCCCAAGCTTGCTTTCCACCTCCCATTAAGGGGCAAGTGTTTCTCTCCATTGTTCTACCATCTACTTAGCATTTAGTTTGGACAAGAAAGGCATCCCTAAGGGAGATTGTTGGCTTCCCTTGAAGCCCTCACCTCCTAGGTTTTGTACGTTTATTCCATTGGGAAATACAAGAGTGGTTTAGCATATCTTTGGTTGTTGTTGGAGTTTGCATTCTCCCCCCATCTCTTTCTTTTATTTTTATCAATATTTTCATGTTTGGATGTGAACTACACTAACAATCTCTTGCAGGATCACTTGGAGGAATACCAACCACACCCAAAAGGGGCTCCAAGGACTGAGGCCTTGCAACAGCCTACAAGGCTTAGCCCCTTACCAAGTGGAAGAGTGCACTTATGCAATTTTTTCCATAACAATTCTAATGGCGACCATACTTATTTTTGTTCATTTCTTTTTAAACTAGGTTGTTTTATGCTAAGTATCTAATTCTGGGTATTTGTCACTTGCAGGAGATCAGGTATTCCACCCCTTGCTTCCAGAATTTGGCCCCATCACAGCCGCAAGATATTTTCCCGCATTCGCGCGGTTCCCAGCGCCTCTGCAGCACTTATAGCACGGAATCGACTCGGACATTCACGTGCATACCACAGATTACCAGTGTCAGACCCGCGCTACACCGCTCACCGCACCCGCGTGGAAGGATAGTGTATTTCCCGCGTTGTTCAATGCGTCTGTTTTGTATTAACCCGCGTGGCAGATTCTAGTCTAGCCACGCTATTGTTCTTTATTTGCTTATTATCTACATAGATTAGTTTGGCAATCCAAATATTGCTCACTAGTGAACTTAAATTAAGGCTAATTCACATAATTACTTATTTTTTTAGTAATTAGTTCACCTAGACCAATATTAGGAAGTAAAGAGTACATCTCTCTTGAAAATTACCTAGGTAAACAACTTTGAGGCTTTCAACGGGCCCCATCGTTGTCACTAGTATTCAAGACCATTTCTTGTTTATGCATCAATCGACATGTTGTTTTTAGTAGTATTCCTAGTGTAGAAAACACTTTTTGCACACAAGCAAGGACCTAAAGACACTAGTTTCCCGAAGTATGCTCTTCACATCGCACTTCATGTGAGCTTCGTGAATCAGAAAAAGGGTGAGAAGTGTGAAATACCTCCATTGCACACTTGTCTATTAGTTAGAATATTTGATTTTGCAAAGCGTCATGAGCATCTCTTAGAGTTAAAAGTACACATTACTTGATATACTCTTTTAGTTAATTTGTCGATGAAATTGTTTTTTTGCTTTCATCACATGTGTTTGCACCACTAGCACACAATAAGAGGCATAAAGACTCTTGCAATCCTAGTATGCTCTTCACCTTGCACTTTATGTGAGCTTGGTGAATAAGACGGGTAGGGATTGTGAAATACCCCTCTTACACTCCATAAGTGAAACATTGAAACCCCTTAAAATCAACATTGTAATTGTCTTAACCAACTAAAATCCTCCACATGAGGTCACAAAACAATATTTTAGTTAGGTAGGATTGATTGGGCTAGGCATCCATTAATGCCCACCAATCTAGTTTTATTAGTGATATTTTGAAACATAACATTGTTGTCTGATAGGGTACTTACAAAATCCTTCTATAAGTAAGTGTTACAAGAAAACCCAGATCAGAAGTGCGTCGTGACCAATGAGGTGAACGCCGAGGTATAGCTTCCCTGCTCTCCCATACAAGCCACTCAGCTTTTTGTAGGGAGACGACACTATACCATGTAGGTCGAACCACTGATCCAAACTTGATGCAAGGTATCTTAGTGGCTCAACTTAGGATATCACCAAGGAGCAATTGTGAGTGTAGTTGACTCCTGAAGTTATCTATTGTCATTGGGAGGTGTTTCCAAGTCTTCTTGATGGGATCATTGGCCCCATTTTGGGTCACAACTAGCTCTTTGTTACCCCCACTAGTCGATTGGTGAGTGGATACCATTATCACTATTAATTGTGATTTTGGGACACCCAGTTACATTTGAGAGGAAGGACATTAGGTATTTTAGGGAATTTACATTTATTTTCTTTTTAACTACAAGTTCATTAATCGTAATAAAAAGAACCTACATTTGATGACTCGTGCACTAAAACTGACATTGCACATATCACTCGCTTATTGCACCATTTTGCATCTGTTGTGGTTGGTATATTTTTGAATTTGTTCAATTGTGTTTTAATTCCACTATCACTCTCATTTGACACAAATATTTCACCATTGAGGAACAAAACAACATCCTAAGACAGTCTCATAGACTGCAAGGCCTATCCCCTCTCTCAAGGGGTGTTACTACACCTTCTCACCATGGTTCACAAGGAAGGTACCCTAGTTGGGTTTGTTCCCAGGCTACATTGATACGATCATCCATTCGAGGCGAAGCCTTGCTAGGTAAATTTTCTCCTCTCGGAGAAACTATCAATTGCACCACTTCTTCCCCCATTGGAGGAGGTACCCCGCTTGCTTCCCCAATTGGAGGAGGTACCCCGCTTGCTTCCCCCCTTGGAGATCCCTCGGTTCCATTTGACCCATCCTCTATTATAGGGGGTCAACCGTTGTTTACAACACCACCTGGGTATCCCCCTCATGGAAATCACATCCTACATACAATGGCAAGACCAGTTGTCCCTACCTTACCATTCATGGACAGTATAAATCTACCTGATTTGGCCAAACTGATTAATGATCCCACTAATCATGATCCGAGATGGTCAGTTATGCCCAACGAGCTTCCTTCCAACATTCCCAAATTCGAAGGAAAATAGGGAGACAATCAAGCCAACCACATTATGTCTTTCCATTTATGGTGTTCATCTAACAGCATAGTGGATGACCCCGTGAGGCTTCGCCTCTTCTAGAGTACCCTCACCGAAACAACAACAAAGTGGTACGTAAACATAGAAAGTGGAACCCATTCCACATTTGTGACATTGGCCACCGCATTTATTACGTATTTTCACTACCAATACAACATGATCTAGGCCTCGAAATTCTCATTGACTTTCGTCAAAATACTTCCACCCACATTGCGAACCACATCCATGAGTGGCGTAGATGCTGCACACTATGCAAGATCGAAATACAACCTCTCTTTTTGTTGGATTGATTTATCAAATATATCCAACCCGCCATAGCTAAAGATGTCACCACCTCCATGCCACAAAGCGAGGAAGAGGCCATTCTGAAAGCTCAAAATTTCGACCTCATATATCCACAATCCGGTTACCTTTACACAATACTCCCTAATGCCCCTCGGCATCAGTCATTGGATCCTACACCTTCGGGCTCGTCACATTCAACGAATGGGTTTATTGGGTCCATTTCCCATCTAGAAAAGGCTCCTCTTACCACATCGGTGCCATTCAACATGGTTCCATATTACCCACCCATGCCATCTGCGTCGGTACCCCCTACACCGGTACCAACACCATCAGTTAGTCAATTACAGTATGGACCATATAGTCTGACATGCCCAAACGTTATCCAAGCAATGACGGTTCCTACACAACCAATGGCGCAAGGCGCTCCTATGTCCACCTATTATGGAACGCAAATTGCATTTATCCCACCACTGGTCTATAACCCATACTATATGTTCCCATGCCCAAATGGTCAGCAACCTACCCCCCACATGGGGGTTAACTTAGTTCAACCTTCTTACGTTCAATAAGCTCAACAATTTAAGAAATTGAATGTCGTAAACCCCTAGAATCCACAGAATCAGGGGAAGAAGAAAGGTAAGAACAAGCAAAATCAGTATCCGAGACAAGGGGGCAATTCCCCTCCCTAGAAAAACCAGAATACGGGTGATCCAAATGTAGGGACTAACAATCCCCCCAAACAAGGTAAGAATCCCACCCTGAGAACCAAATATTGTTTCTCCATTTGCGGTGATTATGGTCATTACACACATCTATTCCCAACTGTCAATAGTTAGTGGAAGCCAAAAAGAAGACAATGGCGAACCCCCATCAGGCAGATAATCCTCCCCAACCACAAACCACTGTGTTACAGCAACCCTTTTCCAATCAAAGGGTCGTCACACAACAACAAGACCTTGTCCCGCCTAGCAACGGTTATTTCAAAAATATCTATACGTTGTACATCAACCTCCAAACACGAGCCAAAGGTTATGATGAGCCTTCCACCCCCCCAGTGGAATACATTTCTATCCCCTCGGGGGGCACTCTACAGATCCCTCAACCGGACCCCGAACAAATCCCATGGATCTCAAAATTTCCACTTCAGCGTACCCCTAATAACCCTCACATGAAAGCTGCCCACAATTACAGTATTGTGGATGACTTTGCTCAATCCCCAGCAGCTATGTCCATGCTGGAAGTGTTACAGTATTTCCCAACATAGAGAAAGACATTACTCAATGCACTCAACTCTGTCAATCCATCTGATTCACACCTCATGACCTTTGATGTTGACAAAGGTGATCCACGACTACCATCATCAGTCGCATTTCAAGTACCATTCATGGTAAAAAATGTTATGATCCGCCATTGTGTCATCGATGAAGGCGCATTCACTTGCGTTATGTCCATAAAAGTATGAAAACGATTAGGATCTCCTAATCTGGTCCCCTCATATATCGCTCTTCGCACGTATGACGGGAGACGGTCCCAACCGAGAGGATTGTACCAAAATGTCCCCATAGAGCTGGGGGGAAATATGGTTATGATCAATATTGAAGTAGTTGACGCAAAACTTAACGAAAACATCCTCTTGGGGCATAGTTATATGTACACCATGAAGGCAATATCCTCCTCAGTGTTTTGTGTCATGATGTTTCCTTTAAACAGGAAGGTAGTTACCCTAGACCGGCTTAACTATTATGACCCGAATACTAAAAGAAACCCCGACAATGTCCTACCAACTGTACTGGGCGATTATCAACCGTATGTTGACATTTCCCTCGATATGTACAAAGACTCCAATTTGTTAGGAGTATATTCGGGACCACCACCAAAGATCCCTACATCAACCGATGGACTAATGTGCACAATTTTCTCCAGTGAAAATGGAGCCACCTCCACCTCAACACCGTCATCGGAACCACCGCTGAGTCATGGCATTGAACAAACGTTGAGTCCATCGGTACCACCAATTTTTCAAATCCCATTCTTGTATCCTCCCACAGGTGTACAAGGGACGCCGGTTATGGCTCAGTTAACTCTACCAGGGCTAACTTTGGGGATACCAGTATGGTACCTCACACCACCCTACCTAGAGATGGCTTTCAAACCAGTCGCACATTATGATTTTGTCCTTGTTTTGGCCAGTGCGGCTGCAAGGTCTATAACACGTTCAATTACAACAACCCAACCTATGACATACGCAACTACACCACAATTGGTTGTCGCTAATACCACCAATGGGCGCACCAAACAACCAAAGTTGAAAGTGTCACGTCCCATCTCGTTGATCCAACACAAAGAAGGAAACGGGACAACAAAATATGGGCTTTTACAAAACTTAGCCCCATTCTTCAAGAACAAATTCATGGCATTACAAATAAAATGCATATGTGTGCTGATGCAAATTAAAGCAAACATGCACAGCGGAATAAAACATCATCCACACACATTTCATATGCCTTCAGCATATCAATAACAGTCGTCAAATTAAAACATTACAGAAGTAAATACACATAGATAATACTTATCTTGATTATGAAGTTGTCCCAAGCAACTAGCTATGTCGCTGCAACGTTCCACCCAGCCATAGGCCAGTTGTGTTCATCAATCTCTCAACACAACTGCCACCCCCGAGCCGGGCATGATTTCTACACGGAAAAGGGAACACTCAAGCTCATGCACAGCCAAATAAGCATAGTTATTGGGCATAGCAAAAAAATAGCTATGGGATTCACAAGCAATATGCCCAAGGGTTTTCCCCAAATCGTGGTCAGTCAAAAACGAATTATGGGATAAGGAAATAACCACAGAGAGAAAAACAATTTCTCTCCCAACTATATGAGCATTCCAATGGCTGGAAACGGCCTCTATGGACCCCCAAATCGGATTCCTCTCTTCCCCCACTGTTCTATATCACAAAAATGCCCTTCTCCTAGCTGAGAATGAAGGAAAACACAGAATTTCCATGGATAAAAATGCCTAGCTAGCTCCCAACTTGTGAGAGAGAAAAACTGATGGGTGAAGAATCGCTTGGGGAGCAATTTCGTGGTTCTTTTCTTGCCCAAGAAGTCAAACACGAATTTACATGATTGGTGGCTTGCCCATACCCGAATTTGGACAGCCATACCTCTCCATTCCCCAAGGCATTAACTGCCTCAACCAACTCTTGGGAGAAATGAATGATTGGGCACAAAAGTCAACATGGGTAGTTGATGGTTCATGGGTTCTCTCATTGACACTTGGCTTGACTTGATTGGCTCAAGGGTTTGAATATTTTCTCTCCCAATTCCTTGTAAAAATCATGCCCCCATCTCTTGTTGCGTTGCATTGCATAGATAATTGTGGGCATTTTTATTAAAATGCATATTTACAATTTCCATGGCTCACTAGAACATGGGTAGCATAATATCAAATACTTGCCTCTTCAAGGCTGAGCATTCACTAGCGGGGCCTTGGCCTTGAGCTCCACGCTAGGAATCATACATAACATGCATACAATATTTACATTACAGCCAAAATATACTAAGGGTCAAGATGGGGGTATTATAGAAAGGTCCCCTATTACCTAACCCACCATCTAATTCAGTAAAAACTGCGAACCCTAAATCAGGAGGCATCAACCATCAGGATTTAAAATCCCCAGTCATGATCAATACTCCCAATCAAAGGGTCACACCATCATGTTCTCTTTGTGGGAAGCAAGGCCACGCAACCAACCTATGTCCTACCCTACTAGAGCTAAGGAATTTATTGAACACCCCCGTTAGCATCACCCACGCTCCACCAACGATGAAAGAGGGCACACCTCCTTCACCCACATCTAAGCCCAAAACATTGTGTACGAATCACGCATGTTCCATATGTGCTCAGCATGGGAACTATACGCACCATTGCCTCGAACTCCCTCGATACCGAGAGGTGTTAGCAACAGTTCATCTCAGTTAAGTACAATTGAGGAACCCCCCTTCTTACACCAAAAAGTAGCATCCATTAATGTGATCACCACATCAATGACATCGTCCGTCACCCCTCCCACAGAAGTTGCACCAACTGCAGAAAACGTGGTAGAGCCTATAATGCCACAAGACCCATCTAAACTTTTGACGATGCAATCACACAATGAATGCTCATCATGTGGGCACTCCACCCATATGCTCCCTCCTAGAACCATCACATGCATAATGGAGCAAATCAACACTCAAGAAAACCAAGAACGCTTCCGTCCACGCATGCCAAGACCTTTCCGATCTTGTGGAGAGACCACCCATTACTCCTTTCAATGCCCCATTTTGTGCGTCAAATGACAAACTCATCTCGAACTAATTCGAATGCAAGGTCAATTACAACCCCTCTCTATAACCCCGCAAAGGTCACCAACTGAGGAATTAATACCGACCTTACTAGATACCATCGATGTTGAATCTCCTTTAGTCGGTGTCCTCACTTGCAGTGATTCCTCGTCCTCCGACGGAGATGCAGACCACCTGCAAGCATTCCCAAAAAACTAACAAATCAAAAGGGGGTTTGTACCCCCTCAGCACAAACAAGACATCCAACACCAGCCGTTGATATTCTTATTTTGTGTCAAAAACTTTACTTTCGTTTCACACTATCTCAAATTAGAAAGTAAACTACCTCTCTTCTTCAAATGTAGATGGCCTCCTAGAAAGACATCTACATAGGATATACGGATGGTGCCAATCAATGGTCCAAACATCTAGCATCCGTTGTCTGGGTTATATATTCCCCCTCCTAGACACTCCACCACATCGACAGAGTGTGCTTAGGGGCACTAACAAACAACCAAGAAAAGTATGATGTCGTAATAGGTCTATTAAGTGATGCCCTACACCTAGGCATTTACCATCTAGTAGTGCACCTCGACTCCCAACTTGTCGTATCACAGTTGAATAATGTATTATGTGTCCACAACTCGCTCCTCTTCCGAAAATTTATGCGTGTGCGCCTTCTCATTCGACAGTTTGAAACCATAACTTTCACACATATACCAAGAAACGCCAATGCATTCGTCGTCTCCGTCGCCAATGAGGTATTGAATTGGCACCTAGTACATCATCGAGCTGCATAACCATGCATATCAATCATACATAAATGTGTCCATGTGTTTCACCTATGACTACACATACATGTATCTCATCATCACAAGTCCTACAGTTGATAACACATGCCCAAAACAAATATGCTAGTATCAACTACTACATATGCATCACATCAACACGTAGGAAACATAAAGAAAAATATACATACATCACATACATACAAAGACGCATATATCATGTGCTGCAAAAATAGTATATACATATATATATCTCATCAAAAATGTCTATCATGTACAAAAAATGGCCTTCCTGGGGCACATACATAGCAGCCTTATGAGGGATACATAGAAAACCTGCCTCCCATAGGCTCATAAAAAATGTATACATATAAAAATGGGGCTCATCAGCCCTATACAAAAAGAATCAAGCTGCCCTGCCAGCTGGTGGATCTCGAGGTCCCAAAATGGCTAGTGGCCGCACATCCTCCCCTCGCGTCGGCTCTAGTACCTATCATGGTCGCTATCATGGAGGAGTGGTTTCTCCTTCCTGCACCTCTCATTCCATATGGAACGCTACCGCTACTAGCCACATGAGTGCCTCCATGCTGGCCCACACTTAGCTGGCAAGTGGAGTGTCAGATCCAGCTCATCATCCTTGAGGTTGGCCCAACCCCGCTCATCAACGCCAGCAGTCACCCACCAAACCTTCGCTCCAAGTTGGCTATCACGATCGCCATCTGATCCACGGAAACCGCTCCACCTGCCGCAACTCCTCTAGCACCGGCTCCTCCCACTCCAGCGAGGCCACCCTCGGTCGCACCTGCTCAACCAATGGCATGTCCATCCCCACTAACCGACTGATATCGCCTCAGTATCGATCTCTGAGGTGGCCTAACAGGGCCTACATATGCATCACAGAGGAGGAAACCATCATCAATGCTGGATAAACATGTATATCATAAACGTATTGAAATAGAAGTATGTACACATATATATGCAAAAAGTACAAAATCATAAAAACATACCAGTAGCATTGAAACTGCTAGCAGGAACGAATAGCTCTAGATCTCCTTGGAATTCCATCCCGCTCCAAGGATATCTCTCTAGTCGACCTATGCGGCCCTCCCATACATCCAGCACCTGTGGCATATAATAGGCCCCCACGGGCCCGCCATCAACACGAGGCATAACATGCCCCCAAAATGCCATTCGTGGCTCCTATGGCCCCCTTCTATGGCACCACTACCTATGGCCGCAACAATGGGTAGAAATCAAAGAAGAAGGATCACAACACACTGTCGTAGCAGAAGGTGCATCCCCCCCTACCCTAATGAAAATCTGACATCTGCTACTTCATTGACTGTAGCATCAATGAACCCCGCGCCATGGGCCTACCAGCCATCACCCTCTCTACCAGCTGGAGTTGGACCCCTGTGATTCGGTTGGGGGACGTGGCCCCCAATATGCGCACAACGGTTGTCGCCACAGCCTCCACCGGTAGAGCCCTCATGTGGCTCAGCAACACTCTGCTAGAGTTCACATAAATCTCGTCACTACCATAGTATCGATCCACTAAAGTATGGATCGTCTCCCACACTAGTTGTGGAGGAAGCGGCTCCCTCACCCCTCAGAGAGTCAATCCCGTCAAGAAATAAATATCCTGAGTCGTGATACTCAACTCCTCACCTCCCACATGGAACACTCATCAGTCAGGGACCCACATGCTTAGTAACTGCCACACAAGATAATCAGACGACCGCATCAGAGGAAACTTGAGGAGATTCAAAATCCCAATGTCACGTAAGCCCTTGGTCGCTACTTGGTCATCCAACACAAGATCGCAGAGGGTATCATACTCCCTCTCTCTCCACTCAACATATCGGATATGCGCCATTACTGACAAGCAGCCACCTGCACAAGGAAATGATCACCCATTAGAATTGTAAAAACATCTGCACGGCCTTCCCTAAGAAGGTCCGCGCATAGCGTGACATTATACAGCATTTCTGCGCGTAGCTCGACTGAAACACTATTCGGCCGTGCAAAACCAACGTGCGGGATATATACAGCTTGGTCACACGATTGTTCAAGGACCAGTTGCGCTAGAACCAACACACGGTCGAAGCATTTATGTCTCGTGCTATGCGTGGCACCATACAATATTTCCATGCTATCAAGCACGCTACCCCTCGCGCAATTTCAAGAAAGTATCGCGCTATAGCAATGTGAGATTCCCCAAAAATCTCGAGCGGTGGGCCCAAAAGGACTAAAAAGGACCCCTGGTTACCCATGGGACCCCTAAACCTAAGTCTACTCGGATGAAAGTAAATATTACAAGTATGAGACATACCTAGAACTCACGGCTCAACGAACGGTGCACCAGATCTCCTAGAATCACTCAAAGGCACTCTCAGAGGTTGGTGGCACAAAGTACAAATGATTTCAAAAAGTGGGCCCCACCCCTATTTTATACTCATTTGACCCAAACTTCCAATTGATTCCACGGACATACCATAACTCTATTTCCAAAACCGTTCACACCACGACAACCAGTGCTTTGAGCTCTTCGACATGGAACCAACCAATCCATATTTCCACCAATTTCACTAGGCCTCTATTTTTCTATCCAAGTACCCCACAAGTACGCACTGTTTTGGTTATATGATTTCTACATTGTCAATACCTTGGTTATGTCTTTTACTACAATTGGGAATGTGTGCCACATGTCCAGGTCCGTGATCAGGCCAAAATAGAGCCTCTTGTTTTTCCATTATATGAATAAGACTCCAAAGCTCTAACAACAAGGGGCACGCACCCTACCCCAGGTATCTTTCTGAAACTGGCATATAGACTCTATTTACCCTCCATTTATAATCCATATCCTAGTATTCCCGCTGATAACCATAGGGTCCTCATTCATGGCCTTGATATGCCCTCAACATCATTCTCATGAATAGCATGTTCCCCCATGGGTGTGCGCACCATTTCCATCCCCATCATCAATTGGCACCCATGATGTCGATGTTAGGATATTTCTATACTCCATCCTTGTCCTACCTAGCATTATCTATTTTTTCCTAGTTGTCGATGATGTCATTTCCCCCTAGCGGTATGCAGATGTCATCTAGGATCCATCTACCACCTTCTAAGCCCTACATGCATCATTTTAGGACTACTTCAGTCAATTCCCTATTTTATAGGAACCTACTGAGTGTTCTGGTGTAGTACACCTGAGTTACATGACTCTTGTTGGGGGTTAGAAATCCGAATGCCACTGATTATGGCCTCATGCGCCCTTTTCGGACTGGCATGCATGACAGACTCACTATTGCTCCCTACTTAGTTAGTTAACTGATTGCGACTTCAGTTAACTGGTTTCAGGTTCAGTTCAGTTGACTTTGAGTCTTCCGGAGCACTCCAATGGTGATAATCCCTATGCTAGACCAACTGAGATTCGAATTCTCCTGCATGATTCGAATTCTCTCCATTGTAACATCATTGTTTATTATACTGATTATTGGAACATGTGACATTATTCTGCTCCTATCTGAGTTCTACTGCATTATTATTCTTCTGCTCTTTTTTACCGTAGTTTTCACTCTTCTTCAATTTTTCGCTCATTCTTTCTTTGTGAGGTATCCATCAGCTCATAGATATGTTGTGACATAGAATTTCACATGGTATCAGAGCATGTTGAGCGAATAGGTTGAGCAGTTTCTTTCAGTTGTGCACCAGAAGCCTCTGGATTTCCACAGCAAATCCTGGTGCCATTGCATTGAATTCATTGGAGAAATCCACCAATGAGGTCTAGCCAGGTGTGAAGGATCCGGATAAAAGTGCCTACTGTCCTAAAGCAGTGCTCAGTAGTATTCTACCTCCATTCTTGAGATATTTTTGCAGTTTATTCAAGTTTTTTTTAGTGCAGTAGGAGTTGTAGCAGTTACAATAGTTTTCTGCAGTTGCAGTAGTTTTCTGCAGTTGCAGCAGTTTCTTCTGCAGTAGCAGCAGTTTCACCTTGTATTCGCTCCAGCAATTAAAATGGACAATTCGAACACTCCTCTCTCTCCTAGAATCCTAACAACCTTCAATTATCTTGATTGGAGGGATGATATGCAAACGGTACTGCGAAACAGATCACTGTTTAGGGTGACAATGGGGAAGGATCCCGAACCAAATTCAATTGTGGAGAAAACCAAGTATCTGAATAGATTGGATGAAGCATTTGGTTTCGTGTGTATGCATATTTCCAGATATCTACTCTTCCACATCGAAGGATTGAAGACTCCAAAAGAGTTATGGTTGAAGTTAGAGACCCTCTTCGGCAAACAAGATGAGCTAAGAGGCCATATTCTGGAAAATGAGTTAATTGCTCTACAACCAAGCAGTTTCGAGACTATTCAACAATTCTTTTCAAGATTCAAATGTATGGTTATGAAATGCAAGCAATGTGGCATTGAGAAGAAGGATGAGCAGCTGGTGCTATCCATTCTGAGTAATCTAGGTCCTGAGTTCTCCATCTTTGTCTCTACCTTCCATTTTGGGCAAATATCAATCCCTGGTTGGAAGATGCCCTCCTTAGAAGTTTTCACTGAATCTCTCATCCAAGAACAAGACAAGTTGATCCAAATGGGTGCCATCAAGGCCTCCAAAGATCAAGCTCTTTTGGCTGGAGAAGCAAAACGTGCAAATGGGAAAGGGAGGAACAAAGGCAAGGACAAGAGGCCATCTAAACCCATGTTGAATGCCAAGTCAAGTCCATCAGAAGGAGCCTCCAGCTCTAAGAAGGACAAACAGAAAGGATTTGAGAAATCCAAGTGTTCCTATTGCAAGAAAGGAAACCACACAGAGAGATCTTGCATGCAGAAGAAGATAGATCAGTTGACCAAGCTTCTTGAACAGCACAACATTTCCCTCCCAAAAGGTGCAAGAGAGACTGATTCTGGAAGTGAGTCTGATGGTCATGAGAGATGCCATGCACTGAAGGCTGGATTTTCGAAATCACAAGCCCTCCCCATAGATTCAGGAGCCTCCAACCACATGGTTGCCTCCAGAGAATCATTTTCTTCTCTAGATCTCAAAGATGGTCCGATTATTCACATGGGAGACAACTCTCAATTCTCTGCTAAAGGGATGGGCATAGTACATATGGAGCATGGTAAGTTCAAGAATGTTATATTTGTGCCTTCTTTGTCAGCAAATTTGTTGTTTGTATATCAGATGACTCACACAGGATCACCAAAGAAAGTGGTCTTTGGTCCTGACACAATTGAGATTACAGAGATCTCCACTGGAAAGATTATAGCGAAAGGGTTTGCAAACCATGCCTCCAAGGCATATGAATTCTCACATTTTTTTCCATACTCTCTGCCTACCCCATCGGAATCTGATGAAGATCAGAGTGATTCCTCTTCTAATTAAGATCAAGATCAAGATCTTGATGTTGAGAATAAATTTCAAGAAGATTCAGATTCGGATCCAGATCCAACACATGCTCCCAATCCAGGGCCAAGGCCAATATGGGCTCACAAAGTCCTTGTAGCTGCTCGGAACACAATTGAGGATCCATCTGATCATAGAACCACCAAATCTCAGTATCATGCAAAACTTGCACTATGTCATGCAGATCCACTTCTCTCAGAGAGGTTCTGCATGATGGTAGGGTTTGATCCACAATCTCTGGGAGAGACTTGCCATGGGGGATCTATAACTAGGAAACAATCTCGATTGTCTGACAAAAGGTACTCAAAGGTTCATGATTTGGACCATAATGAGCCATTCACTCCAGTAGCAGGAAGGGTTCCTGAAAGACTTTCTTTGGAAAATACATCTTCTACATAGTGGGAGGCACATCAGAGGAGCAGATCCAGATCTAGCACCTACATTACTATCCTACAGAGGATCAGCTTGCCAAAAATTTTGCAAAGGCTTTCACTGAGGAATTTTTTTTCCTTCTTTGCTTAGTATGAAGGTTCTTTGAGTTCGTCTGCTATTTTTTTTAGGGGGGGGTATTTTTCCCATGAGGTTTTTCCCCATTTCCTTGGTTCATGGACAGTTCTTTATTTTTTATCATTTATTTGATTGTATGGATGACCTTTTGTCTTAGTAACCAGGACCGAGGATGCAAAAGTATGGATTAAGGGGGGGTGGTAGAATATTTCTATACTCCATCCTTGTCCTACCTAGCATTATCTATTTTTTCCTAGTTGTTGATGATGTCATTTTCCCCCTAGTGGTATGCAGATGTCATCCAGGATCCATCTACCACCTTCTGAGCCTTGCATGCATCATTTTAGGACCACTTTAGTCAGTTCCCTATTTTATAGGAACCTACTAAGTGTTATGGTGTAGTCCACCTGATTTACCTGACTCTTGTGGGGGGTTAGAGCTCTGAATGCCATTGATTATGGCCTCATGCGCCCTTTCTGACTGTCATGCATGAAAAACTCACTATTGCACCCTACTTAGTTAGTTAACTGATTGTGACTTCAGTTCACTGGTTTTAGGTTCAGTTTAGTTAACTTTGAGTCTTCTGGAGCACTCCAGCGGTGATAATCCCTATGCTAGACCAACTGAGATTCGAATTCTCCTACATGATTTGAATTCTCTCCATTGTAACATCACTGTTTATTATATTGATTATTGGAACATGTGACATTATTCTGCTCCTATCTGAGTTCTCCTGCATTATTATTCTTCTGCTCTTTTTTACTGCAGTTTTCACTCTTCTTCAATTTTCTGCTCATTCTTTCTTTGTGAGATATCCATCAGCTCATAGATCTGCTATGACATAGAATTTCACAGTCGACCCCCCACAAGTCCAAGGCATATGACCCAACTTGAAAAGACCCCTCTTCAAGTATCATTTTTGCATTTGGGCATTTACTCCACCAAGTAGACACTCATTAGATCCCTCGGCACATGTTACAAGAATGATTCACAAATCCTCCTCATACCTCCATGAGAAATTTACCCTTCGTAATCCCCCTCGTACCATCACCCCCGCCAAGACACCTATGGGCACCCAACCCTCAAACACAACCAATTCTATTCAGTTATCCCGCAAGTATATACTGCATAGCATCATTTCATGGGGCACCCATCTTTGCATCTGCAAATTAGCCCTCACTTCATCATTGGAGAGTATCTCCTGATCCACTCAAAACTATGGGGACTCCTCCCATCATCAAATTGATCCCCCGATAGACGCAAAACTGTGGGGACCCCACCAACATTCTTTATGTACAAACAGTTCCCTCAACACCTCACATTGTGGGAACATGATATTATTTTGGCAGCAACCCATGGTCGCCTTTGATCGATGTATTTGAGTCTCCATATGTTCAGTAGTATTTGTTTTTTCGGTTACCATTACCATTTGTTTTGCGTCTCCATCAAAGCCCTTTCACTTGTAGTTTGTTTCCACCAATTTCAATCTATGTCGTCCCGGAATAAAAGTTGTCATCCCCACTCCCCATGTTTACATCAATCAAAGGAAGTTATGAGCCCCATGCTTATCAACCAGTCTTGTATCAGGTTTTTCCGTCCACTATTTGATTACAATATGATCTCGATTCTCAAGATAGGACCCTCGTCTTATCATGTACCTTAGCTCTCGTCAACGTCAAAACACAACATATTCCAAGAGTTTCAGTAGTTGCAGTTGTACCTTGGGGTCCCTTTCAATCACTATAAGGGATCACCTCAAATTTAGTAGGGAGAGCCATTAGTGCTCCCTAACTAAGTGGTTTCCCCCATGCTCGATGTCAACACATCATCTCATCAGGGGGAAACGTACTTTTGAAGGTAGCAGTGTTCACATTTGGAAATCATGGTAGCAGTCTCTTTGGTATAGTAAATCTCTCAAGCATATTTACAAAGCAGTTCGGTCACCCACCATAGTGGGCTTATCATGGTCACCAACAGTTCCACTTCTTCAAAATTCTGCAGTAGTTCCTGGGACACTTAATCAAACATGGATTGAAGCCTCCTTCATTCGTGTCCCAGCAATACAATAGAGTCGATACCATTGGTCCTCTCTCATTGTAGTCACTATGACAACATTTCACAAGCATGGGTATGCCTGCCTTGTTTGTATAAAAACTATTCTTTATTATAGATCCAACGATTGTCACCAACAATATTCCCCCATGGGATAACCTTATCTTTTCCACATATACTATGTCCTACAGAACAGGAGAGAAACAACAGAAAACATGATGCATTATCAGCTCTACAGTACCCTCTGAACCTCATACATCAGGGGGCATCTGTTAACGCCGAAAAATCGCACACATGTGACATTTCGGCAATTTATCCAGCAAGGAATCATCAACATAAATAATGGATATCACCATAGGCATCCTCAACATATCCAAAACACATCATGAGTCCACAAGTGCCAAGAAACTGTCAAATCAAAGGATAGCGTGGGTATTACACAATTGACCTGCACTATAGCGCAGGTTATCTAAACAATGCTCTCGCTACACCTGCATGGATTTTCCTTCGATATCCACGCTACTATCAAAATGGAAAGACCACTCACTCCCAACGGTGCATTAAAGGCTCAATCCTCCCCAAGGTTCTGAATTCAGCTCCTCACACACTTGGTGGCATTAATCATCCCCCCTAGTGTACCTTGGAACTAGTTCATTGGGGAGGAGAGTTCAAATTTGGATCTAGTTGTTTGTTGGCCACCTCTTGGCCTATAAAAGAAAGCCATTGGCATGCATTTTGTAGAGAGAAATTAGAGCAAGGTTATGTTGTTGGATTTGATTTGGAGCTTCCTCGTAGCCCACCATTTCCTACCGTTGTGAACATTCCCAAGCTTGCTTGCCACCTCCCATCAAGGGGAAATTGTTTCTCTCCATTGTTCTACCATCTACTTAGCATTTCTTTTGGACAAGAAAGGCCTCCCAGAGGGATATTGTTGGCTTCCCCTGAAGCCCTCATCTCCTAGGTGTTGTATAGCTATTCCATTGGGCAATACAAGAGTGGTTTAGCATATATTTGGTTGTTGTTGGAGTTTGAATTCTCCCCCCATCTCTTTCTTTTATTTTTATCAATATTTTCATGTTTGGATGCGAACTACACTAACAATCTCTTGCAGGATCACTTGGAGGAAACCAACCACACCCAAAAGGGGCTCCAAGGACTGAGGCCTTGTAGCAACCTACAAGGCTTAGCCCCTTACCAAGTGGAAGAATGCACTTGTACAATTTTTTCCACAACATGGGAGATTATGATAAAGTTGGATGACCAACATAGAGCACTTGGTGATTCCTATCAGATCTTAAAAATAAGATAGCCATGGGAAATTATTGCATAAGAAAGCATGATTGTTGAGATCGATGAATTATAATTATAATTTTTAGTGACCCACCCTAAATAAGTACCCCATATATCATGGTTTGAGGGAGCACAACTTATAGTTAGAAGACCGACTGAAATAGGTACCTATAACATAGGACATTAATATTACAGAACAATTATAGGTGGTATCTACGTGCAAATATCGACATAGACAAAGTTTTGGGCTTAGTTGATTATAGTTTTCAGGTTTGGAGCTATTTGCAAAATGTTCCAAAGGCTCAACATAAGGACATTGAGATGCACAGATGGGAGGTTCAAGTTTCAAAGAAGCAACAAGTCATTAAGGATTTACCAGTAAGTGTGGGAAAGGATGTCATGGTAGAGGTTACTACCCTAACTAGATAGATTGCCACTACACTGTCTAAACAATATTGATTAACTTCTAAATCAATGCAATTTCAATATCATTCCAAAATGAAGTATGCAAGACTGAAAAATGTTCAATTAAAGTCATTCATCACCCTCAAGATATGTGAACCATCTAAGCTTTCCAAAGGAACAATGATACTAGTCAAAATACTCAAGTTTTAGGAGGAATTATAGACAATAGAAAGTTCATGGAAGAATCCAGTATAGATTTCTGATTAGTTTATTTCCCAAGTGAATGGGACCTTCCTTTGGTGAATTCTATTTTGAAGGGTTAAGCTTCATTGTCTCGAGGGAAAGACAATCACAATGTTAGGGGCCTATTAGCACCTTATTTTGAAGGTTTTGATTTCTACATACATATAGTCTTAGCACATCTACTTTTCTTTGTGCACCTAATTTTCTTTACATGCTTAATTTTGTTGTGCTCGTTGATTTTCCAACATGTTTATAATTACATGTGTGGGCTTGTTTGTGCATTGGATGTTTCGACTATTGATACTATAATCAATTTGTATCCAAATGTAACTGAATTAGAATAGTATACAAGCCAATATATAGGAATGAGCTAAGGTTGGATTTGTATAGATAATAAGATCTACATGAGGATTGTATGAAGCTTGTGATATGAGGATTTAAGCCCTATTGTATGAAGGAGTAATAAGGAGCAATTGTATGGACCTATCTTATGAACTGGAATAGAATGGGCCATGTGGTAGTCCCCCCTCATATTTATCTTGCCTTGTCTATGAAATACATTATGTGATGGATGTTGTTTTAGATAACTTTGTTTCTTCTGTTTATTCAAATATGTTCTAGTAATTGTTTGTCAATGTATCGAGTGAGACATTATCCTTTTGTGGGATATTGAAAATGTAGATATTAGCATATTGTTGTTAGCAGTTGCATTGAACCTAGGGTCTTAATATATTCCCAACTTATATATTCATTCATTTATTTATTTTATATGTTGAACTTTTTATAATTTCCAAACATGTACATTTGAAATTATGGCTAATTAGTTGTTGTTTTATTACTTAGTGCAATTAAATTTTTTAAGTTCATTTAAAGGTGGTGTCAATTGTACTTGTTAGTTTTCTACTTATGCTACCTATATGTTGTGCTTGAGTTAAGGTAGGTCTCCCCTATCATATATTTTCCTTTCATATATGCTACCTACTCAACCCCTCCTCACACTTGGACTGTGTTGCTCTTAATGGTGTATTTGGTTGTACTTTACTTTGTATACTAGTACAATCCATAGATAGAGGTTGTTCATCTCATGATGCATAACAAGATGTGATAAATGTTTATGGTTGCATAGCTTTTTTTTAGCGGAAACATATAATATTCAATTAATGAAAATAAAAAGGGGCTATGGCCTAACCGTCCATCCTTCTAGTATAAACAGATAGATAAATAAGTCCAAATCTGTTCCAATATTTTCATCTTTCCAACTGCAATACTGTCTATCTACTAAGATTTCAAAATTTTCCTATTACTATCCACTACAAGGCTTATACACTGCCTAAAACAATTTCCAATATTAATATAGTTTTACAAAACATTTAATAACAATTGAAAAAATATTTGCACTACCCTTGAGGAATTCCATATAGATTTCTTCAGTGACTGGGAAGAGGTGCTTGTTGCATCATTTATGGTCAAAATTTCTTCTAGCATATAGGATCCCCTTGAGTCTCATTTGATCTATAGGAGGCTTACCATTCGAACTCCTAGTACCCTGCGACTATATTGTGAATTTGCCTTGAGAAGTCCCTCTGATGGTATGAAAACTTGCATCAATAGAGTGTTTATGATATCGGGATGAACGAGAAAGGGGTTTTAGACCACTAAGGGAGTGAGATAATGCATATTCAAAGGTTTTTTCTGTACAAAGGAGGTTTCCAGAATTTGTGAATTGGGAGATAGCCATGCAAAAGAGAGAGGGATTTGTGCCAAGAACTAAAGGCCCAAGAGTAATTTCAGCATAATGCAAGGGAAACATAGAATAAAGTTTTGGATTCTAGGGCATAAGAAACATAAAACCAAATGAAAGGAGAGATATTAATATGAAAGGAGAGAGAGCAAGTCCGAGCTTCTTGAATTGCCTGGAAATTAACCACAAAATTAACAAACCAAAGGAGAAAAGGAATAACCATATCTATAAGAGAGACAATAGGAGAAACAAGGCACTGATAAATTCGAAATTCAAATTACCTATACCCATGTTGGTGAGGAGCCCTCCTGAGATTACCTTTGTATTGGACACACTGAATTCTGGCACACTAAAAATTTTCAACAACAACCTCAAAACCATAGGAATAGCAGAGAAGGAGCGCTATTGGTTTCTAAATAAAACAAAGCCTAAGACAAGAGGTGGGATAAGACCACATGTGAAATAAATGATGGGGAGAACATCCATATCAACATATTGATTACATAGAGAGGTCAAAACATAGAGGAGTGCATGGGAAAAGTCCAGTGGATCCTCATAAGAGTACTCATGGCACGAAATCATAATGACAAGAGGAGTGATAAGAGAGGGTTTAAAACTTAATGGATTGAAAGATAACAAACACTCCCCTCATTTTCTCTAATTTTCCCTTGGGCCATAGTGCTTCCCCTTTTGGATAGACTGTCTGTTGAGTTGTTTAAATCTATAAGGACATGATAGCACTACACCTGGTGGAAGGTAGTTAGAATGAGTTGAATTCATTTCATGATTTTGTTGAGGTACCCATCGCTTGGAGTGCATCTCTCTCATAGATATCTGATAATGATCAGTGAATTGCCAATATCTATGAGAGTTTTAACTCCTTTTATTTTTCCTATTTGGTTTCCTTTCCATAACGCTTGAATATTAGCTTAGTTATTGGTTGCCTCCCCTATTCCCCAAACATAAGAATGTTCCTTATTTCCTTTGGAGTCATAAAGAACCCCCCCACCTCACACTTGCTACCCCTATTTATGGTTGCATAATTATAATCAGACTATGTTTATGTTTATTGGTGTCTCCTTGTCATACACTTGTCTTTCATATTCATGCATTACTCAACCTCTCCTCACACATAGACCATATTGTTCTTAACGATTTGTTTGGATGTACTTTTTAATATGCTAGTACAATGCATATAAAAATGTTGTTCATTTAGTGATTCATAATAGAAAGACTACCCAAATAATGTGATGTTAGTAAATGTTGCCATATCCCTTGTCATACAATTGTGTTTCATGTATTTCCATTAATTAACCCCTCCTCACACTTGGACCATATTCTTCTTAATGTTATATTTGGATGAGCTTTACTTTGTATACTTTGTATACCAATACAATGCATAGATGGAGAATGTTTGTCTAGTGATGTATAACATATTATGGGAGATGTTTATGGCTGCATCATTATAATTAGGCCTTTTTACATTTTTTTCCATCTCCCATGTCATATACTTACCTTTCATATGTGTCCATTAGTCAACCTCTATTCACACTTAAACCATATTGTTCTTCATGGTTTGTTTGGATTAACTTTACTTTACATACTAGTACACCGCATAGATAAAGGTTGTTCATTTCTAGATGCATATTAGATTATGGGAGATGTTTATGGTTGTAGTATTATAATTAGAGCCTTTATGTTTATAGTGTTAGTTTTGGGAAATAAATGATGTCTATAATAGGCTTAGTTTAGGGCTATGTATGTAATCACATTGACTTAGCTTTAACCTAAATGTTTGGAAAATGGTTAACTCATTAGCTGAGATGTTTACGCGAGTGTTTACATAAATATTAATTTGTTACAAGAGAAAATACAACAATTACAACCTAAATTTAACCATAACACTTAAAATGATAGTTGAGGATGCAACATGAGTAGATACATAACATATTGTTGATATGTATGCGGTTGGAGCATATTATATCCCACAGTATGTTGTGTATCTACTCATGTTGCTTCCTCAACTATCATTTTAAGAGTTATGAATAAATTTAGGTTGTAGTTCTTTATACATATACATATATATGTGTATATGTATATGTATATACATGTACATGTACACACACACACACGCACGCACACACACACACATGACATCCTACTGAAGAGGGGAGTAAGAGGAAAATGTTTGTTGTCCAAAACTCCCTTTCCCTTAACATTACATTCAACATTTTTCCCAATCGTAGCAAAACTTCTAACGCTATATAGGAAAATATATTGTCCTAGTAAGACGACACATAAGTAATACATAACATAGACAAAAAGGAAAGAACCAATCTAAAGCCATCAAAGGAAAAAATCAACCATCTTGCTTAGAGGATCCAGGTCAACGAGTTCTTTTGTGGGTTGACAAATTAAACCTTCCTCTAGAACCCTCCATGTTGCATTGGAACAATCCCGATAGTGGATTTCCTAAGCTAAATTGAGCAATTTGTCCACATCTTCTAGTAACTTGTCTATCTGACCAACCTACACTATGATATTGCCCTCTACTATGTCCATTCTGGTATCCAAAAGAGAATGGGATACAAAATTTGATGCATAGCATACACCATTCCATTCTAGCGAGATTGTAAAACCCTTATCATAGCCTTAATGTCACTGAGTTCGGCCTGTATTGTGTGGAATTTTTCCTTCCAAGATGGAACTTTTATCCTTGGGGGATCCCATGCCCTCCATAATCCAACTAAAGCGAGGCTCATTGCCCTGGTATCTCCAACAAATGAAGCAAACCCCACAGCAATCCCAACAAAGACTAAACTCATAAGAAACGACAAACCAGAAGGAGACCTTGCTCTTAGAGGAGAGTGAGGTCCCTTCAAAACAATAAACAAATTCAAACATAAAACACTGCCCTCAATCAATACCTATAGGTTCACTATTGAGAACTCAAGAGTATGCAACTGGTGGATGAGCCCAAGAATTGGAGCAGTCCCAAGGTTGAGCTTGATCATTGATATCGCACTAGAAGAGGCCAACATACAGGCCTAGAAGGAAAACAGAGTCGAAGAAAAGCGTAGTGCAAATCACTGCATGGATGTCTCTAGAGGAAGATATCCCACCATCTTACCAAGCGGAAATAAATATCGCCATAATACTGAGTGTGCGAGTGTAGAAGAGAGAGTACGGGCTAGGGACTCCACGTAGGGGAGGATTAAAACACGAATGACAACTCATTATTCCTTCAAGGTTCAAGTGCCCATCCATTACGATGCATGTGACTTCAAAATTAAATGCCATTAAATGACACACTTGAGAGGTTATAGCACTATGGAATCCACCTTTGAAAGGGATGTCCATCCTTTTGAACACAAACACCCTTATCTAGAGTTGTATGTATATTTGCCAATGTGTCTACAAGTGCATTATTGTGTCTCCTAATGTGCGTGAGACTTAATTCCTTAATCATTTTGAGAAAGAAAAGGTTGCACGTTTGAATCCTTCCCTGGGTAGCCTCATATTTAGGTAAACCTTTTCTACCGAAGCGGATGACAAGCATGGAGTCTCCAAAATTTTCACACGTAAACGGATACTAAGTAATATGCTCTCATCATCATAGCAAACCATTCAACTTGATTATTAGTAGCCATGCCTTTCCCCCAAGCAAAAAAATTCACAATTGTCCCTCAGGGTCCAACAAGAACTCCCCCACCCATCCACCGCACCTACCACCCTTGGTTTCAATATTGAAACCACTAAAGCAAAAAGATTTACCTAACAATAAGAGGATCCTACAGCTAAACCAAACATCTCAAGAGGTTTTTTCCTCTCAATCTCCTTCATGGATAGTTTGCATAAATAAATATATTAAAGAATATACAAACTATAGTGAGGACAAACTACATTATCCATTGCAGGTTTAAAAACCTACAAAATTTAGCAAAGAAATAATGAAAATAACATAAAATAAAATTTGAATAAATTATGAACTTGTCATTATATTCAAAACATTTTCTCATCAAATTTAGTTGAGAATTAAATACTATCATCATTTTTAATAATTCATTATGTTGTGATAAATAACACTGAAAATAGGCACTTGGGCCCAATATGCTTTGAAGAATGACTATAATAAGTAGATTATGATAGGTTACATATTGGTTCTAAACTTTAGCCACAAGAAGAGGGGATGAGCTTATGTATATTTTGATTTCAAACATGAAATGTCAATAATACATAACCTAAATTTGATAATAACACATAAAGATGATAAATGAGAACCCAACCTCTCAATCAGATGCATAACATATTATGGGAGATGTATGTTTGTGTTTATAAAGTTAGTTTCATAACATATTGTGGGAGATGTATGTTTGTGTTTATAAAGTTAGTTTCAAGAAATAAATTTTGCATATAGTATTAGACTTGGTTGTATATTTTGATTTCAAGCTTGAATATCAATAATACATCACCTAAATTTAACAAGGGAACGCTGCATTGTAGCATATTCCCTGCCAAAAATATGTCGGAATGAAAAAAATGATAACGCCTGGAACACTAATTAATAATTGGATGTGTTGACAGCACACTTTAAGCACATGGTATCGAAGCTTTATTGGATAGCGATCCGCTCCTTATGCAGAACTTTATTGGTTTGTGTTCAGCACCTTATGCTTTATTGGTATTGGATATTTATTGCTTAGTGTTCTGATTATCTCCTCTCCCATCACATTTCCAAGGGCCTCTTCACTTAAGCGCATCTCAAAATGCTGATGGTATGGCCATGAATTGTTTTGTTTTGTTTTGTTTTTGTGCATCATTCTATATCACCAGCACAATCTTGAAGCAAAGGAGTTATCAATCAATCCATAAGAATTATAGCCATTGAAGCAAATTGAGTTATCAATTGATTCATAGCAATAGCCATTAAAGGGAACTGAATTATCAATCGATCGAAGAATAGTAAATATTTGAACTGAAATATCTACATCTATCTTTGCATACGTCATCTCCATCTTGACCATTATCATCCATAAGTTGAAAAGAATGTAAAAGTCTTATCATTTCAGACAACTGCTTGTCACCATCACCATCTATTCCATTAACCTCTTCTTTCAAATAAAGAAGATGTGTACAAAATCCCATGGCTTCATGCTTGGATAGATTTAGTAAAGACATACCCTCTATCTCAGTAGCTTGTAGCATTTTGGTCTCTTCCAAGAGATAATAAGACTTGTAAATAGTGTCAGTCGGCCTTAACATCTCTATGTATGTATGCCTATAATGTGTAGGAATATAAATAATGTGAATGATATACCCCACATCTATCATTACATTCTTTAGTAAACATCTTACTTCCCTATTCCCGTTATATATTATTGTTATATAAGCATATCGTTTTTCCTTGAAACATTGCCTCTTTTACCTTTTCAAATAAAATTAAAATTAAAAATGAACATCATTATATCTATGAAATAATGAAAAAACTTATGAAACTTATAATAAACAAATGAAGAAGAATTACTGACCTGATCTGGAACACTTTCCAAATGGCCGAAAAGAAACTTTAAAGTTGACATACTCTTCAGTCCATTCAATTCATGTTTTCTTAATTCTTCAAATTTCTCAGGAGTAAAAGGTTAAGTTTTTGGCACCCACTGTACAACATAAAGACTAAGAAGACTTACAAATTGAAATTCTCTCGTTAGGTTCTATTATCCAAATTAAGCTTGGATCCAATATATCATCAGATTCCCATTGTGTAATTAGAAAGTACTTCACTACTCTACTTATCATCAATGGATTTTGTAAGACCAACCAAGTAACTCCTTTTGTAAACTGGTCCACTGCATCCAATACGTCTACAGTCCAATTGTGTACTTGGTTGAACAATTGGAATGGATATAATTTTAAAATCAAGTTTCTCTCTCTCTCTGTACGATACATTTAAAATGAAAGACCAGAGGCGGATATATTCACATAACACTGCAGAGGCGGATATATTCACATAACACTGCATCCCTCATTTCTAATAAAATCGTTTTCCCTTACAATTTGTTAAGTCCACAGGTACAAGGTTTAGGCTTTTGAGTTGGATCCTACAATTGTCACATCAACAAACAAACAAAATAAAGGACAACAGTCAATAAAACGAATATATAAAAGGAGAAAAAATTATTTAAAAAGAGTTGGATACTTGAATACCTTATTTGATGCATATGCAAAATTCTTTTGAAATATGTTTTCCTCCTCTATTGTTGTGAACAATTATGTTAATAACTCTATATTACTCTCTCGAGGTGTTTCTACAAGTTCCTTCAACTTGATATATCTTCCACATTTACTCAACACAAAATCCTCAATCTCACGATTTCACAAGACTTTCCAAGAAGGACTGCATTTATTACCCTTTCTAGCTTCCACCATCTCCATCAGAAGATAGATAGGCTCCTCGGCAATATATCTCTCTAACCATGATTCTTGAGCATCTTCATCCAATCTCAATAACCATCATTTTCGATTAGCTTCATCTAATGTTAACAACAATTTAACTATTGTCAACCCAAGTTCTGAAATGTTAGGACTATATCCTAAAATTCTATCCTTCATTTTCGCAGGCAACTTATTAAAATGTTTGCCTATATAAATCAATTGAAAATTTTGATTTATTTGAATGTATTATGACACCTCTTCAATTAAAGGACAAGGGAAATCACCATTGGGATCCATATGAAACATGACAAGTGTAAGAGTGTTTATAGGAAGATTAGATATATGGAATGGCTTTCCTCGCTTATCAATGAGAAGGCAATCCAATTCTGATAACAACTTTTGTAGTATATTATCCTTCTCCTCCTTGGAAAAATCTAGTAGAAAAATCTAAAATCAATGGAGAAAAAAAAAATGGTATATGATCTATTGACTGGTATGATAAATAAGTTGTCATGATTCATGGAATAACATAATTGGTTCTTATAGTAAATATAGAAAAAGGGAAGTTAGTTCACCTGCCCAGTATACACTGCAAAAGAGGATTGATTGCATTTTTTTTTAATTTCTCCCCATCTCTTCACAAACATGTTGCTTCCTGGATGTTCATAATTTGTAATGTTTTGATCTTCACTAGGATTTCCATCCATTTTCCTTTTAAGTTGTTGCAATTACACAAATATAAATGTTGCAATGAGGGGAGGCAATGGAATTTTTTATTGAGCCTTTCTAAGCTCTTACAGCTGCTCAAGTATAGATTTTGTAATGAGCTCAAGCAATGGAATTTTGGAGGGAGTTTATGTAACATTCTACACCCACTCATAAATAGAACTATCAATGATGAGAGGGAATGTAAGTCATTACACCATTCTAGACGACTGCGGCACTCATAAACTTAGCTATACCAAATACTTGAGTTGACCAAAGCCTTTTAAGCTGGAAAATAAGTCAAAAAAGAAAGTGAACCATTAGATCAAACACGTGGAAACCTGTCGCGGCACAAGGCAATAGCCTACGCCGTAATAATTGATAAGTGTCTGATTGTGGGTGTTTTATGAAATTTAAAATTCTAATTGCAGAGGACTACAAATATTTAATATGTAGAAAATATCACCAGGAAACTGAAGTTCTGAAATTTTGAAAAAGGAAGCATGGACAAACTTTAATTCATTAAATCCTTTCTATTGTTTCAACAGCATGGATGATTAAGCATAACAGTTATCGCCGCATTCGATATTATATTATGTGGATAACATTAATATAAATGTTTGAAAAATGGTCCACTCATTAGTTTGAAGAGGCAAAAACTATCGTTGGGCTTAAATTAAGTTAGATGAAGTTTAAATTTAGTTATAGGATCCACAACTTTTCTCTTCAACCACTTTAATTGATCAATTGAGAAATAAGTTTGACTTGCTTTGACGAGTGATTGAGTTTGACTAGGGCCATGCGAATCTTAGTTTACTTGATTTCAAGGAACATGATGATGATCATCTTCAATTATTGTGCATGAGGTCGATCATTGAGGTCTTACTGTTTTGATCAATCATGCAAAAAACATTAGTTGACATAAAGGAAAAATCAAAGGCAAAGTAAAATAGATGATGGGTTATGTAAATTACTCGAAGGATGTTTCAAGTTGAAGGACCTTGAAAATAAAGAGATGAGATCATTTACCCAAGTATGTATTGTACAAAATATAATGCATTCCATGTTTCTATCATTTCTCATCTTATTGATATTGCCAATGTCCTTTTTTCCTCTAAAAACACATGCATTATATTAATTGAAATATAACACTTTATACAGAGACTATATAGTCATTTCTTCCATATATTTCTGCTGAGAGAAATATCAAAGCTACCAGGATGTAGTCCTCCATGCACTATACTATACATACGAGTATAAAAACATGACTCTAGGAATGTCAGTCATACCTAAAAAAATATGAGATCCCAAAAGATATGGCCCTTAAACATTGGGCATATAATAAAAAAAGAAGCAAGAATGGTTCGAAAACCAGATATTCAACATTGACCAAGTCTTTCGAATATATAAAAACCAAACTTCAATGATTTTTTGGTTTGTCATTGAAGAAAGGTTGATTAAACAAAAAATAGTCCAAGGTCAATTTCCTGCAAAGAATATTCGGCATGTTCCCACCTGCGCCACATCCTTTCCATTTCCCTTAAACCCAATTTTGAAAGTTGGTCAGCCTAGGTATTCCTTTCTCTATAAATGTGTTTGAAATTGATATCCTGAAAAGCTTCACAGACCATAAAACATTCCAGACAAATGGCATAAAGATGAATACTATCTAGAAGTTTCTTTTTTTCATAAGCTCCACCACCATCATAGAATCACCAAATACTTGAAGCTTCATAATATCTTTGATGAGGGCAGTCTGTAGGGTAATCTTCTTCACTGAGAATTCAACAAAATTGTTTGTGCATGTCCCAAGGCCTATAACAAATTTAAAATAAAAAGAATTAGATTTGTAAACCACAACACCCGCACCATAAAGTTGGGGTTCTTTTGAGCAACCCCGTCGAAGAAAGCCCAAGACTTTGTCTTGTCTATCTGTTCCTCCTGGACAGGTCTATTCCTAAAAGAGCAATTTTGTTGAAGGAAGAGCCCCAGAATGGATAAGCACTTGTTCCCCATTAGCTCAAGAGCTAAGAGGACATCATCAAAGGTGGCACGATCCCTAGCAATCCAGATAAACCATAGGCATATAGTGGGCAAAGCCATGAAATCGTTGAAGGATTTGTTATCAATCCACATTTGTAATGCCTCCAAAACATAGAGACCATACCATCTAAAGTTAATACCTTGAACCTATGAGATATGTTTTCGAACTTTATCAGAATGTGAACAATGGATAAATAAGTGCTCTATCGATTCTTCCTGTAAAAGACAGAGAAGACAATGACTGGGACCGATCCAAAATCTCTTTATCATAACATCCCAAACCGGAATGGCTTTATGCAATACCAGCCACAGAAAAAAGCTTAATTTTTAACGGGTAGTTGAGAGACCGTATAAACGAGTGCCACTATTGACGGAGCGAAAAAATTTCACCATCCCTAATAGATTTATCACCCATGCGAGGGGTATATTAACCTCCTTGGTAGTTTTTATACCAAATTAATTCATCTGCGGCATCTTTTAGGAAAACATGAGACCTCTGTAAATCATAGATGAATTAGTCCCACAACAACCTATCATTCCTATCCATATTAAAAAAATATACATCCATCCAGCATTAGTTACTGTTGTGTATCCCATATCTTGTATTGAGTTGATGCTAAAAGAAGAAACCCATATAATGAAGAGATATGATAATATGAACTCGGAGCTTGTAAGCCTCCGAGTAGCCAACCCATGGATCTTTTCCTATGCAAATACTACGACCATTTCCCACTTTCCAAACAAGGCTTGATCTTATCACATCAAACACTTTAACCAAAGCCCTCCACATTGGCGAGGCATTCCTAGACAACTTAGAAGGGAAACATATCCATTCAACAATAGTAAGAGGGTAAATGTACTTCTTGTAAATTAATGCAGCCCACAAACTCTCACCTTTGACGATCCGCCAAATGCCTTTTGCAATCAGACCTTTCACAAAAGAACTAGAGTGCTTCAAACCCCATCCACCCAACTCTTTCAGAATAGTAACTTTCTCCCAAGAGACCCGAGCATATGATCTCTCCTCCCTCAAATTCTTCCATACTAACTAGTATAATATTTTTATGATATTCTCTAGGATGCCCACAGGAATGTAAGCCATAAAAGACCAATACAGTAGGAGGCCTTCTAAAATTGATTTCAACAAGATCAACCTCTCGCCCCCTACTCAGCCATTTATTACACCATCAGTGGAGCTTACCTTCAAGTTTACCCACCATCCAAGCCCAATCTCGACGGGAATAACCATTTGGCTTTAAGATAAATCCCAAATATCTTAAACCTTCACTTAAATCCACCACACCGAAATTAAAAACAATGGATACCATGTCAATAGATTCAGTAGGCAAATTTAAAAAGGAGATTGATGATTTTCTACTATTGATTAACATACCATAGGCCTCAACAAATCGATCAAGGATAGATTTTATAGAGGTGATATCTCTTATGGCTCCATCAATAAAAAATAAGAATGTTGTCAACAAAAAACAGATGGGAGATAATCAAGTGTTCAGTAATACTTACCCTTTTCAGGGATCCCCCACTGCGAACATGAGAAAGAACTCAACTAAGGCCCTCCATAACCAGGATGAACAAGAGTGGGGATAGAGGGAATCCCTATCTAAGGCCCCTCCTCGGTCTGAAGAAATTAGATGTTGAACCATTGATTTGTATGGCAAAAGAGACCGATTGAACACATGAGAAAACCCAATTTACAAACTGTAAATTGAAACAAACCTATAACTTAACTAATCTTAGATAGATCCAATCTACATGGTCATAAGCTTTCGTAATATAAACTTTAAGGACGCCAGCAGGATTTTTTTTAACTTTGACAGAGTGCAAAACCTCCTTAGAAATTCCAATGGCATCATGGATTTGACGCCCTTTTACAAAAGCAAATTGTTCTTCAGAGATCCCTCCAGTAATGATAGATTTCATCCTCTCTACAATAATCTGCAATGATTTTATACACACAATTACAAAGTGATATGGGTATGAAATCTTCCAATTTGAAACATTTTCCATTTTAGGAATGAATGCAATAAGAGTGGAGTTGAAAGGGGCTAGAACGTTGCCATTTACCCTTGATTCCTCAATGACGGCAAGCAGGTCTTCTCCGAACAGGTCCATAAAACCTCTAAAGAATTCCACATGCCAATCACCAAGACCATGACTTTTGTCCTTTTGCATAGAGTGATATATGAGACCCCTAATATTCTTGAAGTGTTCAACCCATGAATCAACCAATTGATCAAATCCTAAGACTCCAGACCCATCCCAGTTATCAATTTCCATATGAAGTCGATATGCTAACGATGTTTAACAAAGTTGTGAAAGAAAATTGTATTATCGTCACCTTTTTTAATCCAAACATCCCTACTCTTTATGCACCAGGTGGCTTCCTTCTCATCCAAAATCTTGGTGCGTTGACACTCCAACACCACAACCTCCTTTTTCTGGCTATAAGAAAGAAAACCTTCTTTATATAAGTCATGGAAACTTTCCAATGACTATTCAATGGTCTTTAGGTCCTGGTCCATCTTTAATCTACGATCCGGGGCCTAGATAAGAGTCTTCTTTTTTATCCTTTTATTGTGGAAATTCGCAGTTGTTGATATCGATCCATCTGGATCATATTTTAACCAACCACTTATAACAAGATCCCTGTAGTCTTCAGCTTTGAGCCAGCAAGTGTTAAACTTAAAAGGACTGAGTGGTTTAGATCCATCCATGGAAATCTCCAGGAAGGTAGGAAAATGGTCAAAATTCCCCCCCTCACTCACCCATTGTCGAAGGTTTGTAGGCATATGAATAATCCCTTCATTGATCAAAAACCTGCCTATCCTTTTTGCAATACGACCATCACCCACTCTCTTATTTCACCAAGTTGGCTTTAGGTATGATCACAATATTATCCACCGAACACTCAATGAGAAACCATTGAATGAGAATGTGGAAAGATTTATCAATGCTTACAAACCTACGTGCATGAAAAAGAGATTCGCCTTATTACTCTTGACAGCTCTTGCAGTAAGTGCAGTGCAGTGGAGATACACATGGTGTTTTTATACATTTTAGATTTATAAAATCATTTTAATTATTTTTAAATTTTAAAAATTAAAGGCACTCCTCCATGGATTTATGTCCCATCAAAAGAGTCCTAAACCAATTAAAAATTTAGATTATTGGATTTTAAAAATTATTAAATTTATTTGATTTTTACAAAATAGTATGATTACTGAAAAAAATGCAAAACTTTAATCAACTTTGTAAAATGTTATGGGTTGAAAAGCAAATTAATAGAAGACAAGCAGTTTGACTTCCCAAAGAAAAGTATAATAACACATAAAGGTGAAGAATGAGGACCCAACCTAAATAGATGCATAACATATTATGGGTGATGTATGTTTATGTTTATAAAGTTATAATCATGAAAGAAAGTGTGCATATAATATTAGATTTAGTTTAGGCTATATGTATGTAATCACATAGATGACTTAGATTTTGCCTATAAATGTTTGAAAAATGGTTCACTCATTAGTTTGAAAGAAAGTGTGCATGTAATATTAGACTTAGTTAGACTATATGTATGTAATCACATAGATGACTTAGATTTTGCCTATAAATGTTTGAAAAATGGTCCACTCATTAGTTTGAAGAGGCAAAAACTATTGTTGAGCTCAAATTAAGTTAGATGAAGTTTAAATTTAGTTATAGGATCCACAACTTTTCTCTTCAACCACTTTAATTGATCAATTGAGAAATAAGTTTGACTTGCTTTGATGAGTGATTGAGTTTGACTAGGGCCATGCGAATCTTAGTTTACTTGATTTCAAGGAACATGATGATGATCATCTTCAATTATTGTGCATGAGGTCGATCATTGAGGTCTTACTGTTTTGATCAATCATGCAAAAAACATTAGTTGACATAAAGGAAAAATCAAAGGCAAAGTAAAATAGATGATGGGTTATGTAAATTACTCGAAGGATGTTTCAAGTTGAAGGACCTTGAAAATAAAGAGATGAGATCATTTACCCAAGTATGTATTGTACAAAATATAATGCATTCCATGTTTCTATCATTTCTCATCTTATTGATATTGCCAATGTCCTTTTTTCCTCTAAAAACACATGCATTATATTAATTGAAATATAACACTTTATACAAAGACTATATAGTCATTTCTTCCATATATTTCTACTGAGAGAAATATCAAAGCTACCAGGATGTAGTCCTCCATGCACTATACTATACATATGAGTATAAAAACATGACTCTAGGAATGTCAGTCATACCTAAAAAACTATGAGAACCCAAAAGATATGGCCCTTAAACATTGGGCATATAATAAAAAAGGAAGCAAGAATGGTTCGAAAACCAGATATTCAACATTGACCAAGTCTTTCGAATATATAAAAACCAAACTTCAATGATTTTTTGGCTTGTCATTGAAGAAAGGTTGATTAAACAAAAAATAGTCCAAGGTCAATTTCCTGCAAAGAATATTCGGCATGTTCCCACCTGCGCCACATCCTTTCCATTTCCCTTCAACCCAATTTTGAAAGTTGGTCAGCCTGGGTATTCCTTTCTCTATAAATGTGTTTGAAATTGATCTCCTGAAAAGCTTCACAGACCATAAAACATTCCAGACAAATGGCATAAATATGAATACTATCTAGAAGTTTATTTTTTTCATAAGCTCCACCACCATCATAGAATCACCAAATACTTGAAGCTTCATAATATCTTTGATGAGGGCAGTCTGTAGGGTAATCTTCTTCACTAAGAATTCAACAAAATTGTTTGTGCATGTCCCAAGGCCGACAACAAATTTAAAATAAAAAGAATTAGATTTGTAAACCACACCACCCACACCATAAAGTTGGGGTTCTTTTGAGCAACCCCATCGAAGAAATCCCAAGCCTTTGTCTTGTCTATATGTTCCTCCTGGACAGGTCTATTCCTAAAAGAGCAATTTTGTTGAAGGAAGAGCCCCAGAATGGATAAGCACTTGTTCCCCATTAGCTCAATAGCTAAGAGGACATCATCAAAGGTGGCTCGATCCCTAGCAATCCAGATAAACCATAGGCATATAGTGGGCAAAGCCATGAAATCGTTGAAGGATTTGTTATCAATCCACATTTGTAATGCCTCCAAAACATAGAGACCATACCATCTAAAGTTAATACCTTGAACCTATGAGATATGTTTTCGAACTTTATCAGAATGTGAACAATGGATAAATAAGTGCTCTATCGATTCTTCTTGTAAAAGACAGAGAATACAATGACTGGGACCGATCCAAAATCTCTTTATCATAACATCCCAAACCGGAATGGCTTTCTGCAATACCAGCCACAGAAAAAAGCTTAATTTTTAATAGGTAGTTGAGAGACCATATAAACGAGTGCCACTATTGACGAAGCGACAAAATTTCACCATCCCTGATAAATTTATCACCCAGGCGAGGGGTATATTAACCTCCTTGGTAGTTTTTATACCAAATTAATCCATCTGCGGCATCTTTTAGGAAAACATGAGATCTCTGTAAATCATAGATGAATTAGTCCCACAACAACCTATCATTCCTATCCATATTAAAAAAATATACATCCATCCAGCATTAGTTACTGTTGTGTATCCCATATCTTGTATTGATTTGATGCTAAAAGAAGAAACCCATATAATGAAGAGATATGATAATATGAACTCGGAGCTTGTAAGCCTCGGAGTAGCCAACCCATGGGTCTTTTCCTATGCAAATACTACGACCATTTCCCACTTTCTAAACAAGGTTTGATCTTATCACATCAAACACTTTAACCAAAGCCCTCCACATTGGCGAGGCATTCCTGGACAACTTAGAAGGGAAACATATCCATTCAACAACAATAAGAGGATAAATGTACTTCTTGTAAATTAATGCAACCCACAAACTCTCACTTTTGACGATCTACCAAATGCCTTTTGCAATCAGACCTTTCACAAAAGAACTAGAGTGCTTCAAACCCCATCCACCCAACTCTTTCGGAATAGCAACTTTCTCCCAAGAGACCCAAGCATATGATCTCTCCTCCCTCAAATTCTTCCATACTAACTAGTATAATATTTTTATGATATTCTCTAGGATGCCCACAGGAATGTAAGCCATAAAAGACCAATACAGTAGGAGGCCTTCTAAAATTGATTTCAACAAGATCAATCTCTCCCCCCCTACTCAGCCATTTATTACACCATCAGTGGAGCTTACCTTCAAGTTTACCCACCGTCCAAGCCCAATCTCGACGGGAATAACCATTTGGCTTTAAGATAAATCCCAAATATCTTAAACCTTCACTTAAATCCACCACACCGAAATTAAAAACAATGGATACCATGTCAATAGATTCAGTAGGAAAATTTAAAAAGGAGATTGATGATTTTCTACTATTGATTAACATACCATAGGCCTCAACAAATCGATCAAGGATAGATTTTATAGAGGTGATTTTTTTTTCCCAAGAAAAAAGCGTAATTTTATTCACAGAGGTGAAAAATTACATTCTGTATATGCGTATAGCATGCGTTCATCCATTGCAGGACGTTACATTAGTAGCAAAAAATTTCAGTTTTGCAGTCCAAAGAGTTTCATCAAAAAACCAATATATGGCCAATAATTACATCATAAAACCAACATATCAAAATATGGCATAATAACCAAAATAAAAAACAGTTTGGATCCCCGATCCTCCTGTGTTCCAAAAAAACCATAATCTAAAGAGTATGAAAGGGCGCAGCCTTTCTAGAGTATCCAGAAAATTAAAAAACCATCCATAGTATATAGTGCCATCAACAGAAAAACTGTTCCAGCAGCTAATCCTGTAAAACTGTGTCCATAAAAGGTCGATGATAAAATTCATATTCTGTCCCATATCGATGTTCTATCACTTTCCACAGCCCCACTGCCAAGTCCCTGCCAACCTTAGCAGCCTGGTCCGCCTCCTGGTTGTTCTCCCTGTATATATGTCTGCAAGAAAAATGTAAGAAGAGCATATTCAGTTCCAAGATATCCCGTAGAATATTATCAAGTCTAATATCCCTGCAGTGTTGTGTACCAGATGCCCAATTTGTGACATTCATAGAGTCTCCATACACATTTAGCTGTTGATAGTCAACCTCCCTAGCAAACAATAGAAGTAGCATGAGGCTCATTAATTCAGCATAATTGTTCCCACCCTCCCCCAAACCCCAGTACATGTGGTAAGAGTGGGTACAAGATAAATGTAGAATCGCCCCTCCCCCACATTTGTATTCAGAAGTAGACCCATCATAGAATCCCCAAGGTAAGGAGTCATCAATCTCAAGTGCTAGGACTTCTCGTTGTTTTGCAGCTTTGATATGGTGTGGATAGGCCTTTAAAAATCCACAGATCTGTATAGCAGAGACCACCGGAGTACAGGGTTTATCATTAAAGACCATTCCATTCCGTGCCAACCAGATTCCCCATGCCACCAGCAAAGGAAGATTTTTGTAGCACAAACCAATAGGGTCCCCATACCACTGTGACCATGCGGCCAGAATCGTATCCCCATCCCAATTAAACATAGTGTTTGTCAGTCAGGAGCATTCCGCCCAAACCTGCACCATGTATGGGCAGCGCAGGAATAAATGATGACATGTTTCCTCATTTGCTTTGCACAGAGTGCACTACCCAGGCCCTGTCCTATTCTTGCGTTGTAAAAAATCCCAGGTAGGGATGGAATCATTAAGAACACACCACATGAAGATACGGTGTATCAATGGGCAGTTAATCCTCCAAAGGAATTTCCACCACCCCACCAAAGCACGAGGATTATTGAAATGACATAGGCTTATGTAGCCATTCCTAGGTGTGTACATTCCATTTGGTGCCCCCTCCCATACCAGAGCGTCCTCCCTGTTACGGATGTGTACATGTGAGCAGTTGAGTGCACGGTAGTATGTTCTCAATTCCCCCTGTTCCTCCACAGAGAGTGCCAATGTATCAGCCCCGATCCACGACTGATTCCAAGGGTTGGTTCTATCCTGAACAACGAGCTGGGATAAGTAAGTGATGCCAATTTCACGCAGGGATATAATCAAAACATCAGATAAGATATGTCTTCCAGCACTCCCATACCAGGGATCTTCCCCAACCCGTAGAGCCCTTCCATTCCCTATATTCCAGGTAAGAAGATCACCAATCACCGAAAAAGATTTTATAACAGCTTTCCATATGACAGAGCAACCAGAATGGGTCTTATTCGTGGCTCGTACCCAGTCCATTAAAGAAACAGGGAAGATATACTTATGTGTGACAACTCGTGTCCAAAGGATTTCAGTTTTCAGCAGACTCCAAGCCCCTTTCGCCGCCAGTGCACTTGAGAAGAGATGTATGTTCTTTAGACCCCAACCCCCTAAGGCTTTTGGGATTGCGATTTTCTGCCACCGAACCCAAGGTGAAACAAAATCTCCTTTCCCACTCCATAGAAATCGAAAGCACAATTTCCTAGCCGTTTCCAACGTCCCTTTGGGGATCCAAGAGAGGGACATCCAGTACACCGGTATGGCGTCCAACACCGATTTTACCAGGACCAGCCTCCCAGCCCGAGATAACCACATGTGACTCCAAATCTTCAATCTCTTGTGAAATTTTTCAATGATCCAGTGCCAGTCCTGTTTGGTGTATGAATTAGGTTTTAGGTGGTATCCAAGGTAGCAAAATCCATCATCAAGAATTAAGAAAGTGAAAGGGAAGAGCCTCCGAATAGTATTGATCTCATCATCCCCAAGGAGGTGTGTCGAAATAGTAGATTTTCTGTCATTAATCTCCATTCCCGTAGCTCGTGAGAAGAGTTTAAAAATGTCCTGGAGAGTTTCCATATCCCTAGCCGACCCAGAACAGAAGATGAGTATATCGTCCACGAAAAGTAGATGTGTGATAAATAAATCAGGAGCCACTTGTATCGCCTGTAGTGTGCCATCCCTGCAAGCCCTCTTCAATGCTCTACTAAGTCCTTCCGCAACCAACAGAAACAATAATGGGGAAAGAGGGCAACCCTGACGAAGACCCCTTTCAGACCGAAAGAAAGGTGATGCTGCACCATTTATTAGTACCCGCAAAGGATACTGTAGTAATACAGCTCATGATCCACCTAATAAAATCCACAGCAAAACCCAGATGTGTAAGTAGTAAATGAATATACATCCAGCTCACCTTGTCGTATGCTTTTGACAAATCAATCTTGATAATGGCTCCTTTGATTCTCTTAGATTTCATACTATGGATGCCCTCTTGGGCTACTCCAATCGCCTCATGAATTTGTCTGCCTTCCAGAAATCCAAATTGTTCCTCAGAAATCTGCTTGGACAGGATGATTTTCAGTCGCCTGGCAATAATTTTAGACACCACCTTATATACACAATTACACAAGGAGATGGGTCTGAAATCACTTAAGGAAGAAGAATTGTCAGCTTTAGGTATGAGGGCTAAAAAAGTGGAGTTTAAAGCAGCTGGGATCCGCCCCGAAATTCTAGTGTCTTCCACCATCTGCAGTAGATCCTTCCCAATTAGTTCAAAGAGTGCTATGAGGAATTCCACAGTCCATCCATCTGGCCCCGGGATTTTATCTTTTTGAAAACTCTGTAACACTCCCTTCAGCTCCTCTTCATCTACTACAGCCATCAGTGCATGATTGTCTTCCTCATCCACAAACCGAGGAAAAAGTTGTGCCATCCTGACAATCTCCAGAATACTAGCCTGTGCAGGTGCCTTAAAGAGTGATTGGAAATGATCAACCCCCACCCCAGCCATACTTTCAAAAGTAGTCTGGGGATCCCCCGAAGAGTCTTCCAGGCTCCATATGGTATTAGATGCCTTTCGACCTTTAGCATATGCATGAAAGAATTTAGTATTCTCATCGCCAGCCGAGAGCCATAGTGCCCTGCTTTTAAGTCGCCATGTTTCCTCTTTTTCCAATAAAAGCAAGTTCCTCCTACCTTCCATAGATGTCAAATGTGCTTTTTCTTCAATAGAGCCAAGTCCCCCAGTGCTAGAGTCATAAATAGACTGTAGTTCCAATTCAATCGCCTTCAGTTCTCTTTCATCCCTACCCTTCTTTTCATAGGCCCATTCCTTTATAGGTCTCTTAATTCTTTTGATATTAGCAGAGAACTGATGAGAGGCAGTTTGTCCCCCCCCTGGGTTGTAGTGTACCCAAAGGGATCTCACCAAGTCAAAAAAGGTCTCATCTTGTAACCAAATCTTATTGAATTTCATCGGTCCAGCAAGTTTAGTAGGACCATCCCTAATCTCCATGAAAATGGGAAAGTGGTCAGATGAGCCCCCCGACCCTACCCACTGTCTCAATAGGTATCTTCTGTCCACAAAAAGTTCTGACACCAGAAACCTATCCAGCCATTTCTCAACCCTATAGTCACCTGTCCTGTTATTCCTCCATGTAGCTTTAAGTAGGGTAGGTTCAATATCCAACAAATCATGTGTAACCAGCTTGTGGGTGAAGTAGTCAGCCAATGGATCAGGCCTAGCCCTACTACCCCATACTTCAGCCGGGCCAAGTGAAAAATTTAAATCCCCACCGAGGATCATATTCCCATCCTGCATCACAGGATTCGAGAGCAGTGAATCCCAGAAAGGAACCCGGTTCAAATATGGTCCATAAACGTTTACCACCGTAAAGATTTCACCAATATCAATAGAGCTGCAAGTCATTCCCAATGCCGCTTCCACACCCCAGAGGTTAAGGCACTGCACCGAATGAGAGTTCCAGCCATAGCTAGGCCACCGGACCGACCACGAGCATCCAAGGTAGCAAAGGACCATCCTCCAAACCAGCTTTCAAGTAACGTTTTAATACCCTCACCAACACCCATAGTCTCCTGGAGTAGAATGATATCCGGGTGTTCAATGGATACCACTCTACGAAGTGTTGCTTTTTTATGGGGACCAGCAAGACCCCTGCAGTTAAAAGACATAACCTTCATTAACGACCCCTCTTCGGGGCACGCACTGCTCTAAGCGCCCGTTCAATCGTCACCTGTTTGCCCTCCATCAGGTCTATCTTGGCCTTGGATTGTGCCTTAGAGAGATTTGATTTCCTACCACGGCCCTTCCCAATTTTATTCACCCCAGCCCCCAGCCCACCCGGGGAAACTTTGGTAAGTGAACGAAGAAAATATCCAGAGTCCGATGAGGTAGTAGTAGTAGGTGAAGTATATCCATCAACAGGCCCTGGATCATATCCAGACGGTAGGTCCAGCAGCCTCATTCCCGAGTCCGGCATAGTAGTGTGAGTGGAGGAGGGGGTAAGTGGAGAGGTAGGGATGTCAGGTTCGATACCAATAGGTTCCCCCATATCCAAAGCCGAGGAGATATGTAAATTTTTCAAAGCCTCTAACCAGTCCGGATTATCCAAAGTGCAATTTTTTAAAACAAAATGAAAGGAAAGGGGATTAATGGAATGAGTAATACCCACGACGACGGCCCAAGAGTCGTTGCAGGTGCAGTTTGAAGCACCATCGCAGAAGAACCAGGTACCGGCTGTCCACCAATGTCCGCCGCCAAACCCTGTTCCTGAGGTAAACCATCAGTCCCATCCGCCGAAGCCCCAGGTCCCGTATGAGCACCACCCAGTGGGTCTTCCATTTCCCGTGTGTTGTCATGACCCTCATCCGCTTCCAACGCCACGACAAGAGGAGGTCCGGTACCTGTAGCAGGAGTCGGCCGTGAAGTTCCCGCAGCATAAGTAGATTTATGAGTCCCTCCAGATTTCCTCCGAAGCGGAAGATGACATTCAGCCACCGGGTGACCATAAGCATGACAACGGCGACATCTGAATGGAACGTTTTCGTAGTCCAATTTCTGAACATAAACGAAGGGTCCCCAGCTGAGGGTTACATCCGGTGCTAACCCATCTCTGATATTCAGGTTTACAAGAATACGGGCAATTTTCCTTTGTCGGGTCTGGAAAAAACTGTAATCCCCATCCAAATAGGTACCAATCAGATTACCTATCCCTTTAAAATGTCTCTCCGACCAGTAATGCAGTGGCAATCCCGGTAGCCGAACCCAAAAAGGAACAATATCAAGTCGTTCCCGGCTCACATCAAACATCGGATGCCAGGGTTTGATCATGACTGGGCAATGGTCCCAGCTCCAGTTGGAGTTAAGAATCCATCTAGTATGTGCCTCCGAGTGGAAGTTAAATGCGAACCAGTTGCGGGTTAATTCCACAACTTCAGGGGAATAACCTAATTCAGCAGCCCAATTTTCTCCCACCCATGCCTCAATGGTGCTCAGAGAGAAAGATCTACCCAGGGCCTTACCAACCAAGGTTATACTGGACATCGTGAGTAATTGATCCCACTCAATGTCTTCACCCAGGGCATAGTTATATTTGTGCCTGCTCAGCTTGAGCCATCTTTTTCTGCCTCGTTTCACCTGATGTGAGGAATCATCTGATGATGGCCCTCCCCATTCTTCAGAACTAGTGCCAGATCCCACACAAGGGCTAGCGAATCCACGATGTTCATGCACTTCCAGTAACCCCTGCCGTGATACCTCCTTCGCCCCAGCAATGTCTATGACAGGAGAAGTGTTCGTAGATGTTACCACCCTACCGGTTCCCTGAGTTTCATCAAGAGCCGCAAGTGCACCATTCTTTCCCACCGCCGAGACCTCGAGGGCATTGAGTACCTGTTCAGAAGACCATAGAGCAGTCCCAACCTCTGATAAAGGTGTAGCTGAAGGAGTACGTTTTGTCAAGACGTTTAACGGCCCAGAACCTGGGGAGCTGGCAAGAAACCCGGAGGGCGAGAACCCTATTTCCGTGTTGTTCGCCATAGTAGGTAAATTCACCGCCCCATCCGCAGCAGAAAGTGTCCCATCTTGCCACCCGGCACCCAAAGGCTGGGTCCAGATGGACAGATCATCCGACGCATCAAAGGCATAGTCCACCAGTTCTTCATACCGCGCCATGACGGGCACGCCCACAGTAAAAAAAAATTAAGCAGTAAAGTAGGTAATACAAACCCCCGAGGGTTTAACCACGAACCAAAAGACCCAGTAAAAAACAAACGCCAGAAAAATAGTGTAGTACGTCACCGCGCAGGTAATTGCATCAGGCTGTAGCCTGACCGTGTTCAAACCCCGACGCCCATCACAAGATATCCGCCATTGTAAACCCTTGCGAGCTCCAAGAAAACTCCATCATCTTCGTCTTGCACTCACCATGATCAAAAGACATCAATTATACAGCCGACATGATCCAATTAACTATCACCAAAGGAAAACCAGTATGTAGTAGCTCACTTGGTCATATGTGCGATGAAGATCAATTTTGAGAATGACTGTGGGTGTTTTCTTGAGTTTGGCAGAGTGGAGCACTTCCAGGGCTATGCCTATCGCATCATGTATGATTCTCCCTTTGAGGAATGCATGTTGTTCCCGAGTTATGTCGTCCGACAATATACCACAGATCATATAGATTTTATAGAGGTGATATCTCTTATGGCTCCATCAATAAAAAATAAGAATGTTGTCAACAAAAAACAGATGGGACATAATCAAGTGTTCAGTAATACTTACCCTTTTTAGGGATCCCCCACTGCGAGCGTGAGAAAGAGCTCAGCTAAGGCCCTCCATAACCAGGATGAACAAGAGTGGGGATAGAGAGAATCCCTATCTAAGGCCCCTCCTCGGTCTGAAGAAATTAGATGTTGAACCATTGATTTGTATGGCAAAAGAGACCGATTGAACACATGAGAAAACCCAATTTACAAACTGTAAATTGAAACAAACCTATAACTTAACTAATCTTAGATAGATCCAATCTACATGGTCATAAGCTTTCGTAATATCAACTTTAAGGATGCCGGCAGGATTTTTTTTAACTTTGACAGAGTGCAAAAACTCCTTAGAAATTCCAATGGCATCATGGATTTGACGCCCTTTTACAAAAGCAAATTGTTCTTCAGAGATCCCTCTAGTAATGATAGATTTCATCCTCTCTACAATAATCTGCAATGATTTTATACACACAATTACAAAGTGATATGGGTATGAAATCTTCCAATTTTGAAACATTTTCCATTTTAGGAATGAGTGCAATAAGAGTGGAGTTGAAAGGGGCTAGAACGTTGCCATTTACCATTGATTCCTTGATGACGGCAAGCAGGTCTTCTCCGAACGGGTCCATAAAACCTCTAAAGAATTCCACGGGCCAATCACCAGGACCATGACTTTTGTCCTTTTGCATAGAGTGATATATGAGACTCCTAATATTCTTGAAGTGTTCAACCCATGAATCAACCAATTGATCAAATCCTAAGACTCCAGACCCATCCCAGTTATCAATTTCCATATGAAGTCGATATGCTAACGATGTTTAACAAAGTTGTGAAAGAAAATTGTATTATCATCACCTTTTTTAATCCAAACATCCCCACTCTTTATGCACCAGGTGGCTTCCTTCTCATCCAAAATCTTGGTGCGTTGACACTCCAACACCACAACCTCCTTTTTCTGGCTATAAGAAATAAAACCTTCTTTATATAAGTCATGGAAACTTTCCAATGACTATTTAATGGTCTTTATGCCTGGTCCATCTTTAATCTACGATCCGCGGCCTAGATAAGAGTCTTCTTTTTTATCCTTTTATTGTGGAAATTCGCAGCTGTTGATATCGATCCATCTGGATCATATTTTAACCAACCACTTATAACAAGATCCCTGTAGTCTTCAGCTTTGAGCCAGCAAGTGTTAAAATTAAAAGGACTGAGTGGTTTAGATCCATCCATGGAAATCTCTAGGAAGGTAGGAAAATGGTCAGAATTCCCCCCCTCACTCACCCATTGTCGAAGGTTTGCAGGCATATGAATAATCCCTTCATTGATCAAAAACCTGCCTATCCTTTTTGCAATACGACCATCACCCACTCTCTTATTTCACCAAGTTGGCTTTAAAATGACAAGTGAGATGTCATACAAAGATACATCATCAAGCCTTCGAATAAAGTAATCTAATAAGGAGTCAAGATGAGCCTTTGGGCCCCAAATCTCACCTTCACCAAGCGATAAGTTGAGATCACCACCCACAATGACTTTATCTCCATTGAGCATATTTGAAGAGAACAAATTCTCCCATAACTTAACTCTGTGATTGTATGGCCGATAAATATTGATTATATTGAAAGCATGGCCGAGTTCTCTGGAGAAGAGAACAATTCCAATACTGGATCGAATAGACCAACATTTGACAAAAAATGGAGATTTGTTTCACCCAATAATAAGGCCTCCCAAGGGTCCAACAACATCTATATTCACAAAATCCCATCCCAAGAGGATCGTCTTCAAGTCCTCCAAAATGACCAAACCAGTAGCCAAATATTCTTGTAACAAAATAATAGTAGGTTTCTTATCCAAAACGAGTCTCTTTAATGCTAGATTTTTTTAGGGAAGCCCTAACCCTCTAATGTCCAGGGACATGACTAGAATTAGATAACCCTTCACCTGGGATACTTTGATCTAAGAGTCCCGTGAATGGTACATTGACAACCAACCTTTACATCCCTAACAGCTTGGTCCCTAGCATATTCCATTACCAATCTTCTACCTCTAAGCTTAGGTTTGCAAACTGACACATCTATAGCTAAACCACCCATCAAACCCAAACCACAGAGACTTTGATCTTTGTTCCTTGGTCTTAGAAAATATCAAGACAACCTAGGAAAAGAGAACTTATCTGATTCCTTAAGAAACACCTTTTTCAGGACAAACAAATTAGGTTTTCCCATAGATAGGCATGAATGGGGTCTTTCTTCTACAACATCATTAGACTGTCCACTATCAGTAGCCAAATATTGCAAACCGTCAGGAATCCCAGATATCTCATTCAATAGGGATCCAATCCTATAATCATAGCCCAAAGAAGTCTACCAAGGAAATTTAAGGGAGGGAGGCCCCTTAAAAAAAACTAGACCATTTAGACATTCTTCCCATCTCCACCCATGAGCCATAAATTTCTCAAACAAGGTATTAAGAGAAAAGGGACAAGAAGGGGATAACTTTCCCCTTTCTAGAAAAATAGAAGTTCTAGAGAGACTGGATGATTTCATCTAGCCAAAAAGAGGGTAATCTGGATAGGCAAAGGGGGAAAATTCATGAGGGGCCAGGGGCGGCTTCGTATCACTATCCCCTGAATGTAAACAACACAAAACCACCCTTAAACTGAACTACAAAGACTCAACAAGACTAATAAGAGATAAACCACGACCCAAAGGCAGATAGAGAGAACTAAAACTATTATCCATACCAGCAGGAGAAGGCCCGTGGAAAAACTTAGACAAAGACTGAAAGGAGAGCTATGCTTGTCCAAAACCTTCCTTCAAAACCCTTTAGACTGAGATAAAGATCCAGGAAAAAACAAAATCCAAGACTGAGATAGAATTATAGACGTACCTGATGCCACTTTGGAAGGTATTGAGAGGGAAAAATCGGGTCGTCATTCCATGTGCTCAAAACTCATACTCTTCAGGACTACACCATCAACTACATCGAGTAAGTCTGGAGCATATTTACTTGTCCCCTCTTTATGGGAGGAAAAACACTACCCCTACTCTCCCATCGAATCAATGTGCCCATCACCGGGTCGTAGCAGTGACTTAGCTTTATAATTAGTTGAGTCGAATTTATTCTTCCAAAAATCGCTTCTAAAAGGGAGGTTACAAAATTTCACAAGGTGGTCCAATGAATGGCACCGGTTACAGCGAAAAGGGATACCTATGTAGTCTATTGTCTGAACAATTTGGATGTCACCCACATAAATGAAAATCTCTGCTAGAAAACCCTCTCAAAGATCCATCTCCACCAGTAATATTGCCATGGACATATTTTTGGACACCAAAAAACTCATATCAACAGTAATAAAATGTCCAAGGGATGAGCCTATACTGCTAAAAATTTCCATGGTCCATAAAGTCGTGGGTAACCCTAGTAGTTTAACCAAGACCATTTGCAGGAAGGGTTTAGTCCTCTTCGCACAACAAAAGGGTTCCATCTTTGTAATTTTAGCGGGTCATTGTCCCAAAACGAGACTCGATTTAAAATCTTGTCTGCATCTCTCAGATTACCCAGGACCACACCCAGCCAACCCCTAGCCAACGAATAAACCCTAGGAGGATAACCAAGGATACTCTGGTAGTTTTCGTTGCTCTATAATTTAAATTTGGGGAGGCCCATTCTATGGCCCACAAACCTGCCCATCAGAGTCGAAGTTGACATAGTTGAAACCCCACATAGCTGCGCATTAGCTCCCAGTGGCAGTCAACAGTCCGAGGTTTTTCTCCGTATTTTTTTTCTGGTCCTTGACAAAAAATCCCCACCACCAGACTGAACACTGTAAATGCCAGAGTCGTCTCTTTTCCTACCTGGGATTTCACTAGTTGGAGAAACAATACCACCCCAACAATCTGCGTTTGGCAACGGAGAACCCAGGGTCTTCTCAGAATAAACTGGAAAAATGTATTCATTGCTTTGAGAAGAGGACCCACCTCCCCGAGAGTTCCTTGAAAAACGTCCTCCATGCAGAGGTGGCATAGGAAGAGCCAAAAACTTGACCCTTTTCAAATCAAAATTAAATAGGACACTTACACCACGAAGAGCATGGGCCCACTCTCGAACTAAAAGACAAAACCTATTAGAGCCATTCAAGAGAAAAAAACTCAGACACTACCAGACAAGGCAGAGCAAGATAAAAGAAAAACTCTCAACCATATCTAGAGCCTGCTGACAAACAACTAGAAAAATCCTAGCACCCATCATTGAAAACCCTCATTCGAAACCCTGGCTACCACCATGAGAGAACCAAAAAACCTTCCTTCGATTGATCATGCTTCGACCTAGAAATGTCCAAATTTCCTATCATGTGTGTCATTGCAATACCAATGCATGTGAATTCAATATGTGTCAATATTTTGAATTGAAGGAAATTCATAAAAATAAAACGTGGTCATTAATCAAAGCAAAAACATATAAAAGTCCTAGGACATTTAAATACTTTTACACTTGCCATTCTAATGGAATGACATTCTTTATTATTTGTTCATGATCTGTTGTCAACATTTTCCATTTTTGGCCTTAGATTTCTTCATTGACTTAACTTCTATCATTTTTATGTGAGCGTTGCAGACCAAATGGTTATATTGTCAAATACAACATTTGATTAAAACTCCTTGAAGTGAACATGGTCCATAGTTTAATAGGTTTTTTAAAAGAAATAACCCTTTAATATAAGTGATTTTTCGTATAGAAAATTATTATCACTATAGTCCTCTAATACTCGTTGTGCATCACATCACATACTACTCGAATTTATTATTATTGTTAATTGGTGCAACCACCACATAGACATAACTTGCACAAGACACATACAAATATGCATCAATGATATATTTCTTAGTCAATAAATCTAGAGTTTGTGTGTTCTTTGGACCTTGGGGTTTCTTCGATGGAACAAGCCAAGGTGATCCCAGTATTTGTAGTGTAGGAGCAGTACTATATCTTAGTCACAATATTTCCTTCTCAAATATGTCGCAGGAGCAGGCACAAATAATCGTGTGGAGTTCTATACATTATGGATCCTACTAAAATGCGCAAAATAAAATGACATAAAAAAAATTGAAGTTTTTAGAGACTCTAAATTAATTGTTGAATGTGCTAATAAGAAATCTAAAGTTGAAAATTTGGGGTTGGAAAATATTATGAAGCATGTTTTAGATCCGAAAGCATCCTTTGATGATCTCTCCCTCACACATGTCTACATAGAGTATAATTCTGAGGCTAACAATCTTTCAAAGGAAGCATTGGATCTTATTGAAGGCTACTTATCAAAAGATGGAATTTTACAAGAGACCATAGAAATTTCCCTTTACTAATGATGTTCCATGATTGTATTTTGAAATTTTCCATTATGGAAGGAAGTTATGGAGTTTATAAGGGAGGACTTGATCATTCTATGAATGCAGGGGCATGCTTTTTCATATGTATTTCGATGTAGTTGGATTGTTTCTAGTTATACTTAGGCAAACTATAATAGATATAGACTGGAAGGAAAGGTGGAGGGAGAGGAGGTTCATATATTTTTTTGATAGCCTATGCAACCCTTTATTTGAATAATTCTCAAAATGTATTTTGATTTATAACTTGGAAATATCCAATATATTTCTTTTGAAAAAAATATATGTTCCATGGAAAACCTCGTGGAAAATACTCCAAGTACTTCCCCATAATCCATGGTAAATAGGGTAAATTGTTGGCCCTAGTTATGGACCCTAATCCCAAGGGGATCAAGAGAGTAGAACCCATAAAATCCCTAAGTCCCACTTTGTGACATGTTTCTCTTAGTGAGCTAATTGTTGATAAGCTACATATGATCTATTCTTGAGTTGTTTACTTAGCCTTATGCCTCGAACAATTTAGGTTTTATGTTGGGTACCATCGTTAGAATGAGAAGTGCCTAGGAAGTTCCACCTTGGATATGTTACTTGAAATTATGTGCATGTCATTTGGGTGTAACTAGAGTGGTTGGGAGAAAAAAATGTTACCCTCTCCACTCAGGTTCAAATCCCACTTTGTGACATGTTTTCTCTTGGTGTAACACCCCGCATTTTGATGGGATAACTAAACAACATTTAGACCTATATTGTATTTATTTGCTTACCATATGTTGGACTCATCTTGACTAAGTAAACTATGTGTGTGGATTTATGAACCTACTTATATGAGTTGGTTATGTTTTAAGTTAACATTTATTTTTATTTTTTTTGTTGGCAAAGTGGTGGAACCTCCTTGACTAGCAAGTTTGCCTTTGGCTAAGTTACCACGAACCAGGGGCATCTAAGCCATCAAAATCACCCGAGGATCGCACCCGGCCTGGACCACACCAACCCTTAACATGGTTGGATTTTTTGGTATCCGCGGGATTAGAACCGGCGACCTTTCCGCTTAGGGGGGCGTCTTAACCATAGCCCGCCACCAACTGTTCTACATCTCGCGGATAAGTTAACATTTATTTTAATAATGATGACAATGATGTAATTTGCTTGTAGTGTGCAAGATTAAATAATGGATAGGGTACATGGATACCAATGTACATTAGGATTAAATGAATGAATGGATGCCATGCACATAATAGATACATTAACTTGTTTATATTGACTTATGGTTGATAATTGACTTGAAAACAATGAAAGAATATGTATGATCTTATGTTTTGGACGAGACTAACCCACAGGTTAGAGGGGCTAAGCGATAGCCAGATACTTGTTATTATGTATGGGCTAGTGCAGGTTAAATGCAAGAAATCAGGTTTCCCAAACTGGTCATTCGATGATGTAAATCTAAGAACCACAATAGCAGCATAGTGTGATTACTAATAGGGTGTTGACCCTAGTTCCATAGGAGGCATGGAGGTATTTCCCACCATGTATCCTCTGAAACTTGTGTTGTGGGATGGTTGTGTTTAGTCATGCTCCCCAAGTTGTGTGATGACGATTATCGGTTGCTTGCTGGGGAGGTTAGGTCGATTTAGTTGACACTTCCTCTTACAAGTTATATATGGGATTAGGTCAATATAGTTGACGATCTAGGATATTCCAGCAGAGGAACAAATAGAAAGTGGAATTTGGATGGAGATTCCAAGCATTTTACTTAAGAATGAAAGGGACGGGAATTGAGTGACAGGATGAGGGCTAGGGTTTCCAGGGTACACATGTCTACAGTTTCTTGAGGGGTTTCAACATCCCCTAGGGTTCTCCTCATGTTCCCTTTCTCATCAGCTCTACCTTCTCCCCACATACATATGTTAGTTTCTCATGGATTTCCTGGATGAGGTGGATTACTCACCAGATCCTTTTGAGGGAATTTGTGTTTTTACTTCAATTTCCCTGCCGACAGCGACAGCAGTGAACTCAACGATGGCGGACTTGGCAGAGGATAGATCTGGGGTTCTGACTCCTGGGTATTGCGATGAACATACTTTATTGTATCCGGTATGATGGCCTTCTCTCACTGTCACTGCCTCGAAACCCTTAGTGGCTAGGGTTTTACCGTCTATGTCTAGTAACATACCTTTTACCCACCTTTATGAAGAGATTCCAAACTCCTATGGGGATGGGTCCGCCAACTTTTTCCTTTCTTCATCCTCATGAGAAGATTTCACAGAACTCCCGAACCTTGCGAACACTTTCCCATCCTACGTCTATGAACTTTTAGAAGTTGGGTGGCCAACCTCGAATGCCCTTCCATCGGGGTTTTTACAGTCCCTAGAACTCACTGCGGAGGATTTTCTCCAAGATGCAAATGGTTTTATTGTGTCCATATTGAACCCTACTGCTGAAACTGCTACGACTACTTCTCCAGGGCACAGGGTCTGATCGAGAAAGGACGGTGTTTCCACTAGTAGCAAGGATAATAGTAGTGGCTCAAGCCCAAAGAAGCGAAAGAACAAATGTGCAAATAAACATGATGAGGTCTTAAGACTAGTCTGTGGGGTAGACATCTTCATTGCACATTCAACTTCTATGGCTGAAACGGTCGTGGTTGGAAAAGTCCATGGAAAATACCCTAGCCAAACCGCTCTGATGGAGTGGGGTTCTATTTGCTGGAAAGATTTACTAAGCTACTCCCCACAGATTAGGGTTCTGGAGAAAGGCCGGTTCATGGTTAAATTTGAAACAAAAGATGATGCAGAATGTATTCTAAAACAGAATTGGAGTATGGGTGTTACCCCAGTCCTTTTGAAAAAATTGACACCTCTCTTCGATGCGGATAAGGAAAATTTTCTCATCATCCCTATTTGGGTGAGATTGCCAGGTTTTCCCTAGGAATTCTGGAATTTGGATTCCTTCCGGGAAATAGGTAATGCATTGGGTGATTTTATAGATGCAAATATGTCTTTTCTCCAAACCAACAGAATGATTGTTCCTCATATTTTGGCCTCACTAAACATCAGGATGGGCCTACAAGGGGAGTTGGGATTTGTTTGGGGAATGACAAAACCCAGACAAGTTCTGGATTATGAGGGCATTCCTTTTCATTGTAGACGTTGCCACCTTTATGGTCACCTGGCCAAAAATTGTTCTCTTCCATTTACAAAAGGTCAGCGTTGGTTTCGTAAGCGCGCTATCGAGGATGATATTAGAAGCTCAGGGGACACTGGACAAAAAGTTGGCAGAGTTGGAGAGGACCTTCGATCCAAGTAGATATCTTCAAAGGGGTTTATTCAAGCACAAGACCCAGAGCAAATTTTTGGCAATGAGGATCCTAGCAAGGATTCAGAATGTCATCCAAACCAGTCGAAGCACGCGGCTGCCCAGGTTTTGGAGACATGGACTTCTTCCTTAGACACAGGCAATTTTCCTTTCCCCAATTCTCACATTAGCTCCATTACTTCTTCTTTAAAAAATCTAAAAAAATCGGAAGCTCCACAACCTCTGATTATTAATGTCTGCCCTCTCCCATCCCCTCCTTGTGATACCCTTGACTTTGCTCCCTTTCCCAATACAACTCTTTCTCCCCCACACATCCGCTTTCCTTTATCTATCTCCTCACTTTCCTCATACACCCTCCCTATCCGTTTTCATCTCAGAAACTGAGAAGTTCTAGATCTTTCTGGTTTTTCACTTACCTCAACAGGCCTTGGCAGAAATCCTACTGGTGGCACAACCTCAAAACTTCGTGGTCGACCCTCTTTCCTCTCCTCTTCCCAACATAGAGCACATAAATAACAATTGGATGGGAAGCAAAAAACCATTATTGGGGAACTTAGATCAGTGAACACCCCCTTGGGGGTTACAAAATGAAGGTACTCTCTTTTAATTGCAGGGGTTTGGCAAGTTTCTTCAAAAAACTTGCACTAAAAGGGTTGGTCCTCTCCAACCAGCCTGAAGTTATATTGTTGAAGTTATATTGCTTCAAGAAACCTTTGGGAATGAAGAAGATGTGGTTAAGGAACTGAAAGGTTTATTGTCATTCATGGATTTCACTGCCATCGATGCTTCTGGACACTCTGGGGGTCTTGCACTGGGGTGGGATCCTAGGGTAATTAAACCTGAAAAACACCTGGGGTTTTTCCTCGGGTCTTGGTATGGATTTATTCAGTTTAAACTTGGATGCCTCTTTCACTATATTGAGTCTTTATGGTCCTTATGAAGATAGGGATAATTTATGGAATCCCCTATTCCGAAATTCTCTGATAAAACATAACAGATTGCTAATCAGGGGAGATCTCAACTTCACTTTCGGGGCACATGAAATTTGGGGTCCTAGGGCTAGGGTGGATCCCCTTGCGGCATTTTTTGATCAAATTCTCCGCGAAGGAATCTGGTTGACATTGCCCCTGTCAAACTGTTTCCAACTTGGACAAACAAAAGAACTAGGGATCCCAGAAGTGCAAAAAGACTGGACCATTTTTTTTTTTCTGAACATCTTTTGGAAGAGGATCTTATGTTTCGTCAATGGGTTGGATATGGTGAGGAATCTGACCACTACCCCATATTTATGGAAATCTCTGGAGCTTTAAAAAAACCAGACATCCCTTTCAAATTTTGTGTTGTGTGGCTAGGAAATGAGGATTTCAAATCTTTGGTCCTTAACACTTGGCGTCCTTACAACTCAGATGTAGGGGGATATGTTGCGGCTCACTTTTCCCAAAACCTTTCGGCTGTAAAGAAAATAGTAATGGAATGGTCTGCAAACAAAAGATCCATAGACGATCAAGAGCTTAAAGAGGTGGAGTAAAACATTCAGACTGTCCTTGAGACCGAGGGAGCAAGCTTCCTTTCTTTGGAATCAAAAGAACAACTTAGTCATTTCAAATCAAAGCGTCGGTCCATCTTAAAGGATCAGGAAGAGATCTGGAGGTGCAGGGATATCAGGTTGGAAAGTGGTGATGAAAATACCAAATTCTTTTAGGATTATGCAAAAAACAAAAAATTACAAAATATTATCTGGGGGCTCAAGGACCACAATGGAAATTATATCCCTTCCTTTGAGGTTCTAGCTGCCATAGAAAGTGCTCACTTCAAAAACTCATTCAAGGCTGATGACAGAGTGACGATTGACGAAGTCATTCATTTATCTCAATTCTATCCAAGCTTCATTAATCAGGAATACAATCAGGACCTCATGGAGGAAATTTCAGAGGATGAACTCAAAGAGACTCTTCAAAGTTTTCAAAAAAGCAAAAGTCCAAGCCCTGATGGTTGGACAATTGAGTTTTTTTGGATTTTTTCGACCTCATTGGGTCGAATCTTCTGTTCTTGGTTAAAGAATCTCGCTCAAAGGGATTTATGCACCCTCCCCGAAATGCGACTTTCATTGTTATGATCCCCAAAACAAATCATCCCAGCTCCCTCGATGAGTTCAAACCTATCTCCCTTTGTAATATCACTTACAAAGTAGTGGCTAAGATTATTGCCAGAAGACTAAAAAAGGTTATGTCCAAGGTTATCTCAAAGGAACAGCTCGGATTCCTAGAAGGAAGACAAATCCATGAATCTATCGAGGTTGCACAGGAGGGTCTTCACAGTTTAAAAGTTGGGAAGCTGTGTGGAGTTGTTCTTAAAATTGATCTCTCAAAGGCCTTTGACAGAGTGAGATGGTTGTTTCTGAGACTTCTCATGACTCATCTCGGTTTTGACTACTCATTTATCAAATGGTTCATGAGTTTCATCACCACCGTCTCTTTTTTCGTCCTTATCAGTGGATCAACCTCCCCTTTCTTCCCTTCGGAAAGAGGCATTCTCCAAGGATGTCCCTTATCCCCCTCCCCTTCCTGCTTGTTACTGAGGGACTCAGTTGTGCTCTTCTTGATGCAAAGAATAGGGGGAATTTCCAAGGAATTGCCACCTCAGATCTCATTCGACTTACACATCTTCTCTTCGTGGATGACATCCTTGTTTTCTGCAATGGATTGGGTTTTGATGCTGTTAAATTAAAGGAAATATTACTACTGTTTGAGAAAGCCACAGGTATGGTGATAAACTCTTAGAAATCCTCTCTCACCTGCTCAAATCTGGATGGCTCGGCTCGCAAAAGGTATGCCTTCATCTTTCCCTTTGAAGTCAAAGTGTTGGATGAAGGTTTAAAATACTTGGGCTTTTCACTAAAACCAAACAGCTACACAAAGGCTGATTGGCATTAGCTTTTAGAAAAACTGGAAGAAGGGATCAACAATTGGAGCCACAGATGGCTTTCCAGAGCTGGTCGACTGGTTTTGATCAAATCTGTATTAGAGGCAATTCCGGTATATTGGATGTCACTAGCCTGGATTCCAAACTGTATTTTGACAAAGGCCAAAAAATTGTGTTCCAGATTCCTTTGGACTAGAAAAAAGGAAACCAAGGTTCTTCCTTGGGTTAAATGGGATACCATAACAAAACCAAAAAAGTTGGGAGGATGGGGTCTAAAAACTTTACAGCTCTTCTCAAAAGCTCTGGCTGCAAAATCTAGTTGGAGGCTTCTTTCCACAAACAGCCTGTGGACTAAAGCCATTATTCAAAAATATATTGCTCTGGACTCTCTACTCAACTAGGTTTGAAATCAAGACAAGAAACGTCCCTCTATTTCAACCATCTGGTGAGCCACACTAAACTATTTTCCTCTTATTGAAGAGGGCCTTGCTTGGAAGATTGGTCGTGGTACACAAGTTTGTATAGGTGTTGATCCTTGGGATGGGTGTCAAATCAACCATATCCTTCCTCCTCAAGTCATTCAACTTCTTCATAATCAAGGGATCTTTCATCTCAATCAAATTGCAGACCCTGGAGCTACCAGTCTCCGGAGTCAAAGATGGAAAGAAGCTGAGAGCCTAAATCTCCCCAATGCTCATTTGAAAGCCTAGAATTTATATCTGAATGCCCTTCACACATCCCATATCAAGCTCTTAGATCGAGATGATGAACTAATTTGGAGTAAAGCTTCACGCGGATACTACACTCCAAAACTTGGATACCAAGAACTCCTTGCACCTTTCCCTAATGCCCCGGATTGGCGGTGGAAGAGCATCTGGAAGGAAAAATGTCCTCATAAGACCAAAATTTTCATGTGGTGCACACTTGCAAACAAAGTTCCAACTTGGGATAGGATGTACAAAAGATCTATTGCAGGGTCGGGTTGGTGCCCTCTTTGCAGAAATGGTTTTGAATCTATTTCCCATATGTTCTTAACCTTCCAATTCTCAAAACAAACTTGGCTAGATGCAAAAATAAAACTGAATATGGAGCTTGTTTGGGATGGTGAAGATGTTCAATCGGCCTAGAGAAATTGGATTTCTTTTCAGAATACAAAAAACATTAGATCCCTTCCTCTCATTGTCATTTGGGGCCTCTGGTTAGCTCGCATTCAATTGATCTTTATGGAAAAACCAATGCTCCCTGAACTTATCTCCTCCCGTAGCCTTGACACACTTTCCCACTTTCCCCAGTAAAAGGATGCCCCAACTATCCGCCTGATCCATGTCGAAACTATAAACAAATCCCTCCCTTAGGACTTCTTTGATGGGGCCTCACAAAATGAGATTTGTGGTGGGGGTGTTGTTCTATACCTCTCCGAGACTGTTTTTTTCAAGATCAGTATGGGACTGTGTCCAGACACAAATAACTTTGCAGAACTCTTGGCTCTAAAGCTGCTCCTCTGTTTTTCCATTGAAAAAGGTTGCACTAGTCTACAAATCTTCGGAGATTCCTTGAATGTTATCAATTGGATTCTTCTCTTAAACACTTTAATTGAAGATGCACATCATTTGTTAGAAAAATTCTCTTCTTATACATGCCGCCATGTATACAGGGAAAGGAATGGTCTAGCAGATCCACTCTCTAAGGATGGTCTTTCTCTGGCATAAGGACAGTGGAAAATTGTTGAACATCAAAATGAAGTCTTTTTTTAATACTTTTATCGTCCCTTTATCGACGGTCTGGCCCCTCCTACACAACCTCTACATGGCTCCGAACTATAATTTTTGCAGTATGAATTGAACAACACTTTCTAGAGGTTTTCAAGCTCGTGTTTCATGCACAGTCTCATATATCGATATGGCTTTTGGAAATAGTTTTCCTGATCTTTCAAATAGTTTGTTTTTTCAGTTCCTGTATAAGTCTCTTACAGAACATGCCAACTGCCCTGGGGCTATGGATTTTGAAATGCACGACACAATTGCATTATGCAGATGTAATTTTGTTAAAACTTCTTTAATAGAATTATGCTTTTTTCCAAGGAAAAAAAGAAGAAAGAAAGTGAAAGTTGGAAGTAGGTTAGGAAGGAAGGATGATTAGATTAGTAATATTTCAAGTTGGGATTTGAGACACCAATTTAGTTGTACTTGGTTCCTTTCACTGGTAAATCACAGGTTAATTCATTAAGGTAGATCTAAGTATAATGTATGCATTAGAGGTGGTGATGATTCCTATAGTACATGCATAAGCTATGTGTATGTTGGCCACACACACACACACACCGCACACACACACACACACACACACACATATATATATATTATTGATTGATTATTGTGTTGTATTCATGCATAATGGTTGATGGGTGGAATAAGGTTAAGGTATAGTATTAATTATAGTTGTACTACCTTGTTATAATTTAAATTGCATTAGTTACATTATATAGTACTAGGCTTATTTACATTAACTTGTATTAATCACATTTAAATTGTAATTGTGTTGATTGCTCTCTCATTTAAACCTCATCACTAGTAGAAAAAGTGAGATAAATAACTAAAAAATACTAAAAATTGTATATAAATGACAAAATTTAGTCACAAAACTAATAGTCATTTATTGTCACTCACTTATAATGCGACTAAATTTTTTTAGTAATTTATTGGTTGTTTTGATTGGTTAGTTTAGTCATATATTTAGTTGTTGTTTTAGTCATTAATTGTTGTTAACTAGTCATTTATTTAGTCATTGATTGTTGTTAACTAGCCATTTTTTTCCAGCGAAAAAAAGCATACCAATGTTATTCCAGAGAATCAAAAGGTACATGGATAAAAACTAGTCGTTCTATGCCAAGATAGAAACAAACTTAGTGTGCAGGCAGGAAACTAAATTCCTCCAAAAAAAACAAAAAAGGTCTGTTGATCGACACGTAAGAGGCCAGCCATAAACAAAAAGTCTTAAAAGAAACTTCAAAATTTTAGCCAATAGAAACAAACTTAGTGTGCAGGCAGGAAACTAGTCGTTCTATGCCAAGATAGAAACAAACTTAGTGTGCAGGCAGGAAACTAAATTCCTCCAAAAAAAAAAAAAGTCTGCTGATCGACACGTAGGAGGCCAGCCAAAAACAAAAAGTCTTAAAAGAAACTTCAGAATTTTAGCCAATAGAACTTCACAGCTGTAATTTACTCCAAAAAATTTATGGATCCATGATCCAGAATCTGAGCATCAAGGATTTCTTCCCAAAAAAGACAGCCACTAGCCCCACCTAGAGCCTCTTTGGATAGTTTGTCTGCCAGAGAATTGTGTTCTCTATATATGTGCATAAAAGATATATTTTTGAAACAAGCAAGGACTTCTTTGACCCTTTGACACCAATGAGCGAGAGATAGAACATTAAGAGTGTAGAGACCTTGAGCCCATTTTATTGTAACCCTGGAGTCCCCAGAAATCATCAAGTCGTCAATGCCAAAAAGATAGGCCACTTTCGAAACCATCCATAGAGCCAAAAGTTCCGCTTTCATATTAGTCCCATTTCCACAATTTAGTTTCAAAGTGAAATAATGAGACTCATTTAGGAAAATTGCACCTCCTGCAGCAGTAGTACCCTTGTCTACAGCCCCATCAAAGAACAAGATCGGGCAATTAAACAGTGGAGCAAAAGTTCCAATGCGTCTGACCACTTGAGGCTTCTTTCCTTTGAAAACTGTCTTATAGAACAAAAGGATTTTTTCCTTCACGGAATGAGGAGAAGGAATCAGTTCTTCAAAGACAACTTTATTTCTGGTGTACCAAATGACCCGTGAGATAATGGCCAGCAGCAAAGGATGATTTCTACAGGTTCTGTACCAATGCAGAAAATTTTGTTCAAGAAACTCAAAACCCCAAAATGTATCCACCTCTAAAGTAGGACATACCAAATTCCAAACTTCTAGGGTAAAAATGCATAAGACAAGGAGATGAAAGGTAGATTCAGCATCCCTTTTACATAATGGACATCTATTGGGACCAGACCATCCCATCCTGAGCAACATATCCCAAGTTTTGAGTTTACTTCTGAGTGCAAACCAAGCAAAGCACTTTATTTTTACCGGAACTTTCTAGCACCACACTTTTTTAAACCACCAGTGCTGCGGGTTGAAATTTCGATAGTTTATTATTCTGTCATAGGCGGTCTTTGCAGTAATAATGCCTGTAGAAGGGTTACCAACCCATAGCAATTTATCTTTGTGTCGGGAAAGCCTCACACCGGCCGAGTCCAGTTTGCTAAAATAACAATCCCACTCAACTTTAAAACGGCCTGTCAATCCCATATCAGAACCTATGATCCAGTAGGACGAACCATTCAATAAAATATAGTTTCTCATCCTATCAAGGGTTAAAAAATCCCTGTCCTTTAAATATTCCAAAATTTCAGGAGACAAGGAATGATCCTCATCCAAGCCCAGAATTGGATCAATTCCAACTTGAATCATTCTACCAGAACCAACCTGCCAAGACAGGTCATTCTTCATCCAGCTTAGCACGTTCATAAAACCCTTCCAAATGATTGATGAGTTCCAAGCTTTCTTTAGTGGACCTAAGCTCCATTTCAAAGGATCTTGCTTAATATATTTTACTTTGAGAACCTTGGACCAAAGGGAAGATCCAAAAAATCCCCGCCAAAGACTTTTTAGACGCAGAGCTTTGCCAAAAATCTCCAGGTTTTTTAGTCCCCATCCACCACATTCTATCGGTGAGGTAATAAGATCCCACTTAGCCATAATTAAACCCTTACGTTTCAATCCACTTGTCCATAAGAAGTTTGAACAGAGCTTCTTTAAACCCAACAACACCGAACTAGGAGCTTTGAATAAAGAGAGCCAATATACCGATATGCTAAAGAGCACTGCTTTGACCAAAATGAGTCGTCCACCAACAGAGAGGAGTCTGTTTGCCCAACAGTGAATTCTGGCCTCAAATTTTCTAAACAGCCATGACCAATCCTTCACTCTATAGTTATTTGGTTTCAAAGAATAGCCTAGGTAATGAAAACCTTCAGCCAACGGATGAAAGCGATAAGGCAAGATTTCCTTTAACTCCTCAATCTGAGTTTCAGCGAGATTATGGTGATACAAAATATATTTTCGGTCACTGACTTTCATGCCACATGCACTGCAAAATATCTTGATATTTTTGGAAAAATAAATCCATTCTCGTATGGAGTCAGAGCTAGCCAGTAGGTCATCATCTACAAACATAAGATGAGAAATAAACAGTTCTCTTGACATCTTAATACCTTTAATCTGACCAGCAATCTTAGCTTTTTGTAAAAGTCTGCTAAAACCATCCATAATGAGCAAAAACAATAGAGGGGACAATGGGCACCCCTATCGGACTCCTCTGGAACATTTGAAGAAATCTAAAGGTGCCCCATTGACAAGCACAACAATATTTGTGGAGGTCACACAAGCCATTATCGAGTTCAGTGTTTGAGGAGACAAACCAATTTGTATTAGGACAATCCTGAGGAAACCCCAATCCACCCTGTCATAAGCCTTTTCCAGGTCCATTTTGAGAATACATGCTCTAGAATTTCGGGTCTTCATAGTGTGAATCATCTCCTGTGTGATACCAACAGAATCCAATATTTGCCTATCCCGGAGAAAACCAAATTGTTCAGAGGAGATAAACTTTGACAAACCTGGTTTGATTCAGGTGGCAATAATTTTGGAGATCAATTTATATATCAGATTGCATAAAGCAATGGGTCTGAAATCACCAAAGTTGTGGGGCTTATTACATTTTGGAATCAAGGTTAAAAACATGGATTTTAACGCCCCTGAGATGAAGCCATTAATTCTAGAGAATTCCACCATGGCCACAATCTCCTCCCCCATGATGTCCAAAAAGGAAAGGAACAATTCCACAGTCCAGCCATCAGGGCCTGGACTCTTCTCCTCTGCAAATAGCTTTAAGGTGTCTTCCACTTCCTTTGATGACACTTCTTTATCCAACTCCAATGCCTCAGCATGACTGAAAAAGACAGGAAAGAGACAGGCAACCTCCAATTGTCTCAAAAGATCAAAGGACCCCCGGATCCTTAAAAACATTACCAAAAAAACTGATTGCAGCATCTTGCAGATTCTTTTGGCCCGAAATAGTTGACCCATCTTCGTTTTTCAAATCCCAAATTGCTTTTGAGTTTTGGTGCTTGGAAGCAAAAGCATGAAAGAACTTAGTGTTTTTATCACCCAGCTCTAGCCAGACGGCCCTACTTTTGAGTCTCCAATCAGCCTCCTCCTGTAGCAACAGGGCCTCCTTTTTTTCTTTAAGTTGATCAATGCATGATCCTCAGGGTTCTCCTTCAAATCAAACCTATGCTGATACAAATCACAGATTTGTGACTCAAGTTCACTGTAATCTTTAAGATCCTGTTCCTTTTTCCTTTTAATCAACTTTGTGACAAACTCTTTAAGCTTCTTAAGTTTTTGGATAAAAATATCCATAGGATTAGAAATTCTATCTTGACCAACCTCCAACCAAAAACATCGAACAACGGTACAAAACTCAGCATTCCGAAGCCAGGAGAAGTTAAACTTAAAGGGATAGTTTCTCGGGATCTCTTTATCATCAGTCTGAAAGACAATAGGCCAATGGTCCGAGAAGATACTCTCCCTGACCCAAGATCTGTAACGCTGGAAGCTACAAAGTAAAGAATGTGAAACCAGGATCCGGTCAATTCTGTTGTGAACCCCATCCGAGCCTGCTCTGCCATTGGTCCAGGTGGGCACCAAAGGATCAGGAGCAACATCAACAAGATCATATCTAACCATCAATTCTGAAAAATAAGCAACAAGGCCATCAGTGCGAGCTGATACTCCCCAAATCTCAGATGAACCTAGAGAAAAATTCATATCACCTGCACTAATGAGATTTCTCATATTAAGAATACTAGACCCAGCAAGTGCATCCCAAAAAACTATTCTATTGGAGTAAGGAGCATAGCAATTAAATATAGCTAAAGGCAAATTTTGGGAAATACAGCGACCCTTCATTAAAATACCCTATCTCGTCTTGTAGGCTTTGAAATCATAAAATCGAGGGTTCCAACCAACTAACAAACCACCTGATTTCCCAGCAGCATCAGTAGCAGAAAAAAACCATGCAGGGCATAAATTGGATAACTTCATAATAGCAGTGGCGCTATCACAAATCGTCTCTTGCAGAAGAATAAAGTTCAGGTTAGTAGCCATTAATAATTTAGACAGAGCCCTACCCCGGATAGCTCTGCCTAAACCTCGCACGTTGAGGGAGAGTATCAACATTAATCAACAATTATAGGGGGCTGCTCTGCTCTAAGAGCCCTAGGAATAGAAGAACCAGCCACGGGGGATGAAGCTTCATTGATACAAATTGATAATGGGATAAAAGTATCCCCAACCACCTCTTCAATTCTTACAGAACCACCCTTTCTAGCCTTCCTCACCGTTACATTTTGAAACCGCAGGCTATCCGAGGGTTTTACCCCTGATTCAGGAGGGGGGTTTTTGGAGAAAGTTTCAAGGGATGCAAAGGGGAGGTTTTCTAAGCTAGGATCATAGCCACTCTCGGCCAAAACCTCATTTTCTTCGAAAGATAGTATCCTAGCCACTTTTAGTGGAGAATCCAAAGCGGACAAGGTTTCATCAGGGACAGGGGCCTCCACCAATGGAGTAGGCTGGGGGATGGACAAACTGCCCTTTATCAGATATGGTCCACCCACAGAAGTTAAATTCGGTGAAACCTCTCCCTTAGAAATTCTCTAGTTTAAAGATTCTTCTGCATTTTCATAAAAATTTAATTCATTAAGAGTAGTGTCGATATAAGGTGTTTCCTCTTTGGACTTACCCGTTTCTGTCTTCAAAGGGTCCGAAGCCCTGGATAGTGGCGTCACCAAGCTTGAACCCCCATCAGTAAACTTGTTTGAAACTGGACATTTTGCAATAGTGTGACCAGTTCGTCGACAATGGAAGCACCGAAAGGGTATTTTAAAATAGTCCAGACGCTGGCAGAAATTACGAGCACCCCAATGGACAACAATCTCCTCCAGTAACCCTCGGGACATATCAAATTCGACCATGATTCTGGCCACCCGGTGATCAAAACCAAATAGAGATTTCTTATCTAGTCTGATGAACCTCCCAACCGAGTTAGCAAGGGCAATGAAAATATTTTTAGACCATAACTCAATGGGGAAGCCCGGCAATAACATCCAGATGTGTCGAAGATTTTGTCTTTCCCTTATGGGGTCAAAATTCAAATGCCATCTCTTGAGGCAAAGGGAGCCATTCTTGAAAGGCTAGACCTGTTTAAGGATTTCATCCACAAACTCTTCTGAAGGGAGCACAAAAAGAATCCAACGGTTAAGCAGGAGGTTAACACGGGGAGCTAACCCCATTAGTGGCGTCCACTGAGCATTTACCCAGGCCAGTATTTCCTCCCTGCTCCCCCCAATGAATTCCAATTGTCCAACTACACCTCTGTGAGCCAATAACTCCACCCTATCCAGGTTATTATCAGGGTTAATCACAAAGTGCTCCCGTCCCTCCCTGGCCTTAACAGATTTTAAGTGACGACATGCCCTAGCCCGAGCACCCCAGAGATTAGGGTTTTTTTGCGTGGACACAGGTCGACCCAACCGGGAATCATCACAAACAGGGCTGCAAAAAAGGGAACTGGATACTGGCGGATCCATTTAAACCAAAAACCCTAAAAAAGAAGCCGCCACCTGTACTGCACAACAGGACAAAAGGAAACTGACAGCCACCTGTCCCACACACCAGATTAGCGAGAAAAGTGCACCCACAGTTGGACAATGAGACAAAAAGCCACAAAAAAAAGATAATAAAAAAAATGAAAAGCTAGGTTTGGAGCCACAGATAGAGATTGCATTCCCACTTTTTTGTGACCTTGGTTGGTACTATAGATGGCCGAAAAACCATCTAGGACTCCAAGTTTCTGCAGCTGCAACAAACCTACCTTAACGCTTCAGGAACCCTACAAACCCCCTTTTCCCTCCCGTCCATCCTTCTCTCCCAACATTGCCACTAGTAAAATTGTGTGCTTACTAATAAAATGCAATGATACTTAATGTGGTTAACTAGCCATTTGTTTAGTCATTGATGGTTGTTAACTGGTCATTTATTTAGTCATTGATTGTTGTTAAATGGTCATTTATTTAGTCATTAATTGCGGTTAACCGGTCATTTAGTTAGTCATTAAGTGTAGTTAATTGGTCATTTATTTAGTCATTGATTGTCGTTAACTAGTAATTTATTTAGTCATTGATTTATGTGGATAGGGCGGAATCGAACCACCAACCTCCTGCATGTAAGGCAAGTGCTCTTCCATTAAGCTAGCACCCTTAAATAGAATATATTATATAATTATACATCAGTGATCTAAAACATTAACATGTTGACTTTTCCAAATATTACGATGACAAACAAAAAAATATAGTAAAGCTCTTTTTCAATAACAAAAATTCATCAACAAAGAAATTTTAACTAGTTGCCTAAATTTTGTAAATTGATATGGGCAAAGGTCAACATGCACCAAAATCAAATAATACATATATAAGAAACGTGTAGTCTAAAAATTATACAATTTGAACTGGAATAGATGAATTTTCCGGGCACGGTTTTGAAAACATTTGGCCATAATTTTTCAAAATCCATGTTACAACTATCAAATTGTAGAATTTTGGGTGCCTCGGGGATTTTTTAGGGTGTTGAATCAATTTCTACCATCAAAAATCCAGATAAAACACACCTAAATTTGGATTTTGCAAAATAAAAAAACGTCGGATTCCAGCTAAAAATGGTCGTCCGATCGAAATCATCGAGTTTTTAGACACTTCCTATAAGAAATAATTTAAAGGAGTATTTGCTAGCTTTCTAATGCATGATAAGCTCCCACTTAAAAAATATTTACAACCCAAATAGTGGTGGATTCTGCCAGATAATGAGAACCATTTTTGTGGCAGAGAAAACAAATACAATGTATTAATGACCATGGATGACCGAAAATGAGGAAAAGGTACCAAATATACTAGGCAAAGGCTCAAGGTATCTCAAACTAATACTATAAATAGTGAAGAAACCATAACATAATGGGCAATTAAGCTTGCAGAGGTACTCAAATACTAAGCATGGATGAAGTTTGTAAAATTCTTATAGTATTCTCTCTTGCAATGCCTCTATCCATATAGAGATTAAGAGAGAAGAATACAAAAATGACAAATGGAACCTGACATTACAACAAATATAAGTGTAAAAAGGGGAGTGCACAAAGCATCTCCAGCATGGATTAAGGATTGAGTCGTGAGCTTAAATATAGTTCCATTTGGAACTATATTCCATTGGTTCCATTACTTATTCTTCAACTGTTTTTATTGCCATTACAAACTACATTATGATCTATACACTCCTCAAGAAGGTTATCAAAATCCTCTGCCTCAAGCCAACCACTAAGCCATGTATTTTCAATGCCCTTGTTCACAATCTAGTCTATATGGAACAAAAACATGACTTTCATCATTGAAAACATTTGGTTAACAAAAAAAAGTATGCTTGCTGACAAAATATTGGTATGCTTACATGGACATACATCATGATATATAAAGCAACATGTCCATGTGATTAGAAGTTAGTCCTAGTGGAATATACAAGGATCCTTTTTTGGACTTAAGACAATTGGAATGAACACCAATTCCCTTTGACAAAAATAAATGAATTTTCCAACCATGGGATTCCATCCTTCATACCGTTCATAGTATATCAAAATGTTTACACTATGTCACCATCATCCAATGTATCTTTTGGATGAGGGTTAAAGTTGAAGAGTTGAAGCAGCCAAGCCAAAAAGTGCACTAAGACCAAGTTTTCGTGGAATTGGAGAAAATATTAATACATTAACAATATATGAAAGAGGGTCACTTTGTAGGTACTTGATGATAAAATTCTAATTACCTATCACTGAAATTGCAAAAACATAATACTAAGATTTTTTAGTAAGGGTTCCTACACCATTTTGTTGTGTAAAATAAATATATTAGAAACATAGACTATTAAGAAAACATTCACATGAATTTTTATAATCTATACCAAACTAAGTTTAGCATATTAGTGTAACATTATTTGCATCGAGAAAGCACAAACCCACAAACCTTACTAAAAAGCAGTCAACTGTAATGCTTTTCCTTCAAAATCAACATCGAAATCTATTTTTATATTTTGAGAAATATCTATTCACTAGGAATTTGAATTTTAGAAATTAAATATTAAACTTAATAATCTTTTTGAACGGACGGATACTCGCCCGATTCTCATTTAAAGGTTAGCATTAGTCTTTTTGTGCTTCAGTATAGATACTTTTATTTTTGAACCAACCATTGGCCTTCTGATCTAAAGGCTCGAGCTTATCTTATTGCAGCGTGATTCTAGTCTAAATATCTGTGTCAATAGCTCGAACTTGTAACACTAAAAAGACATTAACAATATCTTATTAGTAGGTCGGGTTGACAGGTATTTCAACTAGCTAAGCTATATTTAGCAAAGGAGTGCAAGTTGAATCCATTGTATATTAGTAATCAAGTAATCTCACTACATTGTTTAATTATAATTAATATGTATAAGCTATTCATTGCATGTCATGTTATTGATGGGTCAATTAATGTTTCTCAAACAAATATGATGCAATTAATAGTGGTTTTTTTTCATAGAAAAATATAACTTACTATTAATATGCGAAATAGTAAAATATGTCCAACTGTCAAGTCCATGTTCAATACATACAAATCTGCCAATAAGGAAACCCCGGAACAAACCGGTTTTATCATCAATATGAAATCATGAGGGCTGTCTAAAACAGTCAACAGAAACTGCCAACTCCCATAGTCAAACTGCTATGTGTCCAATAGTATCAGAAAAGCAAATGCCACAACATCAAAAGTATAAGCATCTCATAAAAAGTCCAAAATATAGCTATCCACATACAATAAATATCAAAGTCACCCCTGCAGGGAGTGGAGTGAAATACGAATATTACACCCGATCTGATTCAGCATCTGCATGTAGATGATATAAGGCCGCAAAAATATATGAGAGAAAATATAGTTATGCCCAACAAGATATTGGACGCATCATAATCAAGTATCTGCACATGTAAACTACAAAATATATAAGTATCCAGCCGCATAAAAATCCTATGGAATGACAAAAGTATGAGCAAAAAAGACAGACTCCCTCAGGACCAATGTAACAAAAAGGAACCATGAGAAAATAGCAAATCATCCCGCCATTCCTGCCACATGATGACCCTAGGCAGAGAGTTGAGAGCCCGCTTCGAGAGCATATCCGCCTCCAGATTGACCTCCCGGTAGATATGTTCAAAATGAATGTGCTCAAATTCGAGAATGAGATTTCTAGCCTCCTCCAACCAGTTTTTGAGCAGGAGAACATTCAGAGTAGCATCACCCTTAGCCCAAGCGATAATGGCCTGCGAGTCACCATAAATGACAAGGGAGGAAATCTTCCTTTGACGGGCACAGAATAACAAGAGCCATAGGGCGCAAATCTCACTTCGAGTGTTTGAACCATTACCCAGGTTTAGCCAATAGTGAACAGTGGTAGTATTGGAGATGTGAATAGTTGCCCCGGCACCCCCAGCGCCATTCAAACGAACAGCAGCCCCATCGAAAAAACCACGAGGAAAGACAAGTATAGGAGGAGTCAAACGATTCCTCAATATCCGCGTCCTCGAGCCAACACCCGCACCAAAAACAGAAATGTATTCCTTGTGTGCAGCAATGATCTTATTGCATAATGATGCACTGTGTGGTTTCAGATCCTCAAAAATGTATGCATTGCGAGCACGCCATACCTCCCAGATCATAAAGAAAGGAAGTTCAACACAATCAATGTGAAGACTCGTCCAAGCCTCCAACCATTCAACAAAAGTATGCACCCCCCAGCAGAACTGCACGCCGGATCTGTGAGCAACCTGCTCCCATAGCTTCTGAATGAAAGTACAAGTCGAAAACAGGTGGTCCACTGTCTCCTCCGAACAGCAGCATAGTGGACACCAACCCGGACCACAGAATCCACGACGACATAAATTATCCCACGTGAGTATTCGGTTTGATAACGCAAGCCAGATAAAACACTTCACCTTGAGAGGAATGACCAGTTTCCAAATATATGGTTCCCACCAACTGATGTCATTACAGGAATCGACAAACAGAGCATCGTAGACCAATTTAGCAGTAGGCTCACCAGAAGCCACATCCCAAGACCAAGCCAATCGGTCTGCCTTATCAGATAATAGGGTATTTGAGTGATAAAAAGGCCCGATATATGCACCCCATTCCACTCCCATAGTGCCAGATAAACCCAGCTGTGTGGCCGTTAACCAATGAGGCCGTCCCCCCATGTACTGGCCCATCACATGTGCCAGAGTGTAATAGCCTTTAGAACTGAGATGGGCCCTTAATTCCAATGACAGTGTATGTTCAGAAGGACCACCCAGGATCGGGTCAAGGCCCAGCGTTATGTCTCGTCCATTGCCAGGTATCCAAGCAGTCCACTGTGAAATGATTTTTAAAGATCCGAGCATCCCGCTCCAAATATTGGAAACCCCCACAGTGACAGGCCGATTCCCCTGGAGCCAAACCTCAACAGAGGTGTTCTTCAGGTACTTAGCTCTAATAATACGACCCCAGACAGAGTTGTTGAAAAGAGCACGCCACAGGCTCTTCGCATGCAGAGCCGTAACAAAAAGGTCCAAGTTCTTAATATTCCAGCCCCCTAATTTCCAGGGCCGAGCCAGCCGGGACCAACCAATAAGATGATATTTTTCCTGACAACCACAGCCCGACCATAAAAAGTTGAACAGCTTACGTCGAATGTGACATAGAACAGACCGTGGGACTTTGCAGAGTGTAAACCAGTACACTCCCAGGTTCTGTAGAACCGCTTTAGCCAGAGTGAGTCTGCCCCCCATAGATAGGTTGCGGTAGCTCCAATGACTGATACGTCCTTCAAAACGACGGACGAGCCAGCCCCAATCCTTCACCAGATAGTTAGACGGCTTTATAAAGAAGCCAAGGTATTTCGTACCAGCCTCCAATTCCAAGAAATTTAAGGGAAAGATTGTACAGATGGAGTTTTCCACCTCCCTCAATAGAGAGTGTTTTATAAATCGTGATTTGTTATAATTGATGATCATACCAGAAACCGAGCAGAACAGGTCCAGTATCCGCTTATGATGTACCCACTCCTCAAGAGTACCAATACCGAAGAGCATTACATCATCCACAAACAGAGAGTGTGAGACAGATATATCGCTGGCTATTTGAATGCCTTGAATCAATCCATCCCTCTGTGCCGTATGTATAGATAAACTCAGGCCTTCAATAACCAAAAGGAAGAGAAGTGGTGAAAGAGGACAACCCTGTCGAAGACCCCGTGAGGCTTTGAAAAATTCCGTAGGAAGGCCATTGACCAGAATTGCATAATTTACTGAGGTTACACAAGCCATAATCCATTTCATCACCTTCCAAGGCAGCCCAATTTGAATCAGAATAAATTTTAGGAAATTCCAATTCACCCGATCATATGCTTTCACCAGATCTAGCTGAAGAATAAGGGCAGAAAGATGTTTCTTTTTTATAGAGTGGAAAATTTCCTGTGTCACACCCACTGCATCATGGATCTGTCGACCCTGCAAGAAACCATATTGCTCCACAGAAATGTGTCTGGATAGTATCGGTTTGATCTGGTCAGCAATAACTTTTGCAATAATCTTATAAACTAAATTACAGAGGGCTATAGGACGGAACTCATTATAATTGTTCGGGTGGGAGGTCTTCGGTATAAGAGTCAGATATGTAGAATTGAGAGCCCCAGAAACAGTTCCTTGTTTCCTGGATTCCTCAACAGCCTCTTTGATATCCTCCCCCATAATATCAAAGAAGTGTAAAAATAGTTCCACGGTCCACCCATCCGGACCCGGCGCCTTGTCTTTTGAGAACCCACGCAAAGTACATTCCACTTCATCCAGAGAGACCGCCAAGAATATATCATCCCCCTCCGCCTCATTGAACATGCGCGAGTATTCCTTAATAACTTTAAATTGCTCCGCCATTGAGGTATTTTTAGGGTCACAATTGTATTCCTGATAGTGGTGAACAGCCTCCTCCATCAAATCATCAGATCCCCAGATCCGCCTTCCACGGTGATCATTAAGGTCCCATATAGTATTTTGCATCCGACGAGAGTCAGCATACTGATGGAAAAATTTAGTATTCTGGTCCCCTGACTTGATCCAGATAGCCCGACTCTTCAATCTCCAGGACTTCTCTTGTATAAGGAGGATACTCAATTTACGGCTCTCCAGAGAGGAAATTTTCAATGCATCCTCAGGCCTGAGGTCAGACCCAGTGGAACCCTGCATCAGCGAGGTCAATTCCAATTCAATCTCCTTTAGTTCACGGCCCATATCAGCTTTTTTGTTTTTTTCCCATCTAATAGTGTGATCCTTTAAGGTCTTCAGTTTCACCGCCAGCTTGTCCATGGCCGAGCGTTCCCCCGCTACATCCATCTGAAGCCAACAGTTCCTCACACTCTGAGTGTATTCCCCATCCATAAGCCAAGTAGAGTTGAATTTAAAAGGATAGCATTGTTGTCTGGCTTCCACTTCAAATTGTAGAATAATAGGTAGATGGTCACTGATTTTGATTTGGTGGATCCAGGACCTGTAATTGTGAAGTCCATCCAACAAAGATTCAGAGATAAAAAACCAGTCAATACGTTTCTGGATCATCATATCACCCCCCCTACCATTTGTCCAAGTGGGAGCCATCGGACATGGCGCAATATCTACCAGTGAAAATTTCATGAAGAGTTGTTTGAAGAAAGGTCCCATCATGTCTCTACGAGCCACCGAACCCCAGACCTCCTCATCCCCCCATGTGAAGTTAAGATCCCCAGCCACAATTAAATTTTCCAGATCCAGCAAATGATTTGTGACCGCATCATCCCAGAATGCCAACCTGTCAGCATATGGCCCATAGCAGTTGATGATATTGACATTTTTATCCATCCCTCTGATATTGCCCGATAATAAGATGCCCAGAGAGGTGATAGAGGGATCAAGTCTCAGAACCGCTGGGTTCCAGGCCACTAAAAGACCTCCGGATAGACCAACGGCGTCCACGGTACAAACCATCCACCCCGGCTTAACTTTATTAAAGAAAATACGTGCCTTATCACCACATACCATAGTTTCCTGCAACAGAACCAAATCGGGATTTGTAATATGAAGAACTCTCTTGAGGGCCAATTGTTTGGGAAGCCCTCCCACACCCCGAATATTTAGGGAGAAAAAGATCATTTGCGAACCCTTGCAAGGGCTTTCAATCCTCTAAGAGCCCGGGTATCAGTAGATAAGGGGGAATCCACAGTGACACAGCCATCCACATTCCCCCCCGTGGAGACCTTCTTATTTTTCCTGGCGCTCCTCGTTTTAAGAGGAGAGAGTTCCAGGGCCAATCCACCCCTACGGGCTCCTTTAAGAATACAGGAGTCCCCCGTAGTACCAGTATCTTTTACAGGAATGGACATCCCCCCCCCCACCAATTCAGTGGCGGGCACATCTAACGCCCCCCCACCACTATCACCAAGGGTCAAAGACCTTCCAACAGGCCGGTTTTTGTAATAAGTAGGGATAGGAGCCTTCTTTACCATCTCGGAGTAGGAAGGTATGAGTATTACCCGGTCGCCAGGCTCCACGGAGCTTATCATCCCTTTAACCGAGTCGACAACTGGAGCCCCCACCACGGGCCCCCCAAAATCAGTAGCAGCCCCCACCAAAGGTTCTAACAAGGGCAACGACCCCCCACCAGACCCACATACACCCCGAGGCTTCAAAGGGGCATCAATATCACTGGAAATAATCACCGTCGGAGTGTCCGTAAGTGGTATCCCGGGAGATACCGATTTGTCAGGTGGAGTGTATATCCGTCTCGCCGCATTCCCAATCTCAGACAGCTCGTTCCCCGTGGCAAGGCCAACCCCCCCCCCCCCCCCCCGGTTCATTAGGTATGTATTCAGTACCAGAAGATGAGGAAATCATGTGATGTTTGCGGCTCATATAATTCCCATTATTACCATGATTTAAATCAAGTGCATTTATAAACGATATATCCAACTCATTCAGTGAATGAAAAAAATTTGGGTCTTGAGATTCTAACTTACGGAACAGAGCCGAATCCGGAGCATCCAGAGTGGGAACCCGGTTGGAGAAGCCGTCCATCGAACCCAAGGTATCCAGCTCAATATCACTCCCATCATCAGACGACCAGAAAGGACCACCATCCTTGAGACGCCCAGAAGAAGCAGGTGTCGTGCACTGACGCCACAAATGCCCCACTTCCTTGCAGTTGGAACAACGAAAGGGGATGCCCCAATAATCTATAATCCGAGTAAAAATCCGGCCACGCCAACGGATGTTTAGTACATCAATTAATCCCAAAGAAATATCCACCTCAACGAGGACCCGGCCCATGCGCCGATCAAAACCATTCAGATGCGCATCCTCAACATGCAAAAACCTCCCCAAACTGTTTCCAATAGCCTCAAAAGCCCCTCGATTCCAGAGAGCAAGGGGAAGCCCAGGCAAAAGGACCCACAAGTGTCGTAGGCGCACCGAGGCAGTTTCCGGATGAAAATCCGTCTGCCATTTCTGCAGCATTAAACTTCCAGAACCGTGTAGCCAAATTCTGTCCATAATAAGAGTGCACTGTGCCTCTTCTTCAAACTTGAAACCGTACCACCCACAAGCCATGGCGAAAATTTGAGGGGTGTAGTTTAATAGAGGCCGCCACTTCGCCGTGACCCAAGCCACAATATCTCGCCGGTTCATTGCATGGTATGAGAATTTCCCCACGAGTACAGTCATATTGGCCTCAACGACCTCCTCCAGCCCAATGTCACGACCCACAGTCAACCAAGACTCGCCAGGACGCCGAAAATATCTCCCATTCAGACGCCGGGCCGCACGAGAGGATGAACCAGGGTTTGGTTTGTTACCCATCTCAGGATATTCCTGTCCGCTGCCAACGGAGGGGTCCGACCCCCCCGACAAACCATGTGTCCGTCTCCCAGCCAGGTGTCGCCGGTATGCTTTGCCACGCGGAACAATTTGGCGACCGCCAGGGTTAAGGGCCCTTTTCCCCCTTTAACTGTTCCTTGAAATGCTCATCAGACTGGAATAAACCTGCCTCCTCAATCATATAATCAGAAACATTAAGGCTGTCGTCCTCCGGAATAGTGGGTTCCGGCACCGTATCACCAAAAACGGTAGCCATTTGTTATATCCACAAACAAATCCGCCGCGAAATCAAAACAGAAGCCCTTTTCCAGATAACAATAACCCGAAACAAAAGGATTGAAGAGATGACGGCAACCGCAGGATCTAAAATAATGAAAAGTATGATTAAAAAACAAACCCCAGACCGCACACAGGCCTCGTCACAGAGTCCCACACGTCCACCACGCGCCGATGACAGCAGATCCGGAGCTCAAGGTTCTGTCGTTCCCGTCAGTGCCTTATACCAGTCGCAGAAATTGTAAAACTGCCCACGAAACGCCCCATTAAACCGCTTTCAGACAATCTTAACCGCACCGTTCAATTCCAGGTTATCAGCACATCTCCAGGAAACCGCCCATTCACCGCCGCAGGGACCCCAGGCCTAGAAACCCTAGATTTTCTCCATGAAACCCTATGTGTTCGCTCCGCTCCCAACCCTCAGTTCCATGAAACCCTATGTGTTCGCTCCGCTCGGTACTCACTGTGGTGTGGTAAATTTATAGTGGTTTGCCAAATAACAAATGTTGGAAAGTTGGCATTGATGTTAAAGCATTAAAAGACAAGTGAGACTACAACCATCACGTTAAGTTGGCTCTACCATAAAATAAGGAGGAGTACAATCAGCGTGATGAGCTAGGTTTACAATACAATATTTTGTCAGCCTAAGAAGTGACCCAACACTCGTATAAATATAGGAAGTGATTTATCTATTTCATTATCCATCCAAGCAAGTATGGAGCTCTGATCGAGTGCGTTGATTTCAAGTATAAGATGAATTTATGGGGTTTTGAGGATGAGGATGGTTCATGCTAAGTGCACAAATCTGAGTGCGCAATAAATGTGTATATCTTACTACGCAGAATATGATCAGAGCAGTGCACATAACTGAAGCAAAATATACAGTAAGTGGAGCAGTGTGCAGAACAGATAGAGAAGATTAGCAGTTGCGCAGAAATGAAGTAGAGCACATAAGTGCACACAAAAGAAATGTGAAGTTGTGTGCGCAAATCAGAAGTCAATGTGACATAAGGACTTATACATCTATCTTAGGGAGGCAGGATGGGGCAAGGACAAGAGATTATAGTCTCCTCTTGGGTTGGTGCCTGAACACAGCAAGTTGGTTCTTGCATAGAGGATTGGTGTCCTCACAGGTTGGTGCATGTAATCAACAAGTTGGTGCTTACGCAGAGCATTGGTCTCCTCATAGGTCGGTGCATGTAATCAGCAAGTTGGTGCTCACATCATTGGATATTGGTGTCTCCCATCTATCTATGTAATCAAATTTTGCATACATATATCTAAAGTTACTTTCCAAGTACTCTACGCACAATTGTCGTTTATTGTTGTGATTTAAGTAAGAGTTGGTGCATAATTTTTAAAGTGAACATTTGTTTAATCTACACATGATATTGATTCAACCCCCCTGTCAGTATCATTAAGAATTTCAACAATTGGTATCAGAGCGGGTCCTTCAGATACAGTCTAACCATTGGAAGGCATATCACTGCGTAGATATGGCTTGTGAGGAATTTGGTTTCAACACGGATAGAGCCCCTTTGTTCACTATAACAAACCATCTACTTTGGAGCATAAGAATGGAAGCCTATTTGCAATCATGTGGATTTGATATTTGACAGTTAGTTGTTACAGGTTACACCCCTTCAAAAAGGTCACCAAAGTCTGCAGCTAAGAAGAAATTGAAAATGCACAATAAGTTAGCAATGGATGTTATTGTGGAAGGGTTAGTTGATTCTGTGAAAGACAAAGTTGGAAAATGTATCTTAGCCAAAGAGCTTAGGGATAAGCTAAAGAGTTTCTACATGATTGAGGAAGTGATAATGGTAAGTAAATAATCAAAAGAAAAGGATGAGAGCAACACATCCATTAAGTAAGAGCCATCTGAAGCATCCTCGGATGAGTCACATAAAAATCAATCAAATCATACTACAGGAGAGGGCTCTATAAGTATAGAACTTATTTATTTTCTTCCAAATATTCTATTGAAAATGGATCTTGTAGTGTGCATGATATGAGTAGTATTCAAGAAGAGTTTGAAAGTGAAGAAGAAAACTATGAGTATGAAGATGAGAAAACAATAGAAGTTGACTGGAAGGGTGAACTAATTAGTGTTTTGAATGAGTTAAGAAAAATAAGAAAAGAAAATAAAGTATTAATGGAACAATTGCTACAACATGAAGAAAATGCTCAAGTAATTAAGAGTTTAGAGGCTCAAATGGAGGAGGCGAATATTACTCAAGAATCCTTAGTAAATCAGTTAAGTGAGAAGGAGATAGTATGCCAAGGACAAGACGTTGATATTGTTGCTCTAAGAAAATAAAATCTATCTCTAAAAGTAGAGTTGCAAAAGTCCCAAGAGAAAGCTTGGAGCTTTAATAAACAAGTGACGCAGATCATAGATGAGTAAAAGGATCATCTACTTTATATTGAAAGAATAATTAATGGTTTGAAAATCCAAGTAGACGAGGCCAATAGGGTTGAAGAAGGTGTTACAAAACAACTTCATGAGAAGAATGAAATTTGTAAAAAACAAAACCTAGATATCCCTTCACTAAAGGAAGATTTGGATAAGATAATTGCTCAATTGGAGACAAATTCAATGTTTGAGAAAAGCAACATGATATTAGATCGCATTCTTAGTTGTCAAAGACCACCACATGATAAGATTGGTCTTGGGTTTGACCGAAATCAAAATTCTCTTGAAGAAAGACCCAAATCATCTGAGGAAAAGGTCAAGGACAACTCAAACCACAAAGAAGACATCAGTAGGGGAGGAAAGGAAAATCAACCAAAGTCCGACAAAAGCAAATACAAAAGGTTTGTGCTACCAAAAAGACAACATACACTCAAGTACAAAAAACCTTTTTTTTATTATTGTTTCTCTTGTAACAAATTCAGGCATAAAACAATGGATCGTGAGGTACATGCCAAGAGTAACATTATTGGCAATAAAGTCAAAACAATCAATAAAATTGTTGTATGCTGGAAGTGCAACAATTCTAGACATATTGCAAGATTTTGTAACAATGTAATATGTTACAAATGCAACATCTTAGGCCATAAAGCTCGAGACTGTGAGAATTCAAAGAAATCAAATAAATTATGGAAGAAAAAACGAGAAAAGAAGATTGAAGAAGAACCTCAGCCACCTTTATATGCTCTAAGCAAAAGAAGAAGTATATTTGTTGATTAAGAGAAAGAAAAATGCAGAAAGGTTTGGAAAAGGAAGTCAACATACCAAAGAGAATAAATTGATGGATTGGTTCTATGTGCAGAAAGTGAAAGGACAATTGAAAATCAAACTAAGTCTTTTGCATTGGAACAAGAAAATATGATGAAAGTTTTGGGAGACAAATCTTTTGTCCTTCGTATACTTCAATATAGGGGTAAACTATAGACAATTCGTCCTGTCGCGGAAAGAAGGTTGCACACAAAAAGGGATTGACGGACTGTAAGCATTAATGACTAGTAAAGTAGTGACAAGACTAAGACACGACGTCATTAATGACTGGTGGCAGCGGATGGTTAAATGAATTTGGACCAAATCAAAGTAAATTTGAGTAAGACGGAAGGCAGTAAAGATAATGGGAGGGTACAAAGCTTCTCATACAAGCCATCGAAAACTTATAAAGGCAGTCAATAGCCTTTATTGAAGACATCAGTCACAGAGTAAACAGAAAAAAGCAAGGTTAGAGCTAGAGGAAAGCTATGGTGCCCAAGAGAGAATGCAGAAAGAAAGAATCCGTCAACAAGTTTGCAGGAAGGGGTTGCATAGACACCAGAACTATCAACATCAAAGTCGATAAAGTTCCCTCACGACTACATTTTGCCCATAAAACCTATTGTGGCATCAGTCAACTTACCTACCATAGAAGATACAGATGTACCAGCACCAGAGATATTAGAGGGGGTGCTTGTTGAAGAAAATTTGCTCAACCAACAATACAAATTTCAGTTTGTCAATTATGACCTAACCGATGATGAAAAGTTTCCTGAGCTAGTCAATAGAAATTACTTGAAGAGAAGGATAAGTCTAGACCCTAATGCACTAGTTATAATGGAACTTCAAACATGGGCATATGGTCTACATAAATCAGGGGTCCTGGGTCTGATGGATATTCTTCATTTTGGAAGGAGCCCGCAAGTAAAAATGTGTGCAAAAATGCAATTGTCACGAGTACATTGCATATTTTTGTGGCTAAACGGGACTATATCCATTGATGCCAAGTTGATAGAACTGATCACTGGACTCCCTACTAGAGGAGAAGATGTGAGCATCATTTTGGATATGAAGTAAGAAAAAACCCTTGCAAAGAAAGTAACAGAAAAATATGGAACCCAAAGATCTAGCAGAGGATTTTTGGTCGCTCACATAAATGACAAAGCTTTGAGATTTGCAGTTCAGGCTCTAGCATGCAAGTTGTTCCAAAAGAGTTGGCAAGACCAAGTCTCAGCAGCAATTATTGCAACCGCAACACAATGCGTGGAAGGAGTTCAACTGAACTGGTCGACATTTCTCCTGAATGAGTTTTTGGCTAACTGTCAGGAAAAGCAAGAAAAAGGTACACCTTTTCATTACACTTGGTTGTTAATATGTCTTGATCTAGTGGGTTAGAAGGAGCCAAAAGATAGCCAATTCTTTGACATAAACAAGAGACTATTCTTGGCAGCAAGGTACACAAATTTGTCGTTTTCAAAAATCTAGCATAGATAGGTAGAAAACAACATTAATTTATTTCTATACAATGAAGAGATTATGGTTATCATAAATGAGACAGTATGCATACAACCACGAATAATTGATTTATATAAGGAAATTGCATGCTTCAAAGTAGGAATGCATCACATCTATGTACAAGCCAAAAGGAATCCCCATAAGCAGTGGTTACCTACCATGTTTTGTTGCTTCGAGGAGGACATTGCACATATTATAAATGAATGGGATCCAACATGGTGAATTCCTTTGACAGAAGAAGAAGAAGTCGCGCAACAAGAGAAGCTTGTACTGCAGAACACTCCACCACATAATAAATCCACAGAAAAAGGAAGTGTAGAAATATTTCCTGACACTACAAAGCAGACTGCACAGACAAGGAAAAAGACAAGAAAGGAACATGTGAAGGAGTCATCGAGAAAGAAGAGGAAATCATCCAAACCTAGTTCCACTCGAGTCATGATAGAAGATGATGTGGATCAAATTGGTTGGGAGGTCAAGAATATCACTAAGGAGATCATGGAGAAGGTATCCACGAAGGAGGAAATGGAAGATCTTGCGACAAAACAAGAGGAAATATTCATAAAAGTTGAAGAAGAGTCTGCAACAATAAAGGAGTTGTTAATGGGGACTAAGAAAGAAGAGGGACAAAATAATGCGCAAACACACTCAGAAACACACATGCTTAACATGCAGGCACATTAAGCTACACAGATGAAGGACATGACAGAGCAAAGTTTCAATATTCGGGTAGTAGCACTGGTGTTTCCCATGCAAGAGATGCAAGAATCAGTGTTTACAATAAGCCCAGTGGAAATTATCTTGTTGTGGTTACCCATGGACGAGTTGCATACATTACATACATTTGTTGTGTAGGAAATTCGAGGGCGACATGAAGTTGTCTCAGCATAATGGTATACAAGTTTTAATGAAAAGGAAACATTATAGGAGGAATGTCGGAAAATGCAAACGAAGAAGGAAGAAACTGTGCATAAGATGGACATGTTGAAAAGGGAAGTAGAAGAAATGCAATAGAAGAATTCAAAATCACAAAAGGAAATTGAGGAGGTATGTGATATGCTACCAAATGTACAGATATAAAAGGATGCCCCTCCAGAAGAAAAGGTAACCAAGATAGGTGAAGTTATTTAAGGTCTCCATGTTAAAATTAAGGAGCTTGCAACAAAGCAAAAACCAGGGACACCTCCAGAGGTCAAAGCTAAGCAAGAACACATACATGAAAGAATGAATAATGCCATAGGCAATATTAGGAACTTGGAGCTAAAGTGTGAAAAGTTACATGAAGAAAGTTCTTGAATATGGGGAAAGTTGGTTGCAGATGAACAACTCAAGGAAGTAGAACATAATTTGTTGATTGCACAAGAGTCATAACAAAAGATGCATGATAGTTTGACCATACTACCAGTCGTTGAAAAGATGGCCAAAATGGGAGAATACATGAAACGACAGTAGAAAGTAAGCAAGATCTGGGATGAATGACAGAGGATAGCCAACAGACTTGAACCATTACAAGATGAAGTCTTTTGGATCACAAAACAATTTGTGCAGATACAAGGGGAAGTCAGGGAAGTTGTCGATGAATGTATAGAAACCCTGAAATTTTCCATGGGTGAGAAAGTGGAGGAAGCAATATTGGTCAAAGAAGCAAAAATGAATGAGAAAGTTGCAACTGCACAGGCATCTCTGTAGAATTTTACAACAACACTACAACCAGAAAAGCAAACAGAAAAATATCATTATTTGATGTTTTTTGATACAATGCGACAATGGATACTATGCAGTATAGAAGCTAAAGCACAAATCCAAGGAGAGAAAATTTCACATGCTACGTAAGTATAAGATTGCAAATTTGTCGCCAAAAAATTCCAGAAGATAAGGATAAAGAAAGATCGCCTTGCCATTGATGTCAAAGAGGGAGAGAATTGCAGAAAAGTATATGATAACAAAGAACTTGAATTTTGATAGGGGAGTACAATTTTGATACAAAGCTCACATTCATGGGGAGCCCAGTTTTTGCTTGGTGTTGACATCAATGCCAAAGGGGGAGATTGTTGGAAAGCATTTATTGATTTAAAATCATTAAAAGACAAGTGGGACTACAACCATCATGTTAAGTTGGCTCTGCCATAGAATAAGGAGGAGTACAGTCAACATGATGAGCTGGCCTTACCATACAATATTTTGTCGACCTAAGAAGTGACCCAACACTCGTATAAATAGAGGAAGTGATCTATCCATTTCATTATCCATCCAAGCAAGTATGGATCTTTGATTGAGTGTGTCGATTTCAAGTAGAAGATGAATTTATGGGGTTTACAGGATGAGGATGGTTCATGCTAAGTGCACAAATCTGAGTGCATACTAAATGCGCAAAAGATGATTAGAGTAGTGCACAAAACTGAATCAAAATACATAGTAAGTGGAGCAGTGTGCAAAAAAAATAGAGAAGCATAACAGTTGCACATAACTGAAGTAGAGCACATAAGTGCACACAAAAGAAAGTGAAGCAGTGAACAAAACAAGTGTGAAGCTATGTGTGCAAATCAGAAGGCGATGTGACATACGTACTTATACATCTCTCTTAGGGAGGCAGGACGGGGCAAGGATAAGAGATTGCAGTCTCCTCTTAGGTTGGTGCTTGAAACAACAAGTTGGTGCTTGCATAGAGAATTGGTGTCGTCATAGGTTGGTGCCTACAATCAACAAGTTGGTGCTTGCGTAAAGGATTGGTGTCCTCACAGGTTGGTGCCTGTAATCAGCGAGTTGGTGCTTGCATGTGGGATTGGTGTCCTAATCATATTGGTGTCTAAGTGAGTTGGTGCTCACATCATTGGAGATTGGTGTTTCCCATCTATCTATGTAATCAAATTTTGCATACATATATATAAAGTTACTTTCCAAATACTTTGTGAACAATTGTATTTTATTGTTGTGATTTAAGTACGAGTTGGTGTATAATTTTTAAAGTGAAAATTTGTTTAATATGCGCATGATACTGATTCACCCCCCCCCTCTCAATATCATTAAGAATTCCAACAACAAACACATTGGAGATATGTTATTATTTAATAATATTTATCCTTACAATATCTAGTTTGAATAAATGTGTTAGACCTTACTTATTAGGGAGTGTTTCCGGATCCTTAAATAGTGAGATGACTTTAAAGTTTTTTTTTTTTTTTTGAGGGGGGGGGGGTTGACCTTCCTAGGACCCTTCCCGAGGGGGAGGAAGGAAGGTAGTGGAAGGGGGGGGGGACAAAAGTTGGGAGGATGAGATAGAAGTTGTTGTTGTGGTTATTAGAGTTGTGGGCATGAAGGGCTAGGAAACCCCACATGTTTCCTAGAACTAGCAGCTTAGTTTCTAGTTGGTTGGGAGGAATAATCCTAGTTTAGGCAATATAAATGCCTAGGTTGGAACGGGAGCTACGGGATTGCTAACCCAACTAAACATTAAGATATTCTACTTGATCTTACACAGGCATATTATTATGATTATTATTGCATTTTAATGTTATGGACATGCTTTGAAATTGCATATTTATGCTATTAATTTGTTAGATTAAAGAAAACATCCATAGAACTCAAACTTAGAAAATCAAACAACTAGTTGTTGCTAGTTTATTTTCTTAACAATTGTTATTAACTTAACACCCATCACTAGGATGGGCGTTACACTTGGTGAGTTTATTATTGATGAGTTATATATGATCTATTCATGAGTTGTTGACTTGGCCTTATGCCCTAAAGAATCTAGGGTTTACCTTAGCTATCATCCTCAAAGTGAGGGGAAGTGCCCAAGTGACTTTCCCCAAGATATATATATATATATATATATATATATATATATATATATATATATATTTTTTTTTTTTTTTTTTTCATGTGGTTCACCATGATAGGCTACGTCCATAGTAAATATCCATTACTCATGGGGTGAGCAACCATTTAATATTCCGACAGGCCCCAACGACAAGGCATCAATCACGAGAAGTGGCTCACAAGCCTAATTTATCATTACAATCTTGGCTCCCGAGGAGAATATGTCCGACAAGATTTGAACCCGGGTGGGGAGTGTGACAACACCAGCTCCCTACCACCCGATCTACGCCTCATGGACATATATATATATATATATATTTGCTGTCTCTCTCTATGTGTATGTGTGTGTGTGTGTGTGTGTGTTTGTAAGAACTAGTAAAAAATGAATTTATTTAAATGAAGTCAATTGCACTTATAGTTCTCTCACACTTTCTAACAAGACTCGCCATGAGGTGAGATGTGGGTGTCCTCTAAATCCATCTCCTATAAGGTTGCATGTGGCATTTTCCCCTTTATAGTCATCTCTATATGTTTCCAAGGTTTAACATAACTCTCAATTATGGTTTTGGAGACCTTTGGGTGGAATCTACATTGTTGATACAAACTAGACAAAAACATGATTACTTCCTTCCAATAAATGAAAATGTGATGCAAATTCATTTGTCCTAATAAAGCACAAACTCCTAGTCCCACGTATAATGGCAATATCCCATGGAATAGATTCATTGGTATCCTTAGTCCCATTATTCAAAAGAAATAATAGAAACACATGTATTATCCTTTGTTGTAATACACTTGGTGCATTGATTGTGATGCACTTTGACTTTATCAAAGCATACAAGATATGGAATTATTATTTCCTTTGAATCTTCCCCTCCCTAGGTTATTTGTTTTCTCTCTGCACCCCCACCCCCTCACAATGACCTTATGATTCTTCACTTCAAGTTCTATCATGCCTTCATTGTTAGCTTATGATTCTTCACATCAAGTTCTACGTACTGTAGTCTTGTCAATGATAAGTTGGAACTCTTTAGAAGAATGGCATTGGAATTGTGTGGAAATATGAGAACAATTTCAAAACATGTAGATTTTTTATCTTAGACTTTGTGAAAATGCTAATATGACAATATATGGATGTGAATAAGATGTTATTGTGATGCTAAAAAATGCAAATATGATGCTATGTGGATATAAATAAGATGCCATTTCGACACAAGACACACACATTTGGTTCATACGATGCACAAGCAACTCCAACATGATGCGCAAATGACACCACATGATACATAATAGAATAACACATTTTTTTAAATATTTGAGTGTCATGACTATGATGAAAAACATGACACATTCCAACTAGGGTGATTGAGGGTCACAACAACACCACATCCTAGTATTGTAATAGTGAGAGAAACTTGTTGTTGCAGCAACACCCCTCCCCAAAATTTTGTACATGTTGGGGCCCCTCCTGTTTTTTTTGTAGAAAGTTTGCTTGAGAAGCCATCCCAGCCGTCCGCTCTGTTTTCAACATAAAATTTTGCTTCCCTGCTAAATAGCTTGCCGTCAATCCTTCCATGTTTTCCCCAGTGAGCCATAAGATGACTTAGTTTTTTCCAAAACGTTTTGGTATTTCGGACATTGTCCCAAAGCGGCGGAAGTCAAACGTCCAACCTTTCCGAAAGGAGGACTTAGATTTTCTTCGCCAAAATCAGCGGAAGCCATTGGGCAAAACCACCCGAAACGGCGGAAGTTTTCGATCAAGTCTTCCGCGACCACGGAAAAGTTCGAGTTGTTCTCCCGAAACGGCAAGGAATTCAGCAAAACCACCCGAAACGGCGGAACAATTCAGCTCTGTCTTCCGAAACGGCGGAAGCCATTCGGATAAACTTGCCGAAATAACACCAAGGAATTCAGCATTTTCTTCCGAAGTAAAAGACTTAGAAAATTTTTCAATCGTTGCTTCTGCGGAACGGTTCCAGCTCCGAAACGACTTAGCTCCCGAAAAGGCGGAGCCTTTCACTCAAACCTCCCGCAACCGCGGAAAGGTTCCGGCTTTCCTCCCGAAACAGCGGGACTCATTCGCCTCAGTCTCCCGAAAAGGACTTAGATTTCCTTCTGATTAGAAAATGCGGGGAACAAAGGACTTAAAGAATTTTTAGCTTCAACCTTCCGCAACGGCGGGGAGATTGGAGCATCCCTCCCGAAACGGCGGGAGTTTTCGTTGAACCCTTCCGAAACGGCGGAAGCTTTCATAAAATCCTCCCGCAACGGCGGGGGAATTCAGGGAACCCTTCCGAAACAGCGGAAGCCGCCGCGATATCTTCCCAAAAGGAACTAGGCGGAAACTTTTGATGAAACCTTTCCGAAACGGCGGAAGCCATCTCCATAAGGCCCGCGGGGAGAATCCACGATCGCCTTCCGAAACCATGAAAAGACTTAGAATTTTCTCAAGAAGCTGTCGCGGAAGCCTTCAGCTTTTGCTTCCGAAACAGTGGAAGCCTTCGGGCTACCCTTCCGAAACAGCGGAAGCCAATTGCTTACCCCGACCGGCAAAAGGACTCCGAAACGATCCCGGGTGAATTTGCGGAAAATATAAGTTTTGCTTCCGAAACGGCGGAAGCCATTCCCAAAAGCTTTCCGAAACTAGCGGGAGCCGTAGCCAAAAAACTTTCCGAAAATCAACGAGACTTTGAAGTTTTGGTTCGCGGAAGCTTTCGCAAAAGTCTTCCGAAAATACCGGGAGCATTCGCTATACCGTTCCGAAAGGGCGGAAGCTTTGGCGTTACCCGTCCGCTACGCGGCAGACTCTCGCGGAAGGCTTCGAGTTTCCTTTCCGCTTTAAGCCCCGAAACGTCGGAAGCTTTCATCGAATCCTTCCGCAACGGCGGATGCAATTCGCGAACTGGCCCCGCAAGTGACGGTCGCACGGAAACCGAGGTGCTTTGACGTGACCGCTACGCGCGGCGAATTTAAACCCCGTTTTAACCACGCCACCTACCCAATTAAATGCTCACACGTGCCATTCTTTATAAAATACCGTGGGGGGCTCGACCAATACACCATTGTTTTGAACCGGCCAGCGACGTGTGATACCGTGCAAATCGCTCCAGCTCACCTCGCGCATCCGTGCTCGCAGCCACCTTGCTCAAGCAATCCCCACAGTGCCAGGTAGGATCTTCACCTTGTTTTTCACTACTGAGCTGTCCTTTTGGGGAAATTATTGGGTTTTAGTGGGATTGCGACGGGCAAAACACCCGTCAAGGGCTATGTTTTGCCCGTCAGGTACAGTGAACGGAGTTTTCGTTTCACAAAATCGTCATGGGCCTTCGTAAAACGTATATTTTATGTTGATGGGTGCGGACGGTTAACCATGCCTTGTGTTGAATTTAAACCCCGGGCCGCGCCCCTCGTCGTGGGTTAAGTTATCGAAACCCTATGGGCTTTCCATGTCCCTGACCGTGAACCCTGGGCCCTTTTCCATAAACCCCAGTCCCTACACGTGAAGCCGAAACCCGTAAGCGTTTAAGCCACAAGAGCCAAAACTTGAAGCCACAGCCGCCCTAGCTCTCCCCGTCAGTTTGTCCCCGGCGCCGTTACCTTCGCTCAGACTTAAATATCCCGTATTGACTCGGCGAGTGGCCGCGCGCGACGATAGCATTCAAAGCCCTCACCAAGTCAACCCGCGTCTTCCCCGCCATCGACCTCTCCAACCGCAGCCATAACGAAGTACATCTCCTTCCGCGAGGCGGAACCGGAAGTCAATTGCTCCCGCGAATCGCCTATCGATCCAATAAAACCAATAGCTTCCGCAACATAGCTTATCCCATACTCGTCTTTTAAGAACTTCGAATGTTTCAATGTGTGTCTTATGATTAAAATAATGTTTTGCTTCCTTAATCTTTGCTTCATTGATTTATCTCATTAAAACGATGTTGCTCTCGGCTAAAACCATACAACCTGTTGCTCAAACTCATGATGAATTGTATATGGATGTTATCAGGGATAATTCAATATGCCGAAACCCAGTAAGAAGAAGGCGAAGATGACAGAAAAGAAACCTGCTCCTCCTAAGATTGAAACCTCGCTCCAAGACACCAGGTGCACCACTGGTGTCCCTCCAGAAATCAGATGGGATGACATATACAGAATGATCAGGGACCAAGAGATCCCAGATATGTTGCTGGAGGAGGCACCGATCTATCAAAATATCAGAGCCTCAGGCATAACTAGAGCCGCTACCCGCCCTGAGCTGTTCCCCTGTGCTGAAGTGATCGGGTGGATACTCCAACATGCAGATGCTGATGGGAGAGTGATAAATGATAGCGGGAACATGGCTATCGCCTCATTTCAACCCGCGTATCTGGCGGCAGCCTACAGGTTTCCCCGTGTCCAGCAAGCTCTGACCGATGAATGGTTAAGCCAGATGGACAATGTCGAGATGGCCAAAAAGCTACTGGTGCAAGGGAAACATTTGAGGAAGAAAGAGAGGGAGGAGTATGACGTACAGAATCTAAGAGCTCCTTATAGGTTGATCGCCCTGATGCTGTGTAGAATCTTCGGCATGCCCGATGGCACAGTATACAAGATTCAGTGGGTCCCTATCATTCACTATGTGGCATTTAAGGGGACAGTGTTTGACTGGGCCACCATCTTGTCAGATAGTCTGGCCTCAATGATAAGTGCTGCTAAGCCCGGGCTGGCCTCGAAGAAGGCTGAATTCTTCATGTCCTCATACCTGATAGATTGTATCTTGGCCAAGATAGAGTTCCCCGGATTGGGGTGTACATGGGATAGGGCCACAGCCCCGGTCTACACTGCATTCAAGATGTTGTGGGCTCAGAATTACAAGCCCAGCTACAAACTCATTTGTGAGGGGTTCATCATGCCCCTATACGAGAAAATGTTCAAGGAAGAACCAAGTTGCCTGTCACAAAACGCTTTGGAAGTCCTTGAGGATTATGGGGATTTCTACTTTTCAGAACAAGGTACCTACTTGAGAATGTTCGGAGGGACTAAGCCCCCATACATATTGCCGCAGTATGCCACAGACTATGTGGTGCTCAAGGAAGCAGTAAGACAACTCTTCTTGGATGGGATTGGAGCATTCCTCCACAAGCTACACAAGGCTTCCTTTCCCCCCCTACCTTTCTGCATAGGTGCTTACAAGTTTTCAGGGGTGGCCTCTGCCGATGAATTTGTTCAAGAGTTGAGGGCCTTCCATTTCGGTGAGGTCATCTTCCACAGGAACGACAGAAAGGGTAAAGTGGCCGAGCATTGCAAGGGGAACTATGCGAACTTCGAATATTCCCACTACCCCGATGCCGAGGAGGAAGCTTTCAGAGGCATCAGCAACATGGCTGAGCTACGGATCTGTCGCCAAAGTACTGGAGCGAGCTCTAGCTCAACCAAAACCCAGAAGACCATCCAGCAAAAGGAGAAAGAAGCCAAGGATGCCCGAGCTCAGGAAGAGCTCAGATTAAGAGAAGAGGCAAGGTTGCAAAAGGAAGCCGAGGAGGCAAGAAAGCTACAAGAGGCTGAGAATGAAAGACTGCGGAAGGAGGCTGAGGAAGCCCAAAAGCAGAAAGAAGCAGAAATTGAGCGAGCTGAAGCAAGGAAGAAGGCGGAAGAAGAATTGAGGACAAGGGAAAATACCGAAACAGGTGGGTCCGGTGCGCAGGACATGGAGATAGACACCTCTCAGGCAGGTGGCTCTAGTACCCAAAAGGAAGGGACAGACCCCGCTCAGGAAGTCCGGACCCCACCTATGGAAGAAGACATAGACATCATAAACCGACCAATTGTACCGTACACTCCATCTGGGAAGCGTACGGTGTCCAAATGGAATGAGTTTGTCTATGATAAGAAAAGAAAAACAATGGTCCTCCAATCAGAAGAGAGGATTAAAAGTCCCTTCCATGACGACATAGTTACTCACCGAGAGGTCGCTGTCATGCAGAACACAGATGCGGATCCCATTGCCATGGCCTCCGCAGTTATAGCAACAGCACAAGCATCATTTGCCAATGTAGGGGTTATAGTCAAAGAAAATATATTGACAAAGAAAAGAGCACGTACCTTGCAACGAAATGTGGCTAATGAGCAAGCCCAGAGAGACCTGATAGTGAATAAATACAATTGCTTGTACGCCGAGCATAAGGAGTTGGCAAATAAGTACAGCTACCTGGAGGAGGAAAAGGACCAGCTAGCACTCCAAATAATGATTGCAGAAGCGGAGAAGAATGGAGCAGAAGAAAAGGCTTCCCAGCTAGAAGCAGACAAGCAGGCATTAACTGAACGTTTAGAGCAAGCGGAAAGCAGAACCTTGGATATGTCCCCCTTCCACGAGCTGTCATGCAATATACTACAGCAAGTGCATGGCTCTCAAGAGCTAATCACTGATGAGGTATGCAAACTCAAGGCCATGACGGTCAGGCTAAAGGAGGTTAATGCGGAAGCCCACAGGCTCAAGGCTAAGAATACCCGTGTCAAAGCAAATGTCATAAGTCAGATGGCATGGAGGGAAGGGAAAGGAGGTTTTCCCCCTCATCTTCCTTTTAAGACAGTGGAAGATTTTAATGAAGATATAGCCTTGTTGGAGTTTGGCCGGAACTGTGCCAATAAGCTGATGGCCAGTGTGCAGAAGACCACAGAGAGAATCAACAACCTGTACCAAAAGCTCAAAGGAGTCCATGATAACTGCTCATTGAGTTTCCCTCAGACCCTAGAAGATTTCCCGGGAAAGGAGCAGCGGTTATCTCAACTAAAAGAAGAGCTAGGCGTCCAGATGGAGTATGTAAAAAGCATTGATGTTCTTGCCATGGATGATCTCCAACATTACATCGGTTCATCAACACTTCACAATCATCTGTTGAAGGAAACATATCAGGTTGCTGAAGCAGAAGTACAAAGCATTAAAATAGAGCTCGGGAAGAATGTAACTTCTCAGAAAATCCTGTTTCCTGCTGCAGCAAACATAATCATAAGGGATACAGGTGTGTGGCACAGCTACATAGAAGAGGAGGTCAGGAAAGCTGCAGCAGCAGCAGAAACATCAGTGGATCCGGCAGCCCCGCTCCCAGCAGCATCTTCCCCAGCAATGGCAGAAAATTTGGCCAGTCCCGTTCCCCCTTCCCAATTAGGAGCAGCATCAGCAGGGGATTCGAGGTCCTCTTCCCAGGAAGCACCAGTGACAATCAATTTGGGCGACCCTTTGCCATCGGAAGCTCACGCACAGGAATGAAGCAAACCGAATTCAGCTGGACGACTCCCTTCAGACAGACACGTGCCCAGCAGGGAACGCTCGGATGTTAATAAATTTTCTGTTATGTACATTTTAAATATGTAAGGCTTAAGCCATGGGACAGCTGTCCCTAATTTTGTCAAAACATTTTTGTAAAAGGAATGGCCATTTTGGTAGTCGATTATAGTAGAAATTCCTGTAAAAGACAGAGGGGGAATGCTAGGTGTCAGCCCAGAGGGCAAATTTGTAACTATAAATAGGAGCTAGAAGAGATTAGACAGGACTTTTGGCAGGGAATGAAAATTTTGGGCAAATGATATGAGCTATCTTATATCGGCTCTGTAAATTGAAATTTTCTAATAGAAGCCACGGGAGATGGACGTTTTGCTTGGAATGTTGGGTTGCTTCATGTTGGACTATTCTAATGACTGCAATTCGGCAATGTGAGATCATTCTTGACTTCTGAATTATTTCTTTGTACTAATGATTTTGCTCTCATCTATGCATGCGTCCTCTCTATTTCATGGACAATGAATGCGTTCCATATTAAATCAGGAGTTACCTGCTGATACTTTTATCATTGCTGTGGATTTTTCTTCTGGATCGAATAGCTAACTGTTCTTTCTTCAGGATAATCGTATGGCTCATTGTTCATGCTTTTAATTGCTCCTTGCAGGGATCTTTTAGTTTCATTCCAGTATCGTTGCATCTAGATCCGTTTCTTTTATTCTTATTACTTAGATCAAACAATTTTGATTCCTTCTGTTCATAAGCAATAGATTCGTTCTGTAAGTTTCATTGTAGATCTGTTTCCTTATCCTGTAGCTTTTCTCTGTTTATTTTCTGAGCAATAGATGCGTTCCATTTTAAATGAGAAGCTATCTTCTCAAGATCCTCATCTTGCTGTAGCTTTGACCGTGAGAAATAATAGTTATCTGTTCGTTGCTTATGATATCTGTTACAGCTGATTGCTCTCCCCTTAAGCGTGTTCCCCTGCAGGGATAGGTAGATGTGTTCCTGTTTCTAGATTTAGATCTGTTCCAATTGCATTTAGATTAAGTATAATTTAGGCATGTGCATCTCATATAAAACACATAAAACCCAAAAGAACGGTGGATCGGGCCATAACCGGTAGAATCGGATTTAAAGTCCAAAACCACGGTTGCCGGAACCGCTAACCGGACGGATTCCCTACACCAAACGGGAGACAGTCTAATTGGGACCGTCTCTCGGGGAGAATCCCTTTCTGATTGATGCTACGATATCCGAGGCATCAACAAAACTATAGGGAACAAATCACAAAGTAAGGGATGTGCCTACGTAGGGCAAGGAATCTATGGAAGGGGAGTCTCTACATCAACAATCTATACATGGGGTTTTTTGGTTTATGGGAAGAGTGGAGTCTTGTCAACATTAATGTAGGTGTAGATGTAGCATTAGAACTTGTATTTAGTACCACATAGGCCACTCTTGAACCTATCATATTGCATATATGTCTTAAAAATTGTTGCAAAACTAATATCTTGTCTTTCATTTATGACCATATCTAGGGTAGATATGTTGGTGGTTTAGGTCATTTATGCAAGAGGGAAAGATCAACGACCATGATGGCATATGATTCAAACAATGTTGGTCCTCGTGAAAAGCAAGCCCCTATTGGTCATGTTTGGGAAATAATCCCTATCAGTTGAATATCAAAGACTTGTGAATTACAATAATTGTATAAACAAACTTGAACAAGTTAGAGTTGTAGATATCAACCTAAGAAGGACAATACCATCAAATGAACCAAGGTTTAGGCATCATAGTTTGGAGACTACAAAAATATTGTAGAAGTATTTAATGGGAGAGCATAATTTGTTGCCGAGGAGGAGGTAACTTTATAAGGGTGGTGTTTAGAATATTTATGTACTTGAGTGTTGGGAAAATGCAACCCCGCACAGGACCAACAACTAGTAGGGTCATGGTGGGTTGTAGGACCTAGAAGGACAAGGCAAGGGAGTAAAAGGCCCCAATCACAATGTAAAGGGACCTCGTCTATCTGATATATGTGCTCAATCCATGGGTGCATCTTGCTTGCAAGGATGAGCATTTGAAGGGATACGAGGAGCAAGTCTAGTTGATGGACTATGACATCCACAACCACATCTTATTCCCTAAATTTGTGTTAAATAAATACTTGGAGATGAGGGGGGTCATTCACAATTGTTATAGCCATTTAGACTCCTATTTAAATCAATAATAACAAGCCTTCTACATATCCCATGGTTTGGGGCCTCTGCTATGGTAGTGAATTATGTGAGGTTGTTGTTGTTGAGGACTCACAACTTTATCATAAGATCACCATTAATGAGGATAACATGAATGCTATCACTGGGTTGCCACATGATGGAGAATATTCTAGTGATACTTCTTTGCTCAAATCACCATGTAGAAGGAAGGGGCCACATGAGAGGAACATACATATTTGTGCTTTAAATATGGCATGAATAAGTCTCAACAAGGATATATGATATCCTCAATCAATAGTCTATTGGTCAATATGGTGGGGTAGTTATTGTCTACCATGGTGTTGTAGACCCACTAAATAGGGGAATGCTTGAAGCAAACCTAGTTCATGTTGTGGATGTATGTATAGTTGAACAGAGGTTAAACTGAGTTTCATACCTCACCAATGAAGTCCTAAAAAATTGCATTGACACATGGGATAGGAACTAGGACTTCCGCTACATAAATTTCTTCTTGCTACTCACATTTCATGGTGGGTATATTTGGTTGGTATCAACCTTTATTCATGTAGCCTCTAGGCTAAGTTGATTTTAGCTTACTGCAAAGGCTTGTCACGTATTATGGACAAGGCTATGTAGGTCATGTCGACACTATATTCGAGGTGCACTACCAAGTCATGTATAACATTGTTATATAGACCACTAAGAACCCCAAGGCCATGATTGATATGCATGGTCTCTAGTACTGGTTTGAAGTAAGCTGACGCTTCTAGCACATGATGCCATAGCTAACGAGTGATAACATGAACATTGAAGTAGAAGTTGAGGTGTTGGACTTCATGCTGACATTGAAGCGTATATAGTGAGCCATCAAGTGGTCAAACTAAGCAACAAAAGAGCAAAAGAAGCAAGGAAATAGGACCCTACAACACGTAGACACAAGAGAGGGAGGTTGTGCATGAGGCTCAACGAAGTGAACGGGTTCGCCATAAAGGAAGACGAGGCATCGACACCCACTAAGTTGGATGACTCAAAAGCACAAAGAAGATTGGGGCCCATTATCATCAATGAGAGGGAAGTTAACCCAATATCCAAAAAGCCTCTACTACCTCCTCTTCCTACGTTGACACATACAACAATAGGTGACGCAATATCTTGGTGTCACTATGGGGAAGAGCATTGGCATGGTTTCCTAAGAGCAAGATACCCTCTTGTAGCATGGCGGTATGTTGAGATAATCACTATTGTAGCTCCAACAATCTCTCTAATAGCATGTGGCAGGAGAGGGAGGGATTCTTTAGGTGGGAACAATGATGGTGCCTCGCCCAACATTACAACTACTGGTGCTGCCGAGGGAGGGATTCTTTAGGTGGGAACAATGATGGTGCCTCACCCAACATTACAACTACAGGTGTTGCTGAGCACCCCACCACAACCTGTGTTGGTAGCATTAACAATCCTAGTTTTGAGGGCCATGGAGGAGTTGGACTCAAATGAATTTGGTCAAGGTTGCCATAAGGTAGAAGAAGGAGAAAAAGTGCAATCACTAGGAGACATATCGTTCATTGACTTGTCATAAGAGGAGTAATAATAAGAAGTAGGATATGGTGGGGTGACTATTGAAGGTATCCGAGTAGTGATGCCCCCACCACCATGGCCCCAAACAAAGGTATGAGCAAGAACTCTGGGTAGCTATGTGGGGAAAAAGTATAATGGCACGAGAGAGTTTAACATAAAGCAATCTAAGGAATTAGTAGTTTCATCAGGTAAATTTCTAGATGGACGATGATGGAAAGGGGGAAGGAACAATAGGAGGTGATATATAAGTACATCCATCTACACTTGGAACCATGTAAGGAATCTACCCTCTTGGAATTGGCCATGCCACTTTCGTAGCCTAAGGTCCATGCAGTCTACAACCTTCAAGCTGCATTGTGAGCCTTTGGGTCTTGTTATGAGTTTGAGTTCCATAGTGAGAAAAATGAATACATGGAAAAGTTGGTGGAGCAAGGAGGTAATAAAGCATAATTTTTTGACATATCACAAGTTTCCATCACCATGGAAGAGGCTTGCAAGGGAGTCTTGGTCCGAACATAACATGTTGTAGATCTTTAGAAGAAGGACCTTCACTCCCTTACCAAGATTATAACAAAGTCAACCAAGGAAATGCATAGTAAGTTCAAGAACAAGGATAATTACATCAAGGACCTATAGATCTAGAACTTGTGCTTCAAGGAGTAGTTTGAGAAGATGTGAGATGAAAAAGAGGTGTTGCACATCTTGGTGGAGTAGTCCATGGAGAATGAAGGCCACTGGAAAAGGTAAGTGAAGGGGGTCATCTCGACATTAGGGAGAACCAAGAAATAGGCTAAATACATAAGAGCAAGAGAAGAAAGGCCCATGCCGAAGCTTCAAGGGTGTACAGAGAGTTGTTAATTTGTTTCAAGAAGGTAGCGACATTAGGGAGAACCAAGAAAGGGGCTAAATACATAAGAGCAAGAGAAGAAAGGTCCACGATGAAGCTTCAAGGGTGTAACGAGAGCTGTTAATTTGTTTCAAGATGGTACTCCCTCATCTTCTATAAGCTTTCAAAATCAGTTAACAATTGAGTAGTAGTGCCATCAATGTGACCACAACCCTATGCCAAGTCATATAACACAATAATGGGTTTGCTAGAATTAGTGACAGATGCAGAGCAAAGACAAGTAATTAAGAAAAAACAAAAAGAGGTAAGATTTGTAGCCACATAGGTCGAAGCATGTAGGAAATTGTCTAATAATAATTGATCTTGTGATTGTTGAAGCATGAGTGTAGATAGAGAGAACCTAGAGCCACTGTAACTCAGGTGTTAGAGCTCATGGGCAAATTTCCAAAGGCACAATGACATTGTGATGGGACCTAAGTGGAGGATTCAACAATAGATTGACCAACTAAAGGAAAAATCTGAGAAGGTTTACATTGAATCCATTGATTCAAATATTGCTGACAAGATGGAGTAAGCGGAAAACATTACTTTAAAGCAACATGCTCTAGAGGATGAGAAGAAAAAGTTGATGAATCTTACAAGGGATAAAATATCATGGAAATCACAGTCCTAGGAAGATGAAACAAAGAGTAGAAGTTACATTGGAATCATTAACATAAGTTGTGCCCATTGAGTGGGACACTACATAAACAACTGCGATCAAATGCACATAAAAGCTACAAGATGCCATCACTGCTTATAAACTAGTGTTTGAATAGTTCGGCAAGTTCAAGGACATTGCTAAACGAGAAATTGTTTACTTGGAGCCCATTTTGGAAGAGTAGTACACGACATCCAACTCAGGGATAAGTTGGTAGGAGTGGTCAGGGCGTTGTTGTGGTCCTGTTTTTCCTAAGTATTGGTGTAGAGTCGTAACTAGTAGAAGGCATACCCGCAAAGAACACGAGGTCAGATAAGCTTAAGTATGTGAAGTCACAAAATCTTGAGTACATGGAGACTAGGGAGTCATATCATAAACCTTTTGCACCTAGTCTCATTGACCCTTCATGTATTTTGCTAAAGGTGTAGACCCTCTTTTGTACAAGTGTGCTACGACTAATATATTATAGTATATTCTATAATCTTTTGGAACCATCACATTGGCCTACACAAATGATGTTTTTATGTTAAAGCGAGTAAGTTGGGTCATTATTTTAGACAATGATGGTTGTTATTAGTTTCGTGCATAGTTAATGTCTTTACTATCCAACTTATATGTAATATATATTTTGCTTAATACAATGTATCATTGTTATGTTCATGTGTATCTTTTGTGATGTATCTTGGTGATATATACATTGTTGTCTTTCCTGTGTATGATTTATGCTTTGTTAGCTTAAATGAGTGCAATTAAAGGTTAACTACTGGACTCTACCCCTCCATTACTCTCCAATGCGTTGCACACTAATTAATCAACAATTATCCAATATGCCTCAGGTTAGATCTCCTTCCTTTGGAAGACTGAATATGCCGACATACTATACTACCTCTAATAATTGTTAGACACCTTCTATAAACCTTGGTTCTATCATACAACCCCCATCCTCCATTCGTATAAGGATCATAGTATATTAGTAATGTTATGCTATCACATACCAAGGATCATAACCAATGTGAGGTAGGGAGGGAGAATATTTTATAGTTATAGAAACTAAATAAATTATGACCCAATAATAATAAATAAATTAAACTAAGAGCATATTAATTTCATGTGCACTTAAATTTTCAATATAAAAATATTCCCATTATAACAAAATAGGGAAAGAAGAAAGAAAAAACTAATAAAGAACAAAATCCTAATATAAGTAAATGTTATTGACAGTAAGACTTATAATTAAATTTTGAAATCATATAGATGCATCCATGGGCCCAAAAGACTATATAGCACATCATATAGAAAACTTCAACAATATTGTTTTTATTTTTTAAACGATGACAACTATTTATATTTATTAAAAACTTTACTGCAACTTTACCAAAATGACATTTAATACATGTTTCAAACAAGGATGTCTAACCTCGAAATAAAGCTTCTACAAGTCCACAAAAATACTATGCAAACAAAACTAAGTCAACTTGATCCAAAGCTTGTAGGTATAACTCTTAATAAACCAACCAAATATAAATATAAATGAATGTAATATAGATAAACAAGGGTGAGATTTAAAGCCCTAGCTAAGCGCCAACAACTAACTGAAGCTATGCCATTGAGGCAAAGTTGTAAACAAAAATTATTTGAGTGTTCATGATAGCGAAGAGTAACTAGAAGCATGTCTTATTGAGGGAATACAACACAACTTGAGATAATGAATATGAGACCACAAAGGCAGGACCTAAAGTTTGAGTATTTCATTTGAAATATGGTCAAAGTGGACCGAGGTTATTGCTTTGAGTCCTATAGAGCCAAAGATTGCTTCTTAACTTTCATATTGAACCTATCCTTCACCTCGTTGGATTTAATAACCCATGTCTTGAACTAGGTCTTTCATTTCTTAGTTACAATAAGTCACATTTCCATGAGTCATGACACTTCCTTTTTCGCATTGATGCAGAATATCTTTAATCCATGAAATTTCCTTTCTAAACAATAACAACAATGTCAATTTACCATGGAGGTAGTCTCTTTCCAAACAACACAATGTGAAACTCTAAAGCCAATCCTTCTATGAAACCCAAGGCTTGAATTGATCGAGAGAGGCAAGAATGAATGATAAAACTAAGAGCCCCAATCCCTAATTTACAAACCCCATTAACACTTTGAGCACGAGGTATAACAAGTAGTAATGTCAGGGATACTTGCTAGCCTCCCACACTTGGATTTGAGTGAGAATAGTATCATGCATTGATGCTTCCATGATGTGAGGAGTGATGAGGTAGGAGGGTTGATGAGAGGGGGTTTATTCCCTCTCCCCTTCTTGAAGTTTCAAATGGGGCAAGTGTGGGGGACGGATCCTCACTTTATATTTATTTTCTTTTCTTTCTTTTAATCATCATGGAATGAGTTTCGAGTCACATCGTTATCTCACTGTGCATTGAAGTGAAAATTCTCTCTTTACTAGAGTGACTTCTATGTTTGTCATAAGTTTTGCCTTTTATATTAAGTAAACATTTTACTTGGAATAAATCAATCCTTCATAATTACTAAGTCAAGGGCATTATTCTCTGTAAGATTTTAGTGATGCTTAACTTAGAGGGAACTCCACTCAACATCAAAGCAATGAATCACCAATAACAACTTCATAGTGGGTTCGTTTGCTCAACAACAACTTTAATATGTTGCGATATTCTACACCTCATTATTTCTAGCATACCCTAAATGCAAAGAAAATGTCAAATCCTTCTATCCTTCGAGATTGAGAATGATACCCATGCCACTAGCACCCCTTAAACCTTTAATGTAAAAAATTGGAAATATTTGCCGTCAATCAACGCTGACGTCGCCGTCTAGTAACGGGTTTTTATTAAACTCAAATGAGCATCTTGCTCGTGCCTTCATGCTCCATGGGAGAAAGACTCTTTTCCATTATCGAGAGGGACATATAGCTCTTATGCGTGTGGCCGAAACCCTTTGAAAACACTTTGCGTTGCTGCAGTTGGTTACGAGATCGAATCTGCTAACAATGGCTTCAGCTGTCCTCAGGAGAGAAGCAAAGCGCCTGGGCAGCCTAACCGCGTCAGGGACGCTTAAGGCCCTAACAGGAGGAACGCCATGGCCACAGTCTGCGACTGCGATCCAACAAACACAGTAAGTCTCGTTTAATCCTTCGAATATTCCAATGTATATGATTTAAAGAATTTCGCACAGGATTTGAGTCGATCCTGTTATTTATCGGATTTTCCCATAGGTCTTAGTCTCATCTCAGCTTCCAGTTTTTATTACCCCCCTTTTGACGGGGTATTTGGATTTGGGCATCAATAGCCCTTGCGCGTAAACCCCAATGCCAGTGGTAAATTGTATTGAACTCTTATTAATCGTGCTATAAGCGATCGAAAGGAAGTTTAGTTTTTCCTTCCCTTCTAAATTTGCTTAAATCCTACTATCCATCGTCGTGATCGAGCTTCGAAGAAAAATAAAATGTGGTCAGGGCTAGAAAACCACGGGTTATTTTGCCCTTTGTTTTACAATCGCCACAGGCGAGCAGTGCTTACTAATTCCTGCATTTTATATCTTTAATGCTATCAGAAGTTTCAAAATAATGATTGCTTCGGGACGAGCGATGGCGCATGCATATTTGTAGCGGCATTTTTTTACAGTTTTAGTTGTTATTTATGCACAGTCGTGGCTGCATTTGGTAAACTTAATCATGTTAGAAACTGCATTTATCGCCACTGGAAAATTTCCATGTATGTGATATTGTGTTTGTTTTCCATCCACTTATTGCATTGCGCAACCAGACAATTGCATACATGCAAGCTATACTTGCATTTGACACATATTCCAGACATGGTGACTATTTATTATCAATTTTAATTGCACTGATCACTTTTCAACCACGCATTTTTCTTCAGAGAAAGATGCATTCTTGTGACCACATTTGATGGATTCTTTCTTCAGATTTTTTCTGTTCCTTTGCCCTAGTCAAATCCCAAATGATGCTTCTCCACATTCTTGGATAGAATCCGAGTAAACTTGTCAGCGTATAATTGTGTGCCTCACCCCAGGGGATTCACAATGGGCACCTGCTGGCACTAAACAGTGGCGACAAGTTCACAACCGCTCAAGCTAACCCCTTGGGCTTGTATTGCAATTGTAATTATTATATTTCACTCCATATTGTATGTATACATGCAAGCTATACCAGCGTTTTGCACATATTCCAGACATTGTGAGTATTTATTATTGATTTGAATTGCACTGATTATTTTTCAACCACACATTTTTCTATGGACAAAGATGCATCCTTGTGGCCACATTTGATGTGTGCTATCTTCAGATATTTCTAGTTCTTTTACCCTAATCAGTTCCCAAAGGATGCTTCTCTGCATCCGTGGATAGAATCCCTAGTAAATACATTGGCATAGACTAGTGCGCCTTACCTAGGGGAATTCGCACTGGGCATCTGCTGGCATGAAACTAGTAAAATGTTCAGCAACATTGCTGACAATTGGTTGAGCTAACCCCCAGGGTTTATATTGCAATTATAATTATTATCTTTCACTCCCTAATTTTATTACCAACAATGGTGCTCCCGCTAATGTTGATTGACCAATTACATTGAGATTTTTAATTAAATTTTATTTGTGCCTTTTAAGAGCCCAAATTTGACTGGACTATATTTTTAGGATTAGGTAGACATGGCCAGCTTTGTGACTTGTAGCATCTTATTATTCTGGTCCTAATGTAATTCTCAACCATGCCTTAGCTTGTGTCATGACTTGAAAGCCTTCTCCTTGGAGATGCCTGAAGGCAAATGTTCGTAGGTGTTCTGAAGGCAAGTGCTCGTAGGTGGATTCCATTACTATGATATGCTGTTTATGTTCCTTTCATAGCATGTTTCTTAATTTCTGGTAACGATTTGCTTCTAAGAACATTTTATACCATCTAATCATCTCCCAAAAGTCTGCATATGTAACAAACTGTATCAGAGGGTTAATATCAAGCCTGTTAAGTATGTCAAAGCCATCATTTTCAGATTGTTATCTTTCCAATTTTGATGAACAGACATTGAATGTAGATTGTTACATTTTTATACTCTTTTTTTCCAAGAAAAAAAAGCATTATATTTGTTATTTCAAAAGTGAAATCAAAATATATATCTTTGAGCCTTGAAGCTCCTTTGTAAAGTCTAGAAATGTCCTCAAACCTACCCTGTAGCTACATATTACAGTCTTCCCAGTATCAAAACATTTCTGACCAAAATTGTCCTCAGACTATCATTAAGCATTTTCTAATACAAGAAACTCACTACCCCTATGACTACTCTCATCAGCCCATCTCACTGAACGTAAGAGGGATAAGGACAATTCTGGTAAGGCCATTTCTCCCCTGAATTCTTGATAGAACAGAATACCTTCCTGCAAATAAAAGCAGACTTTGAGAGAGAGTCTTCTTTTGTATTCTGCTCTCTAAAGCTATACTCTTTATACACTCTATGGTACCCATTGTTGCGGGCCTTGGCATTCCAGGGGCTATTCTTCAAAATTCTGTATGTTCTGAGATTTATTTCAAGAGGAGATATCAGGGTCATAGCTTGACTCTTTGCTATGGTTACAACTTACAACCACATTGCTGTATAGTTGCACCACTGTGACCACCATACTGTGGAACTTAAAAATTTGTCTAGACTGATCATTAGCTGCATTCAGGAACAATCTGGAAATAATAAATATCCTCATGCAGAATCATAGAAGTTTGGAAAAGATGACTGATCAGTTGGGTTTATGCTGCGGCTAATGCTTGGAGACACTCTTTCTCACGGAAAAATAATAAGGTGTTAAAGTTTTTAAACTCTAAAGAATTTATGATTACTCATCAATCAAGGAAGATGTAGCAGTGAACAAGCTTCACAGAGTTCTTTCCCTTTTTATCCATTAAAGTAAACCTGGTCAGATTAATTCTTGCAATTTAACAGACAACTTCTCTTTTGCATCAATAAAATTCTGCAATTTACTCTCATATTTGGCACTGTCGTGGCTGATTTGAAAATTTAATTGTGCATTGTCTGTCATTTGCAAAGTTACCAGACTTTACTGGACTTGGGACTCGTTTTGGCCCTATAGTCAAACTTGACTCGTGGCTGAGCAAAAACCCATCAGTCAACCTAACAATGACCCAACATATAGAAAATACAAAAATATAGATTCTCAAGATTTTGTTTTCACTGAATTTAGATTAAACATGAAAGATTACATTGAATAGATTGCAAAAAGAACACATCCAAGTATATTTTATGATCATATATGAAAATTTCAATGGATCAGACATGAAGTTATGAACCAAGATGAACAAGATTGGAATGTCCAATGTCAAGAGTCAAGTCAACACTCAAAAGTCAAATCTGAAATCATATGACAAAATATGATAATACATAATAAATATAACAGGACCGGTTCTTAAAACACTGATACCACCATGTATTATTAAAAGACACCTAGAAAACCCACTTCAATGCAAGGCAAGGTCTATATGAATCTTTGGTAATTCCTTTTTGTTTTTGTAAGTCACCTGCTACATTTATTAGTTCGATAAATGATGTATTGCATCCTTTTCTAGTTTCATTTGGAACAATGTACTTACATGATACTTTAATTTTTAGCTCTGCCTAGGAAGAGCATATCTCACATTTAATGTGGGTGTTAGAGACCTTGAAAAAGTATAAACTAATGGAAAACCTTAATAAATGCATGTGATTGGTGGAGGGGAACTAAAGATTGATCATGCGATGATTGTTCAAGTAGTCAACTCTTGTTAATGTCATTGAAGTTAGGATTTTTGTGGGGGCAACACAGTATCTTTAGAATTTTATAGCATCCTTTTCAGTTGTGGCTACACCTCTCCATGCCATAACAACGAAAGGTGAGATTTCCCACTCGAAAAAGAATCAATAGAAAGATTTAAAGACCTCAAATACAAGATTAGTCCAACACTAGCTCTTGCATTTCCTAATTTGCTGAAGCCCTTTGAATTGGAGACAGATTCAAGTGGATATGCTATGGGAGTAGTCTTGATTCAAGGAGGTAAGTCGATATGCCATCATTATGAAATGTTCCATGGCGGAGTCCTAGTGTACCCTACATATGGCAAGAAACTCTTTGCAATGGTTGAAGCTGTTAAGAAATGGAATCACTATTTGATGGGCAAGGATAGCATCATCCACACCCCTCACTAGCCATTGCAATATTTGCAAGCCCAGAGTAAGCTTCAACAAACAAGACAATACAAGTGGATGGATTTTTTACAACAATTTCATCTTATCATCAAATATAAGAAGGGTAGTACTAGAAGTTGGTAGACATGCTTTCAAGGCCACCCACACCCAAAATCACAATGTTGGGTACTCTTATGCACATGGAGTCAAAGGCTTGTAGGGCCCATTTAAGGGGCAGGTTGTTTGTTGATTTAGGGTCCTAAAACTTTTGGTGCCTAGGGTATTAAACGACTGTTTTTGGGGTTTAAACTTTGTGAATGAATTTTGTAGCCTTTCACATTGTTCTACACATAGAGAACTTTCCAATGACGTAAAAATTACCTCAATTGGAGTTCATATGAAGAAGTTATGCCTCTGACAAATTGACTTATGTTGTTGATCACCATAATAACCAGTGGATGCCATGTGAGCTCCCATTACCCACACATGTGGAGCTAGTCATTTGTGACTTTCAAGAAGATTCTAGGGGGTCTAAAACTCTAACCCTAATTGAGAGTTGAGGTATGCAAAAAGGCCTAACCCTAACCCTAGATAACTATTAGGACATGCTAAATACTTGGCTGGTAGGAAAGGAAGGTGTTCCATTCTTGTGGTATTGATTTATTATGCCATAGTTGAGTAGAAGATTAGAGGAAACAAAAGACCTTTAGCCCATAGTGTCCATGGAACTCGATAGTGAGTTCAATTTTCTTTTTATTTGCATTTCATAACTGAGAAGAAAAGAGCAAGGCATAATCCTCACCTTCGAGTTGGGTTTCCAAAGGGTACATCTTATGTTCATTGTATGGATGGTGCGGTATTTGTTTAGCTCTTTATATTTCAATTCTGGCTTTTTTCAATATTTTGTGCGCTAAGCTAATAGTATAAAATCATAAAAGTTAACATGAGGTAATAAAGAGTTTGCATAAAATTGTAAGATATCACAAATTTGTTTTTAGATTTTCGGATTGTCATATCATTTTTACGTCGATAGGTGTTAGAATTAACACCTATTGGTGTTATTCTCTCCACTTTTGGGGATGGAGGTTGATCTCCAGAATCCCAAAAATCTAGGAAGATTCATAGTAGTCATCATTGGTTTAGTAACATAACGAATGATTAAGGTAAGACAAACGAATTACCTCCCTCCCCCAGGTTTCTTGATAGATGTGCCAGCTGTGCAGACGTGTGTGGATGAATTCTATGAGTGTTGTTAAATTATGAATAAATTTTAGTGTGCTAAATTGAAGATAACAATCTGGTAGTTATCAATTTATTATTATAAATTTTAAAAATCATTACGCATACACTTGTATGGTTTTAATCGGAAATACATGCAGTTAGGACAGGACACCGAGCATGTCAATTATAGCTTGCACGTTGCTACACAGAACCTGCGAAATGTTTGTTGCAAAATCCATGGTAATTGTTAATTGTCGGTGCACAAGCTTTGCATATGTTGTTCTTGAACCCATACACACAATAGTTTGTTGTTCTTGGATGCATAGATGGGTGGTGAGGTTGCATTTCGAGAGGTTTTACATTAGCTAGCCCAAGGTTTACTGTTGTCACACCCATTGTGTATGAAAAGACCAGAGGCAAAGTAACTTTCTTTGTGGCTCTGGTGGTTATTCCTTAAGTTTCTCTATTGGTCTTGTGGTTATTCCTTAAGTTTCTCCGTGGCTCTGGTAAGAAATTGAGAATAGCTAATTTAATTTAAATATCATGTTGATTGTAAATGTATTTTATGTAAAGTTTTGTTTGAACTTTCGCAAATGTATGTAATTGTTTGAATGTTGAACGCGGGAAGAAAGTCATGGAATTGCTTTTCACACCAATGCAGAGGAATTTTGAAGACAAATTACATGCTTTATTAATTGCTGATAGTAGGCTTTGATAGAAAATTAGATTATTAAAGAAACTATTGGTCACACATTTCAATTCTCAGGCTTGAGCGAAATTATCGACATGTAATATGATTTTCTATTCGATTGTAAGAAATTATCGACATGTAATATGATTTTCTATTCGATTGTAAGATTATTATGTTTAATTAATTTCCTATGCTTGGAAATAGGAGGCTTGATAGAAGATACTTTAGTGGTCTACTTACATCCAAGATTACCAACCAAACATACTGTTGTGACAATAGTTTTATATTTAGGTTGTGGGATTTAGAATCGAAGACTTCAATCATAGAGAAACACTTAGAAGTAAACATGTATGGCTTAATTGTAATTGAAGGGAATTTCTTGTATACATTATGACAGGGTCGGAGCCATTTTATTAGACTCTAAGTGATCATCCTTGCAATAATATAAAGAAACAAATCTCACTGAGAATGTAAATAAATGATTGGTTTTCACATGTAAATCTGCTTAAGAAGTTGACACCACAGTATCAATTTGAAAGATGTCACAATATGCATGTTAAGAATTGGAGTAACTTAATTTATGGCCTATTGATGTTCGCCGACCACAAATTAAGTGGCTGTGCTAGTTCTTGCTAGGCTTGTAACAATGGTATCATAGCACTTTCTTGGCCTCGCGGTGGAGCTCCAACGATGGCTTCATTCTTAGCCACTCATGATGGGGAACACTGAAAATCACTCAAATAAAAAATTAACATTAAATGTGGAAGAAGGTATTAGATCTTGAATAGAGTAATGGAGGCCATGAACCAAATGAACAATGGTGTCATGACCATGAACGAAACCCTAAACCCACATGGTTTTATCAATTGAAATCATAACCACTCGAGAATAATTTGTATCTGCATTTTTTCATTATTTTGAAGCCTCCACCTCAAACGATTATTTCCTAGCCCTTCAAAACATGAAGCAATAGTTTACAATGTTTGAAAGATCTCTCCTCAGAGTGTAGGTGCTAGTGGATCATGTCAAATTAGGTTTTATTCTCCTTTCATGCCAACTTGTGGGCATCCAACCTTTCTTGTCTTCTCTATGCTCTTCTATTAAAATCATCGCAGACCAACGAGTGAGCTTTTAGGAGTTCGTTGACCATTTGAAGATTTTTTATGAATGCCTGGATAATAATGCAGAGTTGAGTATTCATGTCTAACCAAGCTTCATTCTCTGATGTACATGAATGAATGAAATGAAGGCCTTCCTTGTCTTTGCGCTCCACTATAGTAAATATGTTCATTGCAAACTAGCAAGTGAGTTCATTGGGGATCTAAAGAATTTTTATGAACATTTGGATAAAATGTGGAATTGAGTATTCATTTCTAACTAAGCTTCTTTCTCCCATGTACATCAATGTATGATATGAAGGCCTTCCTTGTCTTCTTGGTGCTCCACTATAGTAAGTATGTTCATTGCAAACTAGCAAGTGAGTTTTTGGTAAATAATTGTGTATTTAGGAAACTTTTAGTATGCTGCCTTTAAACGTTATTAGTGTTTCCTAGTTGATTGCAAGGGGAATGTCGATGAAACTAAGGGTTAAGAACTATGCTCATCGCCATGCCCAACTTGGTGGCATTGGCCATGATGCCCCCCTTTGCTATTTGTTTGGAGGGGACTAAAGGAGCCACACTCTTGGGGTGGAATATCATTGCCCCTGCTTGACCAACCATTCAAGCCTATCGTAATGTAATTGCCTATTTAAAACTATAGGTTGATTCTATTTTCGTCATTGTTAGGTCCATATATGTTAATTGGAGTATTTTAGTGGGGTCTACCTAAATATGATTACATGCTTTTGAAACCATAAAGTTGCCATCTTCCCTTTTCCTTCTTTGTGTTGAGACTTGAGAGGTAAAGAATTTTTCCCCTAGTTTTTTTTTACTAGGAGACTCAACAACTGGAGGTTGGGCTGGTACTCGTGTTACATGGGGTCCAGGGATCCACTCTTGCTACCACTATACCCCTAGGTGCACCAACGAGCCCTAACATTGGGCATGGGTTAATTTGGGGGGATTTGAACATGTGACCTTTTGATTACAACAATGACATCGAAACCACATGAGCTTCCCTCAACGGGCGAATTTTCCCCTAGTTAGTTGTCCTAGAATGAGTTTTGTAACTTGAAACCTTGGATTTTGACTTCTATAAAAGCTAAAATATCAGGGAGCCCTACCACTATACCCCTAGGTGCACCAACGATCCCTAACATTGGGAACGGGTTAATTTGGAGGGATTTGAACACGAAACCTTTTGATTATAACAATGACATCGAAACCACATGAGCTTCCCCCCACGGGCGAATTTTCCCCTATTTAGTTGTCCTAGAATGAGTTTTGTAACTTGAAAACCTTGGATTTTGACTTCTATAAAAGCTAAAATATCAGCGTAATTCCACTTCTATGTTTTATCATAATTTAAAGCAAGGGTCAAGGAGCCGACTAACATTTCAAGATAAAAATTTAATCATGTGGTGTGTGGATTGGGACCATTCTTACCTTCTAGACAATATTTTTCATGTTAGAAAGCACATAGAATTGATTGGGATATGTAGACGACAATCCAGATTTCCAAAATATTTTTCCTGTTAGAAAGCACATAGAATTGATTGGGATTTGTAGACGACAATCCAGATTTCCAAAAAATTGATTGTGAACAAATCTTGATTTCCAAAAAATTGGTTGCAAATTTTTTTTGAAGGCTCATTCTTTCTCATGCAAGGAATTTGCATACTTGCTTGGTTGATTGTTCCCTTTAAATGGCTTCTTTGGGCCATGTTGTAGCTATTGAAGGGGTTGAAATTGAATTGGTTGTCTTAGTCTAGCTCAATCTTTGCCTTTACATTTCTTAATACAAAATGGTTGAAGTTGTGCAACTTTACAGTTTGGTTGAGAATTCTAATTCAAAACTTTGATTTGATCTTCCTTTAATGGCTAATGTGTTTTGGGAGATTTCGTTGGGATTATTCCACATGATTCAAGCATTAGAATTTAGGATTATTCTACATGATTCAAGTTCTACCTCAGGGAGTTTTAGTCCTATGGTCTAAGCTTTGACATTAGAAATTTAGAAGCATGCCTTCATCTACTAAAACACCAATGGATTTTTTGGTGTTCACACAAAAATTGACCTATTTTCTTAACTTGCCTAGTTGGGTGGGACATAAACATCCTCGAGGGTTCATGACATGTAAACTTCCCTATATGGGGGCATTAGATGATCTAGTGATTTGTGTAGTGAGAAGGGAAGACGTAGGAACCCAATCTAGATGAAGTAGTGTATCCTCACTAACTTTGTGGATGAAATGTTTTCCATCCAAATGGAATCACTAACTTTGTAGATGAAATGTTTTTAATCCAAATGGAAGAAAATAAGTAAGGTCTTGCAACACATTCAAGGGTTGCATTTCGTAACTTTGACCAATGCATGTCTTAAAAAATTGACAGTATGAATACCCATTGATGGGATTTTGAATGTCCTCAGCTTGTGGAATTTGCATTTCTCCCAATCTAGGGCCTAATGATTGGTACTAGGTTATTTTTCTCAAGAAGTACCTAATAGGTAAGTTTTTAATACCTATAAATGCCTAAGGCATCCTTAGATGGAAATGCCAAAATTGTCTTTTAAAGAAGGAATTTCAAAATCTATGTCGGAGTTGGTACTTGGTGATAAGCCTTGGGATTTTTAGCTTAATTGGGCACCAAGCCTTTTGTTGCTACGTGCAGTGACAAACTAACGGTCCATTTTAGCTATTTAATACTACCCTCAACATATGGAACTAAGTTGTAAACTTCCGTCCTTAACTGTGAATACATAAAAAGTATGTTGTTGTGAAATTATATTCAGTAGGTTATCCATCACAAACTATGATGTATTTGTTTGCGAATTCTCAAAGAAAATCAAGGGTAGAGTGAAGCTTTTTTGTGGAATTTATATGCCCTGCAATTGAACAAAATGGCACAAGAACCTAAAAAGGTACATCATACTTACATCATCATCTTGAAATGACGTTTAGAGACCAAATTTTTCTCTACAGTGCACCTACAAAGACGGCAATGGCAACTTTTTATTTTGGTGGCTTGGATTGACCAAATTGCTTTTTAATTTTAAGCCTATTATATGAAAATAATTTCGAGTTTTCTTCCTTAATTGCTTTTTGTCTTTGTCAAGAGAGCATTATATTTTGGATAGACTTGATTCTTATATAATTTTAATTTTAATTTTAGTGAGTAGTTAGCTTCTCTATTGTATTTGTTGTTGCTGTTGTTTTAAGCTCCCGTTGATTACATGTCTTTGTGATTTATCGATCATCTGATGTGAATCACTGTATGCTTTTTATTAATTTAGAACTAAATTATCTTTCTATTCAATATTTCTAGTGAAGATGCTAACATTCAAGATTTGCTGTTCAGGGATTTACCTGCTTTTGGATCACGCACAATTTCTACTCAAATTGGTAAGATGGTCTCCAACGGCTCTCTTTCTTTTCAAAAATATAGTTAGCTTAAGATGGTGTACAAAATATTTATGTTTAGCTTCTATTAATATAGTTTTGGTTCCATTTAGTAGAACTTCATTAACTATTTGAACTTCTTAATGGAAGTCAAAACTTGAATAAAATCAAGCTATGATTCTTACATGCCAATTTATCATGCAGTGAGAAATAGAATGAAAAGTGTAAAGAGCATTCAAAAAATCACAAAGGCAATGAAGATGGTTGCATCATCAAAATTAAGGGCAATACAAACAAAGGCAGAGAATTCTCGAGGATTATGGCAACCATTCACTGCATTGGTTGGTGATGTTCCTGGTATGTCTTTATGTTTGAATTTATTATGATAATGTTCATTGGATAATTCTTTGAAGTATCTTCCATTGCAACATTTCTAGCTAATGTATTTTCTGGCAATTTTCATCCAAAAAGTGGTTGGCCTTGCAATTTATGGAGAGTTGACTTCTTACATTCTCAAGCTTACAAGTCCATGATATATGGGGCACATAGACAACCACAACCAACAATGAAGCCCAAATCAGCTTATATATATTATAACCCCTTAAAACTTGACTTTTTAATTATATTTTTAGTGTACAAGTGCCGTGTTTATGGGTTTTTAATTTTGGTCAATAAATTAAGGCCTTTTAAGTTTTTTACAGGTTTCCCTTAATACACTTTAAGAATTTACTAATAATCTCAATATGTCAAGTAGTAATACTGCCACTTACAAGATGGGCATGTTCAGTTTACATGAAATGATTTTTCTTCACAAGGCACATTTAAATCACATATTTTTAGTGTAATTTTAGTGTACAAGTGCTGTATTTTTAGCGCTTTTTACCACTAAAGGGGCAATTGTGAAGAAAGATGTAATCCCCTAGAAGGAGTTAGATCTGAGAGTCTGAGCTTGAAGACTTAAAACCACCCTCATGAACAGGGCAAGACACCTTTAGCCAAGGGCTTGGTTGTAATATTCGAGGGAGCCCATCGGAGGACCTTGTATACTACTCCTTGCATTTGAGGCCAATCCAAAGAAACTCTTGATAGATGATTGGATACTCGTTTGAGTTGCAATGCATCTTGGTTCCTGGGAGGGGTGGATGGTTTCAAAGATCTCGAACAACCCCTTAACTTTGAAGAGAAACTCTACGAACTGCACTAGTGAAGTCTATGCTAGGATTGAAAATGACAACTCCTCAAAGGTCTCGAAGCGGTCACCTGAACATAGGGGGTGGTGGTTGTGAGGACACTCAAGGTCTGAGGGATTTGGAGATTGACACGTCATGACCTTTAGCTTCGTGTTTGTTACCACATGAAGGGGCAACTGTGAAGAAAGATGTGATCCCCTAGGAGCTATGTTGCGTGGGAGTGCCCCCCTCCCCTCCGCCCCCGCTCCCGAAGCTCACTTTCGAAGGAAGCGTCCAAGAAGCTCTGAAAAAGTGTGCTTCCTAATCGCTCCCGTATGATAGCGTTTTCAGGAAGCACACTTCCATGCAAAAAAAATGATCCCTCCTTTTTTTTTCAAATTTTCTTAAAAAAACCAAAAACGTTAAGTGATGGGTGGGGGGGAACTAACCCTAGGCCCATACTAATGCTATATAAAGGAGGAAAAGGCTGCTCTAATAGCAAAAAACCTAACCTTAGTAATCATCAGTAGCATTAAAAGGTAATATTAAATTCTTAAAGTAAAAGTTGACATTCTCCTTTTCTTTCATTTTCTATCCTTTTACTTAAATTTTTAACATTACCATTAATTGTTTCAGGATGTTTCAGAGTGGTTCCAACCTCATCGAACTTCAAATGCAAAAAGTAGAATTTTTGATCCCATTCAGAATTCAACAGGCTTAACAGTTTTTAGGATTTCAGGATTGCAATGTTTCCACTGGATTTTATCATGTATGAGGTTATGGGATTGACATTTAATCAAACACATCAACCCCTCTATGTACCTTGATGTTGGTGGCCTCAAAACTAGTTTTTGAAGAATACCTAGTTTATAGCCTGTTTATTGATGTACTTTGGTTCAGATATCGATTGCACTAAGTGCTATTTTGGTTGTATGCACTCTTGCTATATACATGAGAAACTTTGCATATTTGTGTAATGGTTTGAATTTTGATGGATGCACATGGTTTTGTTGACATATATGCATCAAAATATATAAAAATATATATTATATAAAAAACGCTCCTGAAAATGCTCCCACCTTAGAAGCTTCTGAAAATTTTGCTTTTCGCTTCGCTCCCGCTTCTTGCTCCCCGCTCCTGCTCCCCGCTCCCAACAACGTAGCGTAGGAATGGCATTGCAATGGGACCTGAGAGTCAATATTGAAGCCTTGGACTCACCCTCTTGAAGAAGGCAATAGTATCTTCATTAGTCTTATAGTATAAGGGGCAATGGAGGATAATGTGCTCCTCTGTCTTTGCGTCCTAGAGATGACAAAGTTGGCAAATATCTGCACATGGAATATGATGGTCAGTTTCCATTCGTAACCAATGAGAGCCCACTTGGAAATGCCAAGAGGGAACGAAAGAGTGAGTGAACAGTGTCTACGTATACAATGATTTGGCGATATGGCCATCCCTTATCATTATGAAATGCTTTGCATAAAGTGACGTCTTAGGTCCTGGAGCCTCAGGGTTGGAGATCCAAGTAACGTATGTGTTGCTTGTAAATGTCCTCTCTAATAATTTTGCTTAGACGGTAGGTGTTGACCAAAGGCATCTAGGGAATATTTGGAAGGGGGTGACAATCAGGGGAAATGCCCATTGACTGGAGAAGACAATTGATCTCTGAGTACCACCAATATGCATGCCCAAGGGAGTATATTGAGGCAATGGCCTCTAAAGAGTAGAGTGCAATATATGGATAGTGATCCCTACATATATGGATAGTGATCCCTACTTGCAAACAAGTCTGCTTCACACCGAACTTTATGGAGGAGGCAATTCCATTTGGAAAGTGGCCTCAAGAGGGAAAGGATAGGTCCTGAACTCTTCATGGATAATGTGTTGGCGTTGCAGGACTGTATCCCTACTTGCAAACAAGTGTGCTTCACACCAAACTTTGTGGAGGAGGCAATTCCATTTGGAAAATGGCCTCAAGAGGGAAAGGATAGGTCCTGAACTCTTCATGGATAATGTGTTGCAGGATTGTATGCTTTTACTCTATGATGCAACGAAGAAAGAGGGTTTGGAGTGTCTTTTCTAAAGCCCAATTGACCTGAAGTATGTTGGGTCCTCAAATCTCAAAACCATAGAGAACTGTAGGTGTGATGATTGTGTTGAGTATGTACATCTTGGACGAAATGTCCTAGAAATTAATCTGAAAACACTATTGCTCAAGGAGGGAAAGAGATCCATATGATTGGTTGAGTGGATGTCCAAGTGCCTTTTCTTAGGCCAAAGCGAGGCCATGAGAACTAGATACCCAAGCAAGTATGAAGTAGTGTTCTCAACCTCCTCCCTACTTAAATATAAGTGATAAGTTGGGAGCAGACCTGCTGATGCACTGAAGATCACAACCTTCGATTTACCTAGGTTTATTGTCAACTGTGTGAGATCACAGATGAGTTATCTCTGCAGTCCCTCTGGAGAGGAAGCCAAGAGGACCACATTATTTGCAAAAAGAATCAGGGAGAACAAAACACGATGCAGAAGGCACCCATCACTAGCTTAAATGGGAGCTGTATAAGGGCTAACTAAAACACCCCCAACTTGCCGGAATCCGGCAGAGCAATTCTTGCCAAAATCGCAATTTGGAGTGCTCAGATCGCAATTTCGGCGATCTGGGTAGTTTTAAAATTGGGCAATTAGTCTAGAACAGGCAAATCCCAATTGCTGAAATTACAAAAATGCGAAAATAACAATTTCCAGCAAGAATTTTAACCGGTTTTTATCCCAAAATCGCCGGAAAAGCGGGGCGTTTTGCTTGTCTTTTATCCTACCTGGCCTAAATGTGCTCATAGAGGAAAGACTCCAACATGTTAATATAGATCCCAAAAGGGGTTAGAGAGGGTACCTCTGCTTGACCGCTATGGTGCTTTGAATAAAATTTGACAAGCTGTGGGGCGGTGCAGATATGTCCCCCAGCTGACTTGTAAAGCCGCATGATGGCCACAAGAAGATATATAAGATAATTTTATTAATGTCCAACAAATGACCACAGAAGTAGGTCAATGGGACTGTTTGGTACCATGATGTCAATACAAAGTGGGAGTTCTAAGGCAGCTCCTATAAAAGCGAGACGCATAAAGAAAATTCTGGTTCTAACCTAAAAACCAAAGGCAAACTCCAAAGATACAGAGCCAAACTAGGAAATAGATGTACAAAGACAATAAATCTAAGATCTATGATACAAGAGGTGTAACTCTGTCATGGTTCACTGGAACCATCTCTCCTAACATCCGAGGCCGAATGAAGGAAACTCAAAATAGAGTTGTCTGGAGGACGAGCTGGAGGACAGGAAGGATCTCGTATATGCCAATGGGGTGGTGTTGTGGAAATGGAGCCTCCTTCAGAATTGAGTCAAAGGCCTTTCAAAGTCTACGAAGCAACACAAGACTTAAGGTTGATGACGAGCCTCGTCAATAATATCTTGGAGAGTGAGAATATGGTCTGTGGTCTAATAGAATCATTTCAAATATGTAGTTATACAGAATCACAGATGACTACCCCTGTACAGTGTAGACTAACTACTTCTCTGTGAAACCACCTCGCACATGCTTGCTAGATTCAATTGTTGATTGGGAATCTGGTGCCCCAATTCCTGCCTTCTTTTTGGTGGATTTGGAGTGAGAGTAACCCAACTGCTAAATATGATTCTCATGGCTAATTCAGCAGTTATCTGGGGTCCCTTTTTGTCTCTCAAGTTTACTTCAAATTTGCTGATCAGTTTTTCTTGGGTTGTGACATCATTGAATGGCACAATGTATCTAAAACTACTGCTTTATAGATCTTTTGTTTGTATTGAACTGAAAATGTTTATAATTTTAAAATTTGCTCGTCCTTTTGGACTTGTCATTTTTAGAATTGCTCTGTATTGGGATGTTACTGATTTGATCTGGTCAAACTCTTTATTAAAGTTTTTGAACTTAAATCTTTACATGTTCTCGTTGGCATTGAATTGCAGGGATTAGTGTGAGGAAGAACGTTTTTCTTATTGTTACCTCTGACAAAGGTCTTTGTGGTGGTATCAACTCCACATCTGTGAAGATAAGCAAGATATTTGCAAAGATTGAATCAGGTAACTTTTTATCCATAAAACTGTCACTGTCTTCACAAAGTTTGTTGGTCTTCTGGATTTCATTCATAGCTTTTGGTAGCATAATTTTAACCTTATATAAAAAGATTGATTCTTATATTGACATTATTGTAATCTATTCAATTAGTTGGCATATCAAATCTAACGAAAAACAATAACTGACATGGATTTACCCCTCTTTTCACATTGGTTTTAGGCATCGTTCTGGACTATGGAATACAACATCGAGAGGGGGATTTGATGTTGTTCATTAATTGTTGTTGTTTGCTGATCCTCATGACTAACATCCTGATTCCCTACTCATATTAGTGGTTTGTGCTCATCGAGTTTATTCCAGCAATATGATTGTCAGTGGATTTTTTTATTAATGTTTGATTGCAGTTTTCAGAATATAGTTTTTCTATTAAATTGTTTCCATTAATTTGTTAATTAATTTAAAGTAGTCATGTTTATGAGATAGTAGCGTCTATGAGTGTTTTTTTCTTCCTGGGGTTGCTCTTTATAATTTGTTCATTTCCCTTTCTACTACTAAGCTAAATGTGGTTACCCTGCCAGCTTTCTCATAGAACGGACTTTTCGAATTCCCCTTCCTAACAGATTCAAGACTGCAGTGCGAGGTCGATTTGTATGAGTCATGTTTCAGACAAGATGAATCCTCAGAATTTTTTAAGTTTCTAGCAGATTTGGATGCTGTTAAATAACAAAGTGCTGGTCTTCAAAAACAACAGTGGGAGCAGAGGTTGTCTTGAGCAAGATCAAAGTTTCAAACCATCTCAATATACTATTTTTCCTTAGTTTTCCAATCATGTTCAGTTCTGTCAGTTCAATTTGACACAATGCTTAAAAATCAGAATAAGACTTGGAATCGGCTGAGGGGTCAGACTGGACTCTGATCAGAATTGGATGACAACCTAGTTTATGAGCCAGTCTGATCGCTTTGTATGCTGTTAAATAATAAGGCTCTGGCCTTCAAAAACTACAGTTGGAGCAGAGGTTGTCTTGAGCAATGATCAAACCATCTCAAGATACTATTTTTCCATAGTTTTCCAACCATGTTGAATTCTGTCAGTTCAATTTGACACAATGCTTAAAAATCAGAATCAGACTTGGAATTGTCTGAGCCCTGAGGGTCAGACTAGACTCTGATCAGAATTGGATGACGGCCTAGTTTATGGGCCGGTCTACAAAAAATATAAACTATGAAAACTTTAATTTACTATATATATATATATATATATATATTCATTCATGTACATCAATGTAAACCAGATTAACAAACTGGTCTGATCAGTTCTATACTGAACTGGTGAGTTTGATATGGAACTGGTCACCGAATGGTTCAAGGGCTGGTCTGTCGTCTTTTGGGTTCAAACTGGCTGAACTGGTTAGTTGTGGTTCTGGTTTGGTTGTATTTTAAAACACTGGTTTGACATGCTCATTAAACATTTTCATGAGTGTTTGGCCATGATATTCTCTGTTGCATAGAACAACTGCATAGGTTTCTGCAAAGTTATCAGGCTCGGATTCATTTGAGGCCCAAAATTATTTCTCAGCTCGGACTTGGCCTTTAATTTGTCGAGTGACTCGGCTGGATAATTCGGCGAGTGACAATCTTCCATATTAATGTCAATCATATATCCTATTCAACATTATTTGCATTATCAGTATTATGACATTCTTTTCTTTCCTTATCGTACCTCAATAAAATAAACTACGAGGGTAATCTTTAATGCCTTCTGGGACAATTTTCTCTGCCATGTTATCGTATTTGCATAAATTTTCAGGTTTTCCTTAATAACTATAACCAATATCCAGTATTCCAAAATTGTGCATCTGCTAAACAACTCTGCTTCTCAAAATTAAAGAAATTAAACAACTCTGTTTCCCGTGCTGGACGTTTGGCTATAGGCACGTTCTGCAGTAACCATGTCTACATTGTCCAAGTCCACTGAAACACTATTCTTGTTAGCACGTCTTATGTCATCCTATGTATGTCTGTAGCAGGTCTGCAATTTTTTTTGCTTGTAGTGACTGGAATCTCTTCATCCGGTAAGTCATGGGGTGTGCCCTACATTTTGGAATGCTCACCCTGGTCATGTCTGCTTGGCATTGCTCCAAGTATTTCTTTCCGTGTCATTTAGTATTTGTTGTTTCTCATTGTTGTTGGAGTTTATAATCCTGCTTTTGTTCTCTGTTATTGTGATCAACATTTTGTTTTGGTCGGTTGAGAAATATCTACTTGTTCTGTGCAATAGTTATATTCTTCAGGTCCCTCTTTGATTTGCAACATCCATTTGTCTTGAGCTTCAAATGTATGGTTTTTCATGTGGCTGCAAACAAAAAATGTCTGTCGACTGTTGGGTTGTCTTCCTGGCTGCCAAATTCTACTGCAAGGCATACAAACTGCTTGAAGATGTACATTAGAAAATTGCTGGTAAGTGTTTCAGAAAAAGTGAAATCTTTTTAGAACAATTCCTATCTCATGACACCTCTATTTGGATACCTTTCCTCCAAAAAACTGTAACTCTTGTTAGAAAGGTAACACTCAATAAACTTATAAAGTGTTGAGGTTAGTCCTAATGTCACAATAAATGTTAATAACCCAAGATCAACTATAAGTTAGTTGACGACTCAGGAGTCAGGAGGCAATTAAATAACTTATCACTTGATTCATAAAACATAGCTTATAGTGATGTATTTGAGGACTCCAGTGTTTAATAAATAAGACATTCATCATATGTCTCTCTCTCTCTCTCTTGTTATGATCACATGCCTTTAAAATACCCACTGTGGTATGATGTATCCATGCGATATTGATTCAGTGATTCACATACTCATAGTCAAAGGATCTCCTCTGACCAAGTTTAGAAAGTTTAAAACCAGCATAGATCCATCTTAAACCCGGATCTATCAAGCACCGAGAGGGATCCAATTTCTTGAGGTGTAATTTGTTTTATAATTTGAATTTTTTACACATCCAAAAAAATTACACCTCCAGAGTTTTATCCCTCTTGGTTATTGCATATAGATCCGGGTTTAAGATGGATCTATGCTCGTTATAATTTTTTTATATTTTACGAGTCCACGTGGATTTTTTTAATTACTTTTCATCTGGTTTTAATTTTTTATTTCATGGGCCGACATGAATATTTTTAATTACTTTTTATTTTTGGTAACATAACGGTACGTTACATGACAACATCTCCCCATACTGGCTGTAGAGCACCTCGTTCCTCTGGGTGCAATGAGAGTTTGAGGAGATTGAAAAACACAAAGGCAAGGTACACTTTTTAAAGTTAAGAAGTGTTGAGTATCATTAGTCATTGACTTTTTTTTGATAAAGACAAATTTTAACATTACTTTTTCATCGAGGGCATGAAGAAAATGATTGACAATCGACAAGTAGGTGTAAGAATTTATTGAAGGCATTTGAACGCATCAAAGATCCGAATCAAAAGAAGCTACACTTAAATCTATACAATCTGAGCAGAGTATTTTTTGCGTATGATTAGCCAAACAATGATAGTCAGTGCTTCCAAGTAGCGAATGTAGTCAGTGATAGACACCTATATTCCCCCAGCGAGGAAAACAAAGATTGAAAGTGAACATAAAATTGACTGCCACTTGAACATTCAAATGAGATGTGAAGACTCTCACGATATAGCAGAGACAGGCATCTAGTGATTTTAGAGGGCAAAAAAACATTGATTATTTTTGGAATCTGCTTTCCTATCCTTGTGATGTCTAACATATAGAATTCCAAAACTTTGGTGAACTACGTTAGGAGAGGATGCTAGATTTGTAGACTTGTTAGGGTATGGAGAGAAACCACCATAGCCAGAATTTTTTGAGTTGTTTTCCTGCATTATGCATAGATTGTGATGATATAAATATTAAAGAATGCAAGAGCAAATGAAAAACAATTGTCGAGACTCCGACATGAAGGTGAAATCATATATTATGGTAGAGTGACAGCTTTGGTATTGGTATTTACTAATATCTGAATATTCTTTGTAAAATTGATGGTAGAAATGCATAGTAAAAATGTTTTTTGTTATTTTTTCTGTATGAAAATGGTGAAATTGTTAGAAAAGTTCAATGGAAGAAATAATCATACCTGGAAAATAAATTACAACTGTCTTTAATGAATTTAGACATATGGATTTTGCCAGTGGTGTGGGACAAAACCGAAACAAGAAGATAAATTAGTTGAATGGACTAATAAGGATTGTCTATAATGTGATTGCATCATCTGGGCTTTTAGCTAAAAGTTCAAAAGAAATTCAGTAATAGTATTAATCAAATTAGCTATTTGGGTCAAAACTCCGGAGTCCAGAATATCATGTCTATCTTGAAGAAGCAGTTCTTTGGCCTAAAACTGGACAACGGGAAACCATGTCCAGCCATATAAACTTCTTGAAAGCACTAATGCAACATTTGGCTCAAGTAGGCATCGAGGATGAACATGATTATGCTAAAATAGTGTTATTAAATAGGGAAGTCCAGTGGTTGCAAACTAATTTTACCAGCAGGGAATCTTGCAAACTCACAATTGGATAGGGAACTCTAACTTAGTTATGTGAAAGAAGAGGTTACAGACAAGCGGGTAAGTCCAAGCTAGTAATATGAAGGAAGAGGTTACAGACTGGCAAGGAATCTTGCAAGCCCTAAAAGTGCTAGGCCATGGTTTCTATTCCCGTAGAAACTGTGCAATGGAAGATGATGTGCTCCTTTGTTTTGATCTGTTAAGTACTATGGCTTCATGTGTGCTGAGGAAGTGAATGTTGATGAGTGCATACCCGTTATCACTCAATAGAAAATATTTCACCTTGTGGCTTCTGTAGGTGTAATTTTGTAAATGTTAACACTTAGTTTGAATAAAAGGTAATAGGAAGTATTTTCACATCCCGTAGAAACCATGCAATAGTGTTGAAATCTGAGCTAAACTCAGCCCAACCACTGGGGAAAACCAGCATGCAAGAGAATTTTTTTATTATTTTGTCAAAGAAATTATACAGCAGAATTAACAGCAGTTAATGAACCAACTTATCTCAACCCAGGAAGTACAGCAAGTTCCACGCTAACAGTCATAAAATCTGCCTTGGAGTTTGTGCCAGATTTCTTCCTCAGACTGTACGGATTCTCTCCTACAGCAGCTGTACGGAATGGTCCCGAAATTTGGTGTCCATTGCCTGGGAATCCCTGCTCAGTATCAGACTGAAATTATTCCTCAAAAATCAGGCTGTCTGCATCGATTTTCGAGCTGCCCACTTCAGCTTCATGAAATCACTTCAACTGTACGGAACAACAGTAATTTCAGTTACATTAAATGTTGCATTAAACTCTTCGAACTTAGTGCCACAATTCTGGGAATGCATGCCCAGAAGTTCTCCTTGAAATTTGAGCCAACTTTCCCAAATTTCGTGCTGCTGTAAGCTCCTGAAACCACTCAGCTATACTGAACCAACACCTTTCTGCTCACTGTGTAAAAAAAAATTAACACACAGCTGTCACAATCAGCACTTCACATGCAAATCTCTTGCACATCACCTGCAAAAAATATCAGCACTTCTCTGCTGCTCAACAGTCCACTGAAATCTCAGAGCCCCAGCTCTGATACCATGTTGAAATCTGAGCTAAACTCAGCCCAACCACTTAGCACAACTCTGATATCAGTCTTCAACATTCATAAAACCAAACACATATCACATGCATATAAATTTCATGTCTCTGCAAGCTGATATACTGTAACTAAGTAAAATTTGCAGCGGTAAAATAACTCAAAATCAGCAGACTGTAAAGTATATTTAACACAGGAATTTTGGTCAACAATGACCCTGGAAAAACCCCCCAACCCTATTAGGGTTTCTCTCATGACTTTTCAACTTCAATGGACGAGATTAGATCTTGGCCAAAAGATCTATGGCTGGGATCTAATCTCTCACTCACTTAGATCTCCTAAGTGAACTTTACAATAAATTTCTCTTTTTGAAAAGTCACTTAACCCTAAATATTTAAAAAGTACACTTTATGAGTTAAAGTCACTTTAAAAACATAATAAAGTACAACTCACTTTAAAATCATAAAGTCACATCAAAAAGGTACTTTAATAAAAACACATTACTAAAGTCACTTTAAGAATATAAATGAGACTCCAAGTTATTGACCCCTGCACCTAGGCACCTGATGCAGGAGTGCCACCGAGCTATCAAATGCTAACAAATAGAAGATGATATAATCCTTTGTTTTGATCTGTAAAGTACCATGGCTTCACATGTGTTGAGGGAGTAAATGTTAATGAGTGCATACACATTACCACTCAATTGTAAGTCTCTCACCTTGTGGCATCTGTCTGTCGTAGGTAGTAGTTTCACATCCCATTGTCCTTTAATTTGGTGCAGTTTGCACGAAATTGGGAAACATCCTTCCCAATGTCCTGTGATTCACATGATAAAGGGAATAATCTCGCATCATATTAGTTTCTGTCCACTTGGATCACTAAGAGTCGTAAGCAAAAAATTAACCTGAACCAGATGGAGAAATCCCCTTCTAACAAATTTTAGATGCAACTGATAAAATCTTTTTAAGTTTGCTGGTAATACCTGTGGCTGGGAAGTATGGAGATTACATATCCAGGATGGAATACTAGAAAATTGGTCCTATGACATCATGATTAGAGTTCAGAGGTAAAAACTGGAAAAACAACAATCTGACTGGAGTTTTTGGATGTTATCTTGTTTGATTTTCTTAGATCTGATTTACATGTGAGGTTCTTTGTAAGAATTTGTGTCAACAATAGTTTTTGACAGTACATTTGGGACTCTGAAGCAGTAATACTCTCTTACCTTTTGTTATGAAATGTTGTTAAATTGAAACTATTTCATGTCTGCCATGTATGATGTGTTTTGAAACCAGTTTTAGGAAAAAGACAACTATGGTATCAGTTTTTTAATTTTTATTTGTCTACTTTTGAGCTATTTTAATTTCAGTTAATTGCTTCAGGTCCAGAGAAAGAGCCAAAATATGTTGTACTTGGCGAAAAGGGCAAGTCGATATTGCAGCGTGACTCAAGCAAAAATATTAGCCTGTCTGTAGGAGAAATGCAAAAGAATCCTCTTAACTTCACACAGGTAACTTGATCATTTTCATTTTGTTTTTTTCAATTTAAAAAATACTAGAGAACAACTGCTGTTATTGTTTTCTGTTTCTTGTAGAGTTGATGTCTGACACCTAAGCAATGAGAGGCAAGATGAGCTGTCACTTTTTAAGCAATGCAGCAAAATGAGTACCATCTAAAATATTGACCCTTGTAAAGAAATATTGAGATTTTAACTGTAAATTTTCTGTGTTATTTCAGCTTGCTGGTTTATGTCAACTTTTCAGTGTTTTTCATTACCAAGCCGGTTTTGCATTGGCTGAAAATTACTTATAGAAATTACAGACAATTAAACACGCTGTAAAAACACTTTAATAGGCAGAAAATTAATTTAACCATGCACACCATAAAAAAATCAGACTTAGAAATTTTGGCCAATAGCCCTGGAAAAACCTCCACAGGGAAAACCAGTCAAAGAGAGATTTTTATTTCTTCAGCAAAATGTAGAACAACAATTACAGTAGAAAATACAACTTATCTCCACCGCAATAAATGCACCCAGAAGCTTCCTCGATTTCTGTGTCAAGCCTTCTCAATTTCTATTCCACTTACAGAAACTCGTTTTCTGTGCCTACTGTTCGATTTCCGTGCCTGCTGCAGAAATTGTTTTCTGTGCATGCGCCTGATTTCTGTGTCTGCTGCAGAAATTTGTTTCTGTGCCCACTGTAGAAATTCGTTTCTGTGCTCGCGATCGATTTCTGTGCCTACTGCCCGATTTCTGTGTCAACTGCAGAAATTCGTTTCTGTGCCTGCTGCAGAAATTTGTTTCTGTGCCTGCTGCCCGATTTCTGTGTCAATTACAAAAACTCGTTTTTGCTGATTCTAAATCTCTTTGCCTTGAAAACTGAGCTCTCTCGAAATTCGTGCTGCAGAAAATAAACTTGCTGCCTGGAAATTCGTGCTCCTTCTCTCTGCTTTCTCTTCCGCTCACTCTCTTCTCAAGAATATAATGTTTTGTCCCCCTTTTCCTTTTTGACAGAACTCTAAGTAGGTTTCTCATCCAACAGTGGAGATTAGATTAAATCCGACGGTTGAGATGAGATGAGAATAAAATGTCTCATTTAATTCTCATAAAATTAATTGCACTCACCCACTTAGATTTATCAAAAGTGACTTTATGTTATAAAGTCACATTAAATGCTTTTCACAAGTCATTTAATGCAATGGTCACTTTTTCCATTTTCTAAGTGACTTAGGCAAAAAAGTCACTAGGGGAACACTTCCCTAGGTACAAAAACTAACACTCCCTTTTACCTAGGAAGGTGTTCAGCACCACTCCCAACTTGTCTCTGAAGAAAACAAACTTGCCCCTCCCCAAAGATTTCGTCGGGATATCTGCTACCTGCTCATCAGTGGATATGTACTGCAACTCAACTGCTCCTCTCTGGACGTAGTCACGGATGAAATGGTACCTGATCTCAATGTGCTTACCTACTCATCAGTGGATATGTACTGCAACTCAACTGCTCCTCTTTGGACGTAGTCACGGATGATATGGTACTTGATCTCAATGTGCTTTGACCTGTCATGGAACACTGGATTCTCAGAGAGCTGAATGCAACTATGATTGTCACAATAGATCACTGTAGGCCTAAGCTCCTGATCAAATAAATCGACCAACAACTTACGAAGCCACAGTGCCTTGCAAGTAGCTTGACTGGCTGCCATATACTCAGCCTCGGCGGAACTCAATGCAATGGACTTCTGTTTTTGACTGAACCACGACACTGCTGCCGAGCCCAAACTGAAACAACAATCGGAAGTGCTCTTCCGATCCCTCACACTGCTTGCCCAGTCTGAATCTGTGAAACCAACCAAACTGACTCCACCCGAACCCCTATAATCCAAACCATAGTCCACTGTACCTGCAAGATATCTCAGCACATGTTTTGCGGCAGTCCAATGTACACTCCTAAGCTCCACCATAAATTGGCTAAGAGTGTTCACAGCAAAACACAAGTCTGGCTTGGTGTTAACCAGATACATCAACGATCCAATGAGCTGACGGTAAAGTGTAGGGTCCACCTACTTACCCTCAGAAGCATGAAGCTGCTTCTAATTGGTGATCATAGGTGTAGACATCGGCCTGCAATCCTCCATCCGAAATTTCCTCAGAATATCAACTGCATACTTCCCCTGTCCCAGGAAAATATGTCCAGGCTCCTAAACCTCCATCCCCAGATAGTAATGCATCAACCCAATGTCAGTCATCTCATACTCAGTAGCAAGTTCTCTCTTGCAATGTGCAATGAGACGCTCCTCTCCAGTGATAAACAAGTCATCAACATATAACAAAAGAATGAGAGGATCTCCACCAACCACAATGTAGTAAAGGTTGGGATCAACCTCACTCTTCTGAAAACCCATCGAGGTCAAGTACGCATCGATCCTGGAGTACCAAGCTCTAGGAGCTTGCTTCAGTCCATACAAGGCTTTCCTCAGCTTGCACACATGAGAATCTCTCTCATGAATCTCGAATCCCTGTGGCTGCTCTAAGTAAACCTCCTCCTGCAGAAGACCATTGAGAAATGCGGTCTTCACATCCATCTGGTGGATCTTCCAACTCATCTTTGCTACCATAGAAATCACTATTCTGATGGAAGAATACCAAGCAATTGGCGCAAAAGTCTCATCATAGTCAACTCCCTCAACCTGTGAAAACCCCCGTGCCACAAACCGAGCCTTGTACTTCTCCACACTGCCATCCACAGCATGCTTCACCTTGTAGATCCACTTGGAAGTCACAACAGACTTACCCTCTGGTCTCGGCACTATCTCCCAAGCATCATTCTTCATGATGGAATGGTACTCTTCCATCATGGCATCTCTCCAAACCTGATGCTGAGAAACCTCCTCAAATGTGGAAGGCTCAGAATCACGAAGACTCGCAACAAGAGCCATACCCAATCTATCTGGCATCACAACTGTCCTGATCTCCTCCTGGGGTCTACCAAATGCCTCTGCCTCCTCCAAGGTCTCACGAAGCCATTTAGACTTCCTCTTCCTTGAAGGCTCATCATGAACTACTGTCTCCTCATCTAAAGAACTACCAGAAGCAGAAGGGCCAACACCTCGAGGACCAGTGACTGATGAACCAGTCCCTAAAGAACCTGTAACCTGAGAACCAGAACCTGTCCCTGAAGTACCTGTCAACTGAACCACCGAACCTGTAGAAGCTGTGCCTATACCATGTGATCCAGTCACTCCGGAAACCTGTGGACCCGAGATCTGTATAGAAGAAGCTTGAGTCACCTGAGGTGTGGGAGCTTTTTGCTCCCCAAGTTCTAACTCTCTGGACTTCCTGAAGGATCTCTCCTCATCAAACTTCACCTCTCGCCCAACAACAACCTTCTTCTGGCCAGGAAGGTAAATCTGGTAAGCCTTCGAAGTTTCATCATATCCCACAAAGATGCCTCTCTCTGCAGTGGGATCAAACTTCATCCTCTTCTTAGAAGGGACATGAGAGTAAGTCAAAGAACCAAATATGTGAAAATGGCTCACCTTAGGCTTTTTGCCTGTGTACATCTCCTCAGGTGTCTTCCTCCCCAAAGCACGATGAGGACTCCTGTTCTGCAGATAAACTGCAGTGCTGCATGTCTCTTCCCATAGAAAGAACGGTAAACTTTGATCATGGAGCTTCGCTCTCGTTGCTCCCACAATCAACCTGTTCTTCCTCTTTGCTACTCCGTTCTGCTCAGGAGTGTAGGGAACTGTCAGCTGTCTCTGTATACCCTCTTGGAGGTATACTCACCCCCATTGTCCGATCTCAACATCCAAATCTTCCTCCTTGTCTGCTTCTCCACAAGGGCTTTGAACCCTTGGAAGATACTCAATACTAAGGGTGACTTCTTGCTCCTCAAGAAGTAGATCCAGGTCTTCGTGCAGTAGTCATCAATGAAAGAAATATAGTACTCAAATCCAGTCAAAGAGACTGATGACATAGGGCCACAAATATCAGAATGGATCACGTCAAGTACTCCTGCTGCTCTGGTGTCACTACTAGAAAAAGCAATCTTGGTGTACTTTCCCAAAGCACACCCACTGCACACATCACTCTGCTCAGTGCTAAACTCGGGTAGACCTGTAACCATGCTCCTCAACAATCTCAGAGCTGGGTGATGTAAGTGGGCCATCCTCCGATGCCATAGCTCACAAAGCTCACTGCTACTGTCGTGTGCTAGAGCGTGCTATGGCTGAAACAAGAGCTTGTACAACTTTCCACATCTAACCCCAATGTCCATGGAGGTAGATAATCCTGTAGTCCTGGGGAATACCTGCACTCTCCCATCCGAGAAACATACCCCAAGACCCCTGTCCTCAATGGTGGAAACTGATACAAGGTTCTTCTTCAGCCCAGGGACATATACATCTCTCAAAATCATGGGACTCATAGACTCCCTCTGAAATGTAATGGTCCCTCGACCAACTGCTCTAACAATGGTGTCGTCGCCTAGTACAACCTCCACATCTGTACCTGTCTGTGATAGCTTGGAGAACATCTCTTGAGCACCTGTCATGTGGCTCGAGGCTCCACTGTCAATATACCAAGTGCCAGTGGTGGATGCACTCATCTGATGGCCTGTCAATAAGGAATACTCCATCTCCATATCCACATTAGTGCTAGTAACTAAAGAGGCTCTCTCTCTCTCTCAATCTGTCCAACACAGAGAAAACTTTCTTTGAAATCTGTCTCCAAAGTCATCAACTTCCGCTGAAGCTGCAGTTTGCTGTCCCTTCTTCTTCTTGCTTGGACACTGTGAAGCATAGTGCCCAAATGCCTGACATGCATAACACTTGATTTTACTCAAGTCCTTCTGCCCACCCAGCTGTTGCTGCTGCTTGGACCCACCCTTCTTGGGACCCTTCTTCTTCTTCTTCCCCTTTGCTGTCAAAGCCACGTTCTCCTCATCTTCCGTACCCTGTGACGAGTTGCCCTGCACGAGACCTCTCCTGGTCTCCTCCTGCACAAAGTCATCCCACAGTCTCTCCCATGAAGGTAGGTTCTCTCTGCCCACTATAGCCTGCACAAATGCACCCCAGGGATTTGAAGCCTCATTCACTGCTGTACGCACAAGCTCAGTAGCAGTGACCACCTCCCCAACTGCTGCTAGCTCATCTCTAACTGCAGATATCCTGGTAAGGTATGAAGTCACTCCTTCTCCACCATTCATCTTTACACTCTTCAGTTTCTCATTGGTACTCTCGTATAAAATGGTCAAAGCACTCCACATCAAGCTTGAAAAAATCGGCGAAAAATCGCGATTTTTCGTAAAAATCGCGAGGTCAAACCCTTGCCGAAAAATCGGCGAGTAAAAATCGCGATTTTTTAAAAAATCGCCGAGTGCCGACTTTTTCGAAAAATCGCCGAGTTTTTGCAAAAAATCGCGAGTCGAAGGAAAAAGTCGCCCAGGCAGTCACGACCGCGGATTAAAAGGTCAAAAGTGATTTTTTTTTTGTCATTTGTTTTGTTTGACTGTTGGAGAAGGAGTGTGAAGGGCAAGAGGGCACCATCAACTAGTTTGGAGGCATCCAAGACTCCAAACAACATCCAAGCTCACCATTGTGAATTTTTGTGGAGAAGGGATTCAATTTCAAGAGTCAAAACTTTGCTAATCAACCAATTCGTCTCACAGGTATGTAGTGGTTCATTTTCTTGTATTTGTTTTATGATTTTTTTTCATGTTTGCTTGCCTATATTCTTTCCTCTATTCTCTTATTTTTTTTTGCCATTTTTCCAAAGATTTCGATGTCCATAAAATTATAAATATCAAAAAGAGTCAAAATGCAAGGGGGTTTTAGATTCTTAGAATGGAATAGCATGTTTTCTTTCTTAGATATTTAGCCACCTTCTTGTTATCATTTTTTCATGGCCAAAAATATAAATTTAGAGGTCTGATTTTTTAAGCCAAATTGTTGCAATTTTTTCAAATGGGGTTTAATTTCTTGTTTTTGTATTTTTGTGCCCTAGGTTTGCATTTTGAAGCTGCCATTCCATTTTCAAAGATGCCAAAGCCATTGGATCCGTTTTGGCAGTATGGTGAGCCCGAGGATGATGGAAATAGGCAAACTTTGAGTTGCAAATTGTGTGGGCATCAAATGTCAGGAGGGGTTAACAGGTTGAAATACCATCTAGCTAAACTCCCTGGGCATGATGTTGGCGTTTGTACTGCAGTGACCCCAGAGATCATGAGATCTGCCCATGACACAATCCATGAAAAGAATAAAAAGAAGGATGAGATCGCCGCAAACAGAGCTGAGCTTGCAGCTTTTGGCCTAGCAAGAAGTGTGGGGGCAACAGGATCTACCACTTTCACTGAGGGTAGTGCGAGGGGTTCCACAGCCACGGCGGGGGCCTCACACTATTTTGGTCCACGAACAGGAGGTGGATCACAACCTTCTATCAAGGCAGTGATAAAGAAAAATGACAAGGTAGAAGTGGACAGGGTGATGGGGAGGTGTCTTTATTGGAGTCACATACCTCTCAGCATCGTAAAAAACAATCCATTTTGGCAGCAGATGTGTGATGCCATTGCATCATTTGGCTCGGGGTATAAAAGTGCCACCTTTGATGAGTTGCGGGGTCCAATCCTTCAAGCAGAAAAGAAGGACATCAGTGCTAGGTTGGAGGAGCTCAAGCAGTCATGGGAGAACACTGGATGCACAATCATGTCAGATGGTTGGTCAGATGGTAAGGGTAGATCCCTTATCAACTTTTTGGTACATTGTCCTAGAGGTACCTTGTTTGTGAAATCAGTCGATGCATCGGCATATGTAAAAGATGCAGCGCTCTTATGTGAGTTGTTAGATGGGTTCCTACAGGACATTGGGGTGCACAATGTTGTGCAAGTTATTACGGATAATGCAGCTAATTATGTGGCTGCTGGCAGGATGGTTATGGAGAGGCACCCCGCTTTGTTTTGGACTCCATGCGCTGCTCATTGTATTGATTTGATGCTGGAGGATATGGGGAAAGTTCCCTTTATCAAGGTGGTGATTGATCAAGCTAAGAGCATCCCCAAGTTTATTTATAACCATACTTTTGTTCTTAGCCTCATGAGGAGGCACACCAAAAACAGGGACTTGAGGCGTCCCGCAATCACACGCTTTGCCACCACCTTCATTACTCTTCAGTCCTTGCTTCGATTTCAGTTTGAGTTGAAGCAAATGTTTGTTTCTGATGATTGGCGTGATTGTGCTTACAGCAGGAGAGAGGATGGGAGAACCATTGCCAAGTTGGTGTACACTGACTCATTCTGGGAAGGAGTGGGGGAAGTGTGCGCGGTGAGTGAACCTTTGGTAAGGGTTTTGAGACTTGTTGATGGTGATAAGCCCGCAATGGGCTATTTGTATGAGGCCATGGATAGGGCCAAAGAGGCCATCCGGAATTATTATGTGGGCAGGGGTACCCCGGGGCACGAGAGGCACATGTTGTTATGGGAGTTGATTGATAGTCGATGGACCGGAATGCTTCATAGACCCATTCATGCAGCAGCACTCTTCCTCAACCCTGCATTTTCCTACAAATGCAAATTTGATTTTGATGCTGAGGTGTTGGAGGGGCTCTTCACTTGTATTCAGAGGATGGTTCCTGATTATGAGACTCGCAATGCAATCAATCGCGAGTTAGAGGTGTATCAGGATGGTGCTGGAGTATTTAGCTTTGCTGATGCTATTCGTGACAGGACCAGTTTCATGCCAGGTAAGTTATTAAAGTGTTTAACTTTTATTTGCAAGTTGAAATTTGAAATTTTGAATTATGATTTATTTATTTCCTTATTTGTTGTAGCTACTTGGTGGCGAACCTATGGTGTAAGGACACCAAATTTACGGAAATTTGCCATCAAGATTCTTAGCCAAACATGTACCGCTTCAGGATGTGAGCGGAATTGGAGTGTGTTTGAAAAAGTACATGCAAAGAGACGCAGAAGGTTAGAGTCTTAGACTTTAAATTTTCAACAAATCAATTTCATTTAATATAATTTGTGAATCTATCATCCTCACATATTATAATTATGTTTCATTAATTTTTTAAACTTGAACCTCTAGACTCATACAAAAAAATTATTTTCCTCTTACAGGATGGAGTTCACACGTCTCAATGATTTGGTCTACGTCCATTATAATCTCCGCTTATGGATGGCACAGATAAATAAAACACCAAATGCTGATGCCATCGTCTTAGACAATATTGATATTTTGTCTGATTGGAGGGTGGAGATTGAGACTCCTATCATGGAGGAGGAACTTACATGGCTAGAGGGAGAGGAAGGGCAGGAGGAGGAGGAGGAGGAGGAGGAGGAGGGAGTGGAGGAGGTCAGAACCACCACGGAGGGTGATGTGCTAGCATCGCCACCACCGCCTACACCGATTGATACATCTAGTCCTCCATCCGTCACTCGTCGTCCGATGTTAGATGCAGGGGCAGGGTCTTCTGCTGCTACTTCTAGTGCTAGGGGCAGGCCTGACAAACGGCCCATGACCTTTTCCCGTAAAAGGGGAAGAGGGCATTGATATTAGATAGATAGCTACTAGTTTTCTTGAGATACATTTATATATGTGATGTCATTTTGTATTGGTTATCTACTTTTGAGTTTTGAGTCCTTGATTGGACAACTATGGTGTTTCAGACTTTCAGGATTCAGTATCGACTTTGATGTATCATTTTATATTTGACATGACTACATGATGATGATATATATCAGTGCTTTCTACATATTTATGTTCCAATGTGTTTATCTGATGTTATTGTTGCTTTATATGTTTAAAATTCTGAAAAAAATGAATGTATTTTGTATTTTTTAATGTTTGCCGACTTTTTCCGACTTTTTCGCCGATTTTTCCGAGAAATTGTTTTCGGGACCCTTGCCGACTTTTTGCCGAGTCCGACTTTTTCAACGTTGCTCCACATCAAATGTGCCCTAGCTTTACCTGAAATGTGAGGGATGGTATGATCTTTAACTGCATCAAGGATTATTCTTCTAGCTTTACAGTCCTTCTTGTTGAAGGCTGATAATGCTGCTGCGTCTGTAGCAGCGGGAATCTGAATGGGGTTTGCTGTAGTGTTTCTAACCACTTCCTCCCACATTTCATTTTCCTCTAAAACCAGCAAAATCCCAGCCTTCCATGGCACAAAGTTTCCTGTCCCATCCAGTGTATGCTCCAACCTAAGTCCTGTAACCATCTCTATTGTCAACCCAACAAGGTGCTGTTCACTAACAGAAGAAAATACCCAAATCTAAAATTTTTGTGTGTCTGCAAATTTTACTGTTTTCTGCCCCCAAGCTCTGATACCATGTTATTTCAGCTTGCTGGTTTATGTCAACTTTTCAGTGTTTTTCATTGCCAAGCCAGTTTTGCATTGGCTGGAAATTACTTATAGAAATTACAGACAATTAAACACGCTGTAAAAACAAAATGAATTTAACCATGCACACCATAAAAAAATCAGACTCAGAAATTTTGGCCAATAGTCTTGGAAAAACCCCCACAGGGAAAACCAGTCACAGAGAGAGATTTTTATTTCTTCAACAAAATGTAGAACATCAATTACAGTAGAAAATGCAACTTATCTCCACCGCAATAACTGTACCCAAAAGCTTCCTCGATTTCTGTGTCAAGCCTTCTCGATTTCTGTTCCACCTACAGAAACTCGTTTTCTGTGCCTACTGTTCGATTTCCATGCCTGCTGCAGAAATTCGTTTTCTATGCCTCCACCCGATTTCTGTGTCTGCTGCAAAAATTCGTTTCTGTGCCTGCTGCAGAAATTCGTTTCTGTGCCTACGAATGATTTCTGTGCCTGCTGCTCAATTTCTGTATCAACTGCAGAAATTCGTTTTTGTGCCTGCTGCCCGATTTCTGTGTCAACTACAGAAACTTGTTTTTGCTGATTCTAAATCTCTTTGCCTTGAAAACTGAGCTCTCTCGAAATTCGTGCTGCAGAAAAGAAACTTGCCGCCTGGAAATTCGTGCTCCTTCTCTCTGCTCTCTCTTCAGCTCACTCTCTTCTCAAGATTAGAATGTTTTCCCTCCCTTTTCCTTTTTGACAAAACCCTAAGTAGGTTTCTCATCCAACGGTGGATATTAGATTAAATCCGACGGTTGAGATGAGATGAGAATAAAATGTCTCATTTAATTCTCATAAAATTAATTTCACTCACCCACTTAAATTTATTAAAAGTGACTTTATGTTATAAAGTCACATTAAATGCTTTTCACAAGTCATTTAATGCAAGGGTCACTTTTTCCCTTTTCTAAGTGACTTAGGGAAAAAAGTCACTAGGGGAACACTTCCCTAGGTACAAAAACTAACATTAACAATATTTCCTTGAACTTGGATTAGATGTTTTATTTTGGAGACTTACTTTTCTGCATGTAGGAAATTTCTTCCTTTAGCATTAAGATATTTGCATGATATTTTACCTCTTCTTGAGACTGAAGTGTCCTTGTTAGAAATATTAGATACTAGTAAACTGACTTTTGAATTGTTGAGATGATAATAAGATAAGATAATTGTAATGATATCCACAAATGATCACAGAATAGGTCAATGGGACTAGAAAATACAGCCAGTCAACATCTAACTATGGGAGTACCAACTACCAAGATCTCTATTATTTGCTATTTTTCACAGTAATGACTATTTTATATTAACCAAAAAAGGGGGGACTGCAGTGGAGCCGGATAGTCTCAGAAATATATAGAGGCTGAGAGAAAATGACAGAAACCTGAGAGATCTCCTCTTTGCTCATGAATTCTTGAGACAGTTTTTGGTGCTCTAATCTTTGCTTATTGGATTACAAATTAAACTACCAGTGTAAACATTATTGGAACTCCCTACTTATTTGACGGTCTTAAAGTACATTTACCAATGTGGATGCTATTCATCGTCCAGGAGGTTGATCTCTTCTGCAACATTAATTCTGCTTTGTGCATCTTGAGGTCCTGCTGCTTTGGCAAATTGCTTAGTGGCTAGTTGCGGGGAGGTGGTGTGAGGGCTACTTGTAAGTCTTCCATTTCATTACTAGCTAGTTCTGTTTTTGTTTGTTTTGTTGGGGTGGGGGTGAAGTCTCCTTGCAATTCTTTTGTTTCATTATGAATAGTTTTTACAATTGAGTTCATCTCTCAACTCCTCCGTTCATAGTCCCAAAGATGCAAGCTGCTGAAATACTTCTCCATCTTGCCTCTGTCATGGGTGAACTTTTGCAGCAATGGTGCTAATAGATCGATGGATTTTGGTAAGTTGGCCATCCTTGAGGGATAGCACAACCCTCAACCTATTAGCTAATTCTCAAAATTGCAGAATCTCTTTGCAAGGACACTTCAAGTTCCCCATTGTTGTTCGTTGTTGAGGATTTGACACCATTGAGCCTTGAAATATTGCAGAATGGGAAAAGCACAAAGTGTTTACTTCTGAGGAGAATGAGAGACAAGAAATGAATACTAGGTGGTTCATTTGATCCCCTTAAAGTTTCACAATGTTCAATGGAGAGATCTTCAAATCCAGCTCATGAAAGGGGTGGGGCTCAACCTTTTGAGTGTGGTTTGAATTGTTGCATGCCAAGGATGAGTTTACCTACAAGGAACACAAGTGAAGGAAGATGAGAGAAGCAGATTGTGCCAAGTGTCCCCTCCATGCACACATTATTCTCGTAATTCCATGCCAATTATGCCAAGTGATATGCCAAGGGAGCTTGTGAATTATGGTTTCCATGCAAAAGTGGAGATTAAGGCTTATTATGTTTCGATGAGGAGTTATCAATCCCTGGCGTATATGCTTATTGATCAACTCGTGCATTGTATCTTCTGAAGACTTCTTGTACCAATATATAGCAAAGACGAGGTGAGACATATGAGCTTGGGCGAGAATACAAACTAGCAAGGGGGATATTAAATGCTGAAATTAAGATAAGACAATTTTATTAATGTCATTGAATGACCAAAAAAAATAGTCCTTTAATGTCCATGAATCACCAAAAAAGTAGTTTAGTGGGAGTATGAAGTACAATCTAGTAGTGACAAACTGTGGGACTTCCAAAGCAACTTTGAGAATCTAAAGGATATTGTAAAATAAATTAACCTAAAATTTTGAATGAGAGAAGTAGCCAAAAGCATAAGCATAACATGATAAATTATAAATGGTTACACATCATCGTGAGTTGGTGTGAAATGAGAGGGGGAAGGGGTAACCATATTGGAAATAAAGATGAAAAATGGAAGAGGAAGATGAATATGTCCCTTTGCAATATTTTGAATGATAGAGAAGGAGAAAATACATTGATTGATAATGTCCTTAGAGGAGAATCCAACAAGGGTGCCTTATTGGGAGGGAGTCATGAATGATGCGCCAAGACTCTCGTGATACTCAAGGTTGTTGGAAAGAATTAGAAATGAAACAATGGCCTCCTAAAGGGGAGTGGGTGAGCAATTGGGTTGTTGTGTTGAGAACTCTCTTCTTGTGCTTGCTATCATTGACAATTGCAATTAGAGGGAAAAATGAAGCTATGAAGGGAGATAAGAGGGTCTTTGAAATGCCAAAGTCATAATGCCTCCAAAGCAAGGGCCCTCTTGGGATTGTGTCAAATGCTTTCCAGAGGGCCAACAAAAGACCTTTGAAGAGTGATGACTAGCCTCCTCAGTAAATATGGTCTCTAATTTGGTACTATGAGTGGAAACTTTCTTGTTGTTTGGCCATTAGGCGACTACTCTAAATCACATTTGAAATCCATAAATAAAGAAATATAACATATAGCTTGGAGAAGGTCACAAAAATTGGCAAGGGCATCAATATGTTATTGAAGCTCCTCAAGGTAGGAGGTAAGGACCAAATAGGAGTATCATAATAGGATCTGATGTAGAAGACAACCATTCTTTAATCCATATGGTCCTTTGGAAAAAAATGGAGAAAAATGAAAAAAATTCAAAATAATGTTCAAGAAAAGTACATGAGAAAGGATGAAACGAAAAGTTTAGTTTAACCCTAGAAAAGTAGTAAATGCTACTCAACATCAATGATAGATATAGAAGAGAGAGTACAAACAAACTTGTCATCATCTATTTTTATGAAGGATCTAGCACAAATGATGATAATGTTCTTTGGGAAATGCTTGGTGCTAAGATAACTTGATTTTGTGAACTTGGGAGTTATTCGTTGAATCTCTCTGAAACTGAGGTTGAAGTGAAAAATCTGTGATAGTCATCTAGTTGCTTGATTTGGGTTAGGGGCGAAACCATCCAAGGAATTGTTATGGCCTTGAAACCTTGTGGATGTTGAACTTTGTTGTTGTCATTGATGTCAAACAAGAAGAATGATGATGTCAAGCAAGAAGTATGATGCCTTGATGCTAGTTTGAAGAAGTATATACAAAACAAGGCTACCTATCCGCACAATATGGATGGGTACATGTCACACATATACTGGGCTCTTCCGCAATAAGCAAGAATATTAAAGTGCACAAAAAAGACTTAGTCGACTCAAGTGCATTGTGTTGGGTAAACTTGACCAAGAAGAAAAAGGTAGTCGACATAAAGACGCCCCTACTTAGTTGGCCCAAGTGCATTGTGTTGGGTAAACTTGACCAAGAAGAAAAAGGAAGTCGACATAAAGAAGCTCCTACTTGTGGACAAATCAATCTAATTAAGGAAACGAGTAGTGATATAAATAAACCAAAGATTGAGGCGAAGAAAGTAAGTGCAGAATGGAGATATAAAAGTATTATGTATTTGGAAGTTTCGGTTTATTGGGGTATCAATGGCTCGTTGATCCGGAAGAAAGAAACAACAGAGAGCCGAGTGCACAGAGCAGAAAAGCATAGCAACAAACAGTGCACAGAACTGGAGCAGTGTATAGATTGAAGAGGTGTGCAGAATCAGAGTAGTATGCTGGATCAAAACAATGCACAAAACTAAAGCAGAGTATATAGCTAGAGATCCAGTATGCAGAACCGAAACATAATACACAGTAAGTAGAGCAGAGTGCAGAACAAATAGCGAAGTATAGAAATTGCACAGAATTGAAGTAGAGGACATAAGTGTGCGCAAAAGAAAGTGAAGCAGTGCACAAAACAAGTGTGAAGTTGTGTGTGCAAATTAGAAGGCAGTGCGACAAAATAATATCTACATCTGTCTAAGGTAAGGGAGGCGGGACGGGGCAAGGACACAAGAAGTTGGTGCTTGCGAAGAGGATTGGTGTCCTCACAGGTTGGAGCCTGTAATCAACAAGTTCGTGCTTGCACAAAGGATTGGTGTCCTCATAGGTTGGTCCCTATAATCCACGTGTTGGTGCTTGCATGTGGGATTGGTGTCCCATTCAGATTGGGGTCTGAGTGAGTTAGTGCTCACATTATTGGAGATTGTTGTCTCCCATCTATCTATGTAAACAAATTTTATATATATATATATATAAAGTTGCTTTCCAAATACTCTGCGCACAATTGTCTTTTATTGTTGTGATTTAAGTAAGAGTTGGTGCATAATTTTTAAGGTGAAAATTTGTTTAATTCACGTATGATACTAATTCACCCCCTCTCAGTATCTTTAAGAATTACAAGAATGGAGGTGGGATGTTTGCTAACAAAGTGTGAGGATTTGCGTTGTCTCATAGATATGATGTCATCCATCTCCATGGTTAACATATATGCAAGGCGTTTAGCTACTCTAGTCGCACATATATGTTGTAAAAAGTGGTGATGTGTCTAATGTTGTAGGGTGTGGAGAGGTTGTGCAGGTCTACCCTATATGAGTGATGACTTTACATATGTATAAAGCTAGACATTTCTAATTGGGATAACAAAAGGAGGTGTGAAGAGTCCCTCTAGGATTATAGAACATGCAGTGATATCACCCTTGGATATGGGATAATTGAAGACAAAGTATTCCTTGGTTCAATCTCCCAAATATGGGATGATTGACATAACCTACCCATGTGTATGATATGGTCATTGGACTCAAGTTGTAATTAGTGGGAACATACCCTCAATTGGCTGAGCATTGTCCTAAGGCCACGTGACCAATGGTGTTGAACGTAGTCGGGGTACAAGAAATTTATCTGTTAGGTCCAAAAAATGCCCTGCAATAAAAGTCATTTCGAGGCAAGCACTTTGAGTGAAGGGACACCCAAGTGAGATGAATTTATTGGTCGTAAATGTCATCCTCCATGGTCTTGTTGATCTCCCTTTTGGAGAGGAGGAGGTGATTAGGGGTGTTCAAAGAGTACTTGAAGGAAAGGAGTCACACAATAGAAATGTTGATGGTTTGAAGGAGCACAAAAGCCTCCAAGAGAACCAACGTTGTATGTGGCTAAAAAGGTCTAGGGTGGCAACTCCTTCGAAAGAGCAATGGGCCAAATAGGGGCATCTTTCTAGTCTAATAACCAAGTCCTTAGGGTATGAAATTTTTGAAGGATAAAGACAAGCTTGAAATTGTTCTCATGTTCTAAAGGATGGGTGGTAAACTTAACTTGAATAATGATTTATGGTTTAGTTTGTTTACAATGGTTCATACGTTGGAGCATGATATATTTCATATTTGTCTCTCTGCATATGCACCCAACCAACTGAAATTAGAATTGGCTACAAAACTTTAGGACCATAAAGAACGATAAGATTGTTGTTGTTATCAAAGAGTGCATCTTTATTGGAATGTCTTGAAATGACAATTGAAACATTGGTGCTCAAGCACAAAAAGAGGCACATACCCCTTGTTGAGTCGGGGTTGGGGAGTTGGTTTCATGTTGAATTGATGGTTTATGAATCGGACCCCTAAGTAAGTATGCTATATTGATCTCCACCTTGCCCCTTCGAAAATGAAATGAAAATCCATCAGAATGTTCCTAGAGGTATTAAAGAAAATAACCTTAGTCTTTGGGTGCTTTAACCATTCAACCATGGATGGTAGATAAAGATCATCAACATATTCATTCTATATCGAGTATAGACTCAGATCTGAAATTGGGTAGTTCGAGACCCAATCACATTCTTTCTCTCATACTTGATAAATGTAAAGTATTATCAATAGACATTCCAGTAACATTTCATTGAATTAACTTACTTAAGGTTCACCATTCATTACTTATGGTCTCAAAAACTAGCGAGGGCATCCAATTTCCTTTGAAGGTTCTTGGGGGAGGAGCCCAAGAGGACCACATCACTCCAGGCACAATCAATTACGACATGATGTACGAGGCAATTGCCATCAACATGATTGTTCTCCCAAAGGCATGCTTACAACACATCAATGTATATTTCAAATAATGCCGATGATAGGGGTAGTCTTGCTTGACCCCATTGATGATCCCTAAGAAGTCAAAATGTTCTTGAGATGTACAAAGTTGTCATATCACTGTCTCATAGAGCCTCCTGATTGTAATAATGGGAGACTCGAAAAGGCAATGCCTCGCTATCTCTGAACAAATTTTCCTTGGGATTGAATGAAAAGCCTATTGGAAGTCCACAAAACATCAAGAGGCCTTTGGATGATTGTTGTATATCCTCCTTAATAATAGTTTAGAGTGTTAGAATGTGGTCAATTGTTTTGTACAGTGCTTTAAACTTGCCTGGCCTCTTGCTCTGCCTTTGTTGGTCTTCAAATGCTTTGAAAGCCACATCCAAATCTTGGCATAAAGTTTGGGAAAGGTAATGCCTAATCACAATAGTCAGGTAGTTATGTTGATTTGATCTATTACCAAATTTAAAAACCAACTGGATGATTTGCTATGACCACAAAGGGGATAACTTGAGAAAACTACATTATTGAAGTGATCAACAATATGGAAAGCAATAGAATCAATACCATGATTGATGAAGACATATTAAAGGATTTCCCCATCAAATGCTCTGCAATTACACAAGACCCAAATGGCTATCTTAATATCACATGGGGAAAATAGGTGGCATGATACGTGAGTAGGAGGGTGCAATAATAGAGCGTTGCGATGACATGTTGTAAACGGATGTAAATTGGTAGTCAATGCCGAAAAAAAGGGAGGCTTTGTTATGGAGGAGGGTTTGCTAAAAGGATTTAGGGGAGGTGCATTTGGGCAAGAGAAGTTCATGTTTCCATGAAGGAAGAGTGCCACATTTCTTATGTTGAAGTGGACATGGATACTCATGTCGTATAGATGGAATGGAGGGTGGTTAATGAATAAGGACAAAACAAATATATTATGCACGGTCTTGCATTCTTTGTCATAGCAATGTTTCATGAGGCAATTGCATTAAGGGTGGACATGTTTGTTTTGGTGGTTGTATGGGGGTATAGTGTGCATTCCGAGATGACTTTCGATAATAAGTCATATTTAGCCATCCTTGTATTAAGGTAATAAGAGTGAGTGAAATGGGGGATTAAAAAGGCAGAATATGTAGGTATCGGTGTATGCATTATCAATGTAAATTCTAGTATGTTGGTTGTCAAGTGAACTACTGATAGGGGAGGGGATCAAAGGGAGTGTCTACTAGGGTGAAGGGCAGGTAAGCATGGTCAGCAATGGGGATTTGGGAGAAATAGAGAGATTCCGGGTATGTGGTGGATCATGACCTGGATAGGCATGACATAATTGAACACTAGCACCACCACTTTGAGGAAAGCTAGTGTACCTCCTGGAATCTGGATAGCAGGAGAGTCTATTGAGAAACAGTGGAAATGATCAAGATTGTGATTACAAATCCAAAGTTATTTGAAGATTATATGTTTGTAAAGTTTTCTTTCTTGGTTCATTAGAAAGAAGTCAGGGTTCATCACTAATTTGTACCTGACTTGCAAGGGTCACATGCCAATCTGGCAGCTTTTTTGTTCCCACAAAAGCCTTTTGCTGTTATGAAATGAGTCACCATTAGAAGTAGTTTTTCAGCTTGATGTGACATTCATGTGACATTTTGCTGACAAGTCCCACCTTCAATCATTTGACATTTTGCTGACAAGTCCCACCTCCAATCATGTGACATTTTGCTGATAAGTCCCACCTCTTGTCTGCACCTTAATAATAGATGTTCTTGTTGTATTGTCATGTCGTGAAAATTTACTTGTTTATTGTTGTGTTTTCAGTACTATTCTTTCGTATAATGTATTCTTTGCATTTATTTTCAGCCCCTCACTTAAGTGCCCTGCTGGCGCTTATAAGCTATGGCACAAGTAGCATGTAGTATCTACTTTACCTGCAACCTTCCCAACTTGGTGGAAGGTTGCAGGTAACATTATGGGAAAGTCCAGTTCTCAAATTCTTGCATTATAATGAGATATTGTAAATAAAAGATCAAAACATATTTCGTAATTAATCACCCTTCAAATCAATACTGTTACCAAGATTAAGTGCTTGTAATCTCCCCATGGATGACACTTGAGGAGAGATTCTAATTATGAGCTGATTACACTTATTTCAAGTGGTGCAGTATCATCATAGGCTCTTCCATGCTTCATCCTATGAATGTTGAAAATTTGGTTTACTGCATTTCTGTTTACAACTTTGATAAGGGTTAATAGGGCACACGTTTTTTATTTTGCTAAAGCTGAGTAAGGACTAAACAGACATTGCTTTAGCCTGAAATGTTCAGACAGATTAGAAGAACAAACTAATGGCACATTGTGTCTTCTGATGCTTGTTTCCAGTGGTGGGAATATGTGATTGAATTTTTCTTCAGGAATAAGGTCCTCTTTCTCTTCACAAGTGTACAATAACATATAGTGAAACAGTGTGCTCACTGCCACACCTGTCTCAAAATGCACAATTTTCATGCCTGTAACCTTGGAACTAATGTAAGATCACAGCATGTGACAATTGGTGGAACACAAGTAAATTATTTTGAGATAGACGATTTTCTTTATATAGGAGTTTTGAGTCACCAGCAGACCCACAAATGCAGTAGCAGCTTGAATTTCCTTGGGGAGCAATACACATTATTATAAATATAAATATAAAAGGACAGGCTAGGACAGAACCAGTTTGGGCTGCTAGTTTTTGACTCCAGAGAAGTTTTGTTTGGTGTGTTCTTGTAAACTCCAACTTGGTGGAGGCATTCCTCGATACTCTATGCTAAATTTGCTACTGGTTAAATCTATTTTTGAAGATATCAGATTTGTTTTGTATAATGGAAATGTAGATCCATTTGTCTGAATAGTGTTTTAAGGGCTTCTAGTGGGTCAATAGTGGTTATGTTCTTGCTTGTGCTGTTCCTTGATTGTGCATGATCATACGGCACCGAGTTCTGGGTGCAGGTGGTCTGGACTATGGGCTGATTTGGCATATTGTTGGTATTCTGAAGTGGACATTCATACGGCCGTAATTTGTTTTTATCAATGTTGGTAAAGTTTCATAACAAACAGAATCACATTTACAACAATTAAATTTATATTGTGATGGTTTTATATTGCCTGTAAATTGTTATTTAATTGGCCGTCCTTGGTTCCATGTGTTAATCCATTGTCGTTGCCTTTCATCTTTGTTGGGAAATTCTGCAATCTTCCTGTAATTATTCATAGGTTTTTATTTTGATTGTATTTATAATTTGAGTATTTTAAAACCTGTTGCCTTCTCCTTTGTTTTAACTTTTTACGCTTTAAGATTTCAATGGGAGTGCAAATTCCATTTTCAGTAAGCATGCTTTCCCATGAGGTGCCTTTCTTTATCCACAAATATTTTATTGTTAGTTAGGCTACCAAATTTAGACTGCAAAATTGGCACGTTGCAAATAAAGAAGGCAGTTTTTGGGAAAAATCTCTTAACTGGGATTGAATTATTGCTTTGAAGGAGCCAAATGATGCAAACATGAGCTAAATACATTTGATTTAAGAAGCTGGTTGGAAAAAACCACTCATATGAGCATGTCAGCATTTTATGACTGACTGAAACACAATCAAGTATCATATTGCTGTGAGCCATTTATGTGTGGCCACATTTTTCTTTCGAGATTTTTGGGACTCTTATAAAGCATACATTATCAACATTCATATTTTTAACATATACTATACACAAGTAATTAAAACATGTTTGAATCATGATCAGGAGACAAATTGTAGTAATTGTTTCTTAATAGCAGATAAAGGGATGCCTGTTTTTCTAAAAATAATTTTGGTATCTAACCATGGTTGCACCTTTTTAGGTAGCTGTGCTTGTGGATGACATTTTGAAGACTGTGGAGTTCGATGCTATAAGAATCATTTTCAACAGGTTTCAGTCAATAGTTTCATTTGTGCCAACTGTGTCCACTATACTATCTTCTGAGGTAAGGTTATAGCATCATATTTGCTATTGTGAATAATCATGTAAGATAACCGTGGGTGTGGTTTGGTCCCGTGGCAGTTTTACTTAATTGTGTATTGAGGTTCTGGATGTGTTGTAGGTTGTCGAAAAAGAGTCTGAATTAGGAGGAAAACTCGGTGACTTGGATTCTTATGAAATTGAAGGAGCTGACACAAAAGCTGAAGTGCTGCAGAACCTTAGTGAATTTCACATTGTTTGTGTATGTATTCTAATGCTCGAGAAATTCTCTCTCTTACATTTAAAAGGTGTTAGAGATGTGCTTAAATGAAAGGCATTATTGAATTTAATGATAAATCGTGCTCTAATTGTGGTGCTATAGTAGTTGATGTTTTAGAAAGAGAGTCAATTCTAAAGACACCAAAAACAAATTCTTCAGCAGACTGCATATTCATTATACACTAAGTTTCATTATATTCATATCGAAAGTTTTTCCATTAAGAGTTGGCTCAAAAGACAAAAAATGGATTCTTCAGCAGGCTCCATATTTGATATACAAGGTTTTAGATAAGTTTTCTCATTATGTAGTTTCTTGTAGTGGACACAGGGAAAAAATAATCATTATTTTGGAACAGATGACTGTTACAGGATGAGGACATGAATATATACTATTTATGATACCTTTTCATAATATCCCATTCCTCCCTGTGGATCCCTATCTGTATCTGGTATGGACTTGGATGGGATATGTGTCCTGTACAGCTACATATCTTGTCTGGATATGGGTGGTATATGTGTCCTGTGCAGATACATATCCAGTCCAGACATGGGTGGGATATGTATCCATATCCCACTATTGCAAGTTTGAGCCTCAGTTATGTGCACTTTGTTTGAAAGACAAGTGAGGGTTTGAAGGGCAATCTGTGTTAGAATGGTGATACTCAAAGAAGTGTTATTAGAAGTTATTAGTTATTGATATGGAGGTCACTTTAAATGTTATGTGATGCGTGTACTATTAGATGTTAGTGTCTAGGGGTTAGGTCGATAAACCACCTTAACCACTTAGGGGCATTATAAATTATAACGAGACATGATGGTAATGTTGTAAAGGTGTCTGCATGCTAATTTCTTACATAGTACCAGAGTGATCACTATTCTCAGGTCTGTGATCAAAAGTCCCTGCATGCACGATGACATTGAAAAAGGCAAGCTTTTTAATGTGATAATTATAAGTGGCCCTCTGGCCTTTGATTATTGATTTTGAGATTTTAGTTTTTTAAAGTTAGAAACTTTGAAGATGAAGGTATCAAAGCAACTGTTGCCGAGGAAACAATTTCTTCTGTTCTGCACTTTGAAGTTGGTAGCGCTTGAAAGGTTGAGGGCCCTGCAAACAAGGGTTAGACCAGAAGATGGTTTCTGGAGAAGAAAATGCCCATATTAGACCGAAGATGCTCTTCCTTACAGATAAATGCTCCAGTTCAATTCCATGACAGAGATCGGAAGGGAGAGCCAAGGGTTTCAGTAGCCATATACCAGCAGAAAGAGACAACGCTATCAAGGAGACGCAATAATGCCCATTAGTACACTTTCCTGCATATTGAATAATCGGGAAACATATAACCAGGGATTGAATGACTTAGCAACTTTGACATCAATAAAATTAGAAACAGTACCATCATAACAAATGCATTGAGAATATTTGTGGTTCTAGCATCTGGTTGTAGATAAGAAGTGTGAATTTGGTGGCTCAAGCAGTCAGTGTTGCTGCAGCATTTATGATCAAGAGTACTATTTATTTCTCTCTCCGAGTCTCCACCATTGTCTGTGTAAATGTTTGCACCCTATTTTCCTACAATTTGGAGGGGTTTTTCTTTATTGTAGGGTTTTTGATGCATCTGGTTTAGACGTTTTGTATTCATAGTTCTCTAATAAACTGCAATATTCATATCTGTATCCTGGTAATTTAGGTTATTTATTGATTACTGTATATCTCATTACAACATTTGTGTCTCATTCTTTTGACATTTCCTACTTGTGACAGCTGTTCTTCAAGAGATATTGGGTCTGTAGCACTACAATAATTCTGTCTATTTGTGTCTCTTTCTTTTGACATTTCCTACTTCTGACAGTTTTTCTTGAAGCGATATTGGGTCTGTAGCACTACAATAATTTTGTCTATTATTGTAGGCTTTGCTTATTCTTTTCCGCATCATTTTCTTTGGTGGTGTTTGTGATCATGCTCTCATATACAAGATAAGCTCTTTTATCATCTTGTCCAAGGAGTTTTTCGTGCGGAGTCAGTGATGGAATATCTATACCCATCATTGTTGGGAGCTTTTTAATTTTCGGTTCAGCTCTTGTGCCAGCAGATTAAAGCCTCATTTCAATATTGCTGTCATTTAGATTCATCTCAGGTTCAGTTCATATGGAATCTCCAATCCGTTGACTTATTGCTCCATTGACTGAATCCTTCTTCTCTTGTTTCAAGATTCAAGATGGGTTGCCATCCTTGAGCTTTCTTCAAAGTTTGGATCCCTTCCTTTTGCCACCTTTCCCCAACATCATCCTGTTAGTTTTGTACCTAGGGAAGTGTTCCCCTAGTGACTACTTGCCTAAGTCACTTAGAAAGGGGAAAAGTGACCCTCACATTAAAAACACATTAATGAGACTTTATATTTTTAAAGTCACTTTTTGCTAAAGTTAAGTGGGTGAGTAAATATTTATTTAAGTGAATTAAATAATGTGATATTTTTACTCTCATCTTATCCTAGCCATTGGATTGACTCAATGTCCACCGTTGGATTAGATAACCATTTAGGGTTAGGCAAAAAGCATGAGGGAGGCTCATTCTATTCAGTTGTTGAGTTTTTGAGAAGAGAGAAAAATCGAGAGAGAGCAGGAGCAAGGAGACTGCACACACTTCGAGGCAGCCATCACTTGGCACAGAAATCGAGGCATGAGTTAGGGCATTTAATGCACAGTACGGTCTTCTCATTATTGTCTTCAGCTGGCACATATCCCGAGGTGAAGGTACAGCAGATAACAGGGCACGAGTTTCAAGAGGAATCTGAGCACGAGTTCCAAGGAAATCTGGGCACGATTTTCTAGAAGAATCTGGGCACAAAAATTGAGATTTTCTGCACACAGCCCAAGGTAGATTCTGGGCACACTTCTCGAGGGTTTCAGCACAGAGTTCGAGGAGATAGAGTGGGCACAGACTTCGAGGTTGCTGCACACTGTTTGAGATATTTTTGGGGCTCGGTTTTGGGACAGGCATTGCACAGTTTTCGAGGTGATCCGTACAGTTCTGTGACTGTACCTTCTGCACGTTTTTCGAGGCACTTACAGCACAGTTTAGAAGGCTGCTGTCTTTGGCACAGAATTCGAGAAATCTGTTGGGTGATATTTCACTGTAGAGATAAGTAAAATTTCTGCTATGAATTTATGTACTGAGATATTATGAAGAAATAAGAAACTCTCTCTCTCTCTCTTAACTGGTTTTCCCCGTGGGGGTTTTTCCAGGGCTCGATTTGGCCAAAAATCTCTGAGTCTATCATTTAATGGTGTGATTGTTTAAAGTGTGTTTTCAGCCTGTTAGTAGCATTATATTGTGTGTTTGATTGTTACAGAAAATTTTTATAAGTAACCTACAGCCTATGCATAACCGGCTGTAGGTGAAAACCACAAATTGTTAACTCAAGCCAGCAGACAATTTAGTGCAGAAAATTTTACACATCCAATATGTTTTAGTTGGATTTGAGACCTTTATGCCCCATTTTGTGGGTAATTTCTTGCCAGGTTTCCAATCTCAAAACAAGCTTTACATTTGAATGGAATGTTTTCATACTCTACTCTCGGGGCATAATCAAGGAGCTATACATTAAAAGAGGTTATTAACCACTTGCTATTCAAAGTGACTAAGTTGGGGAGACCCCTACTTGGATTTGTATGTCGATATTACTCAATACTCATGGATTGGGCAGGTCATCCTTCCGGTTGATTTCAATGCCAGCACCAGAGCTCTTTAGATCCCTCTCCAAAACTGCTTGGAGGATGCGTTTTGTTCTCGGGAGATGGACCCAGAGTCTGTGGGACACAGATTGTCAAATGATTCTTTGGGGCCCATCACAACTTATGGAAGACCCCTCTTATAGCTCGAGAAATATCACTAATTGCTAACCTTGAACATCCTTCCTTTCTTCCCAGCTTCTCGATATTTCAGATGCTTCCCACATAGCGGGGGGGTTAGTGTATTGAATTATGTCATGACTATCCATGAGCTACTCTCTCTTATGCCCCATTTATTAGTAACCCCATTCCCTTAGTTGACCATGCCCTTTTCTCTCCCTTCGAACCTACCTTTCCCCTCCCCCAACGCCATCACCCTTGAGCCCACCCCGAACCACTATCCTTTTGGGTGAGGGAGATCTAGATACTTTTTCTTCCCACCTCTGTCGAATGCTACCTTTTGACCCACAATTTTCATCCCTCAACTCTACATCTGCCAAATACGACTGTCTCTTCTCCACCATTTGGGAAGTAGCTTTGAAATCATATCCCCACGTTACATGGTTTGCTTCCCACTTTTCAAAGTCTGGCCTGTGCCCCATGAACAACTAATATGAGGCACGTTACAAAGCTATCCATAGCTAGTGTCGTCATGCCTTTCCTTTCCTTGGGATCACCATTCCTATTCTAGCTCGAAAGCTTCATATTGTCGCCTCTTCTGCAATAAGAAACACCTTTTCATCTCACATAGAAGATTTGGCTTGCGTGCTTCTCTTGTCTGCTCGCCCAATATCTTTTGTGGCACCATCTTACCTTGACATCGCCCCTCAACTTGATTTGGACCCTCACCATGTTCTCCGATACTTCCACTCTATATGATGTCTTTGGGAAATCCTTGATTCAGGTCACCTCCTCTCCCCCCTTTTGCTACTTATTCTCATACTGTGATATCCAAGAGGTAGTATGGGTGATGGGTGATGCATAGTAGTGAAGTTGGTGATAAGGATGGGATTCAGGTAGAGTCCTTCAAACATGATCTACATGCTTTGGATGGTCATTGTTTATGCACAACCTAGCGATCAATGGATTGGCAAGGAATCAACTACTAAACCGACACAACTATGGACCTTCCCCCCAACGTGTTACTAACAATGGAAGTCCCTCTTTTAGGTTTACTAGGCTCAATAGTGAACAAGCCTAGACAAACCAAGGGAGAGAACCTAGCCAAGCTTTTTCCAAGGCCAACTATGAGTGATCTAGATAACCTCGGATACTTACCTAGCTCTATTTTTCTAAGTAGCCATGGTACCTGTACCAAGGGGTTGGGCACGCGTGCCAGTACCGTGTACCCGTACCGTTGTACTTGGTATGGGAATGGGTACTCTTGGGAGTACCCAGGAGGTACCCAGTACCTTGCCCAAGTACCCGGTACTTGCCACTATCTAGTCGGGTACTTGCCACTGTCCAAAAAGGAAAAGTACCCTGCTTTTGGGTAATTCAGGGGTACTTTTGGCCCATAAATCTTAGCTTGCGGACTTCAAAATCTATTTTTTTTAAAGTTTTGAAGTGAAGAGGGGGTAGGGTATGGTGGGGCCCTCTCCCAAAGATGTCCAAGTGTGCAGCCATTTGCTCCAATGACTTCCACAACACGAATAATGCATTATCTCAATTTGCTATTACACAATTTCTGTATAGTAATAGACATACTTACGCAACTACATTGTTATAAAATAATAAACCTGTGATTTCAGGTTAGTGCAACAAGCTCCTTACACAAGCCAAACTATTCTTCTTACAAATAGCTTTCAGTCTTTGAGGCATTTCAAGGCATATGTATCATGATTCATGTCTCACAGTTCTTATATTACATATTCAAATTAGATGTATACAGTGATGTTGCAAATGCTATTGACCTAGCATAGATGGCTCGAGGAAGCCAAATCTAAAATCAACTATAATGTTTGGTATTTAAATAGTATTTAAGTATTTTGTATTTCATGTTCGGAAATGTGGCAAATGCGATTTGTCAAGTTTTGGATGTAGTATGACAATGGACATATATCATGATGATGATTCATATCAATATCAATATGCAATTTGAATTTCAAGCAATGTGCAATGCCAATGTGTGTTGGAGTTTACTGTTTACTTGTTGAACAATGAACATTGAACAAAGAAAAACTTAATAATAAATATTAATATATAATATAATTTATAAACTTGAAAATTTAATATATATATATATATATCTACCGTAGCCCCACATACCCAAGTATCCTGTTTCAAAAAGTGGCGTACCTGTACCCGTACCCGTACTAGTACCCGTCCCAGTTCCCAAGTACCTTGGCAACTTAGCTATTTTTGAAGAAGAGGTGCTTAGCTATAGGTGAACAGTTTTAACTCAAGACACACTCTAAATTAACACTTTATTTACCATGAACAAAATGAGATATGAGCATTACATTAAAAATGAACAAAGATTCTTCTTGAATAGAAAAATTCCCCAATCCCAAAAATGGCTTTGAGTCACAAGGTGTGTAAAGTTACTGTAGCTCTTCGATCTACATGCGGGGTCCAATAGTGACACTCGACCCAATCTCTTAGAGCACCAACCAAGGAGGATAGACTGTACCCTTGGTGATGCCACCCGACTACCTAGGTATGTGAAGAGTACTTCCTGAAAGCTGTTCTCGGTGCACTACAGTATCAAAACGATCGATAGGATGGTTTTAGGTTGCCTAAGGGGTCCTCGATATACACAAGGTATGTGGGGTCCAAGTTTGTGTTCATTGTTGTCTAATGTGGTAGTACTTGAAGAAAACATACTATATTGGAGTAAAAGGGGATGTCCAACCTCTTACATCAAACGAGGATGTAAGGAGACATGTCCCAACAATGGTCACTACCTAGTATGATCCCTTTAGTCATAGGTTTACACACTCAACGGCAACTCCTGAGTTTATTTATAGACATGGGAACACGTCTTCTTCCCAAGAATCCTCAGTGCCATATTCCTCTTAGCCATACGTGCTCTTTAACACAAAGATCAATTATAATGCTGTAAAATACAATCTCAAGCAAGTATCATGTGCAATTAACATAAACTCATGGCCATAATCAATATGAATCAAACACATCAATGAAATATCATCCACATGAATGAAAGATAACAACTTATGAAAAGTGCAAATAACTAAGTATGACAATTGAAATGAACGAAGCATGAAATCATTTTCATCATGAGACCTATGAGTATGGTTTGATTAATAAACCAAATTATCACAAGATGTTGTTTAAGATCTATTACGTATGGATTGGATGGAAGTCATTCATGGCATTCATAACAAAATAGAACTACCATCCATGAATGTTTAGAGCATTTACATAAAACTTGGAGCAAGCAATTTGTTACAACTAGAAACCAATCATTTATATTTAAGATCAATTAATCAAAAATCATAGAAAATGCGAAATGTTTAGTGAGCCAAGTTGTCACAAGAGATTGCCACAGAATTGTAGTATGTGAGGTACTCATAACTTGTCCTCCATGAACCATCCAGATAGCAATACTTATGATAGCAAGTGTTAATTGCTTGTGGAACTTAAAGTATCAGAAGACAGCATATGGAACAAAGAGAAGTATTTCATATCTTAATCATGATGACAATAAGTCAGCACTAACATTCATTCAAGGATCATCCGCATGAGTACAGAAACAACTGTTTGAGAGAATGCGAATTGCTTAAACCAAGACTTCACATGTGATACCTCATTAAGAGATTGCAAGTGCGAATGCTTTAGTGTGGCAAGCTATCAGCAGTAATTGCTTACAGTTTGACTTATAGCACATGGATCAAGATTAATACATTCCTGTATCAGAAATGATGCCAACGCAACTCAGATTACTTCGTGCAAATTGTTATTTAGTTAGCATCACTTATACAATCAGATGCAAATTGGTTATAAAGTCTCTTATCACAGTGAGTTATTGAGTCAGATCCCTGAATGATTAAGAGATGTAGCCACAAATTTAACATAGGAATGAAGCATACTTGGCATTTATCCTAATTTCAACTTGAAAGAGAATGCTAAGAATCAGAACTAGAAGGCAGAATAAATTGCTTAGTGCCGAGTGTTAGTCACACTACCAACCACAGTTAACATGCATAGAATATATTTTATAAACCAAAATCCAATGCATGATGTTAGCATGCCTTCAAAAATTTATTCAACACTAAGACTGCTGTAGCATGCCGTCCAAAATGTATTCAACACTAAGACTGCTGTAGCATGCAGATCTGAAATGAAGAATATAACAGCAGGTAAAACCAGCAAGGTAACTACTACGAACAAGTATATAAACAACCCCAATAAGCCTATTAGTTTGTACTAGGATTAGAAAAGATTTGGAGACTTTAAACCATAGTAGCATAATTCGAGTACGAATACGGATACAAATTGTCAAATACGATTCGATACGGAGAAAATACGCAATAAAAAAATCCAGTACGAATAAAATCCGGAAGTAGACTGCTTACATATAATATTTTTAATCAAATATTCACAAATACACCATAAATGCACATAGACATTTATATAATAAAATCGATCATTTATTTAAAAACAAAAATATAAAATCTCAACAGTGTGGAATATGGCAAGTGTGAGAGACGGCAAGTTGTTATATAATTATTTTAATAAGATAGTATTAAATTGAATGGTATTTTTGTTTTATAATGTTAAATAATTAAAGTTTGGTTTTTTAAATTGGTTTTAAAAATTTAATTGTTAATTAGTAAAAAGCCGTATCCGTATTATACCTACACAGAATATTCGACAAATTCGATTTTGTTCCGAATTTCCATACATGAACTACCAATACAGCCGAATTATGCTACTATGCTTTAAACACACCATAAATTTGATTATTCGATGGTGGTTTCTTTACTCAGATTTTTATGGTGTGCGAGCTTATGCTTGTTAGGGTTTAATAGTTGAGACTTTTTCACCAAGGAGGGGGATCAAATCCCCTAGAGGTCTCTTTCAAGGTTGAATCCAAGCACCTGAAATTTGAGAACAAAGACTAGAAATAAAATTAAGATGAAGAAAGTTGGAAATGAAAAATTTATAAACTACCAAACCCTAGATCTAGTGCCTTGAGGGAAGCACTTGTTGGGCCATGGAGTCAATTAGCCAAATGGAAGAGAATGAGAGATCTTTGAGGGAGAGTGGACGACAAAGCTATCTCTCTCTTTTGCTAGCCAAGGTAATCAAGTAGTTCTACTCCAAGCATTTGATGGGGTTCCTGTGATCATCAAGAGGAAAAACAATCTATCCAAACACAAAATCCATCAAATCATTAATTGAACACTTAGTGAATGAAGTTACAAATGAACAAGAGGTTGCAACAACCTAGTTAAACAAGAACAACTCCAAACATAAAGACAAGGTTGCAGCGATCACCCTCTACTTACTAAGTATAAACAAAATCAAAACAAGTTTACCTCAAACCTTTGTGAAGATATCTTCCACCATCCAAGAAGCTAATGCACCATAAACACCAAAAACACCAAAAAGAAGAGCCTCAAGAACAAATAGAGCAAGAAGATAACATAGTATTATTATTTCATTCCCAAAAATTTCGACCCCATGAGAGAAATCAGACCCTCCTTTTATAGGCTAAGGGCGTCGAATTCCTTTAGTGACGAGGTCAAAAAGTAGTCACAAGAGTTTGTTACATGAGTAATGATCTGTAGATGAGGATTGCTAGATCAAGGGTCTAGATCAATCCTTGTATAACAATAAATAATAGCTAAATACCACATAGTTGAGCCAAGGAGGGCGAATTCCTAGCTTCACTAGTAAATAATGATAAATAATTGCCAATACCATGGTTCCCCTCAATACCAAGGGTGAAAACCATGGGACAAGGTGAAACCAAGTGCCAAAAACCATGAGTTGTTTCCTCAATCCAAGCAATGGTCAAATCCTCACTAAATGATGAAGTGGTTGGGCCAACACGAGTTGGGCTAAAGAAGTTGATCCATGTAGTAGAGGGGCAAATGAGTGGCTAGGATGTAATCTTGAGTTGAGATTAGTGTTAGTAGATCCCAATGTGCCTCCACATGTGTGCCAAATGAGCCACATAATCAAAATACCTCAACATGTGTGCCACCAAGCAACCTAGGAAATATCGACTTAGGAAAAATTGAGTAATTTCCCTCAAATAGTCCATAAAGTGCAAACTCAACTGAGAAATAGAACTTAAAGTACACTTTTTATATGCCAATGACAAATTAGACACAAACTTAGACTTTGTAAAATTAAAACCTTAGGTGTGCCAAGCATTAATTTGTCGTATGTTTAAATAAGCTTGTATAAATCCCATGTTCCTGGAAAACCCTGTAGATGGACAACGCATTGTAGGATGATGGCTGATTTAAATAGAAGGGCCAAATGGGTGTCCAAAAATGCAAAGTCGTTGTAGAGATAGTGGCTGGATTGTTTCCATGCATGATTGTGAAGTTTTCAAGTTGCTCGTTGACATTGAAGAAATGACCCTTGTAGATCTGACCAAACTGAGAGAACGCTTTGACACACATGCATGGGGAGCTGTAGTAGATCCAAATGGGTATCCAAATCTACTCCCAGATCTGGAAAAAACACTAAGTATAACATCCCTATGCACGTCCATGAAAATCAACACTGCAGTCACTAGGGAAACGTCCACCACCTTTTTGGAATAGACTGATTTGAGGCAGTAGTGACCATTTTGATACCATATACCTATATAAGTGGCCAAATGGGTATCCAAATATGTGATTAGATCAAGATACCAAGTACATCTCAAGATATGCAATAAGCCCCTCAAGGCCACGATAGAACATTGACACATTGGTATTGAAATCCTTGTAACTATAAGAAGACTTGATGAAACCTTTGTAGCATTGTACTATAATCATAAGTTTCCTTGGTGGACCAGTAGCAAAGGGCGTCTACATGGACAAGTACATAATGGATGCTAGTGATCATCAAAAAGTGGGTCATCATATAGCTAGTCATGTTATACATGATAATATACCACACCAAAGGTATCTTCAAATGGGTTTTCGAGAAACAAGATTTACAAACTAACCAATACCATGATAATAATCAAGTGTTTGCAAGGCCAATTTTTTCTTCTAAGGGGTGGATTAAGTGGAATAGACTAGGTTTTGGACAAGTTAGATTATTGGTTGACTCAAGATGTAGGACAAATGATAACTTTGTGATCTTTACCATTAGGGCAAACAATAGGGAAGTGTCTCACAGATGGGTGATGTGTAATGAGGTAACAACCACCTCGACCATGGCAATCAGACTTTACCCCTTTATTTTGACTTTGTTAGCTCCCTCTTGGACTTGTCTTCATTTGCTTTCTTGGACTCTTTTAATCTTGTATTTTGGAGACCTTGGCCTTTATTTTTCTTTGGAGGCCCATTATCAAGTTTTCTACTTGCTTCTCTTCTTTCTTTGCTTCATTTTACTTTGAATTGGTCTTCATTATCTTCTAACTTTGCAGGTACAAAGAATCTTAGACTAGGATCTTTCTTCATATGCCCTTTTTGAGGCATATGGAGGGGAAGACTTTCATGCTTTAGGTCTAGGGAAGAGCATTGCTCCATGGCAACTTTCTTTGCTTGATAAGTAGTTAACCCCAGGGATTTACAAGGAAGCCTCTTGGACTGTCATAGATCGTTGCAACACAAACATGCTCGAGACACAAGGATAATTGGGAAGACTTCATGGTGAAGGGGTCACAAAGGGGAGGTCAAGAGTCAACTTATCAAACCTTAACTAAATGATGTAGACCAAAGTATGGAGTGAAATGTATGGTGGATGAATGGTCAAAAGGTGGACCCAAAGAAGGGGGTAAAAGTCCTTGCAAACACCAAGAATCATCTTGGTTCAACGGTACATAAGTAAATCAAGAATATTCTACCCTTGTCAGCTTGAAAATGTGATATTACTAACTATACTCGTTAGATAATCAAAACATCCATATGTCAACATCAATATATAGTACAATTGTCATCAACATACATGACATGGCATAGTAGTAAGAACATGGCATATATGTGATCATTACATCACGTCATCTCAAGAAAGGGGGACCTAAGAGCAGCAAAAATGGGCCCCAATACTCTGGAATGCAAATGCTCAAAAGCAAAAATAAGTTTGGAAAATAGTATTACTGCAGAATGTGGAATAACAGTCTCTTGGTAGACTTGTTTAACCATGTTGTCCATACTAGTTTTCCATGAACATGGTCACACCACACTATTCAACCCGATCCACAAATCGACCACCAAAATGGATCCAAACAACTACAGGATGATCATGGTGGGTCACACGTTTTTTAAGCTCTATGCTATGGTTCTCCAAATAGAATTTTCAACAGAGCTTGAGCAGAGACACCTTAGATCTAGGGGAAGGGCCGAATTTCGACTTGCACATAAAACTATTGATCACATTCTTAATCTCTGATCCGTGATTGAGGTGGCACAATATCACTCTTCAAAAGCTTATTGTTGCTTTGTAGACTTTTGAAAAGCTTTAGACTTTGCCCCTCGAGAGGCCTTTTTCCAAAGAGTCAAGAGGCATTTGCATTTCTGAGATACCATTGATAACCATCATGCACCTGTATGAGTCAGTCATTTGTCGTCTTTGCATTGTTCATGGGATGTTAGAGTTTCTCAAGAGTACCATTGGAGTCAAGCAATGATGCCCGTTGTCCTCCACCTTGTTTGGTATCTACATTGATGAGCTTGAGTCCTTTTTGTAGGATCACATCCATGATGGTGACCAATGCTTTCTCCACCAAGTCTTGATATCTATTGTGCTTTTTGTTGACAATGTGGTCCTCTTGTCCTCATCCTTGGAGGGGTTGCAAAGACAACTAGATGCTTTGGAACTTTTTTGTTGTTTATGGTAGTTGATTGTTAACCTAGGTAAACCAAGGTTATGATTTTCCATGGGTTGAAGAAGGTTTTTCATTTCTCCTTACAAGGGGAGGAGATCGAGATCACTAACACATATATTTACTTGGGGGTACAATTCTCTGGGCCTCGCTTCATGCTAAGACATGCTCTTTAGCCCCAGGTCAATCAGGGTTACATATCCTTAGCAATTCTCGAGAGACAATGTTTTTGACACCATTTTCTAGATATACAATACAAGATGTCTATCATGGATATCCTTGTTTGTCCCATAATACATTATAGCTTAGAGGTTTGGGGGCCTTGTTTGCTAGTCTGATTGGGCCTTAATGGAGAAAGTATAGACCTTTATCCTTCAGGGCATCATCAGATACAGGCAAACAATATCTCTGTCAAACATTCTTGTAGAGTTTGGTGCTCGACCACTTTGGCTCGTGACGATGTTCAACGTTGTTTCACTTCTACACCACATCTTGAGTTTTATTGACTTTGCGAAGGGGCATGATAGGCTTGCATGTGGTGTTGGTTTATTGGGGTCTTGAATCTTTTGGAGTTAGTGGATATTTTGATGGACCATTTGGAGAAAGTATAGACCTTTATCCTTCAGGGCATCATCAGATACAAGCAAACAATATCTCTGTCAAACATTCTTGTAGAGTTCGGTGCTCGACCACTTTGGCTCGTGACGATGTTCAACGTTGTTTCACTTCTACACCACATCTTGAGTTTTATTGACTTTGCAAAGGGGCATGATAGGCTTGCATGTGGTGTTGGTTTATTGGGGTCTCGAATCTTTTGGAGTTAGTGGATATTTTGATGGACCATTTTCCTTCGTTTAGATACTCACTAGATGCACCTGGACACCTCTTATTGTCTAGACAAGATGAATAGTGTCATCTGGGACGACATCTATAAACAAATTGTTCAGGTCACTTGGACAAACTCTTAGAGCAGGTTACGTTCAAAGATGACCTACTATGAGATCTTCATGGAGAAGAGGGATGGACTTATCATCCAATCCTTGTATATATGTCAACATTGGGCACACTCTCTTTGCATTCCCTTGGGCCAGTTCGAGTGGGCTCACATAGACTCCGGGTTAAGATAGATCACCAAAGTGACTGGTTGGACATGATTTGACGGTTGTGCCATCTTTGGGAGGTCGAGACAAAGGATGACTTCATCTTTTGTTGCGCCATCTACTATGAAATTTTTGGGTGGTTCCAATGTCTGTTTAGGGGACACCAGACCCTCTCTAGCTTCTTTAGGTACCCCTGACCAGAGATGCTTAGCCTTATACATGCATGGCGCCTTCTAGCTCTGTTCCCATACTCTTAAGCCTCTTCCTAGACCAGTTTTTACTCGGATGATTACTTCATTCTTTATGGTGCTCCCATTAGCTAGGGGCGCTAAGAGATAGATGGATGGCATCATGGTATCCAACTCTATATCTGAGCGAACTAGAGGGGCCATTTACCCTCTTTAAAGAAACCTTAGCGACATTGGCATACGAGATAAATGATCAATAAGCAAACATGACCACCTTGGATCTAGTGAAGGGCGACCCCTTGGACATAGCAACTCAGTTGGTGGTCTAGATCTTCCCCTGATTCTTCTTCAAGACAATATTCAATATTGAGTTTCCTCCATTCGACCTTGGATGTTAGGAGAGATGGATTTAACAAAACATGATATACTTGCATCATCATCATCATTTGCTCTTGCATCTCTAGATCTATCCCATTTGGAGATCCTCCTCTCTATTCGGTTCACGACGCTTAGAGTGTAGGGTTTTTCAAGCCTTAGCATAAAGTCATACTTACTTTTTGTACCTTGTTTTCTCTTTATTGGAGTCACTTTGTTGCTCTTGCTTTTTATTGACAACATTGTACTAAAAAATCCCATTGACCTTCATTCGTGGTCATCCGTTGGACATTAACAAAATTATCTTATCTTACTTATCTAGCTCTAGAACCACTCAATTTCCATCACGTTTAAAATATCCTTTTTTCATTTAATGACCTTTGAAATTTCTTGCACTTAAGATATTTTCTATAATTTTGGCTCTAGGTGGATATAGGTGGCCACCCACATCTTCCATCGAGTTAGAAATGGTCCTACACCTAGTTAGTGCTACAATATTTTTGTGGGTCCTAAACATTTGGCACAGTTTTTGGGGATTTCCCATGTGTTCTTGGCAATTGACATGACTTGTCAATTGTTAGTTTGAGCAAACACACAACTTGGAATAAGCTTCGTAACGTCCCAAACGGTGCCCCAAACAGGGGTTGTATGCGAAAGTTGTGGCCCTTGGAAGTTGATGTATCAACTAGGTTCCTCAGGGCCCGCATTGCTTTTGCAGTCTCATCTTTGAGTAAGGGTTTTGGATCTTAGGGTTTTAGACTTTGTGTTAAAGGTAGTTTCAAGCTCTTGGCTTGAGATTTTTTGCAAATGAACATAGTCAAGACATGCCATATTAGAGATAAGTTATCACTATTCTAACTAGTTTGTATTGCTTTGCATATCAATAAAGGTATGGGTTTCATTGGATTACGGTCCTCTTTGTAATATCTATATGCTACTCACTTTTGATTGTTATTTGCATTTCATTCTCAACATAATCGGGAATAGTTGTATTAGAGAGCAATCTAATCTTTGTTGTTTTTTCGTGCATGTCCTCAACTAGGCCAGGGTGTAGGGAGTTGGGTCTCGAACTAAGCAAGTCTCGTGTAGACTTCCCTCAATAGCCCAAGTGGCGTCCCATGGCAGACGAAAAGAAAGACGACATAGTATGAGATCCTATCAATATCATGTTGCTTGAGGAAGCCTTTGCGTGATAGATAAACAAGATGATGGATAATTTCACCTAGATTCGTGGACAACTCACAATGCGGACAGAGGCACCTTCGACAAGCAGTCACTTTAGAGGTAAATGTTGACAAAGTCACCTTTGACAAGCATTCACTTTAGAGGTACGATGCCCTTCAAGGTACAAGTTAACTTTGACATTGCTTTGGTTGAAGGCAAGATAAACATCGATGCTTTGGACAAATGGTTGTCTTATAGATGGTTATTACTTTGTCCAAATTTTTTCCAATAGTGAGAAGATAACCTTTGTGCTCCTTAAGCCCCTTCCCTATGTCAATGATTGGTAGACATTTACGGTGTGCAACATGCCAAAGATGAATCTGAAGCATTTGGGGGAGAAATCACAGAGGCGACTTTTGTTGATGCTCTCAAGGAGGAATTGTACCTTGTTGGAAATTCCAATAACTAGTACATGAGATGGACAAGTTTGCACTAGGAGAAAGACTAGTTGGTGTCGAAGTATACCTATACCTTCAATACCCTCGCGTTCAATGTTGGGCATCATGGATTCCAAATGGTACTTGGTTTTAAAATACCACAGTGGCCTACACAAGTACGTCCAAATAGAAATGTATTTTTTTGGACATCTCTTCACTTGGGGACCACTTGCTAAAATCCTATCAGATTGAGCAGAAGTTTTGAAAGAAGAGTAAGTGAGAGTTTGGGTTTGCAAATCAGCCAGAACAAAAGAATGGTAAAGTTCTCTAATGGGTATAACAAGGGACAAAGCAAGGATAGGCAACCTCATGATAACCAATCCAAGGTGCATGCAAAGAAGAGTAATGAGAAATCAAAGGACATTGGAAGGTGGTGCGAGATACACAAAGGTCCTTGCCACAACATTGATGAATATCTCTCCAAATAATCATTGTTGGCTGAGTTGAAAGCCTTAAAATTTGATTCTAGTTAGGAATTTAATTTCGAGTTGGAGAAGTGAAAACAAAGCATTGACTTGAAACCTAATTTTCCCATCTCTACCACAAAAGTTCAACTAGAGGAACCATTTCATCACTACCACAAAAGATGGTGAATGAAACTAGGAAGATCATCGTCACTAACAAGGTCTCTATAAGGGGTCACTTTACACAAGATAAGTATGTGGACAAGATTGTGGGATAATACAAAGATATATTTGTCGCACTTGTAGAGGAAACATAAACACTCTTCTTGAGAATGAGGAGATTAAATGCTAGACTCAAGAGCTAATACAAAAGTGTCACATTTGATCAAGCTCCTCCAATTTGCAGGACCTTGATTGTGTTGGTTTAGAAGAAGGATGAGACATGGCGACTCTGTATTGATATAGAGTGTCAAACAAAATCGTAGTCAAGAATCGATATACAATCCTATGGATTGTTGATCTTGTCAATCAACACAAAAGTGCCAAGTATTTTAGTAATATTGATATGACAACCTTCAAGTCCAAAGAAGGTCCCTTTGATTGGTTGGTCATGCCTTTCGTCTTACTAATGCCCCAACAAATGTTCGTCGGGATGATGAATGATATCTTGTAGCCACTCACCAATTCCTTTGTGGTTGTATATTTGAAGCACATCAACAAGTGTTAAGCACCTTGTGTTACATGCAAATACAACCAAGATCCATGTCATTTGTGATTGGCAGGCCCCTAAAACAGTTCTCCAACATCTTGTTCCTCTCCAATTTTCGCCCCAAGTTCATGTTGGGCTTCTCTCATATTGCTTGGTCCTCAAGCCAAGTATTTCCAAGGCTGGAGCCAAAGGCACAACATAAATGATTTATGTTGTGCCTTGGCCCAAGTTTGTTTGGGCTAAGGCACACCATAAATCCTTCAAGGATTTGAGACATCGCCTTTGGTTGGCACAACCCTCATTTTGCTAGACCTGCAACAATTTTTGAGATTAAGATAGATGCTTTAGATAATGCTATTGGTGTAATCCTCAGATACCTTGAACTTTGAATAGCCTATCATATTAAGACACTACACAGTTCACAAGTACCCCACCTATGACAAGGATATTTACTCCATGTGTAGGCCTGTAGACAATGGAAGCATTATATTCTTGGAAAGGAAGCAATCATCCACACCAATCACAAGCCTCTTCAATTCATGTAGATGTAGGGAAAATTGTAGAACAATTGCCATCAAAAGTGGTCCATGCATGTTCAACAATACCACTTGAACATCAAGTACAAAAAGGGTAGCAAAAACCGGTTGTAGACTACCTCAGTGGACCTCCAGTTGTGGCACTAACCTTAGTGCTTATTTCTTGTGGACACAAGACTTCTGGGTGGACCTGTTGTATGACAACGATCCTAACTTCCTTGCTATATATCAAACATTGGTGCAGGTAAATAAGTTTAGGACTTCCACCTCTAGGATGAATTTTGATGCCACTTGGGCCATCTTTGTGTTCCTTAAGTGAGCGTGTGAAGTTGATTTGGGTGACACATTACAATGGGGTTACATGGCACTTCAATGTGCAGAAAACATTGGCAGTATTGCAGAATTACTTCTGTTGGCCAAAGCCCCTATAGAATGTTAACGATTATAACAAATTGTACAATACGTAGGCCATTGTTAAACCTTCTAGCAAGAATCAGGGGTTGTGCACTCCTTTACCTACTCCAGATAAGCCTTGGGGGTCATACTCCATGAATTATGTCAAACTTGCCCTCAACCAAGCATGGTAACGATTGTGTATTTGTAGTTGTTGATTGGTTCTCTAAGATGGCCATTTTAGCAGCTTGCAAGAAGAATATCGCGATGGAAGTCACTACTAAACTCTTGTTCAAGCATGTTTGGGTTGTTATGGACCATTGTTTTAGATGGGGACAACATGTTCCTTGATGCTTTTTGTTGTAGCATGTGGTCATTGGTGGACACTAAACTGACCAAATTGACTACCCTCTACCACTTGACCAATCGACAAACATAGTTAGTTAACAATATTATTGTGCTTGTCTTCAAATTGTACAACTCAATCATCCATGTAGATGTGATGAAGGGCTTACTTATGTTTAGTAGAGCTGCAAGCATACAATAGATGCTTGCATAGTTCTAACTTCTATTGGCAATAACCCCTTTCATGTGTGCCTAGGGTTCCAATGATTGGCCCTAATTGATTTAGCCCTGCCTATTACATGTACATAAGATGAGTCTTCCCATGCTTAGGTTGAGGCAGACAACAATCAAATTTGTTGAATGTATCTTGAACATCCAACAAGTTAATGATATTTTGTAGAAATTGATTGCCAAGTACAAGAAATAACGCCTATCAACATTGGGTTCCACACAAGCTTTAGGTTGTTGATAAGGTATGGTTGTGCATATAGAAAGAATGATGCACAAGCCCCAAGAGGAAGCTTAGACCACTTCGATATGAGCCTTACAACATGAACAAGGACATCAGTCGGAATGCTTTTAAATCGAGTATTTCACTTTTCTTTGGCTTATACCTTGTATTTAATGTGGAGTTGCTTTGATCATATTTTATACCTCTATTGGACCCCTACAAAACTAAAATCTGACTACTACAATTGATTGGATCATGGACACTAAGACGAAGGGCATCTGTCAACTAAACATACAACTCTATCGGGTTGCCAAAGAAGGGCAACTTCCTCACCAAGAGTCAGATTAAGTAAAAGTTTTCCCACTGGATGGGGTAACTTGATGTGATGGAGACCATTGCTTCCTAAAGAGGGATTGACTAATCTAGGTGGATATGGGTGGCCACTCACATCTTCCATCTTAGAAATGGTCCTACACCTTGCTAGTTCTACAACAATTTTGTGGGCACCAAATTTACGACACATTTTTCGGGCACTTAACAGTTTTGGGGCAATTGACATGGCTTGGCAAATTTACGATTGATAAGTTGGCCAAACACATAGAGCTTAGATTAAACTTTGTAATAGTTCAAGAAAGACCCAAACGGGGGGTCGTATGCAAAAATTGTGGTGCCTAAGAAGTTGATGTTTCAACTAGGCTCCTCGGGGTTTGCACTCCTTTTGCCACCTCATCTCCTAGGGTTAGGGTTTTGGATCTTAGGATTTTTTCCTTCTAGGGTTTTAGATTTTATGCCAGAAGGCAGTTTCAGCCTCCTCTTGTAATGGGATTTTTTGTGAATGAGGACAGCTAACATATCTGTTTTGAGAGATAAGCTATCACCATTCTAGCTAGTTTGTATTGCTTTGCATATTGGAGTGTTTTCACTATTTCATTCATTAGTAGAGTGGTTTTCTTTGTATTATTGTGCTCTTTCTGATATCTCTGTGTTATTTCCCCTGTTATTGTTATCTTCATATCGTTCTCAACACAGTGGATTGTTTTCAAACTCTGGACTTGTCTTAGAACTAAACGGTGCATTTATTAGTCAAACCTAACTAGTAGTTGGCTATTGTAGTAGTGCCTTTCAAAAGTGTTAGAGCCTCTGTCCTGTTTGTCATGAGCCATCCTCTTCCCATGAATCACGGACCTCATTTGAAAAGGATATCTCAATCTTGCTGGACTGAACAACACCACAAACAAACCTTGGGTTTGCATATTGAGTTACTCATGAGGGATTTAGATTTTAAAATCCAGTTGACTATGGTCTGATAAGTAGTCCATACCCCCTTAAACTAATAGATTAGTCCTTGCTCTTTTCAGCCATGAATGTTATCTGTCAAAGTTTCTGGTTTCAAAATGATTGTGATCTCTTCCACTCAGTAAACGACACCCTCTGTTTTGGGCTTGGAGAAGGTGTCTGCTTTCTCTTGCTCTGCAAGAACTTCTGGAAGCTCTTCAAACTCATGGTAGATTTAGTGTTGGAAGGTGAACGTACTCCCACTTTTGTGTCGGAGGATTCTAGCTGGATGTCAGAATTACGGAAATTGTGCATAAATGTAAGGAATATTTGTAGTTTGCTAGACACTGTTCCTATTATGTTGTAAGACTGCCCTAATGTCACAGACATCATTGTGGCCTACTGGGCATGGCTTATTGGGTGCCGCTGTACAGCCTGTTAGGTTTAGCCTTCTGACCTTTGTTCTCTGCCATTTTCCCGCTGTACAGCCTGTTAGGTTTAGCCTTCTGACCTTTGTTCTCTGCCAGTTTCCTTCTTGCTGCCAACTTCCATGCCACCAGAAATGAAGTTTTGCTACTCAAAGGACAATAAGTTATAACTCATAACTATCTTATGTAAGTTGCTTACAGCATTGTTGCTAATTAAAAATAAGAAACCTAGAAGATTAGTTAGTGCTAAAAATTCAGTACAATTAATAGAGCTCAGCCTATACTCTGTTTCATTGCATTTAAACTTAGCTAGACTATCTTTTAAAGGTTGTTTTCATTCTGGCATGAATGTAACTCAGACACAGACTTATAAGGGGGTGCAGAATCTGTTTTAACGTTTTGGGGTTTGTGTGCAAGATATTTCTGGACAGCACTTCTCAAGAACGGCTAAACCCCATAAACTGTCATAATGTAATGTTTGGATAAACTGAGACAGTTTCAACTCTATTTGCAGGCTTTGTTCAATGCATGTTTGGAAAGTGCTTGTAGTGAGCAAGGAGCCAGAATGTCTGCCATGGACAGCTCTAGCAGAAATGCTGGTGAGATGCTTGATCGGTTAACCTTGTCTTATAACAGGTATGTCTTTCACCCAGTACTGGTCTGTTACTTTCCATAATAATAATTCAACTTAATTTCCTCACTTTTTAAGTTCTCATATTTTCAGGGTTTCATTTGACCTGTTCCTTTGTGCTAATATTCCCTCTGTTAATTTCTGTATACAGAACCCGTCAAGCTTCAATTACAACAGAATTGTCAGAGATTATTTCTGGTGCTGCAGCCTTAACAGGATAAAACATGACAGACATCAGGTGCTTTAGGGAATGTAGCTTAAATTTCATATGCTCTAGAGAGCATTTTTATTGAATCAAGATATTGATTATCTAAATTTTTCATGGGGTGAAACTCGCACTATGGGAAAATAAATTCTAATAATTTTGAATGCATGACAGTTCTCTGAATGGAACTCTGATTCATGATTGTTCGTTAGAATCAAGCTTTGAATAAATAATTTTGTGACTTTGTTTTAACATTTTGATCACTTCTAAAGATGATTCTTTGTCTGATATAAATTCCTTCTGTGGGCCTACACCTACAAAACTAGCTTCGGCTTTCTTCAACCAATTCATGTTTGGCATTATTACTTTTACATATCACATGGTTATATTCTCGTGCTTTAAAAACACCAGGCAGATAGATGATAAGCCCTTTGGGAAAAGGAAGCATCTTTCAGGCTTCAAGTCCTAGTTATTGGGCACGGAATAGAATTTAGAACATGTTTTGGCAGTTACCTGCATTCCACCTTAATCATTAGATTTTATTTGGGAACCATAGTTCTTATTTCAAACAACATTTCTCTATTTATTAGTTCGTCTCTGAAATCGATATTTTTGCAACTGAAATAAAAGAACAGAGCAAGAGATATTAAGGTGCGTGTATAGCCAAATAAAGCTGTGAACAAACATATTCACCATTGCCGTGTTTTTCATATAGGAAACCTCTTGTATTTTAATTGAGGATTCTGAAACCAAGTTATTTTGTTTATTATTATTATTATTATTATTTTTCGTTTTGGTGAGAGAAAAGTGTTCTTTTTATTATATTAACTGGGAAATTACGCTATGGGTACAAAATTAGCCCTCTGGTTTGACACTCTGGGTATAAGCAATAAGGTTGTTTAGTTCATGGTATCCTCCACAATCAAAACCAGGGGAGTTTCCGATATCTAGTGTACCTAGTCGCTTGAGTACTGAGCAAATCTGCACCTAACACTTATTCTTAATAATATAAAGTCTCGTCCCTAACCTTAACCAAATAAGCCACACCAGGTTTCAATATCAAAAGATTTGGGAATTAAGGAAATATTCTATTGAAACAAATACTCGGATAAAGTTCAGTGTTGCCTTGACCCTCGATTTTTAATATAAAAGGTGAAGGTGCATTTTTTAAATCTCGAAGGTTAATTTTACAGTGACAAAATTCACACTTAAAAATTTCATTTGGAGATTAATAACCAGTCAAGGGATTATTAGCATAACACTTTAACGAGAGGTGTAATATATCAATCCGAAAAGGTTTGAGAACTAAGGCATATTCCATTTGAAACACATACGATGATAATGTTTATAATGTTGCCTGGAAACACAAAGTTTCAATATAAAAGGGAAGGAAGGTGCGCTTTTGAAGTCTCTACAGCTTAATTTACAGAGCCTTGAAACACGAGATTAATATAAGAAGGGACGTAAACAATTTCTATCTTTAAAAAATTGAGAATTAAGGAATTTCCATCAGAGACATGTATCCTGATAAAACATTAATTGAGAATTAAGGAATTTCCACCAGAGACATGTATCCTGATAAAACATAAATTGAGAATTAAGGAATTTCCATCAGATATGTATCCTGATAAACCTCATTTTCCTATATAAGAAGTCAAGGAATGTGCATTTTTTGAGTCTTCAAGGCTTATTTTGGGGGATAATGCTACAACTAAAAAAAGTAGTCTAAAACCACGACGTTTTGCCCCTTTTCCGGTGGTTTTTTCTGGCAGAATTCCTCTATAAATCCAGCTGAATTCCAGGTGGGAGCAGCGTTCCAAGGGCGTGGTGGCAGAGTTTCTCTATGGAACTCTGCCCCTGGGGTTTTGGCCCATTTTAAACCGACCCAGATGCTCGAAAAATTGATCAGAGTTCTGGATCGATGGGAACAATGCCAAAATTGAGTTGTCGGATTCCGGCCACGAAGGTGCAAATCGTTGTGTTTTTAAACAACGCCCTAAAAAAAGTCCAATTATCTTGGGGAAGTTTTAAGGTGTTTTCCACACGACAGTTGACGTGTATCATTATTACACCCCAACATGATTTTGAGAAAGATGACAATATTTGAAGGCTTTTTTTTCTCCCAAAGACAATATTTGAAGGCTTGTATGCTGTAAGTTGAAGTAAACAAAAAAGTATCAAGTATATATTGTTAGTGGGACCTTGGATGCCCACTCATTGGATAAAGTTACAAAGAATGTGAATTAAAAATCATTCATTTAAGTAACCGTGGAACTCTTGTATAGTAAATAGAAGGAAATTGAGCTCTGAACGAATTTAGGAAAACAAATTTTGGAAGTATATAACTTCCGTGTGAGAACCACCTTCTCACTATTGAATTTGACTATTTAAAATGGGGATTAGTAAATTATCAGAAGGTAAAAGTAATTTAAGTATGAAAATGAAGATATTGATAAAACAATTTATAACGTAAATTTCGAGAATCAAACACTCACTCCATTATATGTTTATCTAATGTGACCAACAATTTCAACATAAGAAACAAGATCGCATAAAGAATTTTCACAATGTTGCTAGACAATGACAAGGATATTATTCTTTTAAAAGCAATGGTAAACATTACCTAATGAAATGAAAAGTTGGAAATCCTCGTAGAATCAATTCAGGTGGAAAAGCCAAGTGTTGCTACTAATGTGAATTATGTAATATTGAAAAAGGTAGATGCCATGGGTGGACAAGGTGACAATTACATATCCGATGGCAAGTGAAAATCAATTTGTAACCATTGACCACACACTAGTGAGCATTGAAGCATCAGTTTCCAATTCCAATACATCAAAATGAAGCTCAATGAATGAGCCTTGATTCACTATAATTGTATAAGTTGTCAAATGGGACATTCAACTTATCAATATCAACAAACAAAACTTGGTGTAAATTCCTAAATATGAAGACTACATTTTGACTAACACATGTTAAGAATGACATTAGAAGTCATTCTAATAAAGTGTGTCGCTATATGATTTAGAAGAGAATGTATTTGGGTGATCAATGTATTTGGGGTGGATTGATCATTTTACAATGTGACAATTGTTAAATGCGTTGTATTCTTTGTGGTAAACCGTGCATCATGACATTAGTAAGGGGTTTGAGTCCCTTTTGGTCTTAGTTGGTGGGGTGAGCTTGGGGGACCAATGGCCCCTTAAGACAATTTAGGGTTTGTTATGGGTGGTTTTTGGCCCATGGTTTAAAACCCATTGTAATCTATTCTGGGTTAGAGGACTATGGTTGATTGATGTTATAGAATACCTAAGTTAGCATTGTAAATTGTTTTTGTTAATACAATGAGAAAATGTGCATATATTTGGCTTTTATTGATTTTCTTAAGTCAAAGAGTAAATATTGTGCACTATGTGTCCCATTGTTTACTTTGTTGTGCACTATGTGACCCAAAATTCATGTTAAGAGAACATGTTTTTCTTAAGAATATGTTAGTGTTGCTTCTTTGCATAGGTTTATTAATGTTTTTTTTTTAATCTACAACAATATTATTTAGAGTTTCAAAGGTCAAGAGCAATGTCTCTTAACACATGACTATTCAATGTTTTATAACACATTACAAATGATTGCACCATTGAAACATGATCTATTAATCATATTACAGTACATTATTTTAGTTGATATGTTTTTTCATTGTTCATCTTACCTTTGTTCTTTGTTTACTTAGTTTATAAACAATTTTGTTCATCACATGTGCATTTTTTACACAAGCAATTGAGTTGAGCACAAAATCACTCCAACTTGCATTTGACTTTTGAGTTTGGGTCAAGTGGAAATATTGACTTGACTTCATGTCAAACTTAGAAGCATTGAGTTGAAGGGTGTTGTTGAGTTGGGAATCTACTTGGTCTTAAAATTCTCATATGCAAAGATGAAGGGTCATCATTGTGGAACACTCATTACTTGCACATGTGGAGCTAGTCACGAGTATCCAAAATCCTAATACTAATTAGGAGTTGAGGCATGTAAAAGACCCTAACCCTAACCCTAGATGACTATCATGACTAGTTAAACATTGGGTCCATAAGCAAGGAAGAGGTTCCATTCTTGTTGTATTGATTTATCGTTTCATAGTTGAGCATAGCAAGGGAGGGGGATATCTGAGCAAAATAGAGGAAGTAGATGACCCCATAGTGGCCATATAGGTCGCAATATACATGGAAACTGCGTAGTGGGTTCACATTTATTTGTATTTGCATTTCCTAATCAAGAAGAAAATAACAAGACATAGTTCTCACCTTATGTTTGGGTTTTCCAAGGTACATCTCGTGTTCATTGTGTGGTATTTGTTGTAGCTTCTTTTATTTTAGTCTGAATTTATTCAATGTTTTATGTGCTAGTTATTGGTATTAAATCTTAATCTTATGTAAAACACTACATAACAAAGAGTTTGTGGAAACTTGTAAGATCTGTTGTGACAAATTGCTCTAGTAGAATATCCATGGTAATTTATAGACCATATTGGTATCAAACAATTTTCTTTAGGGTTTTTGTGGGAAACCATAGGATCTTAGAATTAGATTAAAGAAAGAAGTCTCAAAACCCTAACCATGGTGGATGAGTACAGTATGGGTCCAAGGGATGATTTGAAGGAGAGATTTTCAAAGCCGGAAGCACAAGTTGTTGGCATCTCTTGTAGCATGATGATTTTCATGGGAGCTCTAGAGAGCAAGTTTGAATCTTTTGGGGAATTTGGTAGCTCTAATTCAGAAGCCAACTTAGATGAGAAATTTTGAGACAAACAAGACCCATAAAAGGAGCTAGAGAAAGAGAGACCGAGTTCCAACATCACTTCTTCCCAATCTTTGTTTAAAGTGGAAGCGAACAGGGACATCAAAACCTATTAAGGTGAGGTTTATGTTGTTAAGTTGAATTAATCGTTGCAATAGTTAGAACTCCATTTCAATGTGAATAACATAGGACACAAGAAAAACAAAAGATATCATGTGATTGATTGAAGTTAGAGGGCCATGCCCAAACTTGGTGGGAAAGCCACACAAAGACACTTAGGTTGGAGGGTACTCCCCAAGTATCTGGGTGGTTTCCATGTCAAGCCATATAGAATGTGACAATACAATTCTATTATTACATCAGTATTGTCTTTATTGGTCGATTAGGACCTTAATTGTAATTGTATGGTTGGATAGAATTGTAATTGTACCATTTGTCTCTTATATATATATATATACCTACCAAGGAGACCTAGTTTTATGATCATCTTATCTTGCTTGTGCATTTTATACATTGTATAATGAGGTTTCCCCTTTCAAGAGGCTTTGTTCTCAAGGCATTAGGTTACTCCTTTTTTTTCCTTATGTTTTTATGCTATTTTGAGAATTTGGTGCATAACACTGCATAACCATTTAAGGAGGGAAGTGATTCTCTTTATAGTTAGGAACGTTGTCGGGGCTTTTGTGAAAGCAGAGTATCTAGAGAACATGGACAAGAATGACAACCAAATGGTTCCAAACAGAAAGACCACCAATACACTTCCAAGGAGGGAAATAAGAAGTTGAAAGAAAACGATAGAATGACAAACATTGCACACTAGTGGAAGGTTCCAAGCAACTACTATAACCATTGTAATATTGATGGTCATATTGAAAATAAGTGTCGGAAGCTACATCTAGAGTTGAATCTAACTAACGACAAGGAGGGCAAGAATAATAACATGCTAGCCATGGATTCAAGCAACAAGGTTGAGAGTAGCTCAGATGTAGACAAAAAGATTGATTGCATTATAATGTAGGAGGTGAACCTAAGTAGATTCCACAACAAGGAAGATATGGAGATGACTAAAAACTTCTATAGCAAGATCCAGGTTAGGAAGACAAAGGTGGATGCTCTATTTGATTTTGGTTTGTAGGCCAAACTCATAGGAGAGGATTTGGTGAGTAAGCTTAGATTGGAAGTTCATGACCATCCTCACCCATACCCTCTGGGCTGGGTAAATAAGGATGTAGAGATCAATGTCACTGCTATGGAAAAAATTGCACAAGTGCACTCTTCCCGCAGGGTAAGGGGTTAAGCCTTGTAGGTTGCAACAAGGCCTCAGTCCTTGGAACCCCTTTTGGCTTGGTTTGGTATTTCTCCAAGTGATCCCGCAAGAGATTGTTTGTAGGCCAAACTCATCGGAGAGGATTTGGTGAGTAAGATTAGATTGGAAGTTCATGACCATCCTCACCCATACCCTTTGGGATGGGTAAATAAGGATGTAGAGATCAATGTCATTGTTGTGGAAAAAATTGCACAAGTGCACTCTTCTACTTGGTAAGCGGCTAAGTCTTGTAGGTTGCAGCAAGGCCGCGGTCCTTGGAGTCCCTTTTGGCTTGGTTTGGTATTCCTCCAAGTGATCCTACAAGAGATTGTTAGTGTAGTTCACATCCAAACATGAAAATATTGATAAAAACAAAATGAAAGAGATAGGGAGAGAATGCAAACTTCAACAACAACCAAAGATATGCTAAACCACTCTTGTATTGCCCAATGGAATAGTTGTACAACACCTAGGAGGTGAAGGATTCAAGGGAAGCCAACAATCTCTCTTAGGGAGGCATTTCTTGTCCAAACTAAATGCTAAGTAGATGGAAGAACAATGGAGAGAAACAATTGCCCCTTGATGGTAGGTGGCAAGCAAGCTTAGGAATGCTCAAAATGGTAGGAAATGGTGGACTATGAGGAAGCTCCAACTCAAATCCAGCAGCATAACCTTGCTTTAATTTCTCCCTACGAAATGCATGCCAATGGCTGCCTTTTATAGGCCAAGAGGTGGCCAACAAACAACTAGATCCAAATGTGAACTCATCTTCTCCATGAACTAGTTCCAAGGTACACTAGAGGGGTTAGTTAATGCCCCAAAGTGTGTAAGGAGTCGAATTCGGATCCTTGGAGATGATTGAGCCTTCAATGCCTTGCAAGAAGTAGGTGGTCCCGCTGTTTTGACAATGGCGTGGCCTTAATGAAGAAAATCCGTGCGTAGCGCGAATTTTATGAAGAAAAGCTACGTGGTCGCGACTTTTATGAAGAAACGCTGTGCAAGTGTGGGTACATAGTTATAAACCTGAGCTATAGTGTGACTTTTGAAGGAAAAGTCGTGCAAGTGACCCAAAATTCATGTATTTTGTACTATGAGGCTCAAACTGTTTTATGGATCTGCTAAGGATGTCTTTGGTGAACTACATTCTTTATGTTGATGACGCCTTATTGCAAGAATCACCAAAATGTTGCATATGTGCGAGATTTAGACGTTAGCAAATGCCCCCTGATGTATGAGGTTTGGAGGTCACTGTAGAGCCGATAATGCATCATGTTTCTTGTTGTTTCTCTCCTGTTCTGTAGGACGAATAGGGTTCTCCCATGGGGGAAGATTGTTGGTGACGATTGTTGGAGCTATAGTAAAGAATAGTTTTTATACAAACGAGGTGGGCATACCCATGCTCGTGAAATGCTGTCGAAGTGATTACAATGAGAGAGGACCAAGGTGTCGACTCTACTATACTACTGGGACATGGATGAAGGCAGCTTCAATCCATGTTTGAGTAAATACCTCAGGAACTACTACGGAATATTGAAGAAGTGGAACTGCTGGTGACCATGATACTAGGGTGGGGGACCAAATTGGTATGTAAATCTGCCTGAGAGCTTTACTATACCAAATAGACTGCGACCATGATTTCCAAATGTGAACACTGCTACCTTCAAAATTACGTTTCCGCTTGATGCGATGATGTGTTGACGTTAAGCATAGGGGAAACCACTTAGTTAGTGAGTACTAATGACTCTCCCTACTAAGTTTGAGGTGATGCCTTATAGTGTTTGAAATGGATCCCAAGGTACAACTGCAACTACTGCAACTCTCGGGATATAATGTTTTGACATCGACGAGAGTTGAAGTACATGATAAAATGAGAGTCTTATCTTGAGAACTAAGATCATATTATAACCGACTGGTAGATGGACAAACTTGACATAACACTGGTTGGTAATCGTGAGGCTCATAAATTCCTTTGATCGATTGTAACATGGTGAGTGGGGATGCCAGCCTTCCTTTCGGAACGACACAGATTGAAACAGGTGGAGACAAACTGCAAGTGAAAGGGCTTTGATGGAAACACAAAATGAAGGGTAATGGTGATCGACAACACAAATACTGTTGAGCATATGGAGACTCAAATACATCGATCAAAGGCGACCATGGGTTGCTGCCAAAATAATATGGTGTTCCTGCTATGTGAGGTGACACGGGAACTTGTTTGTACATAAAGAATATTGGTGGGGTCCCCATAGTTTTGGGTGTGTCGGGGGACCAATTTAATGATGGGTGGAGTCCCCACGGTTTTGGGTGGATCGGGGGACACTTTCCAATGATGAAATGATGGCTAACTTGTAGATGCAAAGACGGGTTTCCCTTGAGATAATTCCATGCAGTATATTCCCGTGGGATAATTGATGGAATTGGTTACTTAAGAGGGTGGGGGCCCCATAGGTTTTTTTGCGAGGGTGATGATACGAAGAAGATTGCGGAGGATAAAGTGCTCATGGAGGTATGAGTGGGCTTTGTGAATCTTCCTCATAACATGGGCTGATGAATCTGAGGTTGTCTACTCAGGGGAGTAAATGCGCAACTATAAAATGATAAGGCAAGGGGTAATCTTTTGAAATTGTATCAAATTCCTCGGACTTGTGGGGGTTCGACATCATGGGTGTCAATTGATGACAATGTGGGAAATGGTTTGCACACCCATGGGGGAACATGCTATTTACAGTTATGATGTTGATGGCACATCAAGACTGGGAATGAGGGACCTATGGTTATTAGTGGGAATATTGGTAAATGCATTGTAAGCAGAGGGAAAAATTTCCTATATGCCACTTTCAGAATGATACCTGTGAGAGAATCCCAACACCGTTGCTGAGGGATGGAGTCTTGTTCTCATAATGGAAAAACATGAGTCTCTTGCATGTCTCGGTCGTAATACTGCAGATACAACGCACATACCCAAGTGTAGTAAAGAACGTGACCAAGGTATTGACAATGCATAAATAATAACTAGAAACATAACACACCTTTCCCTAATTTAGGAAACATGCGATGGTTGTGGGGGATCCAAGTCTTCGTCGGAAGATGATGAATCACTGCAACTGAGGACACCGGCCAAAGGGGATTCAACATTGATGGTATCCTTTCATAAGGTAGATATTCCTTCCTTGGTTTGTAACCTTTGCGGGGTTATATGGAGGGGTTGTAATTGACCATTAGAGGCAATTTGGGGTCTAACTTATAAGAAAACGAGCCATCATATAAGCAAATGAGCCAACTATAATTTCTTGATGAGTTGGAATTCAAATTCAGGAACCAATAGAATTTCAATAAATTGAGTCAACCATAATGGTTGACTTGAGATATTTGTCATAAAAAACTAATTTTGTGTGTGCGTATTTTCAACATATCTCCCTGTGTATTTACTCAAATTTCAAACAAGAGAACTCGTTGGATGCGGAAGTAAATTCCGTATCCAACGAGTACCCACACTGCATACTTTTGACGGACCCCGCTACCCCAAAAATAAGAATTATCTTAAAAACCATAACGTTTTTCAGGTATTTCTTGTTTTTGGTGCAGCGAGGTCCGTCAAAAGCATGCAGTGTGGGTACTCGTTGGATGAAAAATTTAATTTCACATCAAATGAGTGCTCCTGCTCGAAATTTGAGTAAAAACACAAGGAGATATGTTGAAAATACGAACAAAAAAGTAGTTTTTTTCTTTCTTCCTCCAAAATTAATAAATATTATTTTATCATTTTATTTATTATTTCATTATTTTAACTATTATTTTATTATTTTCCTTAGGAGGCCCATTTTAGACTTCAAATTTCCTCTAATAGCCTTGCAGTCTCATTAGTTCAAGACATGCTTCTCTTTCAGTGCGCAAAATGGGGCACTGAAACAGGAAGTGGGTGGTCTCTCCACAAGATCGACAAGGTCTTGGTATGCGTGGACGGAAGTGTTCTTGTACTTCCTGGGTGTTGATTTGCTCCATTATGAATGCAATGGCGCTAGGAGGAAGCATGTGTGTGGAATGTTCACATGATGAGCATTCATTGTGTGGTGTCGTCGTCATAAGTTTAGACGGGTCTTGCGACGTTGTAGGCTCTACCACGGGTTCTGCAGCTGGTGCAACTTTAGTGGGAGAAGCGATTGACAGTGCCATTGATGTGGTGACCACATTAATAGGTGCTGATTCCTAGGTTAAGAAGGGGGGTTCCTCAATCGTTACTTGAGTGAGACGAACGATTGCCAACGCCTCTTGGTATCGAGGGAGTTCAGGGCAATGGTGTGTATAGTGCCCATACTGAGCGCACATGGAACATGTGTGATTTGTACACTATGTTTTGGAATTAGAGGTGGAAGAGGGAGGTGTGCCCCCTCTTACTGTTGGTGGAACATGAGTTATGCTAACGAGGGTATTGAGAAAATTCCTTAGTTCCGGTAGAGTAGGACATAGGTTTGTTGCATGGCCTTGCTACCCGTAAAGAGAACACGATAGTATGACCCTTTGAGTGGGAGTATTGATAATAACTGGGGATTTTAACTCCTGCTAGTTGATGCCCCCTTTTTTAGGCTTAGCAGTTTTGGTTGGGTTGGGTAATAGGGGACCTTTCAACTTTGGTTGTTTGGTGCCCCCATTGGCAGTCTTAGCGATGACCGATTGTGGTGTAGTTGTGGATGTCATAGGTTGGGATGTCGTAACTGAATGTGTTATAGGTCTTGCAACCGTACTAGCCGAAACAGGGACAAACTCATAATGGGAGACTGGTTTAGAAGCCATCTCTGGGAAGGGTGGTGTAAGATTCCAAACAGGGATTCCCAATGTTAGCCCAGGTAGAGTTAACTTAGCCATAACTGGTGTCCCTTGTACACCCCTGGGAGGATACAAGAATGAGATTTGAAAAATTGGTGGTACTGATGGACTCAACATTTGTACAATGCCATGACTCAGTGGTGGTGTTGATGACGGTGTTGAGGTGGAGGCGGCTCCATTTTCAACGGTGAAAATTATGCACATTAGGCTATCGATTGATATCGAGATTTTTGGTGGTGGTCCCGAATATACTCCTAACAAATTGGAGTCCTTGTACATACCGGGGGCAATGTTAACATACGGTTGATCATCACCCAGTACAGTCGGTAGGACATTGTCGGGATTGCTTGTAGTATTAGGTTCATAGTAGTTAAGCTGGTCAAAGGTAACTGCCTTCCCGTTTAAGGGAATCATCATGATACATAAGACCGAGGAGGCGACTGCCTTCATGGTATACATATAACTATGCCCCAAGAGGATGTTGTAGTCAAGTTCAACATTGACTACTTCGATATCGATCATAACCATCTTGCCCCCCAGTTCTATGGGGACATTTTGGTACAATCCTCTTGGTTGGCATGGTCTCCCATCATATGCATGAAGAGCAATAGATGAGGGGACCAACTCAGGAGACCCTAATCGTTTCCAGACTTTGGCAGACATAATACAAGTGGATGCACCTTCATCGAGAATACAACGATGAATCATGACGTTCTTTACCGTAACTGGAACTTGAAATGTGACTGATGACGGTAGTCACAGATCACCTTTGTTGAGATCAAAGGTCATGATGTGCGAGTCAGAAGAGTCGACGACACCAAGTGCATTGAGTAATTCCTTTCTCTGTGTTGGGAAAGACTGTAATACCTCTAATGTGGACATAGCCACATGGGATTGAGCCAAGTCATCCAAAATACTGTAATTGTGGGCGGATTTCATGTGAGGGTTATTAGGGGTACGCCGAAGTGGAACTTTTAGAATCCATGGGATTTGTTCGGTATTCGGGTGTGGTATCTGTAAAGCCCCCCCGAGGGGATAGTTGGGGGTGGAAGGCCCGTCATAACCTCTAGTTCACGTATGAAAGTTTACATCCAATGCATAGATATTTTGAAAAGAGCCATCGCCGGGTGGGCAAGGGTCTTGCTAGTGTGTGACTACCCATTGATTCACAAGGGTTGTTGTAACACGACGGTTTGTGGTTGGGGAGGATTTTCTACCCGAGGAGGGTTTGTCACCGTCTTCTTTTTAGCTTTGACTAATTATTGGCATTCAGGGATAAGAGGACAATGGTGTGTGTAATGGCCATAATCGCCACAAATGGAGCAGCAATAATTGGTTCTTAGGGTGGGATTATTCCCTTGTTTGGAGGGGTTGTTAGTCCTTGTATTTTGGTCACCCATAGTTTGGTTTTGCTGCGGAGGGGGATTGCTCCATTGCCTCGGCTGCGGATTCTGCTTGTTCTTACCTTTCTTCATCCCCTGAGTTTGTGGATTCTGGGGGTTTGTGGTGTTCAACTGCTTAAATTATTGAGCTTGTTGGATGTAAGAAGGTTGAACTAGGTTGACCCCATGTGGGGGGCAGGTTGCTGACCAATAGGGCATGGGAAAGGATAATAGGGTTGTACCCCAGGGGTGGGATAAATGCAGTTTGCGTTCCATAAGAGGTGGATGTAGGAACAACTTGTTCCATTGGTGGTGTAGGAGCTGATGTCACTTGGCTAATGTTCGGGTACATAGAACTATACGGTCCATACTGGTATTGACCAACTAGTAGGATTGGTACTGGTGTAGGGGGGTACCAACGCAGGTGGCATGGATGGGTAATACAAAACCATATTAAATGGCGCCGACATGGTAGGAGGAACCTTTCCTAGATGGGAAACATACCCAATAATCCCATCCGACGAATGTGATGAGCCCAAAGGTGTAGGATCCAACGACCGATGCCTAGGGGCATCAGGAAGGATAGTGTAAAGGTAGCCGGATTGCGCATATATGAGATCAAAATGTTGTGCTTTCAAAATATCCTCTTCCTCTCTTTGCAACATGGAGGTGGCGACATCTTTAGCTATAGTGGGTTGGAGAGATTTTATAAACCAATCCAACAAAAATGGAGGTTGTATTTCGATCTTGCATAATGTGTGGTGTCTATGCCACTCGTGGATGTGATCCCCGATGTGGGTGGAAGTATTTTGCCGAAAATCAGTGAGAATTTTGAGGCCTATGTTGTGGTGGATTGGCAGTTGGAAGTACGTAAGCAATGCGGTTTCCAATGTCGCAAATGTGGAATGTGTTCCACTTGTGAGGTTTATGTACCATTTTGTTTCCGTTCCGGTGAGGGTACGCTGGAAAAGGAAAAGCCTCACGGGGTCATCCACTATGCTGTTAGATGAACACCATAAGTGGAAAGACATAATGTGGTTGGCAGGATTGTCTCCCTATTTTCCTTCGAATTTGGGAATGTTGGAAGGAATCTTGTCTGGCATAGTCGGCCACTTCACATCATGATCAATGGGATCATTAGTCAGTTTGGCCAAATCAGGTAGATTTAAACTAGCCACAAATGGTAAGATACCGACGACTGGTCTTGCCATTGTATGTGGGATGTGATTTCCACAAGGGGGAGACCCAGGTGGTGTTGTAAACAATGGTTTTCCTCCTATGAGAGAGAATGGGTCGAATGGAACCGAGGGATCTCCAAGGGGAGAAGCCAACGGGGTACCTTTTTCGATGGGGGAAGAAGTGGTGTAATTAATAATTTATCCGAGAGGAGAAAATGCACCTAGAAAGGCTTGGCCTCGACCATATGATCCTTTCAATGTATCCTGGAAGCGGCCTCGGCTAGGGTACCTTCCTTGTGAAACACATGAAGAAGGTGTAATAACACCCCTCGAGAGAGGGGATAGGCCTTGTAGTCTGCGAGATTGTCTTAGGATGTTGTTTTGTTCCTCAATGGTGAAGTCTTTGTGTTAAATGAGAGTGATAGTAGAATTTAAACACAATTGAACAAATGCAAAAATATGCCAACCACAACAGACGCAAAATGTTGTGAAAAGTGAGTGATATGTGCAATGTTGGTTTTAGTGCATGATCTCCCACATGTAGGTTCTTTTTATTACGAGTTAGTGAACTTGTAGTTAAAAAGAATAAATGTAAATTCCCTAAAAGACCTAACATCCTTCATCTCAAATGTAACTGGGCCTCCCAAAAGCACAATTGATGATGATAATGGTATCCAATCAACAATCGACTAGTGGAGGTAACAAAGAGCTAGTTCTATCGGCAATGGGGCCAATGTTCCAATCAAGAAGACTTGGAAACACCTTTCAAAGGCAATAGCTAACTTCAGGAGTCAATTACTCACAATTTCTCCTTGGTGATGTCCTAAGTTGGTCCACTAAGATACCTTGTGTCAAGTGTGGATCAGTGGTTCGGCCTGCACAATATAGTGTTGTCTCCCTACAACAAGCTGAGTGGCTTGTAGGGGAGAGCATGGAAGCTATACCTCGGTTTTCACCTCCTTGGTCACGGTGCACTTCTGATATGGGTTTTCTTTTAACACTTGCTTATAGTAGGATTTCGTAAGTACCCTATGAGACAACAATGCTATGTTTCAAAATATTGCTAATGAAACTAGATTGGTGGGCATTAATGGATGCCTAGCCCAATCAATTCTACCTAACTAAAATATTGTTTTGTGACCTCCTGTGGATGATTTTAGTTGGTCAAGACAATTACAATGTTGATTTTAAGGGTTTCAATGTTTCACTTATGGAGTGTAAGAGGGGTATTTCACAATCCCTACCTTTTTGATTCACCAAGCTTACATGAAGTGTGAGGTGAATATGATACTAGGATTGGAAGAGTCTTTATGCCTCTTATTGTGTGCTAGTGGTGCAAACACATGTGATGAAAACAAAAAACGATTTTATCGGCAAATTGACTAAAAGAGTATATCAAATAATGCATACTTTTAACTCTAGGAGATGCTCATAGCGTTTTGCAAAATCAAATATTCTAACTAATAGACAAGTGTGCAATGGAGGTATTTCACACTTCTCACCCTTTTTCTGATTCACCAAGCTCACATGAAGTGCGAGGTGAAGAGCATACTTTGGGCGACAAGTGTCTTTAGGTCCTTGCTTGTGTGCAAAAAGTGTTTTCTACACTAGCAATACTATTAAAAACAACATGTCGATTGATGCATAAACAAGAAATGGTCTTGAATACTAGTGACAACAATGGGGCCCGTTGAAAGCCTAAAAGTTGGTTACCTAGGTAAGTTTCAAGGGAGATGAACTCTTTACTACCTAATCTTGGTCTAGGTGAACTAATTACTAAAACATGAAGTAATTATGCGAATTAGCCTTAATTTAAGTTCACTAATGAGCAGTATTTGGACTGCCAAACTAAGCTATGTAGATAAAAAGCAAATAAATGACAGTAGTGCGGCTAAACCACACTCTACCACGCGGAATGCACGGGTTAATACAAAACAGACGCATTGGCAGCGTGGGTAATACATTGACCTTCCACGCTGATGTGATGAGAAGTGTAGCGCAAGTATAAAACTGGTAACCTGCATTGTGCGCACGACTGTCCGAGTCGTTTCCGCGCCGTTAGTGTGACAAATACGTTGGGAACCACGCGACTGTGTAAAAAAATAAATTATGGCTGTAATGGGGCCAATTTCTGGAAGCAAGAGGTGGAATACCTACTCTCATGCAAGTAATAAATACCCAGAATTAGGTACTTAGCATAAAATAACCTAGTTTAAATAGAAATGAACAAAAATAAGTATGGTCTCCATTAGAACTGTTGTGGAAAAAATTGCACAAGTGCACTCTTCCACTAGGTAAGGGGCTAAGCCTTGTAGGTTGCAGCAAGGCCTCAGTCCTTGGAGCCCCTTTTGGTTTGGTTTTCTATTCCTCCAAGTGAGCTTGCAAGAGATTGTTAGTGTAGTTCACATCCAAACATGAAAATATTGATAAAAACAAAATGAAAGAGATGGGGGGAGAATGCAAACTTCAACAACAACCAAAGATATGCTAAACCATTCTTGTATTTCCCAATGGAGTAGCTGTGCAACAACTAGGAGGTGAAGGCTTCAAGGGAAGCCAACAATCTCCCTTAAGGAGGAATTTCTTGTCCAAACTAAATGCTAAGTAGATGGAAGAACAATGGAGATAAACACTTGCCCCTTTATGGTAGGTGGTAAGCAAGTTTGGGAATGCTCACAATGGCAGGAAATGGTGGGTTATGAGGAAGCTCCAACTCAAATTCAACAACATAACCTTGCTCTAATTTCGCCCTGCAAAATGCATGCCAATGGATTCCTTTTATAGGCCAAGAGGTGACCAATAAACAACTAGATCCAAATGTGAACTCATCTTCTCCATGAACTAGTTCCAAGGTACACCATGGGGGCTAGTTAATGCCCCCAAGTGTGTGATGTGCCAAATTCGGATCCTTGGAGATGATTGAGCTTTTAATGCGTAGCAGGAAGTAGGTGGTCCCGCTATTTTGACAGTGGTGCGGCCCTAATGAAAAAAATCCGTGCGTAGCGCGACTTTTGTGAAGAAAAGCCGCGCGAGTGCGACTTTTATGAAGAAAAGATGCGCAAGCGCAAGTACATAATTATAAACCTACGCTATAGCGTGACTTTTAAAGGAAAAGTCACACGAGTGGCCCAAAATTCATGTATTTTGTACTATGAGGCTCAAACTGTTTTATGGATCTGCTGAGGATGTCTTTGGTGAACTGCATTCTTTATGTTGATGATGCCTTACTGCAAGAATCGCCAAAATGTCACATGTGGTCGCGATTTAGGCGTCAATAGTCACTGAGTAGTGTAAGATCAAATTACTATTAGTGCAAACTATATTGATGAAGTGGATGTATATATAGTACCACTTGATGTGCATTGTGTAGTGTTCGAAAGCACTGACATATAAATGAGGTATGCGATCTTCATGAGGAGAGAAAACCAATACCACTTGATCAAGGATGGGAAGTATTTCATCATCAATACACACATAGGTAAACTTAAGATCTATTTGGTAAGTGCTAACTTTCTACCACAATGGTCAAAGTGTATTAGCTCTAATTTTCTACATGCTCTGAAATTTGACTCATGTAATGGCTTCTTACTATGTTTGCCAAGAACTAGAGACTATAATAGTCTTAACAACCAGAGACTATTATAGTTGATGTGTCCATATCTAGCACGCCATAAAAGACTAGAAGATGATGTACTTTCTTCATGTTGAGAGAGGCAGGTAGAATTTTGAGCTCTTGCAAATGTTCATGTCAGTTTCAACAACTTCCCATCTTCACATTCGGTCATGATGACTTGGTTGTTAGTGGAACTCCTTATCTCTAATATCCCATCAAACATGTGGATGGAATGGCCTTGCTGTCGAAAGTGCACCATGGACCGACAAGTTTATTTGCAACTCTGGAAGATAGATAACATTATGCAACAAAAAATCATTAGGGAATCGAAGCAATTTTAGCCTAATGGAGCCAATTCCCTTAGGCTTGAGGCTGGACTTACCTGCAAAACACACTATCCCTTCCATAATGTCATTCATTTATTCTAAAAAGTATCTTCTAAAGGTCATATGGGAGGTTGCACCCGTGTCGAGTAGCCAAGTATCTTTCCAAATGAAGTATTGAAAGTGACTTTATTTAGTCCAACACTCCAATGTGCAACAATAAAGTGAGCAGATTCAAAAGATTTACCAATCTCTTTATTTTTACCTTTGTCTTCTTTCTTCTAGTCATGCTTATCTTTGATATTTTCCCATGGAGCCCAACAATGATCCCCATCATGTCCATCCTTGTTTTCGTGAGTACAGTGATGATCATATCTCTTACCTTGATTATATTTACCCCCCTACCTCTAAAATTATTTCGTCCACATCCTCTTTTACTACCATCTCCTCTAGAAGAATCATTGGATTGCTTCTTCTCTTTCTAAGAAAAACACATAGTCTCTCTAGTAGGATGGGTTTTCTTCTTTTCGAATGCTTTCTCACATTCTGCAATCTTTTCCAACAAAGTGTCAAATGTGAGGGACCTCATTTGACCACCACTAGCTTGTAGGACTCAAGGTCGTGCAGACATGTAGGGTAGAGGCCATTGATAAAGGTTGTGAGTGGAAGTTTTATCTTGGCTCTAGTGGCATCAATTTCATGCATGATGGATTTGATTTCAGATGCTAAGGCCATGGGATCATTGTCCTTCAACTGAAGGTTGAAGAGCTTCACCAACAATTATATGAGTTCCAATTTTGAGTGTGAGTCATATAAATCCTTCAATTTATTCAAAGCACCATAAACGTCTTTAATAGACAATATATGACGACTCACCTCTTCACTTACAACAACATCGATCAATACATATTCCTTCTTGTCTTTCTTCTTCCATATGGTGAGATCTTTGTTTATTGTAGGTGGTTTTGGTGCAGTAAATATAGGATCGTCCATTGTTTCAACAGATTCTTCTTCACAAATTCCCTCCATAGATCATTGAAGATGAGTGTGTGTTTGATATTCCTCATCCATTCTAGGTAGTTATCCTTGTTGGTGAGAACTACTTTGATGATGGAAGCCAAAGAATGCATGTTTGACGAAACCCTCTGCAATGAAAAATCAGTACTACAAATAATACTAGGTTCAAGTCTGAGTCTCTGCCATTTTTTATAGTTTAGTACAAAAAAACAATAATCTCTACACTACACTACTCTTTACACAATGCGAGCATAAGTCTCTGCAGTATAATAACTTAGAAACTTCAATATAATACTCGACAATCTTCGATATTTCATACAATATTTGGCACAATTTAAAGAGAGCTTGGGAATGGTGATTTCCTCAAACAAAAATCATAAGTAATAGCCCAAAAATCATCATGACCTTCGACCATCTTCACTCCTCTCATAAGTTCAAAACTTGGTATATTTTCAAAAGTTGCAAATACCATACAAATATCCCAAAACCCTAAACTTTAATATGTCCTTAAATGTAAATAACCAAGCTGATTTATAAAATATAAAAACTCACTTGAAAACCCTAACAAAAATACCACGACATGTAGGACTTCAACGGGAATCCTTTGTTTTCTTATGGTTTCCAAAACTTCACTTGTAGGTCTAGTTATCACATGCAGGTTGGGGTATTAATAGTCCATGCGCAAATATTATGCTTAGGTATAGACTACGCCTAGATATTCCAAGTGCAGGTGGGTGTGAGGAGTCTCACGTCTCAAGACTTCTCATGGTGCTTCTTGTGGTGCTCTGCTCAATCAACACACAGTTAATCCTTCATACAATGTTCCCACAGGTTTGAGGTGGAGTCTTCGCCTTCATGGAGGTTTGATCTCCATGCACAACTGGGGATCTTCTTCACTCAGGTTGTGTGGTGATATGCTCATATCATAAGCAAGAGAGGAATGCACAAGGACTATGTGAGGTCACGGGAGGAGTCAAAGAGACCCTGGGAGGTTGTTTGAAGGAAATTCCAGTATGTATATGGAACATGAAAAGAATGAAGGAATTAGGGTTGCCAAAGTGCATGCGCATAGAGAATTAAAAATAGAGGAACACTCTTCCAGAGAATGCAGAGAGGAATCACACAGACTTTGGCAGAATAGGAATAACAACTAGGACAATGGAAAACACTATGCAGGTCTAAGCTCGTAGATAGGTAACAGAGCCCAGTTGCATATCTTACCAAGCAGAGAGTGATAGAGGAATCTGAAAGTGGGATAGAATTGGGGACATAGGAGTTATGGCAGAGCCCTACTCTGATACAACTGTTGTAGAATAACTATTGAGCGTAAAATATTTATTTATATAGTCGAGAGAGGTGACCTTTGGGATTCTCAATGTATGTGCCTCTTCATCTTCGTAAATGAAGGGATACAAGACAAACCATAATCATGTAGGATTAGGTTTTCAACACTAACCAAGCGAATAAACTGATCAAATCAACTAGGAAGATTATATTGCTCTTCTTAAAATAGAATCAAGAAGGAGATAAATTGGCAAAGATAAATACGTCTTTGTTGGAATGTATTAACGAGTATAAACACCAATTGGGGGAGCTCTTGTAGGCATATATCTTCTGAGTGTTAAGATTATATGCTACCATAGACTAGATTGCAAATTCATCAGCATTCAATAGATTATTCACAATAACAACATAATAAGGATCTCTGAAAGATACACAATCACAAAGCACAATTTTTTTTTTATCCTGGGAAACACTCAAGGGGAAGAAAACCCATCAAGAACTTCCTCAATATAGATGATCAAGTACAATGCCCAAAATAGTCTCACAAATAAGAGAGACAAAAAGACCAAACTCTGGACTCAATCCACTCCTCCTTCTCCTTCGTAGATAACTCTCTCTCTCCTCTAATGCGAATTGCACAAGTGAGTGAATGTATAAATGAGGGAAGCTCTCCCTCTATTTATACTTTACTTTTCACTTAACTTTTAATCCAACTAGGTCGGCCCCAATAACCTAACTGGGCCGACCTCTCTAGGAAGACACAATATAATATTTATATTATATTCTTTTGGGTGCTAACAACCCAACTTACAATGGAGGGTTAACCTCATGACCTTTACATGACCAAATGTAATAATGGCATCCCTGAACGGAGGAAAAACATCCCAGATGGAGTTACAATAATAAAATACAAGTAGAATATACTTTGAAGTTACATTAATTTAACACTGAGAGCATAAAGGGTTACGAGTTAATGTTAGAATATAAGGCTTACTATGTAATAGTCACTTTATGAGTTTAGGTTAGCTTCGCGGTCTAGCCCACATTCATAAGTGGAAATGACTTGCTTAATGAACATTAATATATAAGGAGGTAAACTCAATGCAATAGAGGCATCAATTATTGATAATATCACATTGTGCTATTATTTGTATATCTTTGATGTGTTTTGTAATATTCAATGTTTATAAAACGTTACAAATGACTGTAGCATTGAAACATTATCTATTAAGCATACTACAATACATTATTATATTTGTTAATTTTTTTTCTATTCATCTTACCTTTGTTCCTTATTTACTTAGTTTATGTACAATTTTGTTCATCACACTATGTATTTTTTACACAAGCAATTGAGTTTGACCACAAAATCACTCCAACTTGCATTTGACTTGTCAGTTTGTGTTAGGTGAAAATATTGACTTGACTTCATGTCAGACTTGGGAGCATTGAGTTGAAGTGTTTTGTTGATTTTGGAATATCGCTGGACTCAAAAGTCTCATATGCAAAGATGTAGGGCCATATTTGTTGTTAGCACTGCATATTCCTCTACTATAGTGGATAAGGTAGAGTGGAGCTTATGCCCCATGCCATGAGTCAGAGGTGCATGTGGTAGACATTTGTTTGGGATGGTGTCTAAAGATCTAGTGAAGTATTTTTGTGGGTGTTGACTATCTCTAACATTTGATATTAGTAAAGGGCTAGAGGATATATCTCTTGAATGCTTAGGGGTGGATCATTTTGTGGGGAGCGGAGGCGAAGCCCAAATTCACATTCATACATCGAAGCAAAGCACACATGATTCTGCACATCATTGTTGATGAGATAAAATAAGTTAGTGGATAAACAAGGCCGATGGGGGATCAATAACACATAAATACAATCAAGAAAATTAATTAGAAGCCAGCGAATGATTCATTGGTGAAATGGTGCTTAACATGATCATTTAACAATAACCAAAGCCTCTTCTAGAGTTCATAATAAAAAACCAATTGCGATTTGGGTGAAAGTCATGATAACCCCAAAAGTTACGCACTACATATTGAGAAGTAGCCAAGGCAATGTACTTGTTGTGCTTCCTCGAAATGTTACTTGTTGTGCTTCCTCGAAATGTGTGCAAAGGTGATACTTGGAATTGTTGTGAAGGGTTTTTGGCATGTTTGACAATGCCTTCAAGTCCCAATGTGTTTTTTGCATTCCCAATTAATTCATCGCTAAAGATGTTTAACTTGAGAGTTCTTGAATCTCTTGTTGTTTGCTGGCTTGATTCCTTTTGAGCTGAATCCCCCTCACTAGCATTTCACTCTCAGTGTGGTTGTTAGTGTTAGTGCCCATATTACCTGGATAAGCACCAACGAGGTGCAATGGTTGTCTTGTACAACTCTAGTGTAGGCTTACTTATTTTTTGTTACAGACTTGTTAAAGACAAGCTTGTATAGTGTGGGGTGTGACTTCTTTTGTTATTTTATAGGTAAATAGGTGGAGATTTTAGCTAGCTTTGTTGAGTCATTATTACCTTTACTATCATGGGTTGTATCTTGAAGTACTATTAAAGAGAACCATGTGCTATGTTGGGTGAGGACTTTGACATTGCCATTAACAACATGTGAAATAGAAATTGATATGATATTTTTAGGTAATTAGCATAGATCCATCTTAACCTTACCAAAATGTATTAAGCACCAACTTATTAACCTAACTTGATACAAATGTCTTGGCACTTAATAAAATTAGAATAAGATACATCTATGCTATTGTCTATTTAAATATAAAACCCTTTTATATTGAACTTTTTAAACTTTACATTGACAACCTATACACATAAAGATATTCCCCATTTAGGGTGTAGAGCTTCTCTAAGAGTAGTTAAAAACTTTGAGTATTCTTTTTGGATGTGATTTAGATGATGCCATCAAATGGATACATACATATACAAATGCAAACTTGGAATAATAAGAAAGAGTAGTTAAGAGTGTGTATATTTTGTTCAAACTTATGGATACGCATTGAGGTTGAAGATAAATATTGCATATTAAATTGTAAGATATAAATTTTATGCTTAAAGAGATCAATAAAAGGAATTAATGGGGCTACATACACGATAGCGAACACATTGAGAGGAGGGAAACTAGATATGTTAGAAAAGTAGTCTCTAGAAAGAGTGGGTTGTCATCCACATGTATAATTGGCTTATCCTAGATGGCATTCAGTCCAACTTATTCACTATTCACTGTGAATACTATGATCACATGATCACTGTTGCTCACAAATAATGTTGTATTAAAAATTGTTTTTTTGGGAAAGAAATTGAGAGGACCATGGAATCATGGATTATACTCAAAGATAAATCCGTTGATTTTAATATACAAAATGGATTAAATGTGGGTGACAATATCATTTTATATCCGTTGATTTTAATATACAAAATGGATTAAATGTGGGAGACAATATCATTTTATATTAGGAGTTAAAAAAATTAATGATCAAAATTTGTAATATTTAGATCTTGCTTTTGTAATAATAGTTGAGTAGATATAAATGAAAGACATAACTAGATGAATTATGGGATATCAAGCTTGAAATCACATAGTAGAAGAAACATAAAACCACTTAATGGAATTTATAATTGTTTATCAAATATCACTTTTGGTGGATTGTTGTCAAAGATAGACCACCATCATGTTAACTAAACCTTGACAACATATCAGAGATATGGCATTGTTCACCTTTTGGCAATTCCCTTCATGGTTACTCTCTCTTGGCTATGTGAGAGTGCTACGCTGTAGGGTTGATTTCTTCAAAGGCTTCAAGGTTGGATGTTTAGAGACCTTCTTTTTGTTGATAAACTTAATGTTTTTCATGAAATTATGTAGGCTCTTCATATTATGATTATGTTTGTTTTTTGGTTTCCTTTGGCTACCCACTTTGACCATTTGGAGAAGATTCTAAGTGGTTTAATTGGGTCTAAATTCTGAGTTAGTTCTCTCACTATAGTTCCCTAGGATGTTTGTACTCTTTCTAAGCAAAGGTGTAGACTTGGAGTCATAACATTAAACTACAAGGTGTTGTACTATCAAATACGTGGATTCTGTGATTTCTTTGAGGAAATGAAATATGTAAGTTGTTACTCATATATAGTATTTATTATCAATCACATAAACAATATTAGGGGACCTCTTTTACTCATGACAAATTCATTGTTGCTTCATAAGACTTTAAGATTGATAGATCACTTGTTTTGTAAAGAATATGAGAAGCATGGAGAAAGTTGCCTATGTTCTATCTTGGAGTTAAAATGATTATAGAAGGGGTTTTGATCATGGTTAGACCAAGTCTCCACCTTAGCATGTCACTAAGCTTCTCCCCAAAATGTTAACGTAAAAAAACAATTCTTAGGTGGAGATGCCTTTGAAATCAAAATTCTAGAGGATGTGAGAATTGGAATACTCTTTCATGGAAATTTGATTTTCTTCATGCATAACATACAACAATTCCTTGGATTTAATATTAAATATCACAATATGATTTATATAAGCTTAATTTACACAGTCTAGGGCCCATTGGGGAGATTGGACGTGGAATTATGGTTAAGCCTATTTGCAAAATTTCTATATCAACACCTTAGCTCTACCAATACCTTCCACGAGAAATTGAATAGGCCATCGAGTATTTTAGATGTAACAACGAAATAAGTGAATCAACTTTATACGTTATGGTCCTTCATACTCTTTAGGATGCAATTATTTTCTTAGCTTACTGTGTATCCGAGCTTACCCTGTAGAGAGAGACTATCGTGGGTGGGGTTCACATTTGATGCTTTCCCACATTACGAGAATATTGAGAGAACTCATATATTCTTGACAAATTCATTGTTGCTTCATAAGACTTTAAGATTGATAGATCACTTGTTTTGTAAAGAATATGAGAAGCATGGAGAAAGTTGCCTATGTTCTATCTTGGAGTTAAAATGATTATAGAAGGGGTTTTGATCATGGTTAGACCAAGTCTCCACTTTAGCATGTCACTAAGCTTCTCCCCAAAATGTTTACGTAAAAAAACAATTCTTAGGTGGAGATGCCTTTGAAATCAAAATTCTAGAGGATGTGAGAATTGGAATACTCTTTCATGGAAATTTGATTTTCTTCATGCATAACATACAACAATTCCTTGGATTTAATATTAAATATCACAATATGATTTATATAAGCTTAATTTACACAGTCTAGGGCCCATTGGGGAGATTGGACGTGGAATTATGGTTAAGCCTATTTGCAAAATTTCTATATCAACACCTTAGCTCTACCGATACCTTCCACGAGAAATTGAATAGGCCATCAAGTATTTTAGATGTAACAACGAAATAAGTGAATCAACTTTATACGTTATGGTCCTTCATACTCTTTTAGGATGCAAGTATTTTCTTGGCTTACTGTGTATCCGAGCTTACCCTCAAGAGAGAGACTATCATGGGCGGGGTTCACATTTGATGCTTTCCCACATTACGAGAATATTGAGAGAACTCAACATTTATTTTGAAGTTTTAGATTTGCACATTTTGGTGACGATTGCATTTGGAGCATTTGAAGATGCATATTCTTCAATAAGACCCACTTTAATGTTTGATTTGCTGGGTGATGACTCCTCTATTTCATTTTAGAGGGGTTCAAAACTGCATCCAAGTTGTAACTCTATATGTATTACGGAAGTTCACTTATAATGTTGTGTTTTAGTGGTTGTGTTTTTTTTACTCATTTCTTTAAAAAAAATTGGTTTTTGACTCACATAATTATAAGTTCCAATTTAATGTCAAAAAAACACTTTCATAAAGAGACACACATAAATGTTCTATTTAAACATAGTCCGATTTGAAGATATTCTTTGTAACCTTCACATAGATGTACCTATTTATACATTATATATTAGTTTATTTTTTTTTCCAAAAAAAATAAAATATACCAATCAATTTTCTTTTTCCTTAATTATTAAAATAAAAACATATTTATACATTTAAGAATATTCAAAGCCTACAAGGATAATAATATCACCTTGACAATTACAAAACATGACAAACCCTTTCTATATTTTTTTGTTATAATTTTTTTTATGTATAATAGTTATTTATTTTGTTATAAAAGTTATTTTTATAATAAAGGATAAAAAAAATTAAGTCCACATCTATCATATTCTTTATTGCAGTTTTTTTCTTTGTTTCTTGTTTTATTTTTAAACTTGCATTGGTAAAATGAGAAAAGAAACTAAGATGGTGGACATGCTAAAATATTTTTGCAAAGCGTTTGGGGGAGGGGTGTCATTCAAATCAAAAGGAAAATTATGTCTTTTTAGAAGGGCTTAAATATTTTTAATAATAATTACATAAAGATGTTATTTTTTTGGAATAATATGTTATGCAAGTTCATTATACTTTTGGATCTTTTGGAGAGAGTTAGTCGACAGATAATAGTAAATTAAATACTTGACTAGGTGGTCGACTGAGTGGTTGACTAAGTGATTGATTGGGTGGTCAACATTTCATTTGACTAGTTAGACAGTTAGAACAAAGCAATCGACTAGTGTGTAGAACAAAGCATAAATCAACAAGTTTTTTATGCTTCCTCACTAATCTATGCAGACCTCATCTTCCTCACTTCATGGAGTTGGTTACATCTTGGTGCTATATAATATGGCATTATGGATCAATCTAAGAAGAGTATGTACGTGACATATGAACATATGTGATATGTGTTGTGTATGTAAATATTTTAATTTCTTACACTTCTATGTATGTTGAGCTATGGTTAGTTGTTGTTAAGTGTTGTAACCATGTCTTTAGACACCACCTCTCTCTTGGAATATGATCTCTCCGATCTACCTAATCCCCTGGTTCTCCAATATGGTATTAGAGATAATGGTTTGAGATCTATCCTATAGTCTACAAGTTCTTTGGAGTTTATTAGTCGCATGCGCTCTTAATGAATCAAATATGATTGGTAGATTGACTTAGGGTTTCATCTTGCAGACTCAATATGGGATTAGATAAATACATCAACATTATGAGTTCCACGAAAGAGCCTATGGTTTTGAATGACTGCAATTATGGACTATGCACACAAGATATGGAAACATTGTTGAAGAGTAAAGTGCTTTGGAAATTTGCAAAATTGTGGCTCCGGATCCGAAGGATCACCTACAAAAAGCATCATTGATGGGAACAAGGATGAGGTTGTAGGAGTTGTAACGACCTAGATCTCCAAGGAGATGCACTTTCCTAGAAGTGATATCAACTGTCCAAATATTGTCAAGCAGAAGCTGAAGACTCTATTTGATAAAATTGATGAAAGAGAGGTTATGCAAATTGACAAATAGTTGATCTATTTGGATCCTCTCTCTTTTGAAAGAATTGAAGATTTATTGTCTCGTGTGAAGGAACTTTAGTTGAAATTGTGCGAATGCATAAAGCATTTTCCAAAGAAAGATGGTCAACTCATAAAACTAATCTCAATACGAAGATGCCTTATCATGGACATTCTATGCTAGTGCACCTCTAAAAAAGATAATGTCCACGATTATTCCTTTGATTATTTTTGTGGTTTACTTATTAAGGCACATGAAAAAATTCTTGATGTAGGGAAACTTGAGGTCAAGAAACAATCCCATTTGCTGAATGGAAAATGAAAACATAAGTATTGAGAAAGAGGTTGACTATGAAGTTGGGAGAAAGAATGTCATTGCATCAAATGGTCCTTTAAGAAGAATCATGGTGATTAGACTTCGACTAAGAAAGGTAGAAAGAAGAATACTTGTCATTATTGCGATGGATTGACATATGGAGAAGGCTTGTTGGTAGAAGAATACGAACTTGAAGGAGAAAGTGAAAAAGCTTGAAGGAGATGTGTTGATTGACCTACAATGAGGAACTTAAAAATGTAAGATAGATACATATACATTTTCTTTTCAGGGCTGGCTTACAAGCTCATACTTCTCAGAGTGAATGGATAATTGAATTTGGTTGCACCCATTACATGGATAAAGATGATTTTGTCTTTTATTAATTAAGTGAGGCTACAAAAAAATGGAATCTTTGTAGAATATTATTATGCACTTATTGGTGATCATTATGGTACAATTGAATATAAAAATGATGTGATCACTGATGTGTATATGTACTTATTTTGAGTGTCAATTTGTTTTCTGGATCCCAAATAAGTTAGACTTGCAAGAATGTAGAGTTTTGGCTATATTGGTTTGTTGTGAAGGATATGCACAACAACTTTGTTGTTGTCTCCAAGGGATTTCTTGACCCTAAGGAAAAACTATATAAGTTCTATGAATTTCCTAAGACAAATCCAAGACCTACTACACTCATAACTCAAATTGACCAATGGAGAAAACTTTGGCATGAACGTCTCAAACATGAGTTTTCAGAGCTCGAAACTAATGGTGAAACACAACATGTTTACTAGAATACCAAAGTTTGTTTCCTTTAATGGAGTATGTGACATATATATGCTTATAAATCATAATCAATACATTTGAAACATGGAAATATTGGAGAGAAAAGTCTCACTTGGAACTTGGCCATAGTGACCTATGTTCTGTAATGATCCTTAACTAATAAATTGAATCAAAATAATGATATAGAGCCCTTATACTTCATAAATTTTCATAAATAAGAAAAATACATTCACCAATAGAATAACACCAATTTATAGAGAAAGACCCTTAAGGTAGGGTAACACCATCAATTACTCCTTAAGGAAGGAATATCTTCACAATCCATGCTTGCTACAAAACAATCCCTCCAACATACTTCACAAGACATCTCGTTCTATTTCTTTTACTTCTTTATATAGTTTATATCCAATCTTCTAGGTAATTTCTAGAGAAGTATATTTTTAGGTGGAACCTTCTAGATACTTTCTAGAGAAGGAACATTCTAGTAGGCAGAAGATTCTAGTAATCCTTATTACAATTGTTTCTTTTCACACTACATGGGCCTTATTAATAAACATGGATTCAATACATACCATAATCCCCTTGGGTACCATCCTAGGTACTCCATATTCTCCTCCCTAGGTACATTACATTCCATCCCCCTTTGCATATTTTGTCTTTGAAACATGGGAGGAAGCCATGCAATATGGTCTACTAAGCAATGTAGCCAATTGGTATGAAGCACGAGGATCCATCCATCCTAGTGAAATGTGGAAATGGGGTCCAATTGCTTCCTTTTTTCCTCGAGATTGATTCTGATGGCCACTATGCTAATATTATGTCTCCATGCATTGATTTTAGTTCTCCATGAGCCTCCATATTTGTTTATTTTTTGGTTCCATGTTGTTCATTGTAAGTTTTTAAATGCTCATGACCATTCCTTAATGACTGTTGTTTCATGGGATGGCGTGGGGAACGATATACAACAAACTCAACTATTGGTTCTTTGGTCTTTGATTCTATAACATGTGGTTCTTTTGAGTCATGTATCCCCTTAGTTTGTTCTTCCTACTTATGCCCTTCTTGGGGATTTTATTCATGTGCTTTGTAGCCCCCCCCGCCTTTCTTTAATTCAGACTCTTCATGAGTTGTGTCGATAGATACTTAAACTATTTTATTTGCAAGGGATCCTTCATATGTTCCCTTGAGCCCTTCTTGTTGAGTAAGAGAAATATCATCCAATGTATTTTTTTTTCTTATACCAAAGCTTCAAAAAATTCTTTGCACATTAATATTACTTGAAACCCTAGGTCCATCCAAGTATATCTCAAAACAATATCCACATTTTCCATATATATAGCATGAAAATATGAATGCAACACATATTTGTCCATAGTAATATATAAATATTTAAAATTTGAACATTTTCACCATCAATTTATGTGCTTTATGGGGACTTGCAACCTTTTATCCATCTTAACATTTATGAAATTATGTTTGCTATTAGGGTTTATAGAAACAATGCCATTCTCTTGTCAAATACATTCATGAACATGTAATATGGATTTGTCACATGAAAATAAAATCTTATGGATCTCATTATCCTTCTTCACAACATTAGATCACCTGTCTAAAAATGCATTTCATATTCTTCATCGGAAATATTTATTAACTCCATAAAGAAAAATGTTTGACCCCATATAACTACTTCATCTGTTAAATTATAACATATTTACCTTTTTCAAAGTGTCTAACTTTTCTTATAATATTCGATGTATTCTGGAATATTAGGACCATCATCTTTTCCTGTAAAATACATTTTATGCAATTCACACAACCATCACCGGAAGAACCCTTAAACAACTGATTTTAGATCAACAATAACTTTACTTCCTAGACTTCGATTTGGATGATTTTTTTTTGAAATTCAGTATTTTCATGAGAGGAAATCATATATATAACTATCATCTGCAAATTATGTACATATTTTTTTTAAATTTATCTAAAAATTTCCGTCCTTTTTTTTCTCCAAAAAATTGTAAAAATAAAAAAAGTCCCCACTTTTTAACCCAATAAAGGGCTCTGATCCTTACCTATAATTTGAACCACAACATTAATATAGAACCCTTATACTTAAAAAATAACCAGAATACATTCACCACAAGAATATCACCAAGGTATAGAGAAATACCCTTAAGGTAGGGTAATGCCATCAATTACTCCTTAAGGAATGAATCTTTCCACAAGCCATGCTACAAAAATTTCCCTCCAACATACTTCACAAACAATCTCATTCCATTGTTTTAAATTCTTTATATAGTTTCTATCCAACCTTATAGGTACTATTTAGAAAAGGATCTTTCTAGTAGGTGGAACCTTCTAGATACTTTCTAAAAATAAATATTCTAGTAGGTAGAACCTCCTAGTAATCCCCTATACAATTGTTGATTTTCACAGTACATGGGTCTTATTTAATAAATGTCTTCAATACATATCATTATCCCTTTGGGTACCTCCCTAGGTACATTACATGTTCCTTGAACAAACCATCGGCAGTTGGTGCAAGGTATGCCTTGACCTTCATTGATAACTTTCTAGGTATACTTGGGTATATTTATTGAAGAATAAGGATGATGTATTTGAAAAGTTCAAGGAATTTAGGACCTTAGTTGAAAATCAATCAGGTCGAACTTCAAATATTTAATGTTAGACAATGGAGGAGAGTAGATAGGCAATGATTTTGAAAAATACTTTCCATAGAATGGTATCTCTTTGTAGAGATCTGTACCTCACACACCTTAGTAGAATGGTGTTGCTGAAAGAAAAAATAAAACTTTGGTTGAAATGCCATGTTGTTTGCTTCAGGCCAAAGGTCCATTGACTAAATTTTTGACAAAAGGTTTCTATTGCTCAAATTATTCGTTAAATTCATTTCTTATTGAAGTTGTCTGCGATGTGACTGTAGTTGAAAAATGGAGTGAAATAAAACCCTTAGTTGGACATATTAGAACCTTTAGATCCATAGCTTGAGCTCACATTCTAGGTTACAGAAGAACAGAACTAGATGTGAAGAGTCACGCTTGTACCTTGATGGGATACTATTAAGAGTCAAAGGCCTATGGGGTTTTTCACCTTGTCAAATATGAGACAATATACATATTATACGTTGTCATTTATGAGAAGACTTAAGGTATCACTATCTTGAATTTTTCTTTTGGCTTTTTGAGAAATGTTTTTTGGAAATTATAGGGAATTTTGGATCCACTAACTACATGATTGTTAACTGGACAAATGAATTCTTTAGTCGACACAACCTATAGTCAAATTTTCGCATAAGAATTGACCACAAGTTTTGGAACCCTTGTTAAACACACTTTTGGTAATCTTGGTATAGTAACTAGAACAAAAGGGACCTATCTTCCCAAATGGGTGACCAAGACAATTGAAGCTGTTGGACTTGATGTGGGAGATATAAATATCCAAAGAAAAACTAGAAATGGAAAATAGTTTGGTTGTGTTTCTTTAATGGTGCATGTGATCGAGGTATATATGTAGATGCACATGGTTGACCTGAATGGGAGAATTTTGTGGCTAACAAGTATCACTCCTTGCTGAAGAATGACACATGGAATTTAGTTCCTCGATTGTAAGGAAATAATTTGGTGAAGTGTCAATGGGTTTAAAAGAACAAATTCACATTTGAAAGCATTTTATAAAGACATAAGGTTTGTTTGGTAGCTAATGGATTTTCTAAACAAGAAAACATTGGCTACATTGAAACCTTTGGCCAATTACAAAGATGAACTCTATTCAACCGTTTCTTTCTCTTTTTGCTCACTTTGGATGGGAGGTCCATGAGATGGATACCAAACGTGCCTTTTTACATGGTAATCTCCCTAAATAGATTTATATGGAGAAATCCCCTAGTTTTGAAGAGGATGACAGTCTTGTGTGTGCACTGAAGAAATACTTGTATGGTTTGAAATAGGTTCCCATGGCATGGTATGAGAAGGTTGATCACTTTTTCCCTAGTCTTAGTTTCAAAGTATTTGATATCAATATCTATGTATTGCATACAAATGGTGAAATTTCACTAATTGTTAAATTGTATGTGGATGACCCAGTCATTACTTGAGGCAATGCTAATTTGATTTTGGGTTTAAAGAAACTATTAACAAATACATTTGAGATGACTTATCCTGGTTTGTTGCATTTATTTTTGGGCATCCAATTATTATAAATGGATGACAATATCTTTATTTCTCAAGCCAAATATGTGTGGAATATTTAACATAAGTTCAGAATGGAAGACCGTAAACCATGCACTACAACTTATCAGTCAAGAGTGTTGATGACCAAAGAGTGCGACTCTCCAAAATTTGATGCTACACTCTATCAACAATTTCTTGGTAGTCTTATCTATGTAACTCATGGTCAACCTAGAATTTCCTTTGTTGTTAGTGTAGTTCCTCAGTTTATGCAAAATACTCAAGAATGTCACCTTAAGGCTACAAATAAAATTGTTTGTATTTCAAGGAAACTTACCATCGTGATATAAAGTATGGTAGTGATAAAGTGAACCAATTAGTTGGTTACACCTACTTAAATTGGGTTGGATATGGTGGAAATAGGAGCTTCGCACTTGTATATATGTTTTGTCTTGGTTATAGACTCATAGTTTGGTCTTGTAAAGAGCATGTGGAGCTTCACGTTCATTACCCAAGACAATTGATATATGATAGTGGTGTGACACAAGCCTAGTAGGTGTTAGATCGACTTGTTGTTGAAAGCACACAACAAAAGCACAAATACAACACATAAGCAAGAATCAAAGAATTATGGCCTTCTATTAATTAGGGAAATCAAATACAATGTTTGTTTATAATGCAGAGTCAATGCTCTGTTTCAATCAATTTCTTAGTGGACTGTTCTTCCTCTCTCACTCCCTTTCTCAGGAGTTTCTTTTCCAAGGGTTCAATATTCTCTTCTTTGGTCACAGATTGGTATTTATAGATGTTTTATGGCACAAACTCCTTCTTAATCCTTCTTGTAGAAGTCTCTCGATGCTTCGTGATACAACTCACTTGCATTAAATATTCACCTGCCCTCTTCAACACATCTTTCCATCTAGCGTTATGCAACAACCACCATAAATGCACAATAAATGCTCCAACTACCTCATGAGATGCGCGTTCTTCTGTTCTGGTTTTCTCGTTAGCCACTTTCTATCGTCGTCGACTCAAATCTTGACTTTGTTTTGGTTCCATCGTCTGATCCCCAACTTACTTCCTCCCGTCGACTAATCTTCTGACTAATATCTACCCTCGACCATAACTAGTTGATATATTTACAAATTCCTTTCATTGACTACTCTTCTTGCGCTCGTCTGGAGGTTGTAGAACATCCTCCAGACAACTTTAGTCATCTTATATACGAGTGGTCAGATAGGACCCGATGCCCCTACATTAGTCTCCTTGGGTTGAAAAGAACTACGCTCAATGTTCTTCATTTCCTTGAGCTTCTCCTTTGAAATCCATGTCTCATCTTCCCATTATCTGTCCCTCCATTGGACCAAATATTCATTCCACTTTTGGATTCTAGTCCTTTTGACTTCACACTTGTCAAGGACTTCAACAATCTCCTCCATCGATCAGTCTGGTAATTGACCTTGCCAATCGATGCTCGACACCCTTCTCCGATGGTTGATCCTTATTCGTACTTGTACAAGTCGACAATGTTGAGCATCAATGAAATGTTCAACTCCTCCAACATCTCCAATGCATAAGCATTATTAGAAATTTTCTTTAAGATTTTGCATGGTCCAATCTTCTTTAGCTTCAACTTGTTATATGTTCCCCTTGGGAACCTCTCCTTCCTTAGATGTGTGTATACCAAGTCGCCTTCTGCAAAATATTCATTAGAGTAAATTTGGATGAAAAATGGTCCGCCCAACCCTAATTCAAATTCCATGTCATCATGTATTAGCCAATCAAAATGCTTAAAAATTCAAAAGAGGTGCATATAAAAAAATTGGAGGGAAAAAACAAAAACTACTTTTTTGGATCGTATTTTCAATTGATCTCTTTGTAGATTTACTCAAATTTCAAGTGGGATCACTCGTTGGATGCAAAACTAAATTTTGCATCCAACGAGTACCCAAATTGCATACTTTTAACATCATCTACGTCATGAAAATTAAAAATACCCGAAAACACGTTTTTTCTCTCACTAAAAACACATTTTTTTTATATGTATTTTCAATTTTTCATGATGTGGATGTTGTCAAAAGTATGCAACTTAGGTACTTGTTGCATGTATAATTTAATTACGCATCCAATGAGTGGTCCCACTTGAAATTTGAGCAAACCTACAAGAAGATAAGTTGAAAATACGATCCAAAAAAGTAGTTTTTGTACTCTTTCTCTACTATTATTTTATTATTTTCCTTAGGATTTCCTTAGGAGGACCATTTTTCATCCAAATTTCCTCTAATGACAGTCATCTCTTCCGATCGACCCTTAACTTATAAGCATCATTGCTCTTCTCTAGCTGTCGTCTCACCTTGTTGTGCACTTCCTTCATATGGTTGAAAAACGACTTTGCGTAGGCGCTCTGCTACGTTCTTGTCAACAACTTGACTAAGTTGGATACTCCATGTTGTTGGGATTTTCCTATACTCCATCCTAGTCCTAACAACATTTTCCATTTTTTCATTTTCAATCATGCATGCATTTTGCATGCAGGCATGCAATTGCATGCATCCCAGTCATCAGTCCCAACACCTAGCCCTCAATTAGCTAGCCCCAGGAGCTTCTTTCTGATTAGTTTTAGCCCTCCTAGTGCTTAGTGAGCCCTCCTTTCACCTACCACTTGGGAAAGACCCCCTCTCTCACCTACCACTTAGTTTCACTTCAGTTAGTTGAGTTATACTTAGTTGCACTTCAGTTAGTTGAGTTATCTTTAGATCTTTCCTTGATTTAAGGCTAGATTGATTCCTCAACTGACTGTATCACTCCGATGGACCTCCAGTGAGACTAGACTGCCTATTCTGACTCCAGTTAGCTCCTCATGCGCCCTCCACTAAGCATCCTTCACTACATTAGTGCTTCCATGTGCCAGTTACACCTACCACACTCAGTTAGACTCAGTTTGACACCTGGTTGACCGTTACTTGTGCATTGATGACTCCACTGATGATGATAAGGACTCCTAGTTGTGATTTGATTACACTCCACTGATATTTTGATCTATCCATGCAGGGTAATTCGAATTACACCCCTGGTATTCGAATCCTGTGCATTGTATCATTATTGTTTATTATTCAGATTAATGAAACATGTGTGATCATTCTGCTCCTATCTGAGTTCTATTGCATCTTGTTCTGCTGCTCTTTCTTTCTGCAATTCTTTCTTGTGAGGTATTCATCAACTCTTAGATCTTCTATGGGAATTTCACATGGTATCAGAGCATGTTGAGAGTATAGTCTATCTCCATTCTTGAGAGTTTTTTGCAAGTAATTCGAAGTTCCAACAGTTCCAGTAGTTTCACCTTGTATTCGCTCCAGCAGTTGAGATGAGCAATTCGAACACTCCGCTCACTCCTAGAATTCTTACTCCTTTCAATTACTTTGATTGGAAGATTGATATGGAAATGTCCTTGAGAAGAAAATCTCTACACAGGATAACAATGGGAAGAGAAACCAAACCAAATTCAGATGTGGAGAGAACCAAGCATCTGAATCGATTAGATGAAGCCTTTGGTTACATGTGCATTCATATTTCTAGAGATCTACTGTTTCATCTCGAAGGGTTGAAGACTCCAAGAGAGTTATGGTTGAAGTTAGAGGCCCTCTTTGGAAAACAAGATGAGCTAAGAGGCCATGCTCTGGAGAATGAATTGGTTGCCCTACAACCAAGCAGTTTTGAGACCATTCAAGAATTCTTCTCGAAATTCAAAGCTTTGGTTATGCAATGCAAGCAGTGTGGCATTGAGAAAAAGGAAGAGCAATTGGTGTTCTCCATTCTTAGTAAACTAGGATCCGAATTTTATGTCTTTTTATCTACCTTCCACACTGGACGAATTCAATCCCTGGATGGAAGAAGCCCACCTTAGAAGTTTTTACTGCAGCCCTCATCCAAGAACAAGCCAAATTGATCCAAATGGGTGCCATCAGTGCCTCCAAGGATCAAGCTCTTTTAGTTGGAGATGCAAATAGTGCGAATAAGAAAGGGAGGCATAAAATCAAGGACAAGAAGCCATCTAAACCTAAGACGAATGCCAAGTCAAGTCTATCAAAAGGGGCCTCCAGCTCCAAGAAGGAAAAACATAAAAGATCTGATGGATCTAAGTGTCCCTATTGCAAGAAAGGGAACCACCCTGAGAGAGCTTGCATGCACAAGAAAATAGATCAACTAACCAAGCTTCTTGAACATAACAAAATTGCTATTCCAAAAGATGCAAAAGTGTCTGATTCTGAAAGTGGATCTGATGGTCATGAGGATTGACATGCATTGATGGCTGTATTTTCAAAATCAAAGGCCCTCCTCATAGATTTTGGAGCCTCCAACCACATGGTTGCCTCTGAAGAATCATTTTCTTCTTTAGATCTCAAAGATGGGCGTACTATTCACATGGGAGACAACTCTTAGATCTCTGCCAAAGGGTTGGGTACCGTACATATGGAGCATGGCAAGTTCAAGAATGTTCTATTCGTTCCCTCCTTGACAGCAAATTTGTTGTCTGTATATCAGATGACTCACACCAGATCACCAAAGAAGGTGACTTTTGGTCCCGACACAGTTGAGATTACAGAGATCTCTACTGGGAAGACTATAGCCAAAGGGTTTGCAATCATGCCTCCAAGGCATATGAGTTCTCACATTTTCTGCCCTTCTTTCTTCCTACTCCTTCAGAATCTGATGAAGATCCGGGTGACTCTTCTTCTAATGAAGATGAAGATGAAGATCTTGATGTTGAGATCAAAGTTCAAGAATATTCAGATTCAGATCTAGAACCAACACATGTTCTCAATCAAGATCCAAGGCCAATATGGGCTCACACAGTCCTTGCAGCTACTGGGAACACAGTTGAGGATTCATCTGATCACATAACTATCGGATTTTAGCATCATGCCAACCTTGCATTATTCCATCTACCTCTTCCTGAGAGATGCAGCATGATGGTGGGGTTCACTCTTCCAACCCTTGGGAAGACTCATCATGATCCATTCGTTCCAGTAGCAGAAAGGTTTCCTGAAAGACTTTCTTCGTCCAATACATCCTCTACACAGTGGGAGGCACATCAAAAGACCAGATCCAGATCTAGCACCTGCATTGACATCCTGCAAAGGATCAGCTTGCCGAGGTTTTTGAAAATTTTTTCACTAAGGAAAGCTTCTTCCTTTTCTGCTTAGTATGATGGTTCTTTGAGTTATTTACTGTTCTTTTGAGGGGGGTAATTTTTCCCATGAGGTTTTCCCCATTTCCTCGGTTTATGGACAATTCTTATTTTTATCATTTATTTGATTGTATGGGTTACCTTTGGTCCTAGTTACCAGGGCCCGGGATGGATTAAGGGGGGGTGTTGGGATTTTCCTATACTCCATCCTAGTCCTAACATCATTTTCCATTTTTTCATTTTTAGTCATGCATGCATTTTGCATGCAGTCATGTAATTGCATGCATCCTAGTCATCAGTCCCAACACCTAGCCCTCAGTTAGATAGCCCCGAGAGCTTCTTTCTGATAAGTTTTAGCCCTCCTAGTGATTAGTTTGCCCTCCTTTCACCTACCACTTGTGAAAGGCGCCCTCTCTCACCTACCACTCAGTTGCACTTCAGTTAGTTGAGTTATCTTTAGATCTTTCCTTGATTTAAGGCTAAATTGACTCCTCAACTGACTGTATCACTCCGATGGACCTCCAGTGAGACTAGACTGCCTATTCTGACTCCAGTTAGCTCCTCATGCGCCCTCCACTGATCCTCATTCACTACATTAGTGCTTCCATGTGATAGTTACACCTACCACACTCAGTTAGACTAAGTTTGACACCTGGTTGACCGTTACTTGTGAATTGATGACTCCACTGATGATGATGGGGACTCATAATTGTGCTTTGATGACACTCCACTAATATTTTGATCTATCCATGTAGGCTAATTCGAATTACACCCCTGGTATTTGAATCCTGTGCATTATAGCATTATTGTTTATTATTCAGATTAATGAAACATGTGTGATCATTCTGCTCCTATCTGAGTTCTATTGCATCTTGTTCTGCTGCTCTTTCTTTCTACAATTCTTTCTTGTAAGGTATTCATCAGCTCTTAGATCTGCTATGGGAATTTCACACATGTAGAATTCTTCCATGCACAATCTAGAATGGACTCATCCCATTCGATCTGTTTACAAATTTATTGTATGCAAACTCTGCTTGTGCTAACACATTCTCCAACTGCTTTGGTCGGTCAATGGTCAAGCATCTCAGCAAGTTTCCCAAACTCCTGTTCAGAACTTCAGTTTGCCCATAAGTTTGCAGATGGAATGAAAAATTGAACTGCAACCTCATGATAGGATTCTTCCACAAGGTTCTCGAAAAATGACCCATAAACTTAGTGTCTATATCTATAGTGATACTCTTTGACAGTCCATGCAATCTCAGGACTTCTTTGAAAAACATAACAACAATCCTGGTGGCATCAGTTTTCCTCATACAAGGAATAAAGTGAGCCATTTTCGATAATATTTTGACTACCACAAATATGGAGTTGTTAACTTGCTGTGTCTTCGGCAATACGAACAAAAAATCCATGCCGATATTCGCCCACGAAACAGTCGACACTAGCAATGGTGCATACAGTCTTGTATTTTGACTCCTTCCTTTGGCATGTTGGCATATCCTACACTGTCGGACCAACTTCTTCATGTCAGTTTGTTAGGAACCCGTGTCAACCCTTCTCTTTACTATGTTAGTATATTTTTGTTGGACGCATATGCTTTGTAAGTCGTCCTGTAGTATTATATGTCCCATGGTTTTGACTCATAGTATTGGGCATAGACTTAGTATATAAGTGTGTGTTGAGGTCATTGAAGGCACCATGAAGTTAATTGTATTGAGCATGCTCAAAGGAGGTTTCCCCCTTGAAGTGGCCCGTGATCAATATAAAAGTGATTCTGAGTTCTATTATTTCTGATATCTCGTGTATTTGCATTAATTAATTATTGCAGGTTCATCACATCTGGTATCAGAGCACTTTCTTGGGCTCGCTGGGTGAAATTTCTGCCAATTTTTTTTTTCGCGTCTGTTGCAGGTTCGGATTTGGGAATAATCCTTATCCGCTCAACTGTGGGAAGTACTTGGGCATAAGCCCTAAAACTCATTGTGAGGAGTACCACCGGAACCCCGAAGTAGCTGGCCCATTGAGAGGACCTGCCAGCGAAAAGGGCAATGACCCCTACCTGATTGACTAGTTCCCACTCGTGAGGTAAACCAAGAGCTGTCGTTTGTGGCAAAGCGGTTATCAGTTTTACTTGAGCCATGGAGTGAGGGGTACTGCTCCAATACGAAATCCGTCAGACAACATTGGTGGCCGAGTGAAACCCCTGAACTGTTAGGAAGCTGCACATACCTGGGGTCCATATCTATTTTCAGCTGAACTGTTGTCGATCACTGCTGCGCCATTTTAGATCCAGCCGTTCAGATCCATTCTGAAAGCCGTTCCAGATCCAACCGTTTTCAATCCATTCAGCGCTGTTTCAGATCCCTTTATTTTTGCTCACTTCTGGGCCGTTGTAGATTTATCTGTTCCAGATCCCTTGTTTTCACTCTGTTTCCCTTGAAATTTTCAGGGAACCCCTGTCATCCCATTCTGCATATTTCATTCCTGAGGACCCTATCCCCAATTTCCCTTCCCAAAGCCCGAAATCCCACATTTTTCTATTTTTAGGGTTTGCCATAACTTCCTCAGATTTCACCCAATCACCTTCAAATTTTACCACAGAGTTCCTTTCTGAATTCTGCTTCTTTGTCCCCCTCTGCCAAATTTTCCCATTCTTTCACCCCGCTTCTGAAATCCTCATTTTTGCTTCCCTGTCTATTCGACAGTGTCCAAAACCTAGTCAAACCCCAACTACCCTTTAGATTTTTTCCCAAGTCCAGATTTTCCTTTACTGAAGCCGTTTCTGTTTTTGTTTTCCTACCTAGTCAACCAAAAAAAAAAAAAAAACTCCTGGTTATGGTTGTCACCCGTGCAGGAGCAAAAACCATGGAAGACGCACTTGCAGCCATCCAAGCCAAACTCCAGGATCTGGATGAAAAATTTCTCGGCCTCCATCTTGAACATTCAGCTATGAACAACAAACGACAGTTCGAGTCTTCATCAGACAATGGGTTCTCTTCTTCTAGCAATTTTCGTGGTCCGAAGCTTGATTTTCCTCGCTTCAATGGTACTGATCCGACTGGATGGATATACTGAGTAGAACAATATTCAGTCTGCATAATACTTTTGATGTCCAGAAAGTTCCACTTGCATCCTTTCATTTGGAACAAGAAGCCCTTCAATGGTATCGTTGGTACATCAAAGCTCATCCCGAGCCAAACTGGACAGATTTTTTCCAACTCCTTTTGCCATGATTTGATCCTAGTGCTTTTGATGACTTCACAGGAGCACTCACTAAACTGCACCAAATTGGCACGGTGAGAGAGTATCAAACAGAATTTGAGAAACTGGCCAATCACACCGAAGGATTGTGTGATGAATTCTACAGGAGTTGTTTTATGAGTGGTCTCAAGGATGAAATCCGCTCCGAGGTCAAAATGTTCTGTCCCAACACAATGATGGAAGTCCTAGGGTTGGCTAAGTTGGCAGAGGACAAGATCGCAGCTCAACAACGCTCCAAACCCACCTTTTTTCCCTTCAGAAATATGGGTTCCCAACGACCTCCCATCACGCCTGCCCCACAACCAACTCCTATCAAGCATTTGTTTGAAACAGAGATGCAGGCACGCTGAGAAAAAGGGCTTTGTTATAATTGTGATGAGAAATTCACTCGGGGACATAGATGTGTTCAACAAAAGCTCTATCTCTTGGATGTGGATTCTTCGCCTGCCTCAGAACTTGATGAAGAAGCTCCAGATACAGTAGATGATCAGGTCGATATTCAACACCCGCTTGTTGACACCCCATCTCAGGACGACCCACTCGAGCTCTCTCTCCATGCTGTAACCAGCGTCACCACCTCACAAACAATGCGAGTCAGGGGATACTTCAAGAAGCTCCCTCTTACCATACTCATTGATTCTGGTAGTACTCATAACTTCATTGACCCCGGATTGCCAAACAGGCTGATTGTTTTGTCCATCCTTGCTCCAACTTTGAAGTCATGTTTTCCAATGGGGGCACCTTACCTTGCAAGGGGAAGTGTCACAATGTGCGTATCTCTATGGAATATTATAACCTGCGCTCTGACATGTTTGCCTTGTCCTTAGGCGGATGTGATGTGGTTTTGGGCATTCAATGGTTACGCACACTTGGCCCCATCTCATGGGATTTTTCAGAACTTTGGATGCAGTTTTCAGTAAATGGGGCACAACACAAATTAATAGGCTTACAACCAGGTTCTCTTTGCATCATCAGTTCACATCACCTGGAAAAAATCCTTAATAAGAATTCACATGGTATCATCGCTCAACTCCATTCCCTTCAAATGCACCCATCAATGGTCTCCACTTCTTCCTTGGATAGATATGCAGGTGTCTTTGCTGAACCAATGAGCTTTCCGCATTCAAGAGACCTTTCCGGTAAGAATTTAGTCGCCTCTACCTCTCAGCAGGAATTGATGGCTATTTTGCATGCAATACAGAAGTGGCAGCCATACCTATTAGGGAATTATTTCTGCATCAAGACTGATCTCCAGAGTCTGGAAAATTTTCTAGAACAATGGGTCTCCTCCCCAACACACTTGAATTGGGTTATCCAACTCATGGGTTATCCCTATGCGATCACTTACAAGAAGGGTAAGGACAATAGGGTGGCAGATGCTCCTTCTCGCACAATTGATGACCCAGTTTCTCTTACAGCTCTTTCTCTGCTTGTTCCAAATTGGTTGCAATATGTTCAACAGGGCTATCTTTTCTATAAACTCCATGCTTCTTCATCAGTAGGGCACTCTGGGTTCTTCAAAATGTATGACCGGAAACAATGTAACTTCTTTTGGTCGGGCTTGAAAATGCCAATTCAACAGATGGTGGCTGACTGTGATACTTTCCAGGTCAACAAGGGTGAAACGCCACTCCTTTCGGGATTGCTCAAACCCTTGCCCATCCCTACACAGCTTTGGCCAACTATTTCTATGGATCTCCTAGCAGCGCTATGGTGGTGCAATACCACATCTCAAAGGACACCATATGAAGCAGTCTATGGACAGACACCGCCAGTTCTTCTTCCATACACCCTTAGCAGTTCCCCAGTTCAGGAAATTGACTAAGTTCTTCGAAACCGCGATCAGATTCTTCTCATTCTGCAGGACAATCTTCACATGGCCAGAATTCGCCTGAAACAACAAGCCAACCAACACCGTTCTGAGCGCATTTTCAGTGCAACTGATGGGGTTCTTCTTCGTCTACAGCCTTCCAAGCAATCCTCTTTGACACTCCAAAGGTGTCAGTGGCCCGAAATGCAACCCGAGGATGCTACCGGGGAACCACTTCTTCAGATTCTGCAGCAATTTCTCCAACCAAAGCTTTGAGGACAAAGCTTTTTCTAAGGGAGAGGGGATGTTAGGAACCCGTGTCAACCCTTCTCTTTACTATGTTAGTATATTGTTGTTGGACGCATATGCTTTGTAAGTCGTCCCGTAGTATTATATGTCCCATGGTTTTGACTCATAGTATTGGGCATAGACTTAGTATATAAGTGTGTGTTGAGGTCATTGAAGGCACCGTGAAGTTAATTGTATTGAGCTTGCTCAAAGGAGGTTGCCCCCTCGAAGTGGCCCGTGATCAATATAAAAGTGATTCTGAGTTCTATTATTTCTGATATCTCGTGTATTTGCATTAATTAATTATTGCAGGTTCATCACACAGTTTCCAATCCTGGCCAATAATACTTCTCCTCAACCAATGCCTTGGTCTTGCCGATGCTAAAGTGTCCTTCGAGTCCTCCATTTTGCAACTCCCTTATCAATTTTTCTCGAACATACCCTCTTGAAATACACAACTGATGGCCTTTGAAAAGGTATCCCTTCTGGATAAAATAATCCAAGTATGGGGTTCTGTCAACATTTCATGGTTCCTCCACTTCTTCCATGTTTTAGCAAAATATTCATCAACCTCATAGTCAGATTTTATCAACTCTAACCTCGTCGATTGAACAATCATCGTTCCCAGCAATGCAACTCTTTGAATCAATGTATCAGTGACTTTGTTGGTCTTTCCTGACTTATGCTTCAACACAAAAACATAGCTTTGTAAGAAATCGACCCATTTCATGTGCCTCTGGTTCAATTTGGTTTGTGTATTTAGATACCTCAGAGCCCAGTGGTTAGTGAACAACACGAACTCTTTGGGAAACAAATAATGCCTCTACCTCTCTAATGCATGTACAAGGGCATAAAATTTCTGGTCGTAGACCAAGTATTTTTTCTTAGTGTTGTCCACCGTTTCACTAAAGAATGCAATTGGTCGACCTTCCTGGCCCAACACTGCTCCAATTTCCAATCCACTTGCGTCGCAATCGACCTGAAACACTTTGTCGAAGTTTGGGAGAGATAAAACCAGTCTCCCCGTCACTTTCTGTTTCATATTCTCAAATGCTCGTCGGTCAAATTTTTCCCACTTGAACTTTCCCTTCTTCATGGACGTCGTCAATGTTGCACATATTTGACTAAAATAGGTGATTAAATTCCTATAGAAACTTGCAACTCTATGAAATTTTTTTACCTCTATGGCGCTCGTCGGCTGAGGCTACTCTAAGATAACCTTGACTTTCTCCAGATCCATATTTAGTCCTTGGATGGAGATTATGAATACCAAATAGACCAAATCCTCCCTCATGAAGGAACATTTATGTAGGTTTACCAACTACTTTTCTTGACTCAACTTCTGCAGTACTTGCTTCAGATGATCCAAGTGTTCGACCTTAGTCTTACTAAAAATCAGAATGTCATCGAGGCAGACCACGACAAGCTTTCCCAGAAATGGATTCAAAACCTCATTCACCAGCCTCATGAATGTACTTGGTGCATTGGTCTGTCCAAACGGCATAACCTACCACTCATACAACCCTTCATCCGTCTTGAAGGTCGTCTTACACTCATCACCTTCCCTATTCCTGATATGGTTATATCCTCTCTTTAGGTTGATCTTGGTGAAGTATATTTCTCCACTCAAGCAGGCGATCAAGTTCATTCTCGACAATGGAAACTTGTACTTGATAGTAATGTTGTTGATGTCCCTTGAGTCAGTGCACATCCTCTATTCTCCTCCCTTATTTGGTTCCAGTATAGAGTGGTACTGCACACAGAATTAGACTTTCTTTGATCAGTCCCCTATCCAACATCTCCTGGAATTGTCAGTTCAACTTGACGTTCTCGGTTAGTGTCATCCTATGTGACACCTTGTTTGGTAGACTCGATCATGGTATCAAGTTGATCTGGTCTGAGATTCTCCTTATTGGAAACAATCCTATCAACATCTCCTCGACCATTATATCCTTGAAATCTGATAGCACCTCTCTAACTTCAGTCATTACGTCCTTCGTCATCTTGTCGACGCTCAGGGCCTTGGGAATGGCCATGAAGCAATATTGTTTCTTATTTTCCTCCTTTAAGAAATCCTTAGCTGGACACATCAACACTCTCCATTTCCAGTATTTATTTTCATTTACCTGGTGATTTCCATCCTCTACCAAGGGAATCAGTCTGAATTTCTGACCATCCTTCTTGACTATGAGGCGATATTCTTGTGACCACAATACACCATGTTCTGGTCGTACTTCCATGGTCATCCCAAAAACATATGACAAGCATCTATGTGACTTACATTGCACACCACACTATGGTAAATATTTCTCATCTTGAAATTAATTGAGCACTACGTTGTCATCATGACATGGTGACCCTTCTGCAACCACAACACCCAGTAGGAATTCAGATGCAGTTGACACTTCATACCCATCTTTTCAATGAATTTTGTTGAAACTAGATTCTTTGTGCTGCCTCCATCGATGATGGTCATACAACATTTATCTTGGATTTTCACCTGCATTCAAAAGATAGAATTCCTTTGCGATGGATCCTTCTCCTCTTATCGAGCACATTGTAACAACATCCATCAGGTTGTCATATTTCTGCCTCCTTCCACCACAGTCTCTGCTATACTCTCTCTTGCAATCAAAACCGTCTTACCTTCAATTCCCCGACCTTTAGTCTCCTTGCAATATGAAATTTATCTGGGAACTCATGCCTTGTGACCCAACTCCCAACACTCGTAGCAGACTATTTTGGGTTAGTCTGCACGTTGTTCTCCAAAATTTCCCCTTCGACCAAAAGTGCCTCGACTTCTGGGATTTTCTCTTCCCTGTTGGTACTCTGACATTTCTAGTCGTACTTTTGTCTCTTCCCATCTCGTCATTTTCTCCTCTCTTTTCTCCACTAGTCTGTCCTCTAGCGACAACGAAGTTTTGGATTTGAGTAGTCAAATTCCCTCTGCTCACAGAGGTCTTCTTGGACAACTTCTCTTCTGCCTTCAAGATTATTTGGTAAGCCTCCCCGATTTTCTGAACCTCGATAGGATCAACTCGTCCTGAATGACATAATTCAGACCATTCACATATCTGGTTACTGCCTCTTCCCTTTCGTCGGTCTGTCCTTACCTAATAGACAGTCGATAGAATTCCCCAGTGAATTCTTTAATAGTCAACTCCTTTTGTCTCAAGTGTTGCAACGTCCTGAACAAAGCAATCATGTAGTCCATGGGAAGGAACTTATCCTTCAACTTGGAAACCATATTGTCCCAATTTTTCACCTTTTCTTTGCTTTTCTTCACCCTATCATCCTGCACATTGTCCCACCACAATGAGTCATGAAATTTTATCTTCAAACAAGAAACTTTCACCCTTTTTGGGTCTTATATCTTCTCCATATCAAAGTATTTTTCCATTTCTCTTATCTAGTCTATTAGCTCTTTAGGGTTCAAGCTCCTTGAGTAGGTAGATACCTCCATCTTAGACCTACCCTTCATCTTAGACAATACTTTCAACAATATGTCTCCTGGGTCTTCTTCCTCTTCAGCCTTAGGAGTATTTTCTTCATCCTCAACGTTTTCATCAGTATGGTCAAGGGTTTCATCACCAAGTCCTATTTTTGGGGATTCTTTCACAACAATTAACTTGATTTTCAAACTTCTCATGGATTGAACACATTCCTCGAACATGTCCCTGTCAATTGTCACACCTGCACCCCCATGTGGCCTTCGTTCTCTACCACATAAATTAACGCCCCTCTGATCCATTTCTCCCTATTCAACTGACTAGATCACAACTTCCCAATCGTAACTGGGTTACCACCGCCTCTTGCAACTCTACCCAACCGCATCTAGAGTTTCCTTCATGGACAATCACAATTGGATTCTCGCATGGGATACTCTTGCTCTAATACCAACTGACGCACTCCCGATGGGTGTTAGACTGACTTGCTGTTCAAAGCAAAAAAAACCAGAAATACAACACACAAGCAATATGCCAAGAATTATGGCCTTCTATTAATTAGAGAATCAAATACAATGTTTGTTTACAATGCAGAGTCAGCTCTCTATTTCAGTCATTTCTCAGTCGAATGTTCTTCCTCTCTCACCCCTTCGCTTAGGAGTTTCTTCACCAAGGTTTCAACAACCCATTCTTTGGTCACAAAATGGTATTTATAGATGTTCTCTAGCTCAAAATCCCGCTCAATCCTTCTTCTAGAAGCCTCTCAGAGATTCCTGATACAACTCACATACATTAAATACTCACTTTCCCTCTTCAACACATCTTTCCATCTGGCGTTCTGCAACAACCTCCTTAACTGTGCAATAATTTCTCCAACTACTTGTTGAGCTGTGCATGCTTCTATTTTGGTTGGCTAGTTAGCCACTTTCTGTCGTTGTTGGCTCAAATCCCGACTGTGTTCTGGTTCCATCGAATGATCCCCAACTTAATTCCTCTTGTTGACCAATCTTCTGACTGATCTCTGCCCTTGACCACAACTGGTCGATATATTCACGACTTCCTTTCATCGACTAATTGTTTGGAGTTTTTCAACCATCCTCTAGATGACTTCAGTCGTCCTATATGCGACTGGTCACTTCAGGCCCCAATGCCCTTGCATCATGTCGCGAGTCTTGTTTATTATAGGAAATATTAATAGTTAGGGGTTGATATATTTATGAAGTCTATGTTAGAAGTTAGCTTGTGAAACTTTCTATGCTTGGGATTCTAGAAGTTTCAATTATTGGGGGATGGGGGAGGAGTGTGTATATAAGTGACTTATTTCTTGAATATCTAGAGTGTTGAATTGATTGTGAAGGTGAAGTTGTTTGACAACATGATATGTACGTTTGTCACACCTTTAGATGTTTTAGAGATAGTCAATTGAAAATTGACAATTGATTAGGAGAGTTGATTGAATGGTTGATAAAGTGGTTGACTAAGCAATCAACTAGGCATTTGACCTGTTTGGTAGTTAGAAGAAATCGGTCAATTGGTGGGTAGAACAAGGCACAAATCAATGATTTTTATGTGTCCTCAACAATATATGTGAACATAGTCCTCCTCACTTCAAGGTATTTGGTTACCTCTTGGTGCTATATAATATGGCCTTATGGGTTGATATAATAAGAGTGTGCATATGACATATGAACATATGTGATATGTGTTGTGTATGTATATATTTTGGTTTCTTACACTTCTATGTATGTTGGGCTATGCTTGGTTGTGCTTGAGTGTTGTAACTGTGGTTTTAGACACCGCTTATCTTTTAGAATACATGTTGTCTGGTCTATCTAATCCCCTAGTTATCCAACACTTCTAAAGGGATTAAAACTATCGATAAATGATAGTATTAATAGGAAACAATTCATACCACATGGTTCATGGACATAAATACTTTTAGTATATTTAAGCATAATTTTTTGTATATTATAATGGCTTCTTCATTATTTAAAAAATGAAGATGTAAAAAAACCACAAAACACTCAAAATATTTACAATTGATGTCCTATGCCAAAAATGCTAAACAAATGGTCTAAATGCTTACAATTGATGTACTTCTTGCTCCAAATGCTTACAATTGATGTTTGGTGAAAAAAAGCCAAAAACGCATTCCAAATACTATACATATAAGTAACTTAATCTATTGAATCTCTAGAGTGCTGAGTTGATTAGGGAGGGAGGTGTTTGACAACATGATATGTAGGTTTATCACACCTCTAGATATTATGAAGACAATCAATCGACAACTTATGATTGATAGGAGAGTCGACTGAATGGTTGATCAAGTGGTTGACTGGGATTTTGATTGGTCAATCAATTATAAGAAATGAGTCAACTAGTGTGTAGAACAAGGCACAATTCAAGTATTTTTATGCATTATCAATACTTTATGTAGACATAATCTTCAACACTTCATGAAATTTGGTTACATGGTTATTAACAACCAAAATTTTCTCACCAACCTTGTCATCGGTTTCATCACCATTATACATCATAATTGATAGCATTAGTATAATTTCCCATCTCACATAATCCATATGACTTGAGGAAGTGACCAAAATGCCCCAAAAAATGAAAGTCAAACTTAAAAATTGACCATATCTAAAGGATCACACCTTTTCCTTGGAGAGGCATAACCCCGATCGCACATATTGCCCCAAAAGTCATGACCAGGTCCCAAAAAGTGAAATTTTGGTTGTCATTTATCATTTCATGCTTCCACAAGGAAGTTGTGGCTAAAGTGGACACATACCTTGACATGGTCAAAATCAACAATGGATATAACTTCCAAAACCCTAACCTTTTGACTAAACAATCAAGGGAATGGAGAGCATCTAGGTCATTATTTTTTACACTCTTGTGCCTATAAAAGAATCCTTTATGATCACCATTTTATGAATCCCAATTCTCTCACAAACAATGCCGTTATGTTGTTAGATTCTCACTAGAAACAAAAAAGATTCCATATTACACTTTCTACTTTCGCCATAAAAGAGGATCTATATAGGACACTTGGTTGGAGATTGGAGGTCACAAAGAAGATCAACGAACCTTCCCTTGGATCGGTTGCATAGGCTCATTATCCTCTACAAATTGTACCCATGTGTGTCTCTCATTGAATCCTTGTGTGATCAATACTAAAGACACATTCTTCATTATGCAATCTCTTTTGATGGCTTGTTCTTTGATTTATACTTTCATGTATGTTTAAGCGTGTTGAACTTTAACTTAGTTTAGTTTTATTTTTGTTTCCATGCCTTATCTTCTATCAAGGATTGTACAACCCCTTGGTAGGTTCCTTTTACACAAGTGTCTAAAAAATCACATACAACAGATTTTGGTGACCATACTAGGGATTGGATCCATAATCCATCCTTCGTTCTATTTAGACCATCATTTCCATCCATATTTTTAGGTGTTTTGAGTAGGATTTGGCTATGTTTGCATGATGTGTGTTGTCCCCTAGTTGTTGGTAGGCATCCTAGGTGAAAACCCCTAGTTTTTTGCCATAGCCAAAAGCATTTTGATTCTTGTTTTTGCATTTTAGGTCTTGGTTGTAGGTTTCCTTGTGGAATATGACCTTGGTCTCAACCTTTTCTCAAAAAGTCATGATTTAATTCCAAAACTTAGTTTTTTAGGGAAATACAACCAGTTCTAGTTTTGCATTTTCCTTGTTTGGTTTGGTTTTTCATTTTGTGTTCATTTACAGTTCCGTTTTTGTTGTTGGTAACTTGTTTGCTTGCTGTAATAGTTGATTTGTTCTCCTTTGTAAACGATGTAGGTGAAGAAAAGATCAAAAGATCCAAGTATTTGTTGCCTTTAGGGTTATGTTTTGGAGTTACTTCTCAACTTTATTTTTTTGTTTCAACAAGTTTATTTATTGAATCAAGCATTTAGTTGACTAATTGGGTTTGTTTAAAATAAGTTCTTATTGTTGGATGAGAGCCTCTTCTCTTTTGTTTGCAAATCCATTATTAGTTAGCTATTCATTTCACATGTGCATTTGAGATTGCTATTTGCTTGTTGGTAGTGGTACTTTGCTTCTTGGATAAATTTTAGATTTTATTTTAAGAAAGAAACATCACTAGTTTTAGTATTTAAAGTTACTTTCTCTTTCTCTTCATTACTTTACAAGCATTTATATTTCCTTACAATTTCATTTACGTGATGTACACACCACTTGTGCGCACACTTTTCATACCATAATTTCAACACCTTTTGGTTCATGATGCAAAGTGGAGCCTTAAAATCAACCTCTAATCTAACACATTAAATTCCCTCACTTGAGGGCCAAAACAATTTTGTAGTTAGGTTAGGACTTTGTGAATAGGAATCCAAATAAATCCCCTTAGTCACCATACATTTGAGACATAGTGGTTTACTTTACGAACACAAATCCTATTGTATTGGACATGGTCTAGGATAATCTATTAGTAAGCCCATCATTTCAAGGTGGTACGTGTCGAAACCATAACTAAAGGGTTGATTGGGGCACCTTTCCCTTTCAATACCAAATATCATTTGGATCGTGGCTTTTAGCAGAAGGTGTAGGAAACCTATTGGGCATGTCTAAGAATGAGGTAGCCTAGTAGCCATTCTACTAGAAATATTACCTAGAGATGGCTCTCGTAGGTGGGAGGGCTCCTGGAACAAATAACAACAAGTCGATTGGGGACGCCCTCAGTGACCTTATCTATAACTATTCCATTTGTACCTTCACTCGCTTACTTGGTGGGATTAAGACCTCATCCATGTTTAGCATTTGGAACGCCCTTGTTTGAATTTCTACTGCTTTCTCGTAAGTGGACTTGGAAACCCTCTATTTGCGAAAGATTGATTTTTCACACCTTTTTGCTTTGTTGTAGTTCTCCTTTTAGGGATAGTGTGTCTTTTCTATTTATAAGCTGTTAATTTCCTATTTACTCTTTGTCTAGATTACATCATCGACTACACCCATGTGGTAATTGTTCTTCAATTTAGCATTATTTATTGAGTAGATATTCTTGATTTGAGAATTTATTTAATTGGCCTTATTGTTGAGCTATCTAGTTGGATTTGTAGTCTCAAGCCATGTCACCATAGCTCCTTCATGTTACTCTCGCAGAATTCAAGGACATCCCCCTCTTTATGAGATTTATGGTGGGACCATTATCCCACCTCAACATGTGAGAATTGAACAACCTTCGTTACCCCCTGGTTTCCCTTCAATATCCTTGGTTTTAATCTCCTCCATAACGCTTCACTAGGTAGGAAATATTATATCACATGAGTTCAAATTGGGTGATTTAATACTTTAAAAAACTGAAAAAATATATTTCCTAATATATAAGGGTCAAGGGGTATTTTTAACATATTAAAACCATATAGATATTAGGGGGAGTTTATAATTATGTATATAGGGGCTTGAATAGGGTATTGAGGGGTTTGAATCGGTACTTTATGTTTGAAGTTGCTCTAAATATGATAGTGTGAAAAGTCATATTGGTGTTTAAATAAATATGTTATATGTGTGAAGGTGGTGTTAATCCAACTGTGTTTGGACTTAGAGTGGTGTTTGATTAGGTACTATTTATGAGTGAATGTGGTGTGAAGTTTATTGGAACAACTATGTGTAATGTCAACTTGTGTTCAGACGGTTGTTCCCCACCTTGAAATATTTTCTCTCACTAAGATTTCATATTTCACCTTACAAGGTTTCTAGAGGTTATAATATTTGTGCCATGTCACCATACTAAGGTTAAAGATAAAAAGGGTATTAAAAACTTAATGGAAAAATGGATACATAGGATATCTAATTAAAATAAGTTTTTTTTAATTGGAAAGGTGTATTGGGAGGGGGGTTCAACAAAAGGATTTTGGAGGTATTCCCTAATATCAAGTGAAATTAAGGGTATTCTATAATATCCTATGATCACACGTGTTATGTCATAGGTTCATAGAGAGAACCCCCCAAGGTTACATATCTTATGATCACTTTGAATCTTGCATTGAAACTAGGCCTATAAATACTCATTTGAAAGATCGATTTGTCTATTAAACCCTGCAAAAGAAATTTTCTTAATTATAGTTTATATGGGGAATTTATCATCACCCAAGTCATTTTGTCCTTTTATATCATTTGAAAACTTTGTTATTTGTTGAAAGTTAAAAATTCACAAAAAAATCAAAGTTTGAAGTTACCCAAAAAGAAAGTGAAAAAATCACTCAAAATTGAAAGTTTGAAAATGGCCCGAAATTGGAAGTTTGAAAATGGTCCTAAGTAAAATTCACCCAAAATAGTGGAAAACATGGGTTTTTTCAGTGTTCATAAAATGCTCATAACTTATGATCTCGAACTCCATTTTGGGAATTCTTTATACCATTGGAAAGGTGTCTCTGATCTCTATGAATTTTTTGCTATAGGTTTTCCATGACTCCTCACCATTTATCCCTAAGTATTTTTTGAAAAAAAATACTTTTCTTATTTCAAAGTTTCAAATTCATTGACTCAGTGAAAAATATTGAGCTCAGAGTTGTTAAAATGTACATAACTTTTGATCCCGAACTCCGTTTCGAGAATTTTCTATACCATTGGAAAGGTCTATTTGAGATACATGACTTTTTTTTTTATAGACTTTTCAGGATTCCTCACCATTTATCAATGAGGGTGTTTTGAAAACTTTTACCTTTTTTATTTCAAAGTTTATATTTTAACTCAAAATAGTGAAAAATCTGAGTTGTTTTGGAATTCTTAAAATACTTGTAACTTTTGATTTGAACTTAGGTTTGGGAATTGTTTATACCCTTGGAAAGGTATTTATGAGTTATATGAATATTTTATGACAAATTTTTAATTATTCCTCAACATTTATCACTGAGGGCATTTTGAAAACTTTTACTTTTCTTATTTTTTCAGGCGTTTTTGAAAAAACTTTACTTTGCTTGAATGTGAAAGTTTTACCCAAAATTGAAAGTTTTAAAATGCCTTGAAATTGAAAGTTTCAAAATTAAATGAAATTGGAAGTTTGAAAATGGCCCAAATTTGAAAGGAAAAAAATCACCCAAATTGAAAGTAAAGTTCTCCCAAAAGTGAGAAATTCCCCTGAAATAGTGAAAAATCTGCTTTTTTCAATGATTTTAAAATGTGCATGGCATTTGATCTCAAAATTTGTTTTGATCATGTCTTATACCATTGGAAAGGTCTCGCCAACATCTATAAATTTGATGTTCCATGTTTTTATTGATTCTTCACCATTTATCCTAGTGAGGTCATTTTGAAAACTTTTATGTAGCGATGCAAAATGAAGACCAAAGTTATAGAACCTAACAAATTTTTAACACCTAATTTGTAAGGTATTCTCATTTACATAAAGTAGGTATTAAATATTTTTATTTCCAACACAAAGATAGTTCATTTCTTATTAATGCATGCAATTACATGAAATGAAAACATGAGGACATATAGAAGCAAGGGAATTCAACGTAGTAAAGACCAGAGTTCAAAGTTTTAACAATATCAACTATAGAAGGGACAAAGCATTGAAGAGCATGGACCCATTACCAATTTATTGGATAATCAATTTATTGGATAATCAATAGTTGTTCCACCTATGTGAATATAGATATTATCCTTGAAGCCTTTCAAAAAAGGTGGGGTCCAAAAGGAAAAATCATAAAAGAGATTCTTACAATACATATGTAAAAATGACAAAAACAAAGTGCTTACTTCTTGAAGTTAAACCTAACTGCCATTTGTCTATAGAAACAAAAAAATAAAGAAACAATTACAAAAAATTGTCATATACATTTAAAGTTGTAGAACTAACAGAGGGCTATTTTTTTCCCTTTTGAGGAATGGAAGCTATTTTAATACTCTAAGATGAGAGCACTATTGGCTCTTCTTCCCTGGTGTTATTTATCTTTATTTTTTAATGAGAGACTCCAAAGCTGGCCATAAAGATTGTTGGAGATTTATGTTGAGTTCAAATTTTATATAGATTATTATTATTGATTTATGGGCACATTAGATAATTGTGGGGATGATATCTTTTGTTTTATATCAATATATGAACTGATATTTATTTCTACACTTTCTTATTTAGTGTTTTGGTTGGTGTGGATATGGAATTATTATCTCCAGTTGTGCTTGCAGGCTATCCTCATCTCATTGTTAGGTAATTTGGGGCTTATGCAAGAGTAATATAATGAACTATTTCTTGATTATCATCTTGTATTTATTCCAATCATTTTATACCCTTGTTTATTTCTTAGCTAGAGTATGGGGTTGTACCTTAACTTTTTAGTTTTAGACTATTTTTGACTGGTTATGACTGATCCATGGAGTTTATGTAATATTTAGTGAAGCAAACCAATCCTCTCTAGTGATTGTATTTATTTATGTTGGCCTTCTATCTTGTTTCTTATTTCAACTATTTTAAGCATTTTGTGTCATGGATATTGATTAACCACATTTTCATTCATTGCATTAAAAGAAAATCTCTAAACAGTGAATCAAGCCATAACTGGTGAAATCCAAAATCATATGGCTATTAGGCCATAATCTGAATGGGTTCCTTAAACTAAATAGGGAAGAATCTAATAGGGACTTTTTCTTGGGGAGAACCTGTACTGTTAGTGTTGGTCATTTCAACATGTCAACATAATTGACACTATAAGGAGGGCCTAAACAAAGTTTGTAATTGATAGTAAATGAGTGTTAAATTAATCGAAAAAACTTCATTGGTCATAACAAGCAAACTGACATATGAACAACCTTGCATAGACCAGTACCTTACAGTTGCTTTGCGCTCTTAAACAATCGTATGTCTCTTACAAGTTTGGTGTAACCCTATTTGCCTATCGGTATTGATGATCAAAGATTCATTCTAAATCAATTGTGCTAGTTGATCTTGCAAACAACTAGAGACTGAGTAGAGTTTGAATGTTCTTGGCATTTCCTTGTTTAAGAAGAAGATATAAACCAAAGAATATAAGGCATAAGGTGGGACCATCAAAATCAGGTGACCCAATCTTGAATGATTAGAGTGCCCTTATAAGCTACCTAGAAGCAGAGTTGCATTTTATTTTTTCATTTATGTTTTATTTTTGTGGCTTTGTCCTAGATCCATGCATGGGAGACAAACACAACATTGAGCCTGTAAGGGTCTTTGCATGAATTCCGAAGGAATACAATGGAGTTTTTGTCAAATTTCAATGGCAAAGGAAACATTTCAGCCTTTGAACATATTAGAAAATTTGAATCGATACTACTTTTATATTTTTCATGAATATGTAGTGTGCAAGTTGTTTTCTTCAACATTCGAAGGTAAAGTTTCAAACTAGTATAATGTTCTACCTATCAGTAATATTCGTGATTGGTAATGGTTTAAACAGATTTTTAAAATTGATTTTGGAGAAGATTACAATATGGTTGAGACTTGTTTAACACTTAGTGAAATGCAGGTGAACGCTAAGGAATCCATTCGTGATTTCAACACATGCTTTTGACAAGACTATCATCGTCTTCACAAAAATCATAGACCCCCATCTCAAATTGTTTGTAACTAGTATGTATAGTATCTTCCCAAAACCATGTCCATGTTTATTCTACGGGAGGCTATAAAATATTTAGACAAAGCATGTGAGGAATTCCATATTCTCGAGAAGGATTTTGATCCATAAACTGTTGTGGATATTCCATTGGAACAATTCATCACAATGCAACTTACAACTTAGGTTTTTATTTCATTAGCTTATTTTTATTGAATGCCAAATAACTGGAATTAAAACAAGAACAACTAGAGCAAATACGTACACAATCCACACAATAGCACAAGATATACCTTAGGAAAATCCACTATGGGGAAAAACTTAGCCACAAATGAGGACTATGCATTGCTCTTTATGTCAAATTGCAAATACATAGGAAATGATACTCTCTATAGAGTTACCTCTGACTCTGCGGACATAATGGATACTAAATGATCTCCTATATTCTCTGTTCTAGCATCCACTTCTATGTTCTTGGTCCAAAGTAAGGTTTGAGCAAAAAGCACCTAACATTTAAGCTCTCAAAATGGCCTCGAAAGTTTTCAGATAGTTTTTGATCCCAAATATGAAAAGTGAGACTTGCCCCTAAAATGGGCCCTACAATCCATTTCATCCACTATCCCGTCCCCAAAAGCTCCAAGTAGGTGAAAAATTATATATTGATCCAAAGTCGGATTAGATTTAGAAAGGTATCCTTTGGAACTTTTTCCCTCTTTTGCTTTAAATGATGTAGAAATTGTTGAAAAATAATTAGAGATTTTAGAAATCAATAAGCTAGAAGATCAAACTAGGGTCTTATATAATGAAGTCATGTCTTTGAAAGAAGAAAGAAACCAGAAAAGGATCACACAGAACATGAAAAATATAGTCTTCACATGTAAAACACAACCTTTCATGAATACAAAAAGAAAAGTGGTTGTAAATTTCATTAATAAATCTAATTACAAATACTTTTCCCCTAACAAACTAAGGTATAGTGAATGCCTCATGTCTACCCTTATTTGTTCGGAGTTTGAATCTCAAATAGTCAAGGAAAATGATAGTTTGAATGCTTCTAATTTATTGAATAAGGATTTTGCATTAACTGATTCAATAGAGTCTACATTAACTGGTTTCAAAAAATTTCCTTTCTTAGAATCCAACATTGACATTGATTTAGAACTTGTGACAAGTCACCTTTGAAAGAATATAGAATTTTGGAGGAAAGAAACATATCATTCGCTTCTAGTAATTTAGACAACCTTATTTTGATTAAAGACAATCCTTTTATGCCCATTGATCAATCAAAGAATTACAAAAATTTAGAAATACCTGAAGAAACCTATTGTACTTTAGATTTCAAAGAACATAATGTCATATGAAATGATTTCAAGAAATCTGAATTAGGAGAATCATCACTAGAGTTCCTTTATTCTCACCCCCTTTCCCTAACTTTGTTGATACAAAGCATGATAACAATATGTCCTTGGAGTTAGAGCTAACTGAAATTGAGAATGAGTTTTAGGAAATTTGTTCTAAGTATATCCTTTTGAAAAATCAAAGCAATGAAGAAAAGATGGTACAACTGAACAATATGAAAAGAAATAAACTCCAGGCTTCTATCTATCCAAAGAATAAAGAAGAAGAAGAAAAAATTTCTATCAACATTTTCAATAAAATTCATGCTTATGGCAATGAAGATGATGATATGGTTGATGCACCACATTGTGGATTGGAAGAAAAGGTGGTTCTTGATGACAGTCCGTTATGTTTTGATTGTGATAACATGTTTGATTTTGGAAATTCTCAGATTCTGAGGAACAATGTTAATGAGAATGTTGTTGATAGTGAGGCACTTCATCATAAGATGATGGTTATGTCAAGTTCTCATATCATTACTTCACATTCTGAATTTAACGACAAGACGTTCACCATGACCACAAATTTTGAATCTTCATATTGTAGTTTTGAAGAAGGTAAAAATAAATCTATTGATCCTATAGACCATGAACCATTCACTATGAGAGTAGGACAAGTTTGATGCCAAATTTTTTTATTGCCATAGATTTACATTAATAAACAAAGTGGCATAAAAGATAAAGACCATGTGTTTGATTCCATAGCCTTATGGATACAATCATTCTTCAATCAGATACTAAAATAACATAATATGAAATATGAACTCAAATCTTTTACTGATGATAGACCTTTGAAGAAGAATAATTTGTTTTATGCTAGTTTGCAATATAATTTTTCACCCATTAAACATGAAAATATTGTTTAGGGCATATGCCATCTACGAGGTTGATGACATTGGCATTTTGGCTCAACATTCATTTTCCAATGGTTAGCATAGAAGTTAGGTTAGGTTTTATTTGCTGCTAGGATTCATTTTTCTCTTTGTAACTTAGTTTGTTGTCTCTTGAATTTTGGTAGAAGAAGAAATTTAGGTTTTCTATCTAAAATTCACTTTTTGTAGTCTTTTCCTAGGATGTTACTTTGGTTTAGTTGGTCAATTGAAGTCTTGGTTTATTTTCACCTCCCTAAATTTATGTTTTCACAATAAAAGGTTTTGTTGAGATGATATAGGATTTATACAAGCACATCATTGTGGAAGATTTGGAAGAGGAATCTGAGAAACTTGCTTGTAAGCTTGCTATTCACATTCCAAAAATCGATACGTTGTAAATCAAACATACATACATGTATGTGTCGTGATCCATTGCAGTCACTTTAATTTTCTATGAGTTGCCTAGTTTTCTAAGTAAAGACTTTGACCCAATAGTGGGCCCATTATTGCTTAACCTTTGATAACAAAACAAGGATGATGAAATTTTTGTTTGTGATTGGTTTCCATATACCCTATACAAACAAATCTGGTTTACCCCCGCACAAATGAATATGTTTTGGCACATTTAATTTATTAATACTGAAACACCTAGACAAATTTCTGAACACATATATGGAATTTGTTTGTGAGATTTATAACATATATTTATGGATGACATTGTAAGTTGCGGCTTCTCCTTTGTATTTCCTTTTGATTCATAGATATCACCCTTGACAAGCAGATTTGCATATTGAAAACTGAGATTGGAGTATGTTATATGACACACTAATAATCATGAATTTGAATTGAGACTTGACCTAATAATGCAGAGTTGTGGTAAATTGAATGATGGGAAAAATCAATAGATAGAGCCTCATATGATTTAAATGTTAAAATTGAGATTGGAGTATGCTATTCATTATATCCATTGGTGGATGATAATATTTCTCAAGATTAAATCCAGGGACATTTTGTACAAAGCTAAATTCTGGAGTTTGACGTTACTGGAAATCTAAAAATAAATCTATTAAACATGAGACAAAGGACTACACAGATTTGAGAAATCATGGAATATCGAAACCTGTTGTGTTTTAGTTGAATGTAAATTATTCACTGGATAAAGATGTACATGAATCTTGCTCAAAGAATAATCTTTTCTTGAGAGAAGCATTGATTTTTATCTTGGAAATGCTTGGGTTGTGATGATTGTGTACTTATTTTACTTTTGCACAGTTCTTTGATTACATCTGGTATACAATCTTCAATTGCTTGTTGCCTATATAATACTTCTCAAAAGATGAATGACCCAAGATTCAAAGTTTCTTTCCTTTCCTTAAAATGTTTTTTTAGCTTTCATTGATGTTGATCTGCAACCCTTTTATCATTAGATTTGAAGATTTATTTTGAGGTTGCTTTGGCTCCCTTATAACTCGCATGTCTTATTAATTGAATTTTTATTTGAAGACTATGTTTTCTTGCATATTTGGCTGAATCATAACTGTTTTTGTGAAAATTGATAGTTTTGATAAGTGCCTGGTTCCAGGTCCCCATAAATATTTTTGAGCTTTTTCATATACTAAAGTCTTTTAGATGATGATGAATCACACTAATGTCGATTAAAATTTTGAAATCATGTATAATAGAAATGCAAGACAAACAAACAAGACACAATTTGAGTGAAGCAATGTTTCAAACGAGACTAGTACTTAAAAATGCTTTTGTACGATTTTTTACCTTAACTCGAGATGGAATTTTGACCTTTGAATTATGCTTTTTTATAGGTTTTTACAAATTTTGAGCGCAGTGCAACTTTCAGAATTTGATTCTGACTATTGTTGGTACGAAAACTTGCAATTGGCCTTTCGCACTAACAAGATATGTCATGTTTCATTGCTTATGACCACTTTGAATCTTGCCTTGAAATTGGACCTATAGCTACTCATTTGAAAGATCATTTTATTTGTTAAACCTTGCAAAAGACAATTTCTTGATTAAAGTTTATATAAAGAATTTATCATCATTGAAAATTAAGTATCCTTAAAGTTTATGCATAAACCCAAAATTAATTTTTCTAAGTATTCCAAATAAAATTTTAAGTAAAACAAATTGAAAAATAATAATTTAAAAAACTGAGTTTGTAACAAACAATCAACTCCCAATCATTGTTCCTTTGCGATCATTTGAAAACTTTGTTATTGGTTAAAAGTTAAAAAATCACACAAAAATGAAAGTTTGAAAATCACCCAAAAATTAAAGTGAAAAATTTCCTGAAATTGAAAGTTTCAAAATGGTTTGATGAGTGAAAAATTCACCCAAATCAATGAAAAATCTGGAATTTTCAGTGTTCTTAAATTGCTCATAACTTTCGATCCCAAACTCCTTTTTGTGAATTCTATAACATGGAAAGTATCTTTGATCTCTATGAATTTTCCTCTATAGGTTTATCATGATTCCTCTTCATTTATCCCCGATGATGTTTCCAAAACTTTTACTTTTCCTATTTCAAAGTTTCAAATTCACCCAAAACATTGAAAAATATGAGTTTTATTACTTTTATGTTGTATTTTTTTCATGATTCCTCACCAAAATTTAAAGTTTGAAAATGACATTTTGAAAACTCTTATTGGGAATGCAAAATAATGACCAAAGTTGTAGATCATAACGATTTTTTAATTAGGTGAGGTTTTCTCATTTACATAAAAAAGTATGAGATATTTTAATTTCCAACACAAAGATATTTCATTTTATTATTATTGCGCATTATCACCGTTTAAATGATAAAAAAAATTAATTAAGGGCATGAATGCATGCAATTGCACGAAACAAAAACATGACAACGTAGGGAAGCGAGGAAATTCAATATAGTAAGAACAAGAGTTCAAAGTTTTTAACCATATTGGTTTGGCAAAATATACATGTATTAATAATTCATATTGAATATTAAATTATTAACGGAGAGTTTGTAAATTTAGAAGTGCAGGCACATGAAATGTGAGATTAGAGCTTATCATAAATAAAATAAAATTAAGATACATAAAATAAAATCAAGAGCTAGGCCAGAGCTGCAGGGTGATGATTAGTTTATATTCTGCAATCTTATTCTTAGATGGGAATAAATTCAAAGTGCAGAGGTAAAATCAGTTTATAAGATTTGAGGAAATTAGTATTATGTTCTCATGACTACAGGTTTAAGGTTGTGTGGAGAAAATATTGCAGGAATGGGTGTTGCTGGATGTAGATATAAATGGTCAGAGGCATGGAAAGCAAAGCACAGGTGTAGAGCATAGATGTAATATGTCTTTTTATTTTATTTTGGTCATTCACAGATTTATCAAGAAAATGTGGTTCATGAAAAGAATACATGTGAAGAACAGCATAGACTGCAGAATTGAGAAAGGAAGGTGTAAAGAGAGAAAATTGAATCATAAAACTTGTAGGTGTAGGTTTATCAATCTGAAGGTCACTCTTTGAATTTATAAAATAGTTTCAAAAAACATAAATAACACGCATAGCAGAATTGAGATCACACACAGTCAAACTAAAATGAGAATGTAAACCAAACAAAATATAATTTAGAACTAATGTAATGAAAGTATGAAAACAACAGAGCGCTACCTGGGTCGAGGGGCCCTTCCCGACTCGGGTAACATGCTTGGAGAATTGAACTCAGTCCAAAAAGTTGCTCAGAAAATCATAAGGATCAGTTTCTCCATTAAAATCAAACTTCATATTACAAAATGTTGAGGCTCAACTCTCTCTCAACACAACTATCCTTCTTCTATCCTCCTCCCTTCATGCTACTGCTACCTATGCTACCTATCCAGACAAGGAATTGAAGGGGAATTCAACAAATTTTCGAAATTTAGAAACAATGGCCTCATTAAATTTTGGGCGTAACAGTCCATTTGGGCATGTTGGCGTTGAAGATCCAACCATAACTCCCAAATCGTTTTGAATTTTAAAAACAACTTGTGTTGAGGCTAAATGGACATGTTTTGCAAATTTATGTGGGGATTGGCAAAAATAGGTCATCGTTTGCTAATAAATTAATCCCAAAGTTGATTGTTTGAGAATTTATGCTAATTAATTGAAAATCATTTGACCAAGTGTTGGAGGCCACACATGTGAGCTAGGTGAGGTCTAATGGACACCTCAAATTTGAATTGGTGGCATGCAAGTATGCCAGCCATGGATGGTACGGGATCTGGTACAAAATTGTAGAAATAAAACTCATGCAACCATCATTAATAAAACTTTAGTATAACCCATTTTTAGTTACTACAAATATTAGAAAATCAGGTATATTAATTATAAAGACATGTTAAGGCTTATATAGAGGCTTGATGATAGAAAATAATCATATACTATAGACTAAATGTGGGAAAATGATTTATGAATAAGGGACTTATTATGAGGGAAATGTGGCAAAAATGGAGCCCAACACTCCCCCACACCTAAGAATTAGCATGCCCCCATGCCAACGAAGTGAGGAAGTGAAATTTTACTTATGAAAACTGATGAAGCTTGGGCAGTTACCTTTGATCATGTACTTAACTTGAAAATAATCATTGACTTGTGGCAATTTTTCAAGTGACATTGGCAATCATGAGTTTGACTCTTTTTTTAACAATGATCCATGGATGTTATGATGCGTGAGGTGTAATATAGGCTGCACTTTTTTCATACTTAGATACAGCAATGAGTTTAACTTTTCTTTATGTACATGGATTTATGATCGAAGTGAAAAAATGGTAATGATATGGAAGGTGGACTGAAAAATGGAAAATGAATGAGGATGATAATGTATGAATGCTATGCAATGTGGCTTTTCATTAGATTTTCTTATTTTTTAGTGAATTAAAGAGTATTATACTAGTTTTACCTCAAGTTACCTCTTGCTTTGAATTTTGTTGTGCAGCTGAGAGCTGCTAAAAATCTGAGAGAGAGAGAGAATGGAAGTTGATGAGGGCCAAATTTGTTGATTGAATGAGGAACACGATCATGTTGAAGAAAAACTTTGAATATGATCCTCCTCCACACTTGAGGGTTTGCATGTCCTCATGCAAAGGAGGTGAGGAACTGTGGAGGCTGTTGGAAATTGACTGAGAGATATTTTGATGCTGCAAAAAGTTTGTAGATGCTAGTTGAACATAAATATTCCTTTCTAAACATGATATTTGTTGGAATATTTTAGGATTTTGATTGTCATACTGCTTTACACATGTTTCCTCTTTATTCAAACTGATAGAAAAACTAAAATCCTGCAAACTAAAGTTAGAACACGAATTTGATAGTCTTCAATATAAACCACATCATGGCACAATTATAAATATGTGAATGGATTTCGTTGAATTCAAACATAGGTAAAAGTCATTGGATTACCAACCCTTAATGAATGTTGTCAACCAATGCAAGGCATCTCACCATTGATGTCAATGTGCCAAGGTGCCAAAGTACATCCTACAAAGTACGAATAAATATGTTGAGTTCGAGTCACTTTGCAAGATCTGATAGACATAGGCCATTAATGTATTCCTACTTCCATCAACAAGAGTACTTTCCATTAAGGTATGCAAGCCTCAGGGTACTAGAAGTAGTCTCTAACATTAATCCTAGATAACATGTTGGAGCCGATAGGACAAGGTTTGTTGGAAGGAAGGAAGTAAGGAATCCTTCATCATCCAACAAGAGAACAAACAAGATGATCTGAAGGACATAATGATAGAACTAACAGCTAAATACATAACTCCAATGTGAACTTTGCTTTCTAGTTGCTTGGTTTTCAATAAAAGCTCTTGTTCAATTGCGCTAGTAAACTGGTTTTCACGACTGAACTTATTTTTATCTTTGCTACTTTATTTATTTAATTACATTAATTACACTATCCTGTTTTACTTGAAAAAGAAAGTCTCTTTCAAGAGTAGGAATACTTCCAATGAAACCATGTGCGTAACATGATTATAAATGTGCTCATGTTCAAATTTGAAAAATATGCATTAATATATACTAGAACATGAGAGTCCTGCTGCTTTGATGTAGATGGTGCCAAGAACCGTCATGAAGAATGGAGTGATGAAGCCTAATGACTGCTTGGAACCATGTCTCGATGTAATCTTTGTCTTCTTCTTTAGTTGTCATGCCATTGATTTCTTCAGAAGTTGTCTCATTGAACTATGGAGTGCATAAGGGATCTAGATCTGGTGACAAAGATAATAAGAACTCTTCAATTTTTGTTTCCAACTTTTGCTTTTCAGTAGCTGATGCCCATGATTCTTAGGATTCTTCTACAGATTTGTAAGGATAACTAGGAAATCCTTTTAGACCCTCTTTCTGGATTTGCTTATGGATCTTCTGCACTTTTTGAAAAGCAAATCCATCTCTGGTTATAACTTTGACATTGGAACAATGATTTAAGAAATTCTTTGCAGTGATGAACCCTTCTTTGCTCAACAAATTCTTTAACATCTTCTTTTTGTTGGTTAAGAGTTCCTTCTCACACATGGATTGGTACAAAAATTTTCTTACACCTAATACTAATTGAAATTTAACTTCAAAAAATTAAATGAAATTAATTGCAAAACTAAAGCACACAACTTAAAGAAAATTCAACCATGTACTCGAAGCGCCACCTAGCTACTGAAGCCTTGTTGTCACCAAGTTATCTTTTTCACACGAGTTAGCTTCTCTTCTTTCCACATATCAAACTAAAAGAAAACTTGCATAAAAAGAAACACACTTACAAGAAAGGAAACAAACTTTGTATAAAAGGAAGCACACTTGCATCAAAATAAGAAACTATTCTACAACAAACCTTGAAAAAGGGAACAAACTTGGCTTTGGATAAAACCTGCTAAGATTCTTACCTCTGGTATTACAACTCCTCTGCCCCCAAGCTTATCTACCTAGATTCTAATTCTTTTAGCACCTACTCGGCAACGGTACCAAAAATGTTAGGCAAAATATATATGCATTAATATATACATTAAATTATCAACCGAGCCTTCATAAACTTAGAGGTGCATGCATATGAAATATGAGATCAGAACCTATCTAAACTAGCCTAATCTAATACAACAAAACCCACTTTGAATGAAAGCAAAATAAGAATTAAAATTGAAATGTGGAAAATAAATGTGCAAGCAATAAAATAAAATAAAATTAAAATGCATAAATAAAAATCAAGTGCAATAAATAAAAAGAATTATAGAAAAGACAAATTAAAACAAACTAGCTAAGAGGAAAAGTGATTACTTCTTGAAGTTAAATGAAAATGCGATGAAAAAAAAAATGATCACAGAATGAATTGTGATTACTTCTTGAAGTTAAATGTAACAATGATAAAAAAAACAAAGTGATTACTTCTTGAAATTAAACTTAACTGCCTTTATAGAAACAAAAAAATCAAGACACATTTACAGAAAATGTCATATAAAATAAAGTTGGAGAACTAACAAAAGGTTTTTTTTTTTTCCTTGAAGAATGGAAGTTATTTTACTCTAAGATGAGAACACTATTAGCTACTGTAATTTATCTTTATTTTCTAATGAGAGAAGCCAAAGCTGGCCATAAAGACTGCCGCATAGAGTTCTCTTGTGTTCAAATTCTGTATAGATTATTCTTGTTGATTTTTGGGCATATGAGATGAATGTGGGGATGATATTTGTGGTGTACATTAATCTCTGTTATGATATTTATTTCTATACTTTCTTATTCAATGTTTTGGTTGGTTTAGGTATGGAATTATTATCTTTAACTATGCTTGTAGGATATTTTTGACTTATTGTTAGGTAGCTTGGAATATATACAAGAGTATTTTAATGAACTATTTATTGATTATCATCTTATATTTATTTCAATTGATTTTATATCATTTTTTATTTGTTAGCTAAAGTCTGGGGATGTAGTTTACTTTCTAGGTTTAGCCTATTCTTGATTGGTTGTGAGTGACCTGTGAGGTTTATGTAATATTTAGTGAAGCAAACTAATTCCTCTTTAGTGATTGCATTTATTCATGCTAGCCCAATATTTTCTTTCTTCTTTCCATTAGTTTAAAATTATGCATCATGCATATTGATTAATTGCATTAAAATAAAATCCCCAAACTTGGATTGTGTTGCAAATGGTGAAATCCTAAATTATATGGCTATTGAGCTATAATCCCGTTGTGTTCCTTACACTAAACATGGAAGACTCTAAATAAGACTTGTTCTTGGAAAGAACCCTTACTATTGGCACTGGTCATTTTGACCTATCAACAAAATACTGAGAAAAATATATATCATGAAATATTTGACCTTTCATTTTTCTTGCTCAGGAAAAATGTTATGTAATTGTAAAGGAAGCTAAAGCTTTTAAATATCAATTTTGTTCTTTGGCGAAACTAGGATTACCTTCTCCTTGGACTCTTGATTTAAGGCTATATTGTAATGAAGTTTATGATGATCTCTTTTTAGAACAAGTAGAAGGAAATGTCACTTATTGAGGAGGGGGATTGGAATCTTAAATGGAAAAATCATCAGAGAATAGATGTTATTTGACTTTGACATCTTATTAGTCTTAAAAATTTATTTCATCAACAATACCCCATTTTTATAACTTGTTTACATAATTGGATATGTCACATCGAAAGCTTAGAAAGTATAAATACCCAAAAGGTGAGGAATGAAGTCAAATATTTTGGCTTCAACCAAAAAAGCAGAGTACACTTGTCATTCAACAGGCCACTACATCAAATCGTTCACCAACAAAGAACGTGCATCCGGAGAAGAAGAAAGGTCATAGATGAAGTCTATGTTATTAGAAGATAACTATTCTTGAGCACTCTCTTTTTGAGAAAAAATTGTACCAATGTTTTTAAGGAAAATTAGTTATAAGGATAAAGTAAATAAATTTTATAATTAGTGAAAAGATAGAGGAAATTAATGTCCCCATTATTGTGGAAAGACTGGAAGTTTTCTGAAAGAAAATATTGTGTTCTTTGCAGAGAATGAGCTTTATTGTTGATATCTAATCTTTGCATTTAGTCAACTTGTACGCTAGGGAATTGGCTTTTTATTTTTGCAATTTGTAACTTCATTTCATTCTTGTTTGGAACCCTTTAATGTTATTCAAACACTTTTTGCCTTTCATTTCATTCTTGTTTGGAAACCTTTAATGTTATTCAAACACTTTTTGCCTTTCATTTCATTCTTGTTTGGAACCCTTTAATGTTATTCAAACACTTTTTGCCTTTGAATCATATTCTAAATTTTATATCAGTTTGTATTGCCACATTTATGAGTTTGTTGATATGAACACTTGCTTAGTTCTTTAAATTTATCTAGCATATAACATGCAATCATGTTTAGTATTGTTCATGTTATCATGCTTGCAGAATTCTTGGAAATTAATGTTCTCAAAGTTTAAAATTGTTTCTATACATGTTTTACAATTAAATAATGTTTATTATTATATTGTTCCTTTGATTGAAAAATTATTTCAAGTCTAGTGAAATTGTTAATGTGATCCTGTAATTAATGAACTACAAGGATTGTGAAAGCATTTTGTATGTTTTTTAAGCATTTAAATATTATTAGAAAATTCTTTTTTTTTTTACGTATGCTTGTAATTTTAATTTTTATTATGAACATTTCTTTAGATTTTCTTCCATTCCACCTTTATATTAAAAAAAATCATGTCCTTAGACCACCATAAATTGATTGAAGGAAAAAATTGTTTATTTTCATTTAGCTCATTTTGGATTTTCACTTTGTTTGTATTAATTTTATGATACTTGAAAGAGCCTAAATGATAATCTTTTTTGAATCGATGGTTACCCCTTCTGGTTGTTGGATTCTTCCAAGATAACCTAAAGCAAAGAGATTTGATCTCATATGGTTCCTTGGCATTGTTCCCTAGATAGGAACATCTCGAGGAATAACAAAGGCTTTATGGTATATCAATCTATTGTGTATTTTTGTTAGTATTTACCACAAGTAGTTTGTGATATTAATAAGCCTCTCCTTTGGGATGTCCTTTCCATCAGCAAATTTGAAGGGGAAGTGTTGTTAGAGAAAAGTAGATGTAGAAAAGAGAAAGGTATTAAAGTTTATTGTAGTTAATATCTTTGTACATATATTTTTAGGCTTGATTGGTGCACTAAACATATTTTGTCTTCATCCAAATATTGGAGAGTCCAAGAAGTAATATAATTATACATTGTAAATAATATTTGATTGTATGAAGACATGGATAGAACAATGCAATGCATGATAGAACAATGCAATGAAGTTTACCATAGCTTATCATGGAGTAGGGTGGTGGAATTTATTAGAAGAGATTATTTGGATAGTTATACAAATCTATTACAAAAGGAAAATGATCTAGGATATGGTGCAAAAGATATCTAAATGTAAGCATTTTTCATTGATTTTTAGATTTTAATTCTCACTTTTGTGTTGATTTTTTGTCCTTCAAATATCTTATATATTTAGTCATTTATTCATGGCAATGCATTTATAGCATGTTGAGTATGTAGGCGATGTTGTAGTCGCTGCGTGAGGCATCCCCACACCCTCACTCAAGTCGGCCCAGGAAATCAAATAATAAAATGTATTTTATTGTGGTATTACACAAGTCGGCCCCACTAAGTTAAACAAGTCGGCCCAATTGAAAAATTAAAATTTCCAGTATCATAAGGTATAAATAGAAGGGTGCCTCACCTCATTTAAACACACTGCAACAAGACAAGTTCGCCTTTGCTACAAGGAGTTCGCTACTGCAACTAGGAGAAGTGTTTTCTGAGGTTCTCCACTTTTGGAGAAGTTTCTCCTATCTTTTTCTTGGGGTTCGTGCTACTACTATTTGGATGTACATCAATCTCTATTGGAAGGTGTGAGCTCGGGGGAGACAAACAAATTTGTCTATGGTTGAGAGATGATTGTTCTTATCATCGTGGTTAAACAAGATCCACACTCATTTTGTTTATGTGCTTTGTCATTCTTTTAGTGATCTTGGTTATGCTGCTATAAAAATCCAACATGGTATCAGAGCAGTGCTAAAAGAAGTCATTGTCGAAAACTAGGGCTTCACATTTTGGAGTGTTTTCCATCAGAGTTCATCTCGAAAGGAGCATAGAGAAACTCACCCTAGGAAGGTGCATATTTTCGTGGTGTCCGTGGTGGTCAATTTCAGTTTGGTGGAACTTCAATTTTTGACCTAATACTTCCAGGGTCAAGACCTAGGGCTCCTTGGATCTAGACCTTATGTCCACATTTTTTGCCAAAATTCACCTTGCTCTAACTCGCCTCAATAGGGTGCAACTCTCTGTGGAAGTAGGTTTCAGATCCAGAAATTTTAATTTTTGACCTATTCTCTGTCGGAATTGGAAAACTAGGGTTTCCATTTTTGAGTTTTTTTGTCCACAGATCTGAGACAAAAGAAGGGATATTCAACTCGCCTCGATAGGGCACATATCCCCGTGGAATCATTTTTCCAAGAATCCCAACTTCAAAATTGACCTAGCTCCTGCTAGGGTTTCTGATCCAGTTGCAGTCAATATGATTGGGGTGAGGGTTGAGGATAGGTTGGATGGGCCATCCAACTTCAGCTCTTGGAAGTCTAGAGTTCTTCTAATTCTTGAAGAAAATGACCTATTGAAGTTTGTAAATGAGAAGGTTCCAGAACCAGAAGAAGAAACAGGAAAGAACCAGTGAAGAAAGAATGATGCTAGGGAAAGAAGGATCTTGGTAGATTCAGTAAGAGACCACTTGGTTCCTCAATTTTCTCAAAAGAAGACAATCAGGAAGATGTTTAAAGTCTTGAAGAAGTTATTCAGAAATAAAAATATAAATCGTGCCCTTTCCTTGAGACAACAACTCTCAAATCTCAAAATGTCAAGGTCAGATTCAATTGCTACCTATTTCATGAAGGTCTCATAACTTAGAGATAAGTTAAGCACTATTGGAGAAGCAATTGAGTACAAAGAAATTGTTATGTCAACCCTTAATGGTATCCCTCCTTCTTGGGAACCATTTATTCAGATTCTCTGTGGATGAAGAAGTTTGCCCAAGTTTGACAGATTATGGGCAGATTGCACTCAAGAAGAGACAAGACTTGCGACCAGAAGCAGATTGCATGGTACTCAACATGAAGAGACTCAATCCCTTACAACTCACACCAAGAAAGGAAAAGGTAAGGGAAAGAAGTTCCATGGCAGAAATGACAGAAGTGAAAGATCAAGCCCTAAACCAGATCACAAGAAGAAGAAGGATATGTCACAAATTCAGTGCTTCAAATGTCATAAGTACGGTCAGTATGCCAGACAGTGCCATGGCTCAAATAAGAGAAAGTTCCAAGCCTCAACTGCTAATGTTGATGAAGACACTCCACATAAGAGGCCAAGGAATGATGATTCTGAAGAAGGTATAGAAGATCGTCGAAAGGAGTTCTTCTTCTAGTACTCCCCATGATTGAGATGATGTGACTATCATGAAGATCCAAATCTTGATGGGATTCCAGCAAGAAGATAAAGATTAGAGGAGGTAGTGGGATCCCACCCACAAAACAATAAAAGATAAGTATTTGGATTTATTTCTCTTGTAGATTAGATCTGTTGGTTTTGAATATGTTTCCATAACAAACTGCATGCAGATCTATATTCCTAGAATGTGGAAGGATGTAGAGAAAAGTGATCTAGTTCCTTTATTGATGAAGAGTAGGCTCATATAATATTTGCTATATATATGATTGTTTAAATAGCAGTAATGTTGCACAACTTTTATGAACCCATATTGGATGATATCTCCTTCTAACATGCTTAGCGTAGTGCACACTCTTGATAGTATGTTCTAACGGAGATAGCGGACATCCAGATAGTTTCCATATATATTTTGTGCCGAATCATTAGCTAAGATGCCTACATATTTGTGAATGGTTGTTATTACATTTAAATATGAATTGATTAAATTTAATTATCACTACAACAAATCCTGGAATTAGCGTCCCTTTTTAGTGTTAATTTTTTTTTCATTGAGTAGTCAAAGTAGACGCTAAATGGGACGCATCATGGACAAAATGTAAATAGTCTAAAATAACGTCTTTTTTTTATTCCTAGATAGCATCCTTTCTGATGTCTAAAATAGCGTCCATTTTTTTGCTTCCAGAATAACATCCAATTTTGCTTCCTAAACGATGTCGAGGTTTGCTTCCTAAATAACATCCTATTTTGATTCCTAGAGATCATCCTCTTTTGCTTCCTAAATGACGTCCCCATTAGCGCCCTATTTGCATCCTTAAAATCGCCATGTTAGCATTTATGTTTGCATCTACATTCGTGCCATGTTTGCATCCAAATTAGCATCCAATATTGCATCCATATGTGCTACCACTTTAGCATCCCATTTTGCACCACGTTTTACTTCCAATAAGCACCAATTTTCACTTCTAATTTTTCACCAATTTTTGCTTCATTTTTTGCATCATGTTTTGCTACCAAAATGGTGCCAATTTTTTCTTCTCTTGTTACACCATATTTTTCTTCCTATGTAGTGCCATGTTTTGCATCCAAAGTAACATCTTATTTTGCTACCATATCAACGCCTTGTTTGGCTTCCTCATTAGCGTCAAGTGTTGCATCATTTTTAACGCCTAGTTTTGCATCTCTATTGATGTCAACATTAGCACCATGTTTTTCTACCACTTTAGCGCCCAATTTAGCATCCATTTTTACTCCAACACTATCACCACATTTTGCTTCCCGTTTAGCTCCTTGAATTTCTTCTTGTTTTGATTCCTCATGAACGCCGCATTTAACTTCCCATTAAGCATCTAATTTTGCTTCTTTGTTGGCCACTAGTTTAGCTTCTAGTTTGGCTTCTACTTTGACGTCCAAAATAGCATCATAATTGACTTCCAACTTAGTGCTAGGTATTGCATCCAATGTTGCTTCTAGATCTATGACATAGCGGGGTTCCATTTTAGCTCCTAGTTCTTCTTCCTATTTTGCTTCCTTATTAGCACCACATTAGGCTTGCTATTTAACACCTACAACTATATACAATTGTGTTCTAATGTATTTATTATATCAAATTATTATAATTATTTCAATAATTTCAATAGTTCTCATATATCATTTACTTCATAGTTCTGAAATAACATAAAGAAACATTCAAATTAATTGTAGATACCATTATTGAAATTAATTGTGTAGCATTTATGAAGAAATGTAACACAAAAAAACAACATTTATCCAAAGTAGTAACATCATCATATATATTAATTTTCCATGAAAAGATCATCGACAACTTCCAATATAGATAAATTTACAATATAATAATGATAACATGACCATTATCTTTCATCAAAAGAAGTGAAATTATAAAACATCATCACATCAATAACCTATCATACAGATCATCATATTAAGGTTAAAAGAACAATTGAATGATATATATAGTGAAAATACCAATATCACAAGAAATATCTTTTTTAATATCCATATATAGAAATGTCAAAATGATCCAGGGTAATCAAAGTTTATATGTCAACATAAATCCACCATACAAATCAAAATGAACCAGAATTTAATATGAACTTGGATCATCAGAAATAACAATACGTGTCTAGGAGCATCAAGAAAGCAATAAATATCCACAATCTCAATAGTAGCATCAATGGATACCATCATCATCATCATTATCACCACCACCATTATCATCATCATCATCTGATCATCATCCTCATCTATCCCAACATCATATTCATCATCATTTTCATCTAATCCATTTGCATCATTAGCAGCAATATATTTCTCTGGTACATTGGTGACAACATCATCTAGATCATCTAAGGAGTCATCTTCACCATTTTTCTGCAAACAACAAGAAATAATCAATTTAAAACATTAGTATTAATTTCATTACATAATGCATATTTTGTGTTATATTGCAAATATTAGTGTGATAATTTATGCATTCTCACGATTTTTCCAACCATGAATATAAACATCATCTCATCAACAGATAAAGTATCATCAACAAGTATGTGCTTTTTTAATCATCAACAATCTACTTTCTCCTTTGGAATCTATAGTTGTCTAGATTAGAACATCAAACCATCTTCTAAATCAATGTTCTCATTGAAGTAGTTTTCCATCCATTTTGAAACAAGTTTAACTTCTATTTGAAATCTACATCATTAGCATATGTGTCCCTAAATCTGTAAAGTGAAAAATGTTCTAACTCTTACCACTTATGCCAATTTGAGAGGTGGCTAGGAAAGCATGTCTATAAGATTAATAAGTTTCCCTTTCTTACATTTGATAAGAAAACAAAATTATTAAAATGTCTAGATTTCTAAAGCTTACTATGTATCTATAAGTACTTTAGGGGTTCATGATTAGTATGTACTACTATTTATTGAGCCAACAAGTAATGATGCCACTTCTTAACTACTTGCACTAGAGAAAACGAGTCTTTTTCATATGTAAGATACTTTAATATAGCACTATAAAATGTTTAATAATGATTACATATAGATTTACCCCCTCGTAGTAAGATTACTCCCATGGCATAGCCCAAATCATCTATATCAATCTAAAAAGGAATCCTCATATTATCCATGGCTATAACTGGTGCATTACACACTTTGTCCATAAGCTTATGAAATGTTGCTTGTTGTTATACACCCCACTGCATAGTATTTTGTTTATTAAGAATTTTCAACAATGGTGTTGCTATAAAAGAAAATTTCTTGAATTTCAGGTATTACATAGCTCCAATAAATCTATGCATCATCTATGCCACATTCTTAGGCTAGGGTGATTGAAGAATTGTAGCCACCTTGGTAGGATATATTTTCATTTATCTAGTACTAATGATATGGCTCAAGCAAACAACGAAATTCTCTCCAAAATTGCATCTCTAAAAAATCACTTGAACTAATGTTCTATAGTAATAAGAGCACCAAATGTCAATCTTGTATGTGTTATTCTCATGTTCTACTAAAAACCAAATCACATATGAGCAAATTGACTTGTGCCTAAAATATGGTGGGAAGAAAAAGGACAATGGGTATGATATAGAGTCTATTAACTATTTTCTAGTTAGTGTTAGTACTAAAACCTGCCTATCAAAAATTTTCATTTTTGTCCAAGTTCTCTATTATCAAAATTTCATCAACTAAGTTTTCTTTTTGCTGAGAAAGTTACCTTTTGGTCATATCAAAAATTTTCATTTTTGTCCAACTTCTCTATTATCAAAATTTCATCAAGTGAGTTTTCTTTTTGCTGAGAAAGTTACCTTTTGGTCATATCATTGTCCTATTAAATTGGAATTTTTAATAATTATTACTATTTTATGAAAGAATATTTATATTTTTTATTAAAAATGTGAAGCCATTATTTCTTCACCCAACTAATGCATAAACCTTTTACTTTATACACGTTAGTTTTTATTCTAATCCTCACTTTATCCAAGTTCAAACATTAATAGTTTAAGGTGAGATTTATTTTAATAGTTTTTATTACAATAAAAACCTACCTTTTTAATATGAATAGTTTTTAATACTCTTCCTTTGATTCTTAGTGCCACCCAATCAACACCAGAGTGGAAAGTTGTTGGCACTAGGGCTAGAAACCATGTATATCACCACACTTGGCCCACATGCATAGCCATGATAGCAGACAAGGGGCTAACATCTAGTAAAGGGGAATCGAACATTGGGGGAGCTATATCACCACCACAACTTTACAAACCATAAAACCCTTGTTGACTAGTTAGTAATATAATCTTATAGTATTGATAGAAAAAAATGGTTAATTGAAAAAAAATGTGTGCAGTAGAACATACATATATAAGTACAAACACATGGCTATGCCCACCCACATTATCCTTGTGTTTATGGTATAGGTTACAATCATGAATATGAAAAAAGAAAGTACGAGATAAGTTGAGCACAAAAATTGCAAAACAATATACAAGGAACTATTCAATATGGAAACATGACTCAACACAAAGTGAAGGACTCTATCCATGAAAATTTATAATGAAACCTTGTTTATAGGTTAGAATCCCAATGCATCCCATGCTAGTTACACACACTAGGATCCTTGGTTAATAGAGTTCAAATATGTAGAGATTGTGTCATAAATTCCAGACAACATTGGACATCAAAGATACTACACAATTGGGAGATAAAATCTATTTTCACTAAATTAATTATACCAAAGCGACATAAAGAGACTTAGCTACTTGGTACTAATAATTCAACTCTTGCTCTAATCTTCCCATTCTTTTCTCTATTTATCCCTTTATCTCTCTTCATGACAAGAAAGAAGTTGCATTTCATAACGATGAGCCTTTTAATAGCACATATTTGTATTATAAGTAACATATGCCACCGGTTAAATTTAAACCAAAGTTACCAAATTGAGAGTCATACTCACGATTCAACAAGTTCAACTCAGATCCAGCCCCAAACATTTTTTTCCTAACCATCCAAAGTCAAACTCAAGTTTGACTCAAAAGTCTAACCATGAATACTTGTGAATCTGGCTCAATTTCACCAAGTCAAAGTCGCTTGACAAAGCCTATAAAACCCCCTTTTTGACTGAATTTTAGCATTTTCTTTTAGTGTATCACTATCAACATGAAATTTTGGAAATCTATTGATATTGTGCATTGTATTCTCATGGATTTGTTGTACAATGTGTAGAAATGAAAAATGTTTTTAAACCACAAGTTGGTCAAGTTTCATGTCATTCCTAGATATTTGATTTTTGGTCAAATTTTCAGAGTATGGAAGAGACTTTGTGGGCCCCACTTGAGAGGTAGCTACTATTTTTAGAGAAAGGGGAACACAAACTTGGCAAGTTCATCTTTGATTCACTTGAGTTGGAGCTTAAGCATACGGTGTGAGAAATCTTCCTCAAGTTTCTCAGTGGCTTCAATTTAGGTTCAAAACTTTGTTCTTTTATAAGAGAGTGCATCACCTTTGAAGTGATCCTACTATTTTTAGAGGGAGTTCTATCCTTGGAGTTTTACTTGGGCTCCACTTTACTGCTATTTTCAAAGGAGGAGATTCCTATCTATAGCCACCTAGGGCATACTTCTTGAGGAGACTCTTTATGACTTATATTTGGGTGTTTCATATTATATTTGGCCTAAGAGGCATACTCAACTTTTGAGCATGAGTGTGCTGACTTTAGGGTGATGCATGCTATTATTACCTAGAGTTGGAGTGCATGAGATGGGGAGATTTTCTTGGTGGAGTTTCCTTATGTCACACCTACTATTTTTATCTAGATATAGAGCCCATGGGTTGAGGAGGATTTTGTTGTAAGTGTTCTACAAAACAAAAGGTTCCTTTGAAAGTCACCAAAGAGCACACAGAAGCCCAAAGAAATGGAAGTAGTGAAGCCAGTTATAGACAAGTCTAGACCTTGTGGTTTTTTGATGGGGCTGCCCTACTAACCTGTTGATGTTACTCTAATTTGCAGTATCATGCAGAGATTCTCCCAAATTGGTCATGCTGATTTGACCAAGGGGGGATGATACATTCACCCTCGGAGCCTGAGTCATATGGCTAGAGGTGAATGGCCCAGGCAGGGGCAATCCTTCTCCCATTAGACTAAGTCATATGGCTTGGGGAGATTGGCCCCATGGTGCTCTCACATTGCCTACTCTAGGACAGAGTGATCTATTCTATATTAGAGCAGGCTTGACTTGTTTATTTGATAGGGGATTTCATCCCCTTGTGGAACATACAAGTCTAGTCTAATGTTGAATTGACGTAGACTCTAACAAGTGTCCGAGACTTCTTAGCGGGTCTATTCAACATTAGAGCTCTATGTGAATAGACGTGCATGTGAGGAGAAGAATAACATCAACAAGGCTCACGGGAAACTTTCTAGTAAAGAAGAAATAACCAAGAAGACAAGTCAAATCCAAATGAACCATTGAAGAAGCCCGAGAAAGCATTAAAGAATCCCTAGGAAAGATTGAAGAAAAAAAGAACAATTCGGCCCAACAAAAGTACAAGTCAGCCCCACAAAGAGAAATAAAGGCAACTTGAAGTGTATAAATAAGAAGTTAATGTTTCATTTTCATCATCATCACAACTTCTCTTCTCAGCTAATGTGCAAGTGCAAGAAGGCCTCGTGAAGGTACAAGGCATAAATTTATTGGGTTCTTATCATCTCTAGAGGTTCGCTATCTCAATCTAGGGTTTCCTAATGAAGTGTGGAATTCTTTATGGCTAGGATTTCTTCATAAGAGGTAATGTACTTGTTACTTGTAATATTAGACTGATTTCTTCAACAAAAAGTTGGTTGGGTTTTCTCCCAAGGTTGGGTTTCCCAGGGAAAATTTTTTGTGATCGATATCATCTTATAATTTTCAAATCATCATCAATTCCACCATAATTTTCATAATGCATCATCATCATGTTGTTAGGGTCAACCATATGCCATTAGGATCTCTCAAATGTTGTTAGAGACACTAGTATGCCATTAGACCCATTTAGGTGAGAATAGGGTCACTCAAAGGCCATTACGGTCATTTAGGTGCCATTAGGATCAATCGAAATCCAGAAGTTATATCACATGTATCATCAACATTGGCATTGACATCATCATCCTAATCATCATCAACAACATCATACAATACACCACCACCACCATCATCATCATCATCATTGTCATCGCCATCTATCATTGTCATCATAGTCATTCATGTCATCAACATTTTGATAATGAACAAGGAATCCTACTACCTTACAAGAATTTCATAAAGGAATTTTCCCTCTACTAATTGGTTCAATGGGTCTTAATAATTATTAATTACCATGATCCTCATTGTCATCATCACTATCATCGTTATCATTATCACCATCGTCGTTATCATTGACATTATCACCATAGTCATCGTCATTGGCATCATAGTCTATCATTGCAATCAATGTCGTGATTATAATCGTCATGATCATTGTGATGATGAAAAAGGAATCCAACCACCTATTAATTAAATGGGTTTCTTAAAAGAGGTTTAGCGTACATCTATGAACATAGGCATCAATTATCATCGCTACCATCTTATAATCAAATAATCATAAACGCCATCATCTTTTCCATCATGCATCATCATTGTTGTTGTCATGATGTTAGGGACACTCATATGCCATTAGGGTCAATGAAATGTTTTTTTTTTTTACAGTAACATCGGGAAAGATTATATTAAAAGCCGGTATATAGCTACCGTGAGCTTAGTACATAGAATTCACAGTTACAATACGCATCAAAGATGTACAGCGACATTCAGAGATTACCCAAAACTAGGCAGGGCTCCACTCCTCCCATTTGCCTGAAATTATTTAGCTATTACAGTGGAGAAAGGCGTATTGCACTGCTAGAAACACAGTTCATTTTTGCAATTTAGCTTTCAGTTTAGTGACTTCAGCTTCCAGGCCAGCAATTCTGTGCCCGAAATTTCCATGGACATTAGCAGTATCCTTAAATCCGGTGCGAGTTTCGTCTTTCAAGTCTTCCATTTGGTCTGAGAAATCAGCTCGGAGTTGCATAAGCTCCTTGTTCAACAGGTCCCATGACTGCTCTCCTGCCTTTGAGAGCGACTCCAGTTTTGCATTCTGATCATCGTGCTTGGCCCTTAGTCAGCCCAGTGCAGCTTCCAGGGCTCCAATCCTTTCTTCGGCGGTGATTCCGGAGCTTGATGAGATATCAGACGCCATCTTGGCCAGGAGCACGGTGTGAAACTCGAGCTGTGCCCGATCTTTGACAAGGGGAAACTCGGACTGCTTGAAAGCCTTAAGTTCAGTGACTGAGCTCTCCCAACGGAGGAGAATGGTTTCGAGACAGGGGAGGAGCGTCTTTAAGAGTAAACAGGGAGACTCTCGAGGGGCCAAAGGACCTGACGCTGTGCAAGTATGCAGGGAATCTCTGCCACACGCAAGGAAAACGTGATTTGGGGAAATCCAATGATCTCGTTGTGAGAAGATACAGGATCCCCTGCAGCTATGGGATGTCACATCTCTGAAGAGCTCCATCTATGCTTATAATGCTTTGGGCCAACTCGACACCTTTATTTTCTTCATTGTCTGCTTGCTTATTCAGCACACGAAGCACATGGTAAAATCTGATCTTATGGAATTGTTTGCTAACCTGAAGGATTCTTTGAAAGATATGGCGTAGTTTAATATTCGGAGGGGTCTTCTTTGTTATGAGGGCGCTGATAAGAATCCTGGAGTCCCCAAAGACTGTTAAATTGCTAATTCCTTTAGCACGCGCAAGATTTAAACCTTGCCATAGACTGCAGAATTCAGTTGTGTTGTTAGACTCAATTCCAAGGCCCCAGGCAAATTTGGTGATAGTGATCCCGCTAGCTGATCTGATTACTCCTCCGGCACCTGCAGGGCCTGGGTTTCCTTTTGATGCCCCATCAAAGAAAAGGCAAGGCTCATTCAAGGAGGTTTCCCAACGTTTGAAATCGGCTTCCTCAAGTCTAATTTCCCAATTCTCTGACTGTGGAACACGGCAAGTGGCACGGATTGGAAGCCTGGTCATTAGCAGACTTAACCAACTTATCTCCTCTTGCAGAAGCTGGGCGGAGTTTTTTAATGAGTTGTTTCAATCCAGGGCTTCTCCAAGAATGGCTCTAGCTTTCACTGCAGTTTTCCAGGGAGGGGATTCATGGCTCCGGAAAATTCTGTTGTTTCTCTCAAGCCATAGTTTCCAGCAGATGGCTTTTGGGAGCCATTCCCAAGCAGAATGAAGCAGATTCTTATTGTTTAGCTTGAAGGGAGACAGGGACTTCCAATTGGAGAATAGGTTTTGAACAGTTTGGGGCAGGATAGTGGTATAGTTAAGGCTCATAGCATGGTGCTAGACATCATTAGCATAGGGACACTCCAGCATGATGTGATCCATAGTTTCTTCATGGCATTTACAGAGGGGACATCGGGAGGGTCCTTCCATTCCTCTTCTCTTGAGGTTGTCACCGGTGAGGATACTCTTATGGGCTAAAGACCAGCAGAAGATATCAATTTTCGGGATGAAAGGTTTGGACCAAATAAACTTCCAGATAGTTGGGTTAGGGGCAGCATAGGGGATGGCCTGAATATCTTTGTAGCCTTCAGCAGTAGTATAAACTCTAGAAGATCCCCAACCCCTTCTATCTCTGGAGTCCATCTTGGAGGGGGACTTGCCTTGGAGGAGGTCAATCAAAGCTTCTACTTCAGAGTTGAGATCAGGAGGAAAGTGGCCTAAGTCCCAACCTTTCCATATATCGTCCTCCCAGACAGAAAGGTCCCATAGTGAGGTGGAACCCTTGTCAAGAAGCCAGCTTTGAATGTTGCTGATATCCGAATTAGAACCAATGGGGGGGTGCCCCAGGATAGAGTCTTCCCAGACGTTGATTGAGATCCCATTTCCAGGGATCCAGTAAAGTTTGTTTTGGAAAGGGACCAGAGCTTTTATGCATAATTTGTAGATTGGGGAGCCCTTCCCAGGGGGAGGTTGCCGGTCCAGGCATCTTTTCCTCGGTCCAGGGAAATATTTTTTGCGGAGAACTTCTTTGCTCCAGCTAGTTTTTCCGGAAATCAACTGCCAGAGTAACTTAGCTCCCAAAGAAAGATTTTGGGTTGTTAGACTTCTCACCTGGAGACCACCTTCATCCCGGGGCTTTTTAATCTTTTCCCAGCTGACTAGATGGATTTTATTCCCATTCCCTTTACCTCCTTCCCAAATGAATTTTCTGAGCAGCCCTTCAATCTTGTTAACTACTGAGCAGGGAGCAAGCAGAATAGAGGACTGGTAAATAGGCATGCTATTGAGAACAGATTTGATGAGAGTAGTTTTACCTGCAAGATTGAGCCAGCTGGCCCCCCATTTTTGGATTTTGCGTTTGAGCTTGTCAACAATGGGTTCCCAGTCTGCTGAAGTGATTTTGTTTTTACAAATGGGGATTCCGAGATAAATGAAGTTGTTCCAATCTTTGGTACCTTCCATCCCCAACGATCTGATGATGTTCCTTAGCTCCCTGGCAGTACAATTCCAGCTGAAGATTTTGCTTTTTTGGAAATTTATTTTGTTTCCTGAGACTTTTTTGTATAACTCCAGTTCTCTTTTGAATTGCTCCACAGAATGGACAGAGGCTCCTCCCAGAAGCAGAGTGTCATCAGCGAATTGGGCATGGTTAATGTCCCTGACATTGTTCACTATTCTTAGCCCCGGGAGCATGTGGATGTCTTGACTGAGGTTAAGCTGATAGCTGAGGATAGAAGCCTGGATAGCATAAAGAAGGGGAGAGAGCGGACAGCCCTGCCTTAATCCTCTAGAGGCTTTGAAGAAGCAAGTAGGCCTGCCATTTACTAGAGGGGCGATCCAAGGGTCCCCCACACATCCTTTGATCCAGTTTATGAAATTGATGGAGAAGCCGAATTTAGCCATAACAACAAACAGGAATTCATGTCTGACATGGTCAAAGGAGTTGGCTAAGTCGAGTTTGATGACCATGCCTTTTTCCTTACGCTGGTTGCTAGAGTAGATTGCTTCTTGGACGAGAATGATGTTATCCAGGATTTTCCTACCTTTGATGAATCCTCCTTGATTCTCCGGGATGATCCGAGGGAGCATTCTTTTCAGTCTGGAGGCAATGATCTTTGTAATAAGTTTGTAGCCCGTATTGCAGAGAGATGGGCCTGAATCGGTTGAAGGTATTGGCTCCTTTTTATTTAGGGATCAGGGATAGGAAAGATGAGTTAGTGCTGCCTCCCAGCTTGCTGGTTTTCTGGGAGTGCCGAACCATTTTGAGGAGATCATACTTAATAATTGCCCAGCAGAAGATGAAGAATCTGGTTGTAAAGCCATCCGGGCCCGGCGCGCTATCAGGTTTCATAATAGAGAGAGCTTTTTTAACTTCATCCATGGTGATAGGCGCAGTCAGGAAGTTATTATCCTCCCAATTGATGAGCTGAGGGATGAGGTCGAAGGGGTGGGAAGTGACGTCGAGAGGCTCTTCAATAGGGGAAGTGAAGAGTTCGGAAAAAGTTTCCACAGCTGCTTTCTTGATGCCTTTAGCATCTTGGATCAGTTCTCCCTCAAACTGTATTTCCGAGACAGCTTTGTAATTCTTCCGAGCCTCTGCTTGTTTGTGAAAGAATTTTGTGTTTTTGTCTCCACTCAAAAGCCATAGGTTACGGGATTTTTGACGGTGGAACTCTTCTTCAATCCTACAGGCAGAGAAGAAGTTTTTTTGCAGGGTTTCTTCCTTAATGAAGAGCAGATCAGACGCAGGGGAGGAATCAACTATGGCTTGATGCGTTTCTAGCTCAGCTTGGGCAAATTCTCTGATGGAAGCCGGAGAGGGTAGATTTTTGGCCCAGGCTTTAAGGGCAGATTTGAGTCTTTTAAGTTTGGATTCCCAGATAAAAGAGGGCGAGCCAGAGAGGTGGGCATTCCAAGAATCAGCTACAGTTTGCAGAAAGTCATCCTGTTGAATCCAAATTGGGCTGAATCGGAATGGAATTGGTCCAAGATTTTTATCAGCAGCGAGCTCAAGCATGATCGGCTTGTGGTCAGAAGTGCAGTGAGGGAGGATTTTGGAGGAGGCTAAAAGACCCAAATCGAGAAAGGAGGAGTGGGCAAGGAAGCGATCAAGCCTTGCTGCAACATGGCCTGGACCATTTCTTTTGTTTGTCCAAGTAAAATTACCAATGATGGGCTTGATGTCAAGCAGATCCCAGCCAAAGATGATGTCTTCGACCCATTCTCTTGAGGGATCTCTAACCGGATTTCCTCCTTTCTTTTCATTTGCAGCCAGAGTAACATTCAAATCTCCAGCTATAATAATATTTTCTCTATTCTGCAGTTGAAGAAAGGTTTCAAGAGTGCTCCAGCACTCTTTTTTTTCCGTATGCAAAACAGGAACATAGAGATTAAAGAGGCTTACCTTATGTCCAGATTGCTTGTGGTTCAGTTTGGTGAAGACCCAGTGAACAGTTCATTCTTCAGCTTCAATATCATATAGAAAAGGGTCCCAGAAGGTGGCTATTCCTCCTGAAGCGCCTCTTGAGTTGTTGCCAATACCAGTGCATTTTTTCCAGAATCTTTTCCCAGTTTGGAGGGTAGCAATCTCCTCCATTTTAGTTTCCTGGACAAGCAGAATCTCTGGTCTATGTATACGGATTAGATCTCTCATTGCAGCTTCCTTCAGGGTAGAGCCAAGCCCTCTGCAGTTCCAGGAAATGTATTTCATTAAGAGTTGTGGGGGTAGGGTTTGGCCTCTTTAGAGGCCTGGAATGTACCTTTTTTTGAGCGGGTATTCATGATGCCTTTTAGAGTTTTTTTAGAGCCTTCGAGGACTTCAAGATAAGTAGCTTCTTCTCTTTGTTTCTTTTTGGATTTCCTTCCTCTTGGAGTTTTGATAGGGATGGAGTAGAGACCACTTGAGGATGTCTCTTCCTCAGTTTCTTCACCTGGATCTGAATCTTGCAGCAGAGGTTCTTCATTAACTTCTTTGGGGGATCCTAGGTTATCAGCTCCTGCTCGAGGTTGGGATAGTTCCCCTGGTTCTAGTTGAGCTGCGTTCAGGGATTCAGACTCTTTCCTGTTGGTTTGCTTGGGCGGCTGGAGCTCATCATTTGTTGTAGGTTGCTTCTTCTCGTTTGGATTGGGATCCTGTAGTTCTTTGGGGCTTGAATCCACGATTGGATCATCTTTTGAGGCTTCGCTGGGTGGCTTATTTGAGTTTGAAGGCTGATTTTGCATGTCCATTGTGGTCCTTTCAGGATTCTTTGGATTTTCTTTGCCTTTCTTGACTTTTTTCCATCCTTCTTCGTCTTCCGAGATCTGATTTTTCGGACAGTTTCTTTGGAAGTGACCATGTTCATGACATTGGCGACATTTGAATGGGATCTGTTCGTAGTCAAGCTTTTGGTAGTATATCCAGTCTCCAACTTTGAGTTTAACAGCTTCAGGAAGGCCTGCTTCAAGGTCAACCTCGACACATATTCTGGCACATGAGTATTGTCCCTTGTTATCGGCTTTGTCAATGTATTTTCCTAGGGTGTTTCCAATTTTTTCCAGGGTAGGAGTGTTCCAGCAGTGGATTGGGAGATTAGGGAGCCTTACCCATACGGGGACTTCTTTCGGCACATCAGTTTCTGCATTGAAATCAGGCGTCCATCTGTTGAGGTACAGTCCTTGAGGTCCCATGAAGTATGGCCCATTTCTGAAGATCAGATCTCTATCTTCTTGGGCTATAAACTCAAAGATGAAGAAGCCTCGGCCAACAAGGTAACAGGTGACACTATTCTTAATCTGGGGTCTCCAGTTCCGTTGGATCCAGTCATCTGTGGTCTTGGTTGATGGCCAAAGCCCCATAAACTGGCCAACCAGTCCCCTATCAGCTAGAGCCAAAGCAACTTTGATGGGGATATCACATGGCAGATCGATTTCAGGGATTGAGTCGAGTTTTTTGATGAATTTCGGGACGGCAGGAACCTTAGGCTTGGATCCAAAGGGGCGAAGGAGCCGGTTGAAGGCGTCAGAAGCAGATGAAGAGGTGGGAGGGGGAAGCCCTACCTCAATCGTAGGCATGGCGTCTGAGCGAACCAGAGTGGCGGCTGCAAGCCAGCTAGGGCACGGCCATCAATCGCATCACATTTTCTCGCTCATCGATGAAATGTTATTGGGGACACTTGAATGCCATTAGAATCATTTAGGTGACATTAGGGTCACTCCGACACCATTATAGTCATTAAGGTGCCATCGGGATTAATCAAGATCCAGCAGTACTAACACATGCATCATCATCGTGGACATCGACATCGTCATCATTGTAAACATCATATGGTACATCAACATCAACATCATCACCATCGTTGTCGCCATCGTCGCCATCATCATCATCAAGTACATCATTAACAACATAAAGGTTTATGGATTCAATATGTAAAAGAGCAGCATAAGGGTGTTTTTCATTCTTCTCTCCCCTGTCATGATTCCTCTTGCCTCTTGTATACTTTTGGGGAGGAAGTTAGGTAAGTTCCATTAGTTTTTTATGGGAAAAGGACGATTGAATAACCATGAAAATGTTTTCACATTTCCTGAAATTTATTTTTATTTTTTACCTTCAAAATAGGTCATGTATAGGTCATTTCCTGAGTCGCATGGACGTGGGCTAGCCATGTATAGGTCATGTCCGTGTATAAAATTGGGATTTTTTGAAGGTTTAATTGAGAATGAATATGTGAATTGAACCATAACAGGATAAGGGAGTCTACAATGATATAAATAAGCTAACAAAAAGACATGTTATAGAGATGTGGTAATTCATGCTATAGCAAATACCTTACAAGAAATCCTTAAAGTAATTTTTCCCTCGTCTAACTAGTTAGATGGGTATTAATAATTATTAGTTGTCATTATCGTTGTCTTCATCGCCATCATTATCGATATCATAATCGTCATCGCCGTAGACATCAACATTAACACCATAATCATCATCATTGTCATCATCATAGTCAATATGATGATCATCATTGTGATAATGATAACGACATCAAACCACCTAATCACATGAGTCACTCATAAAATATATTTCGGCTCTAACTGGGAATGTAGGCATCAATTTTGATAGATATCATCTTATAATTATCAAATCATCATCAGGTCCATCATAATTGTCATAATGCATCATTGTCATGTTGTTAGGGCCAATTAGATGCCATTAGGGTCTCTCAAATGTTGTTAGGGACAATCAAATGCCATTAGATATGTTTCGGTGACATTAAGATAATTTAGGTTCCATTAGGATCAATCAATATCCATAAATGCCATCACATGCATCATGAACATTGGCATCGACATCGTCGTCATCATCATCATCGTGAACATCATACATTACATCAGTATCATCATCATCACTTTCATCGTCATATATCATTGTGATCATAGTCATTCATGTCAAACACATTGTGATGATGGACAAGACATCTTACTACCTTTCAAGAAGTTCATAAAGGACATTTTCCCTTGCCTAACTGGTCGATGGGTCTTAATAATTAGTAATTGTCATGATCCTCACTATCATCATCATCACAGTTGTTATCATCATTTCCATTGTCCTAGACATCGAAATTACCACCATATTCATAACCAGTGTCATCATCATATATCATCATAGTCAATGTCATGCTTATAGTTGTCACGATCATTGTGATGATGAAAAAGGCATCCAACCACCTATTAATCAAATGAGTTTCATAGAAGATATTTTGCCTCTGATTCGGAGTGTAGGCATCAATTGTCATCGTTATCATCTTATAATCAAATCATCATAAACACCATCATCTTTGTCATCATGCATCATCATCGTCATCGTCATCATGATGTTAGGGTCACTCAAATACCATTAATATCGCTCAATTATTTTTAGGGACACTTAGATGCCTTCAGGGTCATGCAAGTGACATTAGGATCACTCAAGGGCCATTAGAGTCGTTTAGGTTCCATTAGGATCAATCAGGATTCGATAGTGCTATCACATGCATCATCATCATTGACATTGACATCGTCATGATCCTCATTGTCATCGTTATCACTGTCGTTATCATAATTTCCATCATCATAGATATCAACATTATCACCACAGTCATTGTCATTGTCATTATCAATGTAGTGATAATAATTGTCATTGTTATCATCTTGTAATCAAATCATCATCAATGCCATCATCATTGTCATCATGCATCATCAACATCATCATCAATGCCATCATCATTGTCATCATGCATCATCAACATCATCCTCATGTTGTTAGGGTGACTCAAGTTCCATTAGGGTCACTCAAATGTTGTTTATAGGGACAATCAGATGCCATTAGGGTCATTTAGGTGCTATTAGGGTCACTTAGATGCAATTAGGGTAATTTAGGTTCCAATATTATTAGTCAAGATCAAATAGTGCTATAATCGCCTACATCATCGTTATTGACATTGACATCATCGTCATCATCAACATCCTAGTCAACATAGTACATATCATCAATGCCAGTATTTATCATTTTCAGGATGCAACAACATCATTATCAACATGTCGTTAGAGTCACTCAAATGTCATAGGGACACTCAGATGCCATCAAGGTCATTTAGGATTAATTATGGTCTCTTAGTTTCCAAAAGGGCCACTTAGGTTCCATTAGGGTCACTCAAGTTCAAATAATGCAATAACATGCATCGTCCTCATCATCATCATTATCATTGGCATCGTCATCATCACCATCATCGTCCTTATCATCGTCATTATCATCATAGACATCAATATCAATGTCTAACACAACCCTCCCAAATCTGACCCTAAACTCCAATAACCAATAGCCTCTATCCCATCAATTAAGTAACTCATATGTTGAACTAGGCTCAATTCTAGGAGGAAAACTAGGTGCTATTTTGGGAGCAAATTTAGGCGCAATACTGGGAGCAAAAACATGGTGGTACTTTGGGAGCAAAACTAGATGCTATATTAGAAGTTATTGTAGATGCAAAACTTGGTGCTAAACCTACCGACAATTAGGAAGCTAAATTAGGCGCTAAACATGATGCTAATCCTGGCTTGAATCTTGGTGCAACTTAGGGAGCCAAACTAGGCACAATTCTTGGTTTAAATACTGGTGCCAAAGAGGAAGCTAAACTTGGCAGTAAGCTTGGCACTATGGAGGATGCTATTTTTGGCACTAAAGGAAGCAAAACTAGGCGTTATTGAGGGTGTTATGTCTGGCATTATTACTAGCGTTAAAGTGGACGCTAAAGTGGACAATAAAGTGGATGCAATTATCGTCCAGTTTAGCGCCTAATTTCAAAAAAGGACGCAAAAAACGCCAGGAAAAGCACCATCTCGGGAAATAGTGCCAACTTTGCCTAGAAAATGAAGAAAAATACACTAAAATTTTTAGTGGATGCCAAAAAGGGAGCTAAAAGAGACACTAATCACAGGGTTTTGTTGTAGTGTATGATATGTTACTAACCATGTGACAGGATTGGACTTGTAGGGAAAAGGCCATCTGATATGGCCTACAAGAAAAGGATAATGTGACTTGTTCCGAAGAACAAGTGATGGACATATAAATCCTGTTGATAATCAATAATCGAGTGAGAGCAGATTGATCAGAAGCAGGAAGCTTCTAGGAGCATGACTCCCAGACAAAGTAGTTATATGGAATTCATGACTATGCAACAGTGGACAAACATGGACCTAATACATCCATCTATATTTTATACATGACCCACAGGCCTAGAGGATCTCATATAGAGATTGATATTTGGGAGCAGAAGGCTCCAACGGATGTTGGTCTCTCTCTACTACAGATGTTCGGTTCTTCAATGATTATGGAAAGCAATTGGTTTCCATTTAGATTCATGACAGAAGGATTACAATATGTTAGTCCTGAAGGATGAGAGTTACTCAGTTGATCTCTAAGGAGGTGTACATCTATTCAGTTAGAATTGTGCCTCAGGATTCAGAACATATTGTTGACGATGATCCCTTATTTGTGATGTTGTATACTTATGATATATTCCTCACCGAAGCAAAGGCAATTATCCCTTGAGATGAGGATCTTGGTCTATTGCATCACTTATTGACCATATGGAAAACACCCAATGAAGTCTTCCTAAGTTAAGGAAGAACATAGTTGAAATCCTGAGCAGATCTAGCATAATGACTGTGAGGACATAGCTGTACTAATGATGATACTGTTAACAGTTGAAAGGATCCTTGATGTACATGGTCATCACCAGAAAGAATAAATACACTCCAAAGAAGGAGTAGGATGCTCAACTACAGAGAGAGCAAGATGCTCATATACAGAGGGAGCAGAGCACTCCAGCATAGAGGGAGATGTGATGAACATGATTGCAATATCATACAAGTATTAGCTATGTGTCTTGGCTAACGATGAGTATTCCGATGAAAATACCACATATTCTCTCAGACACTCTGAGATGGAGTGTGAATATATCCCAGACACCCTGTGATGGGGTGGGGATACTAGTCTCTTGATTCTCTTCTGATACAGTTGCATGAATTTTGTCATGTGATTTTTTATTATTTCATTTATTTGCATTTCATGACTAGAATAGGGAAGGACATAAATGTCTACCCCGATATATTTGATGCCTCTATTAGCTGATGTGTGTGTAGGTATCTTCTCCCTATCACTCCAAGAGGGAGTTAGGAGATTGGTTTCATGATTGTATCCCTCGCTAAGAGGGAAGGATGATTATACATATACCATGCATTCTCTCGATCACTCAGTGAGGAGCGAGGGGATCTCTCGGACATCCTAAGAGGGGATGGAGAGGCCAATGCATTCTCTCGATCACTCAGAGAGGGAGTGAGGAGATCTCTCAGACATTCTGAAAAGGATGGAGAGGCTGGTGCACACTGGTACATATGTATGGATTCACAGACGAACATCCTGAGATGAGATGGAGAGGCCAATGTATTATCCCGATCACTTCGAAATAAGTGAGGAGATATGGCGTACATCCTGAGATGGGATGGAGAGGCCATTGCATGTGTCATGCATTCTCCCGATCACTCCGAGAGGGAGTGAGGGTATCTATCAGACATCCTAAAAAGGATGGAGAGGCTGGTGCATGTTGGAACACACTGGTACTTCTGTATGATGCTAATGACTTGTCACTGGGTTGGTGCCCAGCAACCCTTGTGGTTAGGAAACTTGTCATTGGGTCGGTTCCCGTCAACCCTCGTGGTTGGGAGATTTATGGATTGTAGATCATTGTCCCTTGAGGTTGTAGTCCTTGTGAGCCCACATGTAGTTGTAACCCATGTTGTGTTGATGACTCACTAGTGGTTGTATCCCTAGTGAGCTCATTGAGCTTATGCATGTTCCCCGACGTGCTGGGTTGAGGTGAGGCACGTTTTCCTTGTGCATGTTCCCTAATGGAATGGGTTGAGCTGAGGCACATTGTATTAGTGCATGTTCCCCAATGGACATGGTTGAGCCGAGGCACATTTTTCACATGCATGGTCCTTGATGAACTGGGTTGAGTTGAGGCAATGTTGATTTAGTGCATGTTCCCCGATGAACTGGGTTAAGTTGACGCCCGAGTGACTCCCTAATGGATAGCACAGAGTCGTGGAGCTAGTGCATGTTCTACGATGGACTAGATTGAGTCGATGCATGAAGATTGCTTTGTTGAAACTTCTCAACAGATTGAGATTGTGTTGGAAGACCTTCCTCATGATATAGAGAGGTTAGAGATAACTGTGATGTACATATGATATCCATATGTGTTCCAGTATGATAATATTGATGATGCCTCCCTGGCTAAGAGGGAGTGTTGTTGTATTAGCTGTGAGAGGCATCCTCACACCCTCACTCAAGTCAGACCAAGAAATCAAATAATAAAATGTATTTTATTGTGGTATTACACAAGTCCGCCCTAGTAAGTTAAACAAGTCGGCCCCAATTGAAAAATTAAAATTTACATCATCATAAAGTATAAATAGAAGGGCACCTCACCCCATTTAAACACACTACAACAAGACAAGTTCACCTCTGCTACAAGGAGTTCGCTACTGTAGCTAGGAGAAGTGTTTTCTGAGGTTCTCCACTTTTGGAGAAGTTTCTCTTATCTTTTTCTTGGGGTCCGTTCTACTACTATCTGGATGTACATCAATATCTATTGGAAGGTGTGAGATTGGGGGAGACAAACATCTTTTTCTATGGTTGGGAGATGATTGTTCTTATCATTGTGGTTAAACGTACGAGATCCACACTCATTTTGTTTATGTGCTTTGTCATTCTTTTAGTGATTCTGGTTATGCTGCTATAAAAATACAATAGGTGAAACATCACAAAGTTATATAGTGTACTAAAAGAAAATATTACACCAAATATGTTGATGATAAGAAGAAAACATATGACAATGGGATAATTGCAATTTTTCAAGTTGCCAGTATTTTCCCATAGGAGTGAAAGAAATCCAATCACATATGATTTGAGATACTATGGTTATTTTGATGATATATTGGATGAATACGTCAAATCCTTCAAAGTGGTTTTCTTTAAGGTCATGTGGTATATATTGTTGCTACAAGATGATGAAATAAGTGTTATTGATCATGATAATGGATTTACCATGATTAATATTACTAGGTATGAATTCAATACATAGTCCTATGTACTTCTAATTTAGTGTGAGAAATTATTTTATTCATAGGTTCTAAGTAGAGCAGGTTGGTCATTTATTGTTAAATTTGATCTAAGAGGAGGGCCTATAAAGTATATTTTTCGAGAAGAAAATGTTTGTGAAAAAGCTGTAAGAGAAAAAAAATGTTGAACAAAGAGGAGAATCAAGTTCACTGTCCAATTATTAATTCACATTCTATGCTTCTTCTTGATGATGATGGTTATACTGATGATGAATTAATGCTAGAAATCCTAGATGTTGTTATGGACAATGATTTCAATGATTCTAAAGGGATGGATACAAATTTTGATCTTGATGAGTCTGATATTGAATTGGTTGAAGTTCAAGATCAATATAATATGGATATTTAATAAAGTGATCAATTGGTTAAAATTTAGTACTCTTATGGTTTCCCCTTCTTGATTTGAGGTCCTTATTGATTCATATATCAATGGTGAATTTCTTCTTACATGCTACACGACTTGGATGGATAATTGACAATAAATAAATTTCTTATTTTTTTGCTCCTTGGCTTAATATTTGTATTCCTCTATGGGCATATCCCTTAATATAAATAAAATCATGTCCCCAAATGTATATGTTATGTTTAAGGACCATGGAAGTCTCTCCACAGAACTATGCAGTGTAAAGACCACGAAAGTGTCAATGAAGTGTATCTCATTTTTTTAATGTATCATTACGCTCATGTGATTTGTGGTATAGCCAATGTTAGATGCTTACAAGGGAAGATCTAATCAAACTTCATTCCCCCTTTTTCAATGCAATATATATATAACAATTATTATAACATATGTAATGTTATAACATTGACATAATACATGTAGCATATGTTATTATGTTATAACATATTATAATGTGCATTGGACAGGCCACAACGCGAAACCCCCAATAAACAACACCTAAATGCAGTGATAAAGACTCTCAATAAACATCACCCATGTCAAAGACTATCGAAAGGAGAAAGGCGACAAGGAGACCCATGACAGAGACCAACAAATGTAAGATAAATGAGACGAGGGTATCGATTTATAATGTAAAGGGTTTGAGGATGAGAGTGATTTGTAGTGAGGAGCCCATTTATATGTGAGAAGGGTCAAGGAGACAAGGGAGACAAAGGGGAGGAGCTAAATCCTACCATGACAACTATGATGCCTAAAATGGTAAGTTAATCCTAGTGAAATTTGTATTTATGGTAAAATTTTAGGGTTTAATTGTTTTATAGTAAAATTGCAAGGTAAGTTTGTTATTGCCTCAAAAAAACCCTTAGTCTTCTTGAGACAAAGTTTACCCGGGATGAAAAATTCACACGCACATTTTACTCTTATTCTCTTCACATTGCTATAAATATCCTAGTGAAAAGTCCCCACTATGAATCTTTGGGTTCTCTACTAGCTTTAGTACATTCAAGAAGGGCCTTCTCTTTGACTTGAATAAATTAATGGTGTATATTTTGTATTATCACATGGCATCTAGACACTGCTATGATTATGTGAGATTGAATAATAGTTATATGTATTCATCTATGTCAATGGTATGAATATTACCAAATGACCTATGTATTCACCTTCCTTTGTTGGTTGAGGAAAAAGATGATTCCTTTGCTAGATCACCCTAAGAAAGAGGGTCACATAACACTTGTATGCAATTAAGGAGGAAAGATATATCACTAATCCTATAAATGAATAATATAAATATATAATAGCCTACTATATGTGGTTCATTTTGTTAAGTCATATATATTGTGACATTACATTTTTATTATTATATTAGTATTGTCTTATTGGTTAGCTAGGACCTTAATTGTAATTGTATCATTTGTCTCTTATATATATATATATATATTCCATGGAGACTTAGTTTTAAGATCATCTCATCTTGTGTTGTGCATTTCATACATTGTATAAGGAGGTTACTCAACGTTGGGTTACTCTTCTTTCTATTTTTATGCTATTTTGGGAATTTGGTGCATAACATTTGGGATCAAATCCATTTTCACTATAAAATAAAACTGGGGATGTCTAAACAGAGAAATTTTTAGGAGACTCAAAATACATAGTGAAGTACTTGTGGTAAAAAAATTAGGTATTGGTTTTTTACTAGTCCAAAAACTAGTCTCAAACAAGTTCTAGGTAAAAATGTTATACCTAAATATTTGGAGATCCGAATTGAGTGCCACCTATTGGTTTATAAAGAAGATAGACCATATTGTATGTGGTAAACATTCATAATTAGAATAGAAAAATCGAATATGTGTTAGTTTGTACAAAAATAACAAGTTTTCGATAAGTTACCGTAACTCTCTCTTGGAAGATCAAAATTGGTTCAAAGATATGACATTTTATAAAAGACATACCAGGCTACTTGAAGAAAGTTTCAAACTCTAAGGGGCCAAAATTTCAAAGATAATTTAGAAGCAAGGTCATCTACCAAGACAACTTACAAACAAATTTTTTTAAAGGTATGTTAACTTGAAACTTGCATAACTTTTGATAGGAATAGCTATTTTGGGAGATCCGAAAGGCGTGATAAAGAGGAAATACAGGAGAATTATAGGTGAATATCATTTTTGTCTCATATGGACAGGGGTTCTAAAAAAAGTTCCACCAATTAAATCTCCATAGAACTCAACCATGACTCATGAAGGAAATGAATAAATGTGTAACCAACTATCCAATTTGGAGGACGGAGTTAAGGAATTTAATGATAGGTAAGTGACACATGTTAAATTGGAAAACACAAAAAATGATATAGAAATGAGTTGAAAAATATGGATCAAAATATGGCCAGTAAAGAGGATCTCAAAGTTATGAAGGGGGTAATTCTAAATGATATGAGACATATCTTTCCTCATAATTCATCTATTCAAGAAAAGGATAATAAGAGCAAGAGAGACTTGTCCCATTTGCAGATTGAGAAAATTGAAAAACAAATGGAGAACAAGAGGTTCAAGTTCCCGACAATTGATAGTTCATCACTCCATGATCCACATCATCATGGGTTCAACTTGGAGCCAAGAAAATACTTCATTCTTAATATTGATATGAGAAATTTTTATGGCAATGATCCAAACGCATGGATATTCTAGATATAGAAATTATTTGATCTACACCAAGTGCCATCTTTACAAAAGGTATTTATTGTATCATTGTATCTAGAACCTGATCAATTTGTATGGTACCAATGTATTTGTGATCACAAAAAGGACTCTATGGTCTCTTGATGTTTATTTATAAATGAATTAATAGCACATTATGCGGATATTAACATCAACACCTTATTTATCCAATTGATAAATCTCAATAAAAAAGGTCTAGTTATAGAGCATATTAAGAAGTTTTAAAAGTTGAGTCTTAGAGTGAAGAACATTCTGGAGGATAATATGTTGGATCTCTATATGGGAACTTTAAAGAGAGCATTCAACATGAACCTAAATAATTAGAGAATGATTTTAGTTTGGCAAGGAAAGGTGAAGGTGAAAATATGGCTACTAGACGAGTTGTTGCTAACACCTATAGAGAGGGAAATCCCCCCCGTCCTCCCCTTCTCAACCTCACTAATCCTATAAGGTGATTCCTTAGAAAGTGGAGGAAAGAAGAGCAAAGGGACTATTTTTCAATTGTGACAGCAAGTATAGTAATGGGCATAAGTGCAACAAGAATAAATTATTTTACATAGATTGTGATGAAAAAGAAGATCCATAACGAGAACAGTATCAAGAGGTAGATATAGTAGAGACTACTCAAACCATATCTTGTCATGCATTCGCTGGCATTAGTACTCCTCGAACTCTTAATATATAAGGATATATCAAAAAGAAAATGATAACATCATTGATTGATTCTGGTAGTACCCATAACTTCATTAATTTCAATTTGGCCAAACTTATCAACTACTTTATATATCCAACACCAGAATTTCAAGTAATGATTTCATATAGAGATGCCATAAATTGTTTAAGGAAGTGTCATAGTATTAAGCTTACTATAAAGGAGTATTTATTGGATAGTCCAATGATTGCAATCCAAATGGGTGGTGTTGATGGTATATTAGGGGTCCAACAACTATAATCATTAGCAATGGCTGTTCTACAACTATAATCATTAGCAATGGCTGTTCTTACTTTTCATGATTTTTTCATGAGATTCTCCTCAAAAGGAAAGGAAAATGAACTCATATGTATTCTAGGGAAACCTTCTAAAGTGATTAGCTCTAACATCATGACAAAATTGCTAAAAAGGGGGCATTGTGGTGTAATTTCCAATTGTGTTCACTGGATGTTCACACATTTATACCCTCTATTCTAGTGGATCTCCAAGAAGTTATTAACAGTCATTCCAAGGTATTTGGAGAGACATTGAAAGGTCTTCCACCTACTCATGATCATGACCATGTTAATCACTTGCAAGAAGGATGTGTACCACCTAAAATTAGACCCTATAGGTACCCATATGCACAAAAGAGTGAGATTGAGAATATGGCTCAAGATATGTTAGATGCAAGCAATATTCAACCTATCCAAATTTCTTTCTATGCACTAGTGTTGATTGTTCACAAAAATAACTTCAGATTAATTTTATGGTCATTCAAAATTCAAAATAAACAATTATAAAAAATAACTGGTAGTTGATGCATGGATAACTTCTATTGATTTTATGGTCATTCAAAATTCAAAATAAACAATTATAAAAATAACTGGTAGTTGATGCATGGATAACAGGTTGTAACACACAACCTATTTAACTAAACAGGTAATTATAACTATGCATGAAGAACAAGTAACAGATAACTTGATCATGCCACTTAACTTATAATTTATGGATGTTCACCAACCACAAGTAGCTATACTAATTTTTACTTATAAACCAAGTAATTTAACGTTCACTAAAAACATGGCAACACTGGCTATCTGGTCTAATATCTTAATGGACATGTGCTACTTGATCATCTGTCTATGCAGTATCGTTTGGCTTCCTTGGAGTAATTCAATCATAAATGGACTGGCGTGTATTCTTTAACAGTGATCAGGTGTAGAATTCAACGATTTTTAGATAACTCAGGTAACAAACTTTGCTTGGATGTGTGAACTTATCTCCTTGTGAATGGAACAAACTCCACGAATTTTGCTTTTGAAACCGTAACCTGCACACAATCGAACTTGTAAGATTATTTAAATGATGACAATGCTAATAATAATAACTCTCCCTTGTTGTGATCTCCTGCCAATTCAAAACGGCCCTGAAATTTCATGGGGCAGTTTACCTTGTGATTTGGTTACATGATTGGGTGTGATTTGAAGGCTACTTCATCCTTTGTGAATTGACGAGTGGAATCAAAACTTAGGAAATGTGTAGTGCTCTCCTCGAATCCCTCCGGACTGGTAGTAACGTATGCAAGACTTAGTTATGATCTCTCACGATTTAAGAGTAAAACATGGCCTTCATCTTCCACTGGTATTAAATTCATTTTCATTTATTTGTTTATGGGATAGAGGAATTGGTAATGAATAATTGAGATGAGGATATAGTAATTGGTTTCTATCTTTATGAATATTGTGATGTAGCAAAAAGTGAAGCAATCTCAATGGCAATATTATTCCGGCTTCTGAATTATTTAATAAAGTGGCCATAGTTTCTGAGTTATTTAATAAAGTGGCCATAGTTCTTTTTTCAACTAAATGTTCTAACATTTAAAAAGAAAAAAGGTAATTGCAGCAGCAATTTAAGAAGAAAAAAAGGCAATTGTAGCCATCAAAATCTTAAGTGGCCCAATCGAACAATCTTTCGCCTGAGCTTAAAAGCATGTACATTCAAGCCATCCAACGGACAAGTAACGAAGTCAACCATTAACTTCGCTGTTGATCCGTTACATGTTTTTTAAGGAACAATCTCTCTGAAATATGTGGAAAAAAAATGAGCAGCCCGATAAAACAAGCTAATGAAGGGATGGACTGATTATCTTGTTGGCAAATGATACGAGTTTTTAACTTAACTAGACTTATTTAATAATAAAAACGTGTTCTTCAATTTCCAATATCATGCAACAATTAGGTAGGCTTTGGGTAGATCTACATTCTTTATGAAAAAGAAATGATTAATTTCATCAAACTTTAATTGCCTTGCAACTTCCTCATTCTAAATTTCTGGAAAGGAAACAAAGCAACAAT